>JANHMN010000006.1:87991328-88056043 GCA_030674055.1 Rhabdomys pumilio
AAGAAGAAGAAGAAGAAGAAGAAGAAGAAGAAGAAGAAGAAGAAGAAAGAAGAAGGAGGAGGGAGGAGGAGGAGGAGGAAGAGGAGAAGAAGAAGAAGAAGAAGAAGAAGAAGAAGAAGAAGAAGAAGAAGAAGAAGAAGAAGAAGAGAATTATTAAGCACCCTTCCCCCCCCTTGTTCCTTGTAGCTCCTCTTGCTCCCTTGTCACTTTATTTAGCAGGGTATTTAGCACTGCATTAGAAATTACATCATGAGTAATGCTTTCATTTTCAGCATTCAGCAAGCAATTAGAAGGACAAACTTTTTCTTATTTATTCACTTCCATGGTTATGTAGTATAATGGCTAATACTAATCTTCAACACAGCAGGACTTAGAATCACCTAGAAGACATGTCTGTAAGTTTCTAGGTTGGGCTTATTGACGGTAGAAGACCTGTATTGCTTTTATTGCTGTGTTCTTAGTCTGAATAAAAAGAAGAAAACTTAGCACCAGCTCTTGACCATTATTTTGTTATATATCAAAAGTAACTAATACAGAAAATGGATTTTTAGGGCTAGGACAATGGCTGTGATAAATCTGAACATAGGCTTTAAAAAAAATCTTTTCTTATATAATATATTGTAATTGTAGTTTCCCTTCCCTCTACATTTTCAACCTCCCCTTTTGTCTAGATCCATTCTCTTTCTCTCTGTCATTAGAAAATAACAGGCTTCTAAGAGATAACAACAACAGATAACATAATATAATTGAAGTTCCATATGGCAAGCTACAAGGAGCAAAGACTCAAGAGCAGACAATAGAGTCAGAAACTGACTCACTCTCATAATTAGGATTCTCATAAAAATACTAAGCATATATATATATATCATAGCAGGTATAGAGCCATACAGACCTTGTGCTTTTGTGCTTGCTGCACAGTATCTGTGAGCTCATATGCACCTTGTTTAGTTGATTCAGTTGAACTCATTCTCTTGGTGTCCTCCATCCCCTCTGACTCTTAAAATATTTCCACCTTGTCTTCTGCTAGACTCACTGAGCTCTGAGGGGAGGGATTTGATGGAGACCTCCTACTTAGATTCTCTCTCCATACAATGCCGGGAAGTGGATCTCTGCATCTGTTCCCATATACTGGCAGAAGAAGCCTTTCTGGTGATGAATGGCCAGGGCAGGTTTCTATGAGTATAGCAGAATATCAGTGGGAATCATTTTATTGATTTTCCCCAATGTCTTCAAATTACAAAATCAGCAAGTCACTAATCTACTTATTGAGGTAGGATCAAAAAGGTAAATTGTGGGTATGTTAGAAAGAAGTAGATTCCATTACTCTCAAGAGGGAAAAGGAAACAATGACTGCACAATGAAAATTTTCTGTGAATGTGGCAGATATAGACACAATATTCCTTTTGTATAAAGATATTTTCAAACCAAGATATTAAAATACCAGTGTAATATACGTAAGGACTAAGTGTATATGACTTTTAAGCATGGCTTTGTGAATCTTCTGTATATTTTCAGGGAATATTAAAAACAACATAAAACCTCCATTTATAGTAAAAACATACATTATTTTTACTTTTTAGTTTTGTTGTATGTGTTTAGGTATTTTTGCCTGCCTGCATGTCTGTATATCAAGTGCATGTCTTGTACCCAAGAAGACTAGAAGAGGACATCAGATGTCCTGAGACTGGAGTTGCAGGAAGTTTTGCTCTACCATGTGGGTAATGGGAATCAAACCAGATCCTTTAGATGAAAACCAGTTTTATTAATTACTAAGCCATGTGTCTAGGCCTTATATTCACTTTATCTTCCCTTGTGACCTAAGGTTCTACTTTTTTAGCAGAAATCTGATCTAATGCACACCAGGAGATCTCCTATAATCTCATTAAAATGTCTTAGCAATCATTTGGCCTGTGACTTCAGCAGATACTAAATTCCCTGATTATTATATAAAAAGGTCCAACTGTTTTTTGACATGTGATGTTGGGTATGTCTTCTTCCCCTGAGAAACTCTTTTTCTGTTAACTTCAATGTATATATCATATTAGTTCATCTTGAAATTCCATTTTGGAGAAAAGTCAAAGATCTAACTTTTTCTGATTGAGTTCCTAAAGGAGAAAGGGAAGTCCTTAGGTTGTTAGCAGTAGTGCTGGGCTATAAGTCTCCTGTTATTCTATCCCCAACACTCATTGGGAAAGAGTGATCATGATCTAATTATCTTTACAAAGATAACTCTGACAAACCAGTGATACGTTTTATTGCCTTGAGTACTTTTTAATCTAGTCAAATTGATAATTAAGATTAATTGTGACATACCCATATCTAGATGCTTGTCCCTGGTGTAATAAAAGTCATTCTGAATCTGTAATAAAGACCATGTTCATAGGAAGTTCCAGGTGCCCTAAGATGCTAAGCAACCACATTTATGTTTTCCTTCCTGTTTTAGAAATTCTTCAACAAAGTAGTTGAGACGAGAGTCTTTTGTGGCTCTTCTTGTTGTTTTGGTATTTTTAAGTGTAGAGGAAAACCCAAAGGCTTGTTGGCCCCTCTTTTAGAAATAGTGTTGGAAACTGTTTCTCATCTCACCTGTCTACTCTATTTCCAGAGACATCATTATAGTCTGATTTAACAATAGAATTTAGGAAAAATTGAATATTAAATATAATGACTGCCTGTTATGATTATCTAAAACTATGACAGTGATCCCACAGAACAGCAATACTTTCGATTAAGCACAGCGTCTTCTTCCTTAATACTTGCAAGCTAATTAAAATTTGCCTTCACAGCAATATTTTTGCCATATCCTTTTCATGTCAGGTAACTACATTGGAAGTTTTGAGATTCCAAATCAGCCTCAGGGCTCCAAGGTGAAAGTAAGACTCTGTACTCTGAATTACAAAGCACTATTAGTCATCTGTTCATTGTTCATGTACAATCACAAGAGAAATGATCTGAGTTAACTAGAAAATGGCTAGTCAGCCTGTCACAAGCTATATTTTAATTAGAACAAAAAAACCCACATGCTTTGTAGCACATGGAATATGTAAAAACTTACTTTTCAAATAGAAATGCCTTGGATGCACAGTTAGGTATGTGCTAAAGAAGAATTATTTTGTTCTATTAACTTTAGGGTGGAATGTTTCACTGGCCATCTTTCCAAGGTCCAGAGGTCCTTATTATGATAAACATATTTCAATTCTCTTGGCTGGTACAAGGAGTGGGAACTGCACTTTTTGACTTATATTGGGTTCCGAAACTTTTAGAGATGTCACTGAGTAGGTCTAAGCTGGATATTCAGATTAGAAGCAACATCTTGAGCAAACTAAACAGACAAAAATTATTGAACTGAAGAGTTTTGGGGAGAGCCACAAAAACTGACCAAGCAAGCAAAAGGTGAGTTTGAAAGTTGTAGAAAAATAAGGGTATAGAGGCATTTTAGTCCAGCAATAAGGCTCTTCTCACAAGGAATTATATGTAAAGGTATTACCTAGCTAGAATGCAGACACACTCTGGATTACAGTATGATCTGGCTGGAATATAGACATGCCTTCAATAAATACATTTAATTCTTAATGATAAAGGTAAAGTTAGTTTGCGTGAGGATAAAGCCACGTTTGAAAGTAATGTTTAATCGAGGTGCAGATGAAATGGTGAGTCAGAGAAAGATTTGACAGAATAGTCAGAGATAGGATACCCACAACTTACAGTAGAATAGCAGAGGCAGAGAGACTACTTAAGACCAGCAAGGGAGAATAAAAAAGGTGAGTGGTGGGTGGTGGGTGGTGGGTGGTGGGTGGTGGGTAGTATGTGCATATGGCAGTTTTAGTGGGGAAGTTTGACAGAGCCAGGTTATAGAGAGAACAAACTAGGCAAAAGTGAAGACAGGAATAGAGAATAAGAAAAAATCAGAAGATTAGATCATATTGCCTAAGTTAGTATGAAGCAGAGCAATTCAGTCAGAAGCCAAGAAAAGCCAGATTGAATCATTCACCTTGGGAAATTAGATTATGTGGAGGTAAGAAGCTCTCAGGCCCAGGCCTAGAGATAGCTTGAACAGAGATTGAAATGTTCTGGTTTAGCACAAAGCCCACAAACCAAAGAACAAGGAATGAGTATGGTTCTCTGGATTTGGCTCTCATCTCATCACTTCATCTGAGGAAAGAAAAGCAGCATTTACATCAGGGTGTGGGATTACAGCCATCAATTGAGTGGGGAAATTTTTGTTAGGATTTCTCTTTCACATTGCGTTTTTTCTTCAGTCAATACTTATAGGCAATTTTTTTTAAATCTTTCATTGAGTTAGTAGGTCTAAAGGGTGGTTTGGAACCCCGAATATGTGAGCATGGTATTGGGTCCATTCTTCTCCCTGCTCTTTATTTCATGGAATGTAGCTTTGGCATCTGGCTGTGTGACGAGTGCTGAGGCATCAGCATACTCCTCTTGAAATTCTCCATATTGTCTTGTAACTGGGTCTGCTTTAACTCTTTATGTATTTTATTCATCTGAATTAAGCATATTCACTCATTTATGTTAATGAATTCACAATGCAGAGGATTCTGAAAAATAAAACCTGTTAAATGTTTTCAGCAGCTGGAATCTTTATTATCATCTAAACTAGCAAACTAATCTGTTAGTCATTAGTACCCCAAATGTAGAATAATTAAAAACGATAATTTGTATAATGGACATGACCATTCTTTGTTCTTTGGCACAAACAGAAACCTCCTGCATACTTACTAGGCTTCAGGTTATTTATTCTAAGTGGCAATTTGGTAGGGCACCACATTTTAATATAATAGCTTCTTCTATATCACTGCACCGCATCCTCAGTAGCAAAGTTCATGTCAGGTAATACTGAATTTCAACCTAACTGATAGATAAAAGATGAAGGAGTATCACTTCAGGGGCATAAAGCAATAGCTTTGTAGGGAGATAAGGCTATAGAGTGAAGAGTTTAGAATCCAGGACAACCTAAGGACATGATAAGCCTCAGGAAGGTAAGAGAGGGAATATGAATGCCAGACAAGGAAGATCTCAACCAATTTTAGAGTCTGAGTATATATAGCCATATATAGTTAAATATGTGGTAGTTAAATATGTGACTGTAATTATCCCTTATTCTATGGATCTCTTATCTTCTTGTTTTGAACTACACTAGAAATATTTATGAACGATGTTTGACTCTTTCAAATATACATTGCTCATTCTTGTTCAAACTGTTAGTCATTCGCCACTCAGACTTTTTATCTGTCCAATGAAAGTTAGATTTAGAAATAGTCAGATTAATTTTAAAATCATCCACTCAATCTCCAATATTCCATTCTCCCTTCTAATTGCAACCTGTGCATTACTGAAGCCAGAATGATGAGATTCTGACACTTGTGCCTGGTGAGATCAAATCATTTTTCACTCCTGTGGATTGCAGGTAAAAAACACCTTTGTATGCTTAAAGGAGCTTACCTTATATTGTCTATTCCCAGAGTATAAGTTTTTAAGCCAGTTCAAGTAATCTCTTTCTCCCTCAAACAGTATTGTTCGGCTTAGAAAAAGGGAATAAAAAGTAACAGCAACAAAAATGTTGATACCAATCTGAATGTACTTTCAGATAAACAATCCATATTCTTTCTTAGTATAAGTTCATCCCACTCAATGTTCGTAGGAATTAGAGAACCCAGGCTTTGACTCTAAAACACATAACAGAAAATAAACTAGATTAACCATAGTGTGATATTTAAACATTAAGAAGTATATTTATGTACATTATCAATATTAATTTATTTTATATTCATTTTATATTGGTTGTAATTAATTTAGGATCAGATTGTGTAAGACTCTGGGCAAGCCTTATCTTACTGGGGACCCCCTGAATGAAACACACAGAGTCGCGAATCTATGCAAAAAGCAAGAGGAATTTTATTGTTCCAACACGTTGGGGTCATTTTGCACCCAAAGAAGAGGTGACAAAGCCAAGCAACCCATTTGGCCAGTTTTTATAGTTTTTAGGGCAGCAGCCATTAGGCCCAATGTGATTGGCAGAACAGTGTGACTTTTTAAACTGATTGGTCTTTAGGGAATGAGGTGGCAAGGACTTCCCCTTGTCTGTAGGTGGCAAGGGTTGGTCAGTCCTTCCGAAATGTGTCTAAGTGCTCTGGGCCTTGCCCACCCGCAAGTGGGTTCCCCTCTCCCCCTTGTTGTTTGAGGAACGTTGATTAGTCTGTCCCATCAGGCAAGTGTCCCATGACTTTTCCAAAGTTCCTGAAATGACCAGGAATGTTAATTAGCCTCTTCCATGGGTGTGTGGGGGGAACAAGTGTTCCAAAGTTCCTGAGCTGATCTCTTCAATTATACTAAGTGCTTTGACACCTGAGACTTAAACAGTACCTTGACACCATGTTGGTATGACACAACTTATCACCTCATTTATTTTGAGGTTCTTCAGGGCAGTTATAATTACTAATTTTGAGTCAACACTAAAAAATAGAAGTGTTTGTGTTATCTCTTCTCCAGCTCTCTCATTGCCATCTACCAGATGTTATCCTCTCATTCTTCAGTTTGATTTTACCAGTACGTTTTTCTAAATCTCAGGGTTCACTTTAAACCTAACGTACCTCTATTCATTTCCCCTTTTAAGTTCTTTGCACTTCCTGGAAACCAATAGGACTTTGCTCCCAGAATCTAAAAGACTCTGCTAAAATGACCTGATTGATTGTTTCATTCTTAAGACAGTTGTTTACATTGCCTCTACTTCCACTTTGTCAACTTCTGGTCTCTGTCCAGCATGCTGTAGCAGAGCATCTCTTCCTGATTGTCCCTGAAGAGGTAAAAGAAATGATACCAACTATGAGTCATCCAGTCAATCCACAAATGACTAAGTTATGCTCTTGGATCAATTTTCAAAGCTGTCACTGGAGGCTGAGATGCAGACAGTATTCTTCTGCCACTCATGGAGAATCACCTGCAGCTTACTTCAAACACATTTTGTTTCCAGAGATTTGGGGGAATCAAATCCATTCTCCACAAGGTATACTACATAATCTTGTCTAAATGCAAACCTAATTATTTCTCCACACTGCATAAATCCTTGCAAAGTCTCCCTAAGGAATCTAAAGTAAATGTTAAAAACTCTCCTGTTCTCATTTTTGGTTTTAAGGCAAGGTTTGCTGCAACACATACTATCTTGGAATTCCTTGGGTAGCCAACACTGGCCTTGGATTCTTAATTTTCCTGCCTTTATAACCTCCTGACTCGGTGCCATGTGTCTAGTTGGAGTCTTTAAGATTGACTTATAAGCCCCTGGACCACTGAGTTAGTATTGTTTTTTCAAATTCTTATTTAGTCCATGATGTGGGTTATTTTTATCTTTCTGATATTCTTGTTATCTTTGTTTCAGGGAATGAGAATATTTAAACTTGAATTTTAGTCCACGCTCTTTGTTTTGAATTGTTATATCAGAATACTTTGGAATGGGTAATTTGTAATGAAGAGAAATTTGTTCTTTCCAGTGCTGGAGGCTGGATTTAACATCAGGGTTCTGTATCAGGTGAGGCTTTTTTCTTTTTTTCAGTGCTAGGACTTATTTTTTATTGGTTATTGTATTTATTTGCATTTCAGATGTTATCTCCTTTCCCCATTTCTCGCCCCATAAAACCCCTATTCCATCCCTCTTCCTCCTTTTGCTTTTATACCATTTTAATTACATGCAAGTATTAAGGTCAGTTTTAGGTTGCAGAACTGGCAAGACAATAGATGCAAACAGTCAAAGAACAAGCAAGGCAATAAACAAAGACCCGGGTGATCACTCTCACGATCACTGCTTATCAGGATGACCAAAATATTTGAGCCTACTTTTTTGTCCTAGAACAAAGTCATTTTTATGCTTGAGGCCTACTTTTTTGTTCTAGCTTAAGATTTAGATTCCTGCCTGAAACTATTTCTTTGTTCTAGTCAAATGTCAGATTTCTGCCTGAAGCCCATTTCCTTGTCCTTGGCCAGTGTCAGATTCTTGCCAAGCAGCCCATTTCTGCTGTTCTTGCTGCATCCTAATATTGTGGGGGAAAAAATCACGGTGCAAAACAATGAATGAAAACAGGAGAGTAGAGCTGCAACCTCAAGCACTTATATAATTAACATTAACTCATTCATTTGAGAGTGTGTGAGCATGTGCAGACTCATTTGGAGATACATGGAGGCTGAGGACTCATGTTCTAATGTCTCCCATTGGCACCATGTCTTGACTTTCTTACATTGGGAGTTAAGCTTCCCACATGAGATTTTGGAGGAACATATTCCAACTGAAGCAGCAAAGGCTTGAGATGTACTTATTTTTCTCAGTCACCGGAATAAAGTATATATGCTGATAATTGTTTATCTCTTGTTAATCATTTGTTGGTGGAAGTTATCCCATCTAAGAACTGAGAAAGGTTGAAAGTTACTATTTCTTTGCTACTAATGTGGCTGTTACAGAGTCACTATGTTAGTGACTAAAATAAATAAGTAAGACAAAATAAATAAGACAGTGTCAAGTATGTGACTTTCAGATAAACAATATGCATCCTTTCTTAGGATAACTTTTTTCTCTTGCAATATTACTGGGGTTCTGAGAGCCTACACTTTGATTTTTGAAAATTGTAACAGAATTTCCTTAGCTTAACCATAGATAACATACTTAAAAATCATTATATTTTTCTTTCTAATATTTCTTTCTAATACTACCTATAATTTATTTAGAACATGTGTAATACATTTTAAGAACTGATATCATGACAATTTGAAAATGCCTTCACTAAAATGATAAAACAAAGTGTTAGGTTTTGGACAACTGGACAAAAGACTGAGGTGCATGTTTTATGTATCAAAACAGACCTGGCATATATATTATTATTATTATTATTATTATTATTATTATTATTATTATTATTATATAACAATAAAAGGTAGGTTTAGATATAGAATGAGCTCTCCAGATAGGCAAAATAATATACACATAGCATAGAAACATGACAAAATAATCTGTATAATTAGGCCAACATGCAGTGACATAGTTAATGTGGAGGTTAGAATGAGAAGTGTACCCTATAAACCTGGCATTTGCAGAATAGCTCTAGTTTGTGACACTGATTGGTTGAAGTTTAGAAAATGAGATGTTGCTGGAGGGAGTATACCGCTGGAGGCTTTAAAGCCTTTGAGACTTTAAAGACTCTTGCCATTTCCTGCTTGATCTCTTTTATGTTTGCAATTCAAGATAAAAGCTGTCCCCTTTCTGCTTCTGCTGCCTTGCTTGCTTCCTGTTCCCATGCTGCCCCCACCATCATGGTTTCCTGTCCTCTGAAACTCTAAGTCAAAACAAACTCTTTCTTCTATAAGGTGCTTTGGTCATGGTGTTTTGTCATGTAACAGAAAACTAACTGTTAGTCTAAGATGCTAGGACAAGACTGAGATGTTTATTTAACATCTCAAGCCAAACCTGGCCTCCAGCTTCTCCCAGCATTTCCCAGTCCATACCTGTTTACTGTGTATGGCTGGTGTACCCTGCCCTCTACTCTGAACTCTCCAGCTCAGGGGCTGGGCTACCCCTTCCCCAGAGCCTCTTTCTTATATAACCCAGACATTTTACTTACCCACTTCTTTTGCACCTTTATCGTCCTGGCTTCTATACCTGATATCCCTTTCTCCTCTCCCCCTCCATCCTCTCCTCATATGTTTCAGTCTTATGACCACTCTGGACTCTCCCAGATGTGTCTTCCTCTGTTTGTGCTCTACCACACATCTATAATAGACTTTATCCGTCACCATACCTAAGAACAGTAATGTCTTTTCTTTTCTTCTTGCTCTCTCTTTTTTCACTCATCTGGTACTGAAACGTGGGTTTGAAACTTAACACTTAAAAATGTGTGTCTGCCAAAAATAATGTTCAAACTGATACAACACTTCTTACCCAATGGTACTGGATACTTATTTTATTTGGGTAAAAGTTACATGGAAAATGATGAGGGTAGTTAGTAAGGTTAAGATTCTGATGTGAATATTGTCACACGCATTATGTTCCCAAACGGTGATTTGACTCATATAGGATACAGGAACCAAAAGCAAAAAACTTAGGGCAAATTTTTTTTTTTTTTTTTTGGAGAACAAGTCTTATGAACACACAAATTTTCAGCAGTTTAGACAGCAGCCATCATCCTGTCTGGTATTATTGTGGTCACTTGCTATTGATGATTTTATTAAGTTTGCTTATTTATGGAACTCTGCCATACCTGTCTTGGAAAGACGCTGGGTAATGTTGCCTGTGTCTCTTTCCTGGACTCTCCTGTGTGCTTTTCTTTGCATGAGTATCATAATCTCACTCCTCAATGAGTCAGTAAAGATGCAAATACTAGATTAGTTGATGAGACAAGTGTATAAGGCTTTGAAGTACTAGTATCCTGCAGAGTGCTAGGAAAGAAAATATAGAATAGCTGCTTTCATTATGATGATAAGAGGAAAATTATAACAGATTGTTTTAATATCAGAATGCAAAGACATCCTAAATACAATGGAGTCCTGTAGCCATTCAACTGACAGTCATATTGGCCCACCTATCCCAGAAGAAGAACTGATGACAAGGTAGCTGCCGCTGCTGGCCTGTGGATTTGACTGGGAGATTCGTGGGTCTTGGTTGTTTACATTCAGACCTCTAGGATGGCTTCTCCCAACAGAGAAAGCATCTCAGCACATGTATTCTTACGTTGACTATAATTCAGGTTGAATTTTGCCATATAATTGTATGCTAAATGTTTGCAATTCTCACCTTAATTTTAAAATCAGTTTCTCCATGTATAAACTACTTACAAAATGCACAAAGAGGGAAAGCTTAAGTGAATAAAACTTAGAAGGTGAAAAAGTGCACTTCAAGTATTAAAAATCAATTAGGTGTATCAGCAACTGTCATTCCTTTGTCAACCCCAGGTAATTTCAGACAATTTCTACAATAAATGTGTCTATCAAAACATCTGTCATAGTATAAATTTTGTAATAAAATTCATTAATTTTAATATTCTGTTTCCAAGTACATTCTGTATTTACTCAGGAAAGATGGTGGTCCTGTCAAACAATTGATATTTTTCTTCTTTCAAGTGAGTGCATGTGTTAGTGTTGAATAGTAAAAATATTTTTTCATCTTCAAAATGTCTCATTTTCTTTAAAGAGTACTGAGCTCAATATAGCACAATATGTTCAAAGAAGTTTTGGGTTGTGACATAGACTTAATATAAATGAGGAATATTGGTTTTTTCTTGACTAGTCAGCCTGCAGTGTTCAACTTCTGACATGTTCTTATTTCACGCCTGTTTTCCAAATTTCCTTGCATTTTCAGTTCTTCCAGAACTTGTTCACTTTTCTCCTAGAGAATAGATTCATCTCCTCCCTGAGGGCAGAAGAATGAAGTGCGTTCTGTCCAGAATCTTTTCCCCAGGACTCTGCAGCAAAGTCATCTTGTAGTTGGCTATACTAAATTTGAAGGGCATGCCTGCCTGCCTGTGAGGCATTGTGTGTTAGAAGAGAGGCTGTCGTGTTGTGTTGTAAGAGTGGCAGGTGTTACTTGCTAGCCCATGTACATAAAATAAGGGTCACCAATCCCCTTTTCCCTCCTAGGCAGACACTGTGAGAAGGTAGAGGGTTCAGAATTCCTGTTGTTCAGTCTCTGTGCTTGATGCCTGGAATGGAATCCAGAGAACGTGCATCTCCTCCAATGTTTTGCTGTTTCCTCCACAGGACAGGAAACAATCTTTACTTCTCACAGTGTAAATTTTTTACTACATCTTCTAATACAATGGCTTCAGAATTCCACACTGAAAGGCCATGGCCAAATGCAGACCTTCAACCAAGTCTCTATGAATTGACCCTGGAAATGCTCCTTATCCACACAGAGAGATTTACAATGTGTGCAGAGTGAAGATCAAAGGTGGTAAACAGTGTTTTATTAGGTCAGATAGACAGGGGAAGGAGAAAGGGAGCACTGCCACTTTGCTTGGGTCTGGTGATGTGGCAAGCATGCCATCAGGGCCATTTGACACGTGCTTTCTGTAATTGGAGTCACAGACAATCGATGTTATGTCTGCTATCAGCAAGTAAATGGCGGGGCTGATTCTACAAAATAACTTCATTCTTTTGTCACTAAGAGACAAAGACATGGAGTCACCGTGCACAGATGCAGAATTAGCAGCAGGAAGCACAGCTCAGGGTCCAGTAAGAAGCAGGTCTGCCATCATGTGGCTACCATGAAAAAGGAGGAACAACAGGGACAGGACAAGCTGTTAGATGATCAAGCAGCTAAGGCTACATCAGAGGCAGGTGCAGCTCTCAAAGTCTGAAATATAAATATATTAGAATAATACTTAACAAACACACATTGTGTGATTCAAATGTTGAAAATGACTTTTGTCATCGGGAGATTTATCACAAAAGCTATCATATCGCATAATTTTCTATTCAAAGCACAGGACAAAGCCAAGTAACCCAGTGATCAGGATTGAAAATGAAAATGTATGAATAAATGCACTAAATAAGTTTTCCTTAAAGTCTAAGCTTTTATTTTTAAATCACATAAGGCTTTCCTCCTCTTGTGAAGTGTGTGTGTGTGTGCATGAGGGCTTTCAATTAGAGTTCAAAAGCTGAGGTCAACATTTGTCTCAGTCTTGTTTTTGAGACAGGCTCTTCACTAAACCTAAAACTTTGGGACACAGCTAGATTTTCTGACCTGTGAGCTCCAGGTGTTCACCCGTCTCTGCCTCTCCAGCATCAGGGTTTTCTACACAGCCTAGCTTTTTACATGGATTCTAGTGAAATCTTTTCCTCAAGTCTTCATATCTCCAGGAGGTAGGTGCTGGGGTTCTAATTCTGTGATGCTAGAGTGGACAAAAAAGTGTCATATTTACATAAACTAAGACATATAAAATCCATCGAACTATAAGCCATTCTACATATATCTAGCCTGCTCTCTAAAGCAGGGCATATGACGGTTTTAGGACATATCTAGCACCATCTGGGTGATGTCAGCCAGCCTCTGAGAAAAGTGATGAAGACGTGAATCTAGGCACAAAATGTGAATTGTTGAACAACGTCTTCCATTCTAGGATGCCATTTGAAGGCTAGAGAGATGATTCAGTAGTGAAGCACTTGCTATGTAAGTGTGAAGACTGGAGACTAGATCTTTGGCCCTATGTAAACACCATGTAAACATGAGAGCTATAGTCCCAATCTGTGGCTGGGGGACATAGAAGAGTCCTGTATGTAACAAGCTGCCAAGCTAGAGTAACTCTGGGCTCAATTTAGAGACACTGTCTCAATACCTAAAGTGGAAAGTGACTAAGTATGTTCACTCTAGACAACCACATACATGCTTACATTCACTCCCTCACACATACCTACACACATAGATGCGTACATGCAAAGATCAAACAGACGTGCAAAAACTCTGTTTTATTTAGAAAATTTTGTTTTCTATCTCCCCTCCACTACTTCCTTGTTCCCCTTCTGATCCCTTTACTTTCCACCCTCTCACCTTGCTTTCTTTTTCATCTCCTCTCCTTTTGAGTCTGATATCTAGATGAAAGTGCCAGCCAGGGTTAGAGGTAGTGTAGAAAGCAGAAAACAGGCAGCCTTTTAGAATCTGTGTCTGTGTAATATCTGTGCTACTGTCAATGCAGGAAGCTGTATAATGGACTTATAAAAACATAGGTAGCAGAGTTTTGGAAAATCTAGAACTCCAAAAACATAGTTTCTTCAATTTATATATGCTATCCTTGCCTCAGTTGTCTTATCAGCAAAATGGAGAGGGTAATGATGCCTCTTGATGATTATTAATGACTTAAATAAAAAATACATTAAGAGTATTATGGTATATAATACTCCAAAAATGTCCTTGTATCATGTTCTGTGGCATCTTATTTCTTAGGTAAGAAGGAAAAAAATATCTATTGAGTTTTGACAAAACTTAGCCCTCAGAGATGAAAGATAGAGTAGGAAAGAAATAGCCAGGTATGATGGCCTGTGAACATAGATACAGAATTTGTGTGGGTGAAACAACAGAAAGATTAAGAATTCGAGGTCAGTTTGCATTGCATAGTTTTACAACTGTCTGAAACACACTTTTAAAAGATTATTTCTACTTAAATGGACTATGGGGGTTTAATGTTCTCCCTGAAATGAAAATTAAAATCACCTGAAACAGGATGATACCATAGATAGAGGCCTGTGGGAGGGTGCAGAGGGACTTCTGAATAAAAATGACATTTATATCAATACAGTGAGGGAAAATTTTCAGGATTTTCCAAAGCATTGACACAGTGGAGAACCCTAGAATTTGTCCAATATTGGAGCTGTGTATTTTAGACTTACTTCATATGTGGTTTTCCAAAATAACTAATCATTGCCTCTCACTATGAGTTAAACTGGAGTGGAGTTTGTTCTTCAGAAAGTGCCTTCTATTTAGTTTGTATTTACTATGTGCAAACATAGAATGAAAGATATTAGCGGAATACCTTAGAGGTTTGAACTGCTAAGGATGATGGGAAATGAAGGGAGGGGTGATGAGGAAGAAAGCAGGGGTGGGGGAGTGGAGAAAGAGAGATCTTGGAATTTATTCAGTGCATACAGGTTGGAACTGCTCTATTTGGAGATTTACAAGTCTATCTTTTTCTTGAAGTGCCTTGCAGGCTCATTGCTCAATACATATTTACTGTGTAATAGAGGAATCAGAAAATGATTCTGAAGTAATGTAAGGGGAGATTTCCGGTTGTGGAGGAGAAGGAGAAATGGGGGAACATATAAGATCTACATGGAGGGAAGAACAGGCCATTAATACTTCAAGGAGGGTAATGTGGAGGTCAGAGCAACCTCACAGGAGTCTGCAGAACAATGTCAAGCAAGGTGACGGCAAGAGAGCAAAAAGGAAAACAACTTCAGTGCTCAAAGACTTCTGAAAGATCTGTGGAACTCTGAAATATGAGACAAGAAGAATATAGATCTGCCATGTGGGAAAGAAATCATGGAACCCGTGGAGATGGGAGAATCTTTACTCCAAACAGGGAAGGACTTAGCATCTACACAAAATTCACAGGAGGTGCAGTGAAAGACAAGCTCCCTTTAGACTTGACTTGATGGGATAAGCACAGTGGGAGCCCCAGCATGCAGTGAGAAAGCCCAGCAGAGTGGCAAGCAGTTGTTGACTGCTGAATGCATTTTGTAATAACATTGAAGATTTTTGAATAAACTAATGTCTGCCTTTCTTCCTCTCATCCCACCTTCTCTCTGTCTCGCTATCTGCCTCTCTGTCTCTGTATCTCTGTCTCTCCCTGTTGGGATGGGGAGAATGAAAATATATATTAAGTGTATGACATAAGTATTTGGGTGGGCAGATGAGGACATGGGAATGAACAGATTTTAGCAGACATGAATGGAAATGCAAAGAGTGATTATTATAGGTGATTGTTAAGACTGAAAACTTCCTCATTTCTCACAATCTTTCAGTGAAAAAATTCAGATCTGGGTTTAAGACCCTAGAAACCACAGGGGAGTCTTGTGTGAAGTGTCTTTTTTCCCCTACACTGTAAAAGCAACCAACAAGAAAAACTGTAAAAATACAAAGCTGAGTTTTTATGTGACGTTCCCAGTCGGGAGGCTTTTGAGAGCACATCTGTCCTGCTGGCTGAATTCCAGAATCAGCTTACTGGTTTCTGCTAATGACTAAACCAATTTACTCAAAATTTGAGGGATATTATTGTTTGCCTCACAAAAATATACTTTAGACATTATTTAGCCTTCGCGTTGCTCCAGACAGGAACTTTGATACTGTCTGGAAAGGTGTTCCTAACCTCACTGTTAAAAGCCTATAATGTTGGGCTAATGTGAAATGGCATAAGCTATTAAATAAGACCTCAGGAGTATGAGAGGGTATGAATGGGGCAGGTGTAGATGAGCGACAGCTGTGTGGCTAGGGCTCTCATTGAAGTTTGCACATCTGGTCTCTGTAAAGGGAGAACAATGCACTGGTTATAGTAATATATTTGTAAGTCAGTAAATGTAGTGTGGCTCTTGGGTTACATGGCCAAGTACTTCTCTGAATCAGCGTCTTCATAAGTAAAATCAGGAAAGTAATATCACACTTACTATACTTTAATGTTAACCAGCTTTTTTTCATTATGACACAATACTTGAGAAAAATTATTTTAAATTTCCTGGATGAGAAATACTGGTATAATGCTTCACTGATAGAAGCTGATTGGCTGATTAGACTTTCAATGATTGTGGAGGGGTTAGAAGTCTGAGTCCAGAGAATAATTACAATTCATCTCTGGCTATGTTTTTCCTCCTTAAATGACAAGCTATTATAAACATCTTTGTGTGCCTACCATTCCTGTGAATATAAGCAAATGCTTTTGAATGCATGAACAGATCACCTAGCTTCCATTGATCTAAAAGCTAAGCCATCCTCATTAGCATTAGAGGCTCACAGCAGGTTCCCCACTTTGCTGGGACATGTCTATTGATGTACCCCGCATTTATTTAGAAAGGATTTTGATTTATGAATTTCTTTGTTCTGTTACTATAAAATCCTCATGAAGCTGTTAGCACATTAGAACACAGAACTTGGGCTAACCTAGATCTCCCAAACATATTCACTCATGCTTGGCTCAAGAATAAACTCTCTAGCTCTTTGAGTGGAGAGCAGCGTTGTTTTGTTGTTGTTGTTGTTATTGATAGCTGAGTTATATACATTTGTGTATATCATCACTAGGCTTCCTTCGTATCATACCATGTTGAGGTAGAATGCTAATTTAGTGTTAGTTTTGGTATGTACTGGTCACTAAAATTGTTGTAGAAAAGGAAGAACTGACAAGTTTAGCTTTCTGTTGAATCAGAACTAACAGCACATATGATTTTTTCACCTATATCTTTATCTCTTTACATCTGTCTATCTATCTATCTATAGATCTATCTTTTTTATGTCTCTCTGTCTTTCTGTCTGCCTGCTTTCCTGCTCTCTCTCTGTAATCTATGAAATTTCTTGTAAGGAATTGGAGTACCAAATCATGAAGACTGAGAAATCCAAAATCTGCAATCAGTAAACAAGAAACCAAAAAGTTCAAACAGAAATAATATCAGTCAGGGTCCAATAAGGGAAAACAGTTGCCCTACCCTAAAGAAATTAAGCAGAAAAAAAATGTTTTTCTTTGGTCCTGCTTGGTACAGATCTATAATTTCAGCACCCAGGAGACTGAGGCAGAAGGACCATGCTGTGTGTTTGAAGCCAGACTGGGCTAAGTAATAAATTCAAGGACAACAAGTTTGCAAAGCAAGATCATGTCTTCTAAACTAGTATTACCAACACCACAAGCACCAACAACATATTCCTTCTTACTCGATGTTTTATTTTATACAAGCCTCCAAACAACTGGATGAGAACCCACTCACAATGGGGCACATAGCACTCTTTTTTTCAGTCTCTGAATTAATAAATTAATCTAAGAAAAAATTTTCTCCAAGTTAAATCCAGAACTTAACCAAATATCCAGGCATTCCGGGATCCAGGCAGGGTGATTCATAAAATAATTAGTCATTATACTAGATTAGGACTCATGGTATAAAGTTTTAATGTTTTTTTTTATTATGGACAATCAGGGGCTAAAGAAGACCTAGTTGTCTGTGTTCTATTCTACTTTTCTACAATAGGTAGGACAATCTGCTCTAACCCAAAAAATATATTTCTAAGACCAAGTGATATATTCATAGCTTACGTATGGATCAAATTTTTATTTAAAAAATCTAATAAAGTGTGTTATTATTTTTCAATGTCAACTTGCCACAACCTAGAATTGTCTGAAAAAAGTTTCAGTTGAACAATTATTTAGATAAGACCTGTAGTCAGATTTGTAGGAAACTATTTGGATTACTTGTTTAATTGCTTGTTATGAGGAGCAGTGGACCTTAGGCTGGGACCTGAAGAACACACTGGTGTTCTTCACGACTCACTAAAGACCAGGAGAGATGACTCAGCCGCTAACAGCATGCACTTCCCCTATAGAGGCACCAAGTTTGGTTCGCAGAGAAAAATGAGTTGAGTTCCTGATCATTATAGCCCTTCCGCTCACATACTGAGGTTGTAGGTGTTTGTTCCCACATTGACCTTCATATTTGCAGAAAATATAAAGATGTGTCAAAAATTATTTATTTTTTTACTGACATTCTTTTTGTTTCTGCATGTTGTCCAAAATTCTCTAGTCCATTTACAAATTCAAATTCTTTATAAAAAGGCTGTTAACTGCATCAATGTCTTCACTGCTTATTTTGATCCACTTATTGATAAGTATTATATTTTATGATGCTCACACCGCTTTGCTTAAGCTAGCTTCCTAGTGAGTGTTGAACTTTGATACTGTTAACTTCTTCCAGTTTGTTCTTCAGCATGATTTTGGCCTAGAATTCATCTGCCTTTTCAGTAAGGTACAGAATCAGCTTGTTGCCATCTACAGAGTCTTACCAGAAATTTTATTGAAATTGTATTAAACATACAAAAAATAGAAAATTATCTCAAATGTTTTGACTCAAGTAACTGAACTTAGGGGCATGGAGTAGGTTGGACATGGAGTAGGTAGGTTGGGGGAATAGACAAAGAATATGTCACCATGAGGAAGTAGTGGCCCTTCTGGGATATCTAGGGAAAATATATTCAATGAGAGTTGAAAAAGTGTTTATTTTTATTTATTCCAGTATCTCTCCTTGACCTTACACTAAGGGCTGATCCTTCTATAAAAGATGTTTATCTTAAAAGCACATTTTGTTTTAGGCAAATATTTAGAATGATGTAGGAACTTGCAAGTATATTATGGTGGAGTATCTCTTTTATCAATTGTATGGTAGCACGTTACATATAGCCAGTTAAGATCACTGTTCATGCTCATTTGTGCCCAGCCTCTCACACTGAAAATGGGATTTTCAATGATAATATGAGGGGCTAACTCCTTGTCTCCATATTATGGGAGACAAAGACAGAAGGCCTTTTGTCTGTCTGAACCCAGGTTAGTCTACTCTGAGGAATCTTATCCCATCCTTACCTCCCTTAACCAGATTCCTTACCTACTAGCTTTGGTATTACGAAACATTTTATTCATATTTGTCTCCTAACTGGGGTAGAACGATTCCATCCAGATACAGATCAAATCCTATTACAGCTTTCCTTTCCTCCTGGACAAAGTCAAACTTTCTGTGTTATGTGTCAGACTGTGTGTGAATCCCCTTGCTATCACCTCCAGCTTAACTTGCCTTTAACGACATCCTGAGATCTGGTGAACTGATTTTCTTCTCTCTGCATTTACAGGATTGTAGAAAGTGTGACCCATGAGGGTTCTCATGGTCTCTGAAATGCATTTCTAAACTGTGATCTTAAAAAATTATTTGTTTGCATCCTTTTCAGCAATATGGTCCCTACAGGTAAGGTCAGGTACATATTCTGTGATATACACTTAGAAGCAAGCAATGATAATACTATAAAGATGAAATTTTTTGCATTGAAAATGAGTGATTGTATTAATGAACTAATGCATCACTATATTTGCTTTCAGAACAGTATATACCCATATTTATAGAGATTTTTTTACTATAATCCAGATCTTTAGATGTTTTTCAGTCTGTTGCCAACTCAGCATACACATAAAGAAATTATAAGTTCAACATTTTAATAGAACAAGGCAACACTTTCCGGACTCCTATTATTTTGCATGACACCAAAAGAGCAATAATATATGGGTGGCTTATCTGGTCATTCACATAATGAACCTGGTTCTTTCTTGTCACAGTGACTTTGCTACTACAGTATCTACAGTGATACTGTAACCACAGCAGAAACTGCAGAGAGGTTGAAATATCAGAACTTATAAAGAATAGGTGAGACATAACTCGGAAGCAGGCATGTGTGGCACCCATCGTAAAAGGTTCCCAGATCCAAATTAATTACGTGAAAAATAGGATCTGGTAAAATGACCATTTGGGCAGTGGGGACCACTGTAGCAGGACTCACCATAAGATCCTTATGGTAGTGCTGCTTAGAGACAAATTGAGAAGTAACATGATCCATGGCTTCATGTAGAAATGGTTTCAATAGAATGGATCTTTAGTTACTTTAGATATCAAGGACTAAAAGTTGCAGGCATAAGATGATCTGAGATACTCTGTACTCCTAGACATGTCATTATATATACATGGATGATACCTTGGAAATATTTGACACATAACTGCAAACTCTCTGTCTTACTTAGGGGATGGAAAGAGTTCAGCATGGAAAGATGTGACTGCAGGATAGTTTTGAATCTCATCTACATTATTTACTCCATGTGAACTGTATTGAAGTACCTACATAACGACTCTTGGTGTATTTGTTTATGAGACAAAGCATCAATTGACTTCTGCTACACTGCTTAGAGGAAAAAATTGAACAAGCTTCTGATATCCTTTATGATCACACCAGTCATTATAGAATTTCCTTTTCTAGTTATGAAATAGAAATATCTTACAACAGAAATATATGTTACTCTGAATGTGTGCACAGATGAGAAGAACGAAACATTAAATGAGGAAATGAAGTCATAGTTAATTGGTCCAATGCCTAATTCCAGCTAGCCTTTCATCTATAGTCTTTTGGTTTCCTAGTATGTCAGATGCATGGGGAACATGAACCACACATAACTACATAACTTTAAGGAACTTTTATCATAGTATAATGGTGTTTAAAATAAATTATTTTAAACTCAGCTGAGTTCTGAATTAAATACGAAATAGCTAATAAAAAAGATTATAGTTTGAAGACTTGGTTTCTAATGTGAGTGACATGGTTTTGAGGAAATGATTACATAATTAAAATTTTGACTTCATATTTAGATGAATCCTGTAGATGGTTTCATAACCTGAAGGCATTATTAGAAATTGATGGAAATGTCAGAAAGCAAGTTCTAGTTGTAGACAATCATTCATGGGATCACGACCCTGCAGGATTTACCTCTGTGACTGACATCCTCGGCTACCAAAGGATGAGTTGCACTGTTCCACAGGATCACCTGAAGCCACAGCAACAGTGACTGACTGACACCTCTAACACCACAAGCTAAATAAAACTATCCTTCCCTTCAATTTGTTTCTGATATATATATACATGTCATACATATACATATGCATACACATACATATACATATGTCTCTGCAAAAAAATTCTGACTGACTCAATCAGGCTCCTTTTGCTGTTATTATATTCTTTCAAGCTCAAGGATCAGTATAAAAATGTGACATAAAAACCTTGAAGGTTTAGTTAGTTATTAACATTTAAGTACATGTCAGTTTCGGATTTATTTCTGAGAACTGTTTTTAATAGGGAAATAGCTGGGGTAGCTTCTGGAGAAGAAAGGGCATTGCCTTGAATATGACTAGCATGATTATAGCCAATGGATGACCACAGAGGCAGAGAATCCAGCCTGGTTTCACGTAAAGAAACATGTGGAACTCTTATAGACACTACTGTTCATCACTGTCATTTGTACATCATTTCCATAAAACATATGGAAAACAGACAAATAATTTTTGAATATCAATAAATCATGCTATTTTTTCCACACAAAAATATAATAAAGTTGAAAATGTCTATTATGTTCCTTCAGACTCTTTAATGTTGGTTTGGTCAGTATTATTGTCAATAGAATGTTAAATTACACTTCTGTTTTAGACATTTCTCCAAGTAAGTATACATTGAAATAATTGTTGTCCATACTATATCACATGACATAGAGAGAACCACTAGTGGTAAGAGTTCAGATTCAAATGTAAGTCTTCACATCTAAGCTTATTGTTCACTCCTGTTATTTATCAGGAATGCTACATATAACAGCAGAAGGACTGTTGACCACAGAGAAAACAAAATAATATGTACATGTATTGTCAATACTCTTATTCTAATTTACATAATCTCTGCAGGAACAATAAATTTAATTTAAACTATGAACTTATTTAAAAAGAAAATCCCATTAATATTTCAAATCAAGCTATCCATGTCATTGATCATAAAATTATTTATAGCTTTTTTATTACCTACTATTGTATTTGCTGCCTGGTTATTTTTCTTTAAAATCCTTAGAACTTTGTAAAATAAAAAATAATCAAATAAATAGGAAAAGAGACTGTGGTGGTTTGAGTAGAAATGACCCCCATTGTGTGAATGCTTGACCCATCAAGAGTAGCACTATTAGAAGGAAGGTTCATCCTTGTTGGAGTAGGTGTGAACTTGTTGCAGAAAGTATCTCCGTCAGGGGAAGGAAGCTCTTTTGAAGTTTCATATGCTCAAACTAGGACCAGTGTGACATACAGTCTTCTACTGCAGCTTGTGGATCAAGATGTAGAAGACAGCTCTGCCTCTAGCACCATGTATGCTTGCATGCCTCCATGTTTCATACAATGATGATAATGGACTAAACCTCTGAAACTATAAGCCAGCACCAATTAAATGTTTTCTTTTATAAAACTTGCATGATCATGGTGGCTCTTCACAATAAAAGAAACTCCAACTAAGACAAAGACTATCATTCTTTTCTGAGCTAAAAATTTCTGATTTCCTAGGGGAAATGACATTTTAGCACATACGATAAGAGAACTTGTTCAATGTTTACAAAATGTCCCTCAGTTTCTGAAAAACTTGAATAGTCATTATAAAGTTATTACTTTCTGCAGAAACTAAGTCAAGATTAAGAAAGGTTATTAAAATTTATCATTTATTCTTTATTAATCAACATTTATGGAAAAACCTATATTTATTTAGATAGATAATGAAACAGCTGTAACTTCAACAGTGTTTAAATTCATGTCACTATATTTTTCATTTGGTGGTCAAATGTCATTATTCCCTTAGAAGTTCTTTTATGAATTATTTATCCATTCATTTTAGAATGTGTATTTACATATGCCAGTTTTCTTCTTGTAGAGAATCTGTTTCTTGAGTGGTTGCTTTTTTTTTAAAAAATCATATTTCTGTTCCTTCTTGTTCATATCTACTAGTATGTCTTTTTAAAATAACTTTCCAAGTTGGTCAATATCTGCCTACCTGTTTTGCTAATTTCTTGTCCTTCCTTCTCATAACCACTCGTCTCATATCTCATCAAAACTAGTACAATGATTTGTCTTCATCTACATTTCAATCATTTGTTCCTTGCTTAATCTTTGCTGGTTGTGCCACTCTGAAAGCCTTTTACAAGGTGTTTCATGACAATTTTGGCCTCACTAGTTATCTCACTTCCATCATCACCTCTTCCAACCTCACCAGATTTCTCCTTTTCCTTGGATTTGCATGTTTTGGTCCTATGTTTGTTCATTTATTTGTATTTGTTTAATATGTATTCTCTCTCTCTCTCTCTCTCTCTCTCTCTCTCTCTCTCTCTCTCTCTGTCTCTCTCTCTGTCTCTCTCTCTAATTCATGGCCTGGTGGAGAACCTACTGTATCTCAAAGCCATATATATATATATATATATATATATATATATATATATATATAATCAATTATCATTGCTTCACAGAAACTCTTTGTGGTTCCCCCACAGACATTACTTTAAAAACTTCCCTTCCTTTCCTTGTCATATTTTTACAGTGTTATTGTTCCGGAAAACACTACATGGTTCAAGCAGCAGAAATTGACTTGTTCACGTTCTGTGAATTTCTTCATATCAGGTCATGGATTTGGCTGTATTACGTCATTTAATCTTAGCTACTTTCTAAAACTCTGTCCTCAAATATAATCATCTATGTAGTTATAGAGAGAAGACTTATCAGTTGTGAGTGCATTGTGCAGAAGTGGCTCATACCACCTATGACTCCAGTGCCAGGGGATACAGTGGCCTCAAATAGTTAAAGAGAGGAACATAGCACCCATGGCTCAAACAGAGAAACGGGTGACTAGGTGAAGGGCAAATGGGTAGGGCAAGAAAGTATCAAGTGAAAATCCAGGAAGAGTAGATTCTTATAAGAACAAGATTGGAGGACACAGCTGGATAAAGGGGGAAGAAAGCATAAGGGAGGCTTCAAAGATAATAAGCCCCAGAGAAACATGAATACATGAAACAAATTCAAGGAGATATGTTCCTGGATAGAGAATCACGAAATATGAGAGGGTCCTTAAATACAGCCTTTCTCCTAATGATTTTATCAGAGTCTCCAGCAGTATTTCAGCATAGACTAAAATATACAATGAGTTAGAAAGCCCTAGTGATTCATTGTAGTAAAAAAAGGGGGGGGGCGAGTAACACAAAATGTTATCATGAACTCAAAAAGCCAATTATATTCCTGGGTGATAATACAGACAAGAAGTTATTTCCTTCATATCTCAATAAGTAAGCCCACAGTTTTCATTTTTTTTAAATTAATCATTCCATTTGTTTACCTTTCAAATGATATCATCCTTCCTGATTACCCCTCCACAAATTCCACACCCCACATCCACCCTCTTCGCCCTCCCCTTTGACTCTATGAGGGTGCTCCCACAACCATCCACCCACTCCCACCTCACTGCTCCAGCATCAAACCTCTAGAGGACCAAGGGCCTTCCCTCCCATTGATATAGAACAAGGCCAGTCTCTGCTATATATGTACCTGGAGCCATGGATCCTTCTCTGTACGCTCTTTGGTTGGTGGTATAGTCCCTGGAAGCACTGTGTGGCCAGGAGAGTCGACATTGTTCTTCCTATGGGGTTCCGATCCCTGACCATGATCACTGAGCTCAGTCTGATGGTTGACTCCAAGCATCCATATCTGGATTGGTCAGTTGCTGGCAGAACTTCCCAAGGAACATTCACACCAGGTTCCTGTCAGCAAGTTCCTCTCGGCAACAGCAACTGTCTCGGGGTTTGGTGTCTACAGACAGGATGGAGTGGTCCCCAAATGGCCCTTCTTTCAGTCTCTCCCCCAATTTTTGTCTCTGTATTTTCTTTGGACAGGAACATTTATGGGTTAAAAACTTTAAAATGGATCCATCATGTCTGCAGACACCAAACCCTGACACTGTTGCCGTGGTTAAAAGGCACTTGCTGACAGGAATCTAGTGAAGAAGACCTCAGAAGATGGAAAGATCTCCCATGCTTATGGATTCATAAGATTAATATAGTAAAAATGTCCATCTTGTTAAAAGCAATATACAGATTCAATGCTACCCCCAACAAAATTCAAACTCAAGTTAGAAATAGCAATTCTCAAACTCATTTGGAAGAACAAAAATCTCAGAGTAGCAAAAACTATTCTGAACAATAAAAGAACTTTTGGGGGATTCATCATCCCAGACCTTAAGCTGCAATACAGAGCAATAGTGATTAAAAAAAATGCATGGCCATTTGTACAGAGACAGACAGGTAGATCAAAGGAATAGAATTGAAGACCCCAAAATGAACCCACACACCTATGTTCACATGATCTTGAAAAAGAA
Organism: Rhabdomys pumilio; assembly: GCA_030674055.1. Classification (NCBI taxonomy): domain Eukaryota; kingdom Metazoa; phylum Chordata; class Mammalia; order Rodentia; family Muridae; genus Rhabdomys; species Rhabdomys pumilio. The sequence continues at coordinate 88,016,800 of JANHMN010000006.1, forward strand.
GCTAAAACCATCCAGTAGAAAAGAACAACTTCAACAAATGGTGTTGCTTCAACTGGTGGTCAGGATGCAGAAGAATGCAAATTGGTCTATTCTTATCTCCTTATACAAAGCTCAAGTCCAAGTGGATGAGGGACTTCCACATAAAACCAGAAACTCTGAACCTAATAGAAGAAAAAGTGGGGAAGAGCCTTGAATACATGGGCACAGGGGAAAATTTCCTGAACAGAACAGCAATGGCTCATGTTGTAAGACCAACTATTGACAAATGGTACCTCATAAAATTGAAAAGCTTCTGTAAGACAAAGGACACTGTCAATAAGACAATATGGCAAACCCATAGATTTGGAAATGATCTTTACCAACCCTACATCTGGTAGAGGGCTTAATATCTAAAATATACATAGAACTCAAGAAGTTAGACTCCAGAGAACCAAATACCCTATTAAGAATGGGGTACAGAGCTAAATAGATAATTCTCAACTAAGGAATCTCGAATTGCGAGAAGCAGTTAAAGAACTGTAACATCTTTAATCATCAGGGAATGCAAATCAAAATGACACTAAGATTCCACCACACACTAATCAGAATGGCTAAGATCAAAAACTCAAGGAACAACACATGCTGGTGAGGATGTGGAGAAAGGGGAACACTCCTCCATCACTGGTGGGATTGCAAACTTGTACAACCACCCTGGAAATCAACTTGGCAGTTTCTCAGAAAATTGGACACAGTACTACCTGAGAATCCAGCTATATGACTCCTGGGCATATATCCAAAAGATGCTGCAACATAATCAGAATACATGCTCCTCTATGTTTATAGCAGCCTTATTTATAATATCCAGAAGCTGGAAACAATCCAGATGTCCCTCAACAGAAGAATGGATACAGAACATGTGGTAAATTTACACAATGATGTACTACTCAGCTATTAAAAAAAAAGACTTCATGAAATTTGCAGGCAAATGGATGGAACTAGAAAATATCATCCTTAGTGAGATAACCCAGACACAAAAGAACACACATAGTATGTACCCACTGATAAATGGATATTAGCTCAAAAGCTCACAATGCCCACGATACAACTGACAAACCATAGGGAACTTAGGAGGAAGGAAGACCAGGGTGTGGATGCTTCATTCCTGCATTGAGGGGGAAACAGGGTGATTTCAGGAGGTGGATGGAGGGAGCATCTTGGAGAGAAAGAGGAGAAGGAGAAAATAAGGTGGGGCAGTATCAGGTACCAGAGGAGACACAAGAGATGTAAAGTGAAGTGTTGAAGTCTCCTACTATTATTGTATAAGGTTCGGTGTGTGCCTTGAGCTTCAGTAATGTTTATTTTACAAATGTCAATGCCCTTGCATTTGGAGCTTAGATGTTCAGAATTGAGAGTTCATCTTTGTAGATTTTTTTCTTTGATAAGTATATAGTGTCCTTCCATATTTTTTTTTGATAACTCTTAGTTGAAGTCTATTCTATTGGATATTTGAGTGACTACTCCAGCTTCTTTCTTGGGACTATTTTTTTGGAAAATGTTTTTCTAGCCTTTTAATTTGAAATAGTTTATGTCTTTGTCACTGAGGTGTGTTTGCTCTACTCAGTAAAATGCTGGCTCCTATTTATATAGTCAATCTGTTAGCCTGTGTCTTTTTTGGGGGGAATTGAGTCCATTGGTGTTGAGGGATATTAGGGAGCAATGATTGTTGCTTCCCTTTATTTTTGTTGTTAGAGGTGGGTTATGTTTGTGTGTTTCTCTACTTTTGGATTTGTTGTAAGAAAATTATTTTCTTGCTTTTCCTTGGGTTTTTGGCAATTGAGAGTTTTGCTGGGCACAGTATCCTGAGCTGGCATTTTTGGTACATTAGGGTCTGTATGATGTTTGCCCAAGATCTTCTGGCTTTTAGAGTCTCTGTTGAGAAGTCTGGTGTAATTCTACTAGGTCTGCCTTTGTATGTAACTTGACATTTTCCCCTTACTGCTTTTAATATTGTTTTTTTGTTCTGTTAATTTGGTGTTTTAATTATTATGTGATGAGAGGAATTTCTTTTCTGGTTCCATCTGTTTGGTGTTCTGTTGGCTTCTTGTATGTTTACAAGTCATCTATAGGCATCTCTTTCTTTAATTTAGGGACATTTTCTTCTATAATTTTGTTGAAGATGTTTGCTATCTCGTTGAGTTGGGTGTCTTCACTCTATTCTATACCTATTATTTTTACATTTGTTTTTTCACTTTGTCTGGGATTTCTTAAATATTTTTAGTTAGGTACTTTTTGCTTTTTGTATTTTCTTTGACTGTCATGTCAATGTGTTCTATGGCATCTTCCATACCTGAAATTCCTCTTCTATCTCTTGTATTCTGTTGATGATGCTTGCATCTATGGCTCCTTCTCTCTTTCCTAGGTTTTCTATCTCCAGGGTTGTCTCCTTTTAATGTTTCTATTTCCATTTTTAGATTCAGGGTGGTTTTGTTCAATTTCTTAACCTGTTTGATTATGTTTTTGTGTACTTCTTTGAGGGATTTGTGTGTTTTCTCTTTAAGGGCTTCCATTTGTTTACCTGTGTTCTCCTGTGTTTCTTTAAGGGAGTTATTCATGTTGTTTTTAAAGTCCTATATCATCTTCATGAGATGAGAATTTAGATCTGAATCTTGCTTCTCAGGTGTGTTGGTGGTATCCAGGACTTGCTGGGTTAGGAGAACTGGGTTCTGATGTTACCAAGTAGTATTGATTTCTGTTGTTTATATTCTTGTGCTTGCCTCTTACCACCTAGTTATCTCTCATGTTAACTGGCCTCCCTGTCTCTGATTGGAGCCTCTCCCTCCCCTCCTGTGAGCCTGTGAGCCTGTAAACCTGGCTGTTGCAGGGAATCAAGCTGCAACTGGTATGGACTGAGTGGGTAGGAATCCACAGAACAGACTCTGCTCTGGGCACAGGTATAGACCAGAAGGAACATGGGTATCTGGCTGGGCAGGGTTCCTATCCATAATTTTCATTTTTAATTGAGAACAACCAGCCCATTATTGTATCAAGTACGCTTTTAAGTTCAGATAAAGGGGCTAAGAATATAATTCCTTTCTAAATTACAAACTTCACAATTCAGGCCCATCTTCACCAAACTATTGTCTTGTGTAAACTTGTCTAAATCAAATTATTTCACAATGAGCAAGAGAGCCTCATTTACAAGTTTTAAATTTACTTTATTTTTTTACATTTTGTCTAGGTACTGTTAGACTTTGAGAAGCAGAATTTTATTAACTTTATCATCTCTTTCAAATCAGAAAGGTGTGATCAGGTTAATTATTGGTGTTTGGAAATTATTGGTGCTTCCTACATAGAGAGTTAAATACTCCAGGTATCAGGAGGTGATGGTAAACCAAATAGCTGCAATTTTCTGAATCTGAAGTAATAGTCATGAGTCAAGTAAGGTGAGGGGCAGGCATAGCTAAAGTCTGTCAGTACTCATTCATTATTTATTCTGCTTACTTATATAAGTAGGTTCATATATATTTCCAAGCCCTCTATTAATGGTTATGATTGTAAATAAGGAAGATGACTTTTGTTTCTTGCATATTAGCCCATGAGTAAAGCTATGAATAAAATACTCTTACAGCCAGACACTACATTTAAGCAAATGGAAAAAATTACAAATATAAGTGACTTCACTCTTTATGACTTTTTGTGCATGGAGTATGCAGGTGAGAAATGAGAAACAAAGCATCACATTGCACAGAAATAGACCTAATATGGTTTCTCGAGAACAGGTAAGACCCTTACATGTATCTTTAGAAAGTAGAGAATTTCTCCTACAGATAATAGCATTTGAGAAACATCATGAGGTTCAGAAAGTCTAGGAGAAGTTGAAAGGCAACTGAACAATTCAAAGACAGCAAGAAGAGCAATAGGGCAACGTGCTTGGAGGTCAGAATGTAGTGAAGGTCATGTCTGAGTTGTCTAGCTTCCTCCAAGTGATTATTTATTATTGTAATTATTATTAATTATTTTTAAAAGAAAGTAATCTGGCCCTCATCAACTGCAGTACTCAGGAGAACCTACCTAGCACATCACTGTGAAGGACAATAGAGCTGACCCTGGTGGCAAGGGCATGGGTATGAATGAATTGGCTCTGCCTCTCATCTGCCCCATGGTGGCATGAGTGAGGAAGAGATGTGCTCCCCACACACACCTGTGACAGGCAGCTGAGCCTGCCCCAAAGGTGGGATAGATGATTAGATGGCCCAGTCCCTCAACAACAGCAACATCCAGGAGATTGGGCCCTGTACCTTGCCTAGATAACACAGCAGAGCTGGCTCTGGTGGCAGGGGCCTGGGTGAGCAAGCCTCAAAGTCATGAGACTGAGAAAGTCGGCTCTGCCCTTGCATGAGCAAAGTGCAAGTGCTGGCCCTGGTGGCATTGGTACAGGAGAACAAATATTCTGACCCAGGTGGATGAGCATCATCCACCCAGGCTCAGATTCAGGACTTTGAGTTGGCCCATCCGAATGTCTACCACATCTATGAAATGCTGGAGTGCACAGTGGCCAGTCCTGCAGAACCAAAGCTGCAGGATGTACATGTCACTGGCAACAACAGCATACCCAAGAAAAGCACTGTTGAGAATTCAGTATTGATAGTGTAGCAGAACGCATAGGTCCCTGACCAGATCAATTAGTGGTTGCAATGAGCAATTGCAAGTAAATCTGTTAGGAAAAAGGGGTATACTGCGTGACAAACCATGACACACCACAACTTCCTTGACAAGATTTGTTACTGTATTTTTTTTAACTTCTATTTTTTCCCTTTGGAGGAAAAGTTGCAAGGGCAGAGGATAGATATGAAGGAATGGAAAGATGAATGGGATTGAGGTAAATGATGTGAAATTCATAAAGTATCAACCAATAAAAGTTAAGAAAATAAAATAGAAACGAAGGGGAAAAAAAGAAAGTAGGAAGGTCTGAATTTGCACATTGGTAACTTTGAAACTGAGTCAGGGTCCTGAACTTTGACTCAATGTGAAAAGATTTAGTTAATATAATACAAATGATAAACTGAAGCCTTTAAAGAAAGATGAGCTTCAAAAACCACAGGGGGAAACAGTCAGCTATGAATTCCAGTTAGTCAATGGGGAATGAGGACAAAATCAGGAGCAAAATTCTTAATAGTATTTCAAAACCTTGGTCTTGGAAGCCACAACAAACAAAACTTAGATACCTCCCCACATACAAAATTTAAGAGTTACATAATTGTGATAATCAGAGAAGAAAGATTTATTCCTCATGCTGTGAATTGGAGAGAAGAACTAATATATGAGTTTAATGACATGTCTATGTCTGTGAGCTCTGACATAGGTTAGGTTTACCACAAGTGGGGTGACTTTATAGTTATATGATCCTGGGTAAGAGATGGTCCTACTAATCCCTGACCATTATAGCTTGACTTCTTTCTGCTTGAAGAGTGGTCTGACAAGTTGTTGTCACTGTGTGGAATCTTGTTCTGAGAGTCCAGCTCCTCATCTGCCTGGCACCAAGCTTTAGCTCATCTTTCATGATGGACTTATTGGTTGTGAAGTCATTAAAATTATAATGTGTTAGACCAGCTTACTGTTAATATGCTGTGGGTTAAAGGACTAGGATCTGGGGCAAAGGTGTCATGATTTGAATGTAGAAAGGAGATGGAAAACTCAAAGTCTTCTCAGTCCTAATGGGCATCATTGTACATGTTCCTGCCCCTTTACTTCCCCTTTCTTAAAGATTCCAATGTTATTAAGATATAGCATAATAGGCCTCCAGAAATTATTAAAACCTCCAGAAATTAGGACAAAATTTAAAATCCTTGATTCATCTCTGGTCTTTATGTTTGTTTGTTTTTTGTTTGTTTGTTTTTTGAGACAGGATTTCTCTTTATAGCCCTTGCTGTCCTGGAACTTACTCTGTAGACCAGGCTGGCCTCAAACTCAGAAATCCTCCTGCCTCTGCCTCCAAAGTGCTGGGATTAAAGGCTTGCACCACCATTACCTGGCTCTGGACTTTCAAGTAAGGAAGTTAGAGACAATAGTTAGAATGAGATAGGCTTATTTCCTTGGTTTTAGAAACACAATATTATAAATCAACACAAAATTTTAAAGCTTCTCTCCTATTAAAGGTGTTTAAATTTACAGAACCTTCATTTTACCCTTACTGCACAGAGAAGTTAAAAAAAATCATCTTTCCCACAATGCCTTTATTTTAGAGTGCTCCCTCAGATGTGGGTTGGAAATCTAATAGATATAGTAGAAAAAAATATGCTTTAATTGGTTCAGGTACACAACTATTTGTAACTCCTGTTCTAGTGATCTGACACACTCATACAGACAGACATACAGGCAAAGCACCAATGTGCATAAGATAAAAGAAACTTTACTAAAGCTCAAAACACACACGGAAACTCACACAATAATAGTGGGAGACTTCAACACCCATTGTCACTAATGTACAGGTCAACAAAACAATTAACTAGAGACATGAAGAAACTGTCAGAAGTTATAAATGAAATATATTTAACAGATATCTACAGAACATTTTACCCTCAAACAAAAGAATATACCTTCTTCTCAGCAACTCATGGAACCTTCTCCAAAACTGATCTGCACACAAAACAAGCCTCAACAGATACAAGAAAATTGAAATAATCCCATGTATCCTATCAGATCACTATGGACTAAGGTCAACAACAGAAAAAAAAACAGAAACTCTACATACTCATGAAAACTGAATAGCACTCTACTCAATGACAACTTAGTCGGGGAAGAAATAAAGAAAGAAATTAAGCCTTTTTATAACTTAATGAAAACAAAGTACGTTGTATATTCAAATGTATGAAATGCATTGAAAACAGTGTTAAGAAAAAAAATCCATAGCACTAAGTTGCTTCCTAAAGAAATTGGAGAGATCCTATACTAGCCACTTAATAGCACACCTGAAAGCTCTAGAACAAATAGAAGAAAACACAACCAAGAGGGGTAGATGACAGGAAGTAGTCAAACTCAGAGCTAAAATCAACCAATTAGAAACAAAGAGAACAATACAAAGAATCAACAAAACAAAGAGCTGTTTTTTTGAGAAAATCAACATGATAAACAAACCCTTAACCACACTAACTAAAATGCTCAGTGACAGTATCCAAATGAACAAAATCAGAAATGAAAGATGAGACTAACAACAAGAACTGAAGAAGTTAAAAAAAAATACCCACCAGGTCTTACTAGCCTATACTCCAAAAATCTGGAAAATTTAGAAGAAATGGATGATTTTCTAGACAGATACCACATATCAAAGTTAAATCAACATCAGTTAAACTACCTGAACAGACCCATAAACCCTAATGAAATAGAAGCAGTTGTTAAAAATCTCTCAACAACAACATTCCCAAGCTAGACTGTTTTGGTGCAGAATTTGACCAGACTTTCAAAGAATAAATAATACTATTCCATAAAATAGAAACAAAAGGAACACTATCCAATTCTTTCTATGAAGCCACAGTTATACCCATACCTAAAACACAGAAAGATCCAGCACAGAAAAGAACTACAGAACAATTTTGCTTATGAACATCTATACAAAATAATACTCAATAAAATACTCTCAAGCCCAATTCAAGAGCACATCAAAACCATCATTTACTATGGTAAAGTAGGCTTAATCCCAGGGATGCAGGAATGGTTCAATATATGAAAATCCATCAGTGTAATCCACTATATAAACAAAATCAAACAAAAAAATCACATGATCATCTCATTAAATGATGAAAAAGCGTATCACAAAATTCAATAACTTTTCACGTTAAAAGTCTTAGAGAGATCAAGAATTCAAGGCACATACTTAAACATAATAAAGTCAAAATACAGCAAATCAATAGCCAACATCAAATTAAATGGAGGAAAACTTGAAGTAATCCAACTAAAATTAGGTACAAGATAAGACTGTCCACTATCCAATATTGTACTTGGAGATCTAGCTAGAGGAATAAGATAACAAAGGAAGATTGAGTTTATACAAATTGGAAAGAAAGGAGTAAAAGTGTCACTATTTGTTGATGATATGATAGTATACGTTAGAAATCCCCCAAATTCTACCAGAAATCTCCTACAGCTGATAACTTCAACGAAGTGGCTGGATATAAAATTAACTCACACAAATGAGTAGCCTTCATTTATACAAATGATAAACTGGCTGAGAAAGAAATTAGGTAAAAATAGTCTTCAAAATAGGCACGAATAATACAAAATATTTTGGTGTAACTCTAATGAAATAAGTAAAAGATCCATATAACAAGAACTTCAAGTTTCTAACTGAAAAAGACCTCAGAGATGAAAAAAATCTCCCATGCTTATGAATCTAGAAGATTAACATAGTGAGAGTGGCCATCTTACAAAAGTAATCTACAGATTCAGTGCAATCTCCATCAAAATTCTGACACAATTTTTATAGACATTGAAAAGGACTTCATACAGAAAGACAAAAAAAAACAAACAAACAAAACAAAAAAACAAAACAAACAAAAAAAAAAAAACCAACCAGGAAAGCCAAAATAATTCTGAACAATAAAAGAACTTCTGAAGAAATTACCATCTCTCATCACAAGCTGTACTACAGAGTAATGGTGATAAAAACCACATGATATAATTACAGTGACAGTCAGGTTGATTAATGAAATAGAGTCAAAGACCCAGAAATAAACTCATACACCTACAGATACTTGATTTTTGACAAAGAAGCCAAAACCACATAGTAGAAAAAAGAATCTTCAACAAATGGTCTACCAGGTGGTAGGCAGATAGAAGAATGCAGATTCATCCATATTTATCATCTTGCACAAAGCTCAAGTCCTAGCGAATCAAGGACCTCAACATAATATCAGATCCACTGAATGTAATAGAAAAGAAAGTGTGAAGTAGACTTGAATGAATGCTTTGACAAAGGAAAAAATTTCTGATAGAACACCAATGACTCAGGCTTTAAAGATCAGCAGTTGATAAATGGGGCTTCTTTACATTGAAAGCTTCTGTAAGGGAAAGGACATTGTCAATAGGACAAACAGCAACCTATAGATTGGGAAAAGATTGTCATTAATGCTACTTTGGATAGAGGGCCAATATCTAAAACATATAAAGAACTCAAAAAGTTCCACCCCAAAACCATAAAGCAAAACAAACAAACAAAATTTCCCAAAACAAATAACCTAATTAAAATAAGAAATACAGAGATAAACAGAAAATATCAACAGAGGAAACTCAAGTGGCCAAAAAGCACTTTAAAAAATGTAAAACATCTTTAGTCATCAGGGAAATGTGCTACAGGAATTTTCCTGCCACATTCATTGTGTTTGCAGTGCAGCACAGTGATTGGGCAATAGAAGAGGAGGTGAAGCTGTGAGAAGGAAGGAGGAAGGGGAGAGAAGGAAGAGGAGAGAAAAGTGGAAAGGAGGAGGGAGGAAGCAACATGAAGGAAGAACCATGGATCTCTAGCAGTTCCAGGTAGCAATTTCTATCAAAAGGTTAGATATTGGGTAACAGTTCTAATTGGTTGGGCATCTTGTGTATTGAACATTTCCAATATATAAATCCATTGGGCAATCTTTAAACACTAAGAGTCTTCTTTCTATTGGGAACCTCAAGCATGGAGGGTATTGCCTGGGCCTTAGCAGAGAACCATGAGTAACAGGTTTGGTCCAAGATTCATGCTTTGGGGCATGGTCTTTATGGAGCTGATTGGTGGAAACAGCCACTATAGTAACATCCTGTGGGGTGCTCTTGAGCTCTGACCACTATTAGCTGTGCTTGGCCTCTGGCCACTTCTAGTGCGAGAATATGGCGGGCACCCCAGATAGCAAGTAAAGCTGGACTGCACAACAGCTTTTCCAAATATCACCCATTTCACAAATGAAAATCAACTTTACCTCACATCCATCAGAATGACTAAGACCAAAACCTCAAGTGACAATATATGATGGTGAGGATGCAGAGAACAGGGAAATACTCTTCCACTACTGGTTGGATTTTATCTTGATACAACCACTCTGGAAATCAATCTGGTGGCGCCTCAGAGAATTAGAAATAGTTCTATCTGAAGCACCAGCTATTCTACTCCTGGCTATATACCCAGAAGATACTCCACCATATCATTAGGATACATGCTTCACTATGTTCACAGTATCCTTATTCATAATGACCAGAAAGTGGAAGCAACCCAGATGTCCCTCAACTGAAAAATGGATACAGAATTCAGGCAGAGCTATTAAAAACAATGACATTATGAATTTTGTAGGCATTAGAATGAAATGAGAAAATATCCTGAGGGAGGTAACCCAGACCCAAAAGTACATGCATAGTATATACTCATTTACGGTAAGGTGATATTAGCCCAAAAGTACAGAATACTCATGATATGTCCCACAGACCCTAGAAAGTTAAACAAGATAGAAGGCCCATATGAGGATGGTATATTTTTTAATTTTTATTTTATTTCTTCTAATCTGCTTTTATACCATTTTAATTAAATGCAAGTATTAAGGTCAGCTCTAGGTTGAGGAACTAGCAATGTAAAAAATGCAAATAGTCAAGGAACAAGCAAGACAATAAACACAAATAGTCAAAGAACAAGTGATGTATTTATAAAAAGATAAATAGATAAAGAGATAAAGAGAGTATGTTCTGTGGGTATGTGGAGAGGTATGGGGTAAGGGGATGTCTCAGCGGGCCCATGCAAAGGCATCTCTTCCCACTGAGGGACCAGTCACACCCTGGTCTAGCATAGAATACCACAGAATATAGTTTATTCAGGGCATGGGGAGGGGAGCCAGGAGGTTAGTAAAGGAAGAGAGAGAGAGAGAGAGAGAGAGAGAGAGAATAGAAGTAAAGGCCAGCCATGACCACGTAGAAAGGGAAGGGAAGGGGGAGGGTCAAGGGGACAGGGAGAAGCTAGAGGCAAGAGATCAAGAGATCAAGAGAGAGAGAGAGGAGGAGGCAAGTAGCCCTTTTTATAGTGGGCCAGGCCTACCTGGCTGTTGCCAGGTAACTATAGGGAGGAGCATATCTGTCTATTGCCAGGTAACTGTGGAGGTGGAGTTTAGACAGAATACTAACAACAAGCAAGACAATAAACAAAGTCTCATGATCACTGTTTCTAAGGGCTTTTCTCAGAATGACCAAAATATTTTAGCTTACTTCCTTGTCCTAGCCCAAAGTCATTTTCATTTCTGAAGTCCACTTCTTTGTTCTAGCCTAAGATTTAGATTCCTGCCTGAAATTACTTCTTTGTTCTAGCCTAATGTCAGATTCCTGTTTGAAGCCCACTTCCTTGTCGTTGGCCAATGTCAAATTCCTGCCAAGCAGTCCATTTCCTTGTCCTTGGCCAATATCAGATTCTTACCAAGCAGCCCCAAAAGCTCTCTGCCTTCCTTCCCCCTTTTTTATCATGAACAAGACTGAGCCTGTCATAGGTAGTTCTGACAAGAATGCCTTCCTTACTCTGTTTTAGGTTGTAAGTACAGAATCTTACCCATCCTTGGCTTACCATCCTGTCAAATTAATAACTCTGTTTGGGGGTCCATTTTTACTTTCAAGTCATGTACTTGGCTGCCAACATGTTGATGTTAAAGACAAGATTTAACATGGTGGGCAGGAATAAAAATATTCCCAGGACAAAAAGGGCTAACATGATCAAGTTATATTTGCCATTCTTGAAGCTTATTCAAAATGGAAATACTGACCTCAGGCCATAGATAATTTTATCAGCAGTATCTGCTGCATCAACACTCAGCAGAGCAGCACTCTTTAAATTCATAAACTCACTATGCAAAGTTAAAACATGCAGAGAGGTGTTAGAATTATGCCAAATACACTGCAAGTGGTATAGTTTTAATAGGCCTGCCTTTAAATTTTATTTAATCTTCATTTCTTGTGTTTTGTAAATGTTCTTTGTTCTGTACACTTAGTTGTTTCTTTATTGTGTGGCAGAGGAAATTTCTATTTTGGTAAAATATATTTAGTGTTCTGTAAGATTCTTGTACATTTATAGGCATCACTTTCTTTAGTTTACGGAAATTTTCTTTATGATTTTGCTGAAGATATTTTTTGGGTCTTTGAGTTGGAAATATTCTCCTTCTATTCCTGTTATTCTTAGGTTAAGTCATTTTATGGTATCTTAAAATTCCTAGATGTTTTGTGTTAGATAATTTTAGGTTTAGCATTTTCTTTGCTGACATATCAATTTCTTCTATTATATCTTCTACCCTTGAGATTCTCTTATCCATCTCTTGTATTCTATTGGTTATGCCTTTTTCTGTACATCCTGTTCTTTTTTCTAGGTTTTCCATCTCCAGGAATGGCTGGGTTTGTGTTTTCTGTATTGTGTCTGTTTCCATTTTTCAGGTCTTTAACAGTTTTATTCATATCCTTCACCTGTTTGTCTGTATTTTCTTGTATTTCTTTACATTTATTCCTTTTTTTCTTTAAGGGCCTCTACCTGTTTGATTGTATTTTTCTTATTTAATGGTGTCTATCATATTCATAAGATTAAATTTAAGGTTTTTTTTTTTTTTATGTACTTCAGGTGTGTTAGAGTATTCATGGCGTTCTATATTAGGATAGCTGGGTTTTGGTGATGCCATATTGCCCTGACTTTTGTATATTGTGTTCTTATGCTCGTCTTTATCAATTGGCTTTTCCTAGTGTTGGCAGAACTGTTAATCCCTGATGGGATCAAGCCTCTGGGGCTACATGTAGAGATGCTTGTCCCCAGTTACAGCAGGTTTCTAGGAATGAAGGTAGAGTTGGTAGTCCTTGACGTTTGCAGGCCTCTGGTTGACCTGGGTTGCAACAGGACTCTAGGGATGCAGACAGAGCCGTTGGTCCACAATGGCCTTAGACCTCTGATTGTCCTAGGTGGCATCAGGGATGCAGGTAGGACTATGGTTAAGGAAATGGAGTGCAGAGTGGACAGGGCAGAACTCTCTGCTTGTAGATTTTTCCAGAGTGGCCAGCAGACAGGGAATTTGGGTAGGCATTTCACTTGGTGGTTCTGAATGGCTGCAGCCCTCTGAGATTTCAAGTAGAGGTGTGGACTGGTAGCTGGACTGCAGAGGAGACTCTCTGTGCATGTTTTGAGTAAACATGTAAAGTCTTAAATATCACGATATTTTTAACAGTGTGTTTTCATACTCTTTTTCTATAATCTCTCTACCTCACGCTACTCTTCTTTCTTCTTTGTAGCCTTCTCTCACATGTGCTTTCACTCTCATATCCAATCTTATTGTTTACAAATTTCAGTTATTTTATTCATGTTCCTAAAGCCATAACATTGCTGATAAACTGTAGCTTTATTTCATACATGTTCATAAAGCTAAAGAATAAAATTTATTTGTGAAATTCTTCTATAATGAAATATTGTTTGAAGTAGAAATTTCTGGTTTCTTTGGAGCCTCAGTTGTGCTGTGTGATGTTTTTCTGGAAGCTGTCTTATGAAATGATGTTTTTCGCTGAGACAGACATGTATTTTTTGTAAGCTGCCTGGAAAAATGACATGTGAAGGTCTGCTAGAGTAAATGCTTGAGAGAAACACGATGTTTGAAAAGAGTATAAATATAACTTAATCGACAGTGGATGATGCTAGGTGGCTGGTTCACCTTGCCACTATTTGCTGGTCTTTGGTTTTGCTGACATGAGACTTCACTGATGACATTGTGTGGCATTAGTTCACCTTGTCACTTTTTTGCTGATCATTGTTTGTCATGACTTTGGACAGAGAAATGCAACAAAGAATTTCTGGTGGTGCTCTGGCATCTTCTTGCTTCCTTTGAGGATTTAAGCCCATGGTAAAGCCTCATGGTTTCTTCTGGATGGAACTCCATTTGTCAGGAGCCATAATGGGACAAGCTAATAATTAGCAGATGATCATCCTGAAATGCTTGCCTTGGATTATTATATAATCTGCGACGAGTGTGCTCCATCCAGCAAGGCTGTGGAGACAAATTTTAGGAAAGATTCCTGCTATTAATAAGCTTTTTCTATTATTATTATTATTATTATTATTATTATTAAACATATGTAACAATCACTAAGCAATAACACACCCCTTTGGAGCAGGTCTCTGCAGATCCATGAAGATGTACTGTCTTGCAGTGATACTATATAGACATATAGATGACTTCTTAAGTCTTAATGATGATCCTATAAGAATTTCTAAAAATATATCAATGATTATTAAGCTCTTTTATAATAGTGAGCGACTGCTTTAGATCCCTCATGCATAGTCAAAACTGCAATGAGAACTCTGCCAGTCTCCAAGTGTTACCAGTTAATTGCCCCTAGAGAGATAGTAACCAGACTTTCTCCTGTTCAGAGCACATTCCAAGAAGTTGTAAACCAGTTAACCAAGGGTCACTAAAAGAGAATTCACAATTTATTATAGGTACCAGGACAGAAGAGAAGATATTGCCTGGGTTTATCTATACAAAACTTCACTAATTTATTAAGTTATAGTTTCAAACTTTCAGCGAACCTGTAGAGCTAGACAGGTGATGAATGTCTACCTAGATAATTACTCCTAATGGGTATTCATATAAACATTCTGTGTTATAAACTTCTATTTGAATTAATGATTTGAATTTTGGTGTGAACTTGTGATGAGCTTTGTAGCATATGATCATGTACTCTGAATGATGTATAAGTACTGAAGACAAAGACAAAGAAGTGAGTTAGTCAGTGAGTTAGTTAGTTAGGAGCCGATCGCCCTTTCCTTTTCTTTTACCCTTAACTAGAATTTTTCTCCCTTAGAATTTTTACTTTGTTAGAATCTTTCCCTTCTCCCCACTCAGGACTTTTCCACCTTTCCCCTCAGATAGCTGCATAGGATACCTTTTACACTTAAATAAATTTATAGCAAGTTTTTAAAGTGTCTTTTCTTCCTGTGACCTCAGATTAGCATAGGAAAGTTAGAGCCCAGCAGTTCCTGTTGAGATAGAACAAAGGCCACGTTGCCTAATCCTCTGCTGCTAGGCTACAGGTGTTAATCACCCTAGCCTGCAGTCTCTTACCCTCAGAAGAAGATTTTAGGATAGTACAAGGCTATTTACTTAACCCCATGCTGGTTTTAGGGCTGGGATACAAGTGCCAGTTTCTGTTACATTAAGGTCAGTTACATTAGCATAGGGCTGCCTCAAGGAGAACCGACAGGAGAAGAAGAAAGAAGAAGCAGCTTCCTCCACTTCACCCAAGCTGAGAGGTGCCCCCCCCCCCCCCCCCGCATCCATTGATAATTCATAAATGGTATTTGTGAGTGGACTGAGCTACCACTGCTGATTGCTGTGAGCTAAACTGCTGATACCCTCACAACATAGATTTCATTCACCCCAAAGAACTGTTTTTAAACAGGTCCTTTGTCCTATTAACCTTTCCTTTCCACTATCTTTGGTGGGTGATGTACTAGAAGGAATGTTAAAGATTTTAAGTACACTTATTAAAGTGGGTTTTGAAAAATATAAGTCTACAATTGTTTTCTTAATCCCAGCAAGAACTACACTTGTTTGCACACTGAGCATAGATCTCATATATAAGTGGTATAGGGTATTTGTTGAATCGAATAATTTTTAAATTTCTTACCAACTATATAAAACTAAAAAGATTAGGTTGTTCTTTTCTATAATTCTACACTATTATTTGACTATTTTAATAAACTACAGTATTATTAACAAAGAGTTATCATGATCACAACCATCTGTCATCTATGTATCTTTATCTTCTCTCTCCCTCTCCTCCTCCCTCTCCCTCTCCTTTTTTCTCTTCCTCTCTAGTTTCTCAGAGACCATTACTTATTTTCAACTGAATCTAAAGCTGCTTTGAACTTTTTCTGCTGGAAAAAGGCTTGGATAGTCACAAAGCTAAGGAAGAAACTCAAATTGGCCAAAGAAACAGACTTCACAAAATGATCTGAACTGCAATTAAGCAGTACTAGGAACTTGCACCATTCTTCAGATATTCCAAGACCAAGACTTTTAAAAATTTAAAAATTATTCAATTCAACAAATACCATATACCATATACCACTTATATATGAGATATATGCTCAGTATGCAAACAGATATACTTCTTGCTGGAATTAAAAAAAACAATTGTAGGCTTATATTTTTCAAAACCCACTTTTGTTTTATCCCTTTACCATTGTTTGAATTTAATTTCCAAGGTAATGAGTGCTGTCTTATTCCCATTTAAGCCACACAATTTTACATTTATTTTGAAAATCCTGTGCTTTTGTTTGTGCCCCTTCTTCTGTATTACACACCTACAATCTTCCTTCAACAAATGACAAATGCAGTGTATTGACCATGATGTCTTTCATTGACTGATTGATTGATTAATTGATTGTAAAGGGGTGTCATGTATCTCAGGCTGCCCTCAAATTAAGTTATGCAGAAGATGACTTTGATGTTTTGATCCTTCTGCCTGTAGGCATGCAACACCATCTCTGCTTTATGCAGTACTAGGGATCAAACCCAGGCTTTTCTGTATTCTAGGCAAGCATTATACCAACTGAGCTACATGCCTTGCCCCATTTTAAAATATATTTTAATTCAAAGTAATACAGATATTTAGTTAACAAATGATATTCCATCCAAATGTTCAAGAGTACATGATT
Organism: Rhabdomys pumilio; assembly: GCA_030674055.1. Lineage (NCBI taxonomy): Eukaryota > Metazoa > Chordata > Mammalia > Rodentia > Muridae > Rhabdomys > Rhabdomys pumilio. The sequence goes on from JANHMN010000006.1 coordinate 88,033,460, forward strand.
TTTATGCTTGAAAAAACAAAGCAAAATTAGTGAATGGATTATCCCACATGATGTATTGTTAAAATATGAAGCCTAAAAGTCTTAAATTCAAATGCATTATATAAAATCGAGTCAATTTTTTTTTAATATTTAAGCCTTCCTTAACTTTGATTATAAGCGTGTTTATCATCCTGGTTTAATTCTTTATCAGAATTATAAGCCTGGTTTAATTCTTTTATTTTTGATGACATTTTATTAATCCTCATTAAAAACTACTGCGTGTTAGCCAGAGGAGGATTCCCAATAGAATATACAATTTAAGTTTTGAAAATCAACAGTTACCTCAGCCAAATTAATATATATATATATATATATATATATATATATATATATATATCAGTATCATTTAAATAAAATATAATTCTGTAGTAACAAACTAGGTGTAAGGGGTTTTTTTTTGTCTTAATGAAATGTAGCTAAATTGTTTGAATGTGTATATTCTAGTGGAATAAAAGTATACTTATTCTATACATTTTCTATTAAACAAGAAAGTTTTTATGGATGCCATTGTGAATAGAGGGCATTTTACTTTCTTCTAGGCAGAAATTAGATTTTTCAAAATACTGAGCTCAATTTCTTCACTTTTCACTGGAACATGCATCCTGAATGGCTACTGAGTGTTATGTGTTCATTAAATATGCAAATTTAAAGTAGTCATGGAGTCAGTAAATTAAAGAACTTTGAAAATATTGTACAGGTATGTTCGGTTGCAATGAGACCAAATTAAAGAAAATGATTGTAAACTATTTTGAAAGAGAATACCCCTCCATATGTCAGATGTGGAAATAAAAGCTTTGATTTTAAAGAAAATTTGGCTTAAATTAGTTAAAATCAGGAAAGTAGTTTTATTGCAAGAAAGGTGTCCCTTTCTTCATATGATTAGCTAAATACAATTAATCAATGGTGAAGTTTAGAAATGGAATTCTAAATCTTGATTACTATTAAAGTTATTTATTTTGAGATTGTGATTGGAGTATTTTCAAATTGCTTAAGGAAGTTGAAAGCAGCTTTAGAGAAAGTGGTTTGGGAGTCATCATTGAGGAGCTGCTTTATAAACAGGAAAGATGGGAATATAAGCCAGGAAGACTAGTGTACACACTACAGACAACACACAAATAATTGTTCTGGGAACATCCTTTAATTTTAAATCTTACTACGTTTGAATTCACTAAACAGAATCCAGAGAGAATGAATGGATTTCCTTTGTCATCATGTAGGCAAACAAGGATATCAGATTCTTACAAGGCTGGTGTGTGTGTGTGTGTGTGTGTGTGTGTGTGTGTGTGTGTAATTATATGTGTGTGTATTTGTGCATGTATGTGCACTTGTGTGTATGCTTTGGCATAGCTGTCATGTTCAAGTAGAAGCCAGAAGTCATCACCAAGTATTTTTATTTATTGCTGTCCATCATAATTATTTGAGATAGATTCTCTTAAAATCCAAAGTGGTCAGACCTGAAATTATATACACATAAGCTACACTAAATAGACATGGCCAGTTGTATTATATATTTATGCACATATGAAATAATAATAAAGAAGTGTCTATCAATTTCCATGGGAATGGGGGTGTATGGCAGGAGTTCTCAATAATGAGACATGGGAGGAATTGAAGGGTTGACAGGGAATGGAGAATATATTACAATTATTTTTTAATTTAAAAAATTTTCAATTTAAGAAAGAAAGAAATTACAATCCAAGAATGGATTTAAAAAGAATGAAAGAAAGGAAGGAAGAAAGAAAGAAAGAGAGAAAGAAAGCCAAAACAATGACCTTGTTTTTTCCATTTTTGTTTTTACTGGCTGACAGTGAGTCCAGGCTTCTGTATGTCTTTGCCAGCAGCATTGCCTCTCACAACCTTTATTTAGTGCTGGAGATCCCCATTCAGGTCCTAATGCATGTGCAGTAAGTATTTCACCCACCAAGGCAACTCTCCAGTACTCATAATATTTTCTTAAATAAATAAAACTTGATTTCTAGAATGCATTTAAGATTCAAGTATTTCCCTTCTTTATATTAATCAAGAACATTTTTCTAAACTGTTTGACTACTCTATACCCAGCCCATCATTTTGTTGACTAAACAGAACCTCTGTCATCTCTCCTAACTAAAAGACTTAGTTCTGAAGCTGGCTTATGTCCTGGCTTCAGAATGAATATCAGCTGAAAACCATCCTCTCAAATCTTTTCTCTCAAAGTAAATAACTGGGATTGGATATGAGATCATATGTCTTCAACCCCATCAGAAATCCAGAATGACTGAATTAACTGAAGATATGGGAAGCACTAAGCATAGCTTCCAAAACTTAGACAATTTAGAGAGACCACTGAATGCCTGGATAGTCCCTACACTTCAAATGTTGGAATATCTGATCTTCAGCCTTCTGGTTCAGGATCATTTGACAGACCTAGTAATGCAGAATTATTAAGGGCTGATTACTCTGTCTTGGCAGATATAATCAGTCAACTATTCTGCAAGTGTGTCCTTTTCTGGACAGTAATTTGTCTGTAGATGAAAAGAGGCAATTCTTGCCTAGTGGCTGTCTCACCACAACTGGAGTAACTCCAAAGATGCTTAATTTCTTCTTAGAATCCATGACAGGGAAGCTGTCATGAGCACACAGGTCTCTAATCAAAATGCACATTAATACAGAAATATTTGTAATGTCAATTCTGTGGACTTCTGATGTTTTTGAAACCCAACTATCTATCTAAAGCAATCTGGACTGTTGTCTGTTAACTCCTCCCAGTTATTTCTAATTAAAATCTAAAAAACACCCTAACAATAAACACAGAGCCATAAATTTGATATAGGCCTTTAACTCACAGGCTAACCATCTCAGATCAATTAAAAAGAAAATCAAAGAAGGACTGGGTCTAAGCCTTGTACCCACAAGTTTTGACTTAATAGAAAAAATATACCAATGAATCCCTTGAATTTAAAGTCAAAATAAATTTTCTACCATTTAAGATAACTTTAGCTCAATAACAATTATACAGATTTCTACCAAATAGGTTATGGCTATGTAATCAATTCTAACTATTCCTCCCTGTTTCAATAAAACCATTACATTTCCCTAGAAGGACAGCCTAATATTAACCACCTCAGTTACCAAGCTCAGGAAATAGGGGCACTGACTCTTCATTAACTTCTTCAAGCTGAATTTGGGTGTTGAGATATTAGAAGAGGGGCAGGGGAAGGGTAAACTGATAAGCCTCTGATGTCTGTGTCTTCACTGCATTCAGCTGAAATCCCAGGACATCAGAAGTTAGACCACGTCTGCTCAGCTTGCTTGATGAGTAGATACACCAAGGCTGTGTATTCTGCAATATACAATTCTCAAAACAAATTTTATTATCAAGATAATTTTTTGTTTGAATTCTGGAATCTAATTTTCTGGCAGCCTGCCTCTGTCATGTCTAATCCATATAATTCTCGGAGGTAGAAATATCTTAATCATCTATTCTGAAAACACATAGACAAAATCTTTTAACCAAGATACCATATCCTTGAGCCAGTAACCAGAAAAACCTTTATCTTGACCTCTTTCCTAGTGGAAAAATATAATCACAAAGCTGAAAATCACACCCATCTTGAAAATAAAATCATTTTAATAACTAAAATACTGTATATGCCTATTCTTTAAGCCTTTCCTATTTTGCCAAGCAGGAAATGAACCCAGAATTCCGGTGAGGCCCACATTAGACAGAACCTGAGTCTCCTGTGAGGCAATATAACTTTATATCATCTGAATACACCTGATTTACACTATCTTTCTGTTTGACCCTCTGCCTAGAACAGTTTTGTATTTATAACGTCTATCTTTTTGGTTCTACTTATACACTGTACTCTTTACTCTAGAGCCAGTGACAATTTTTCCTAAGTTCGAAACCACAGGTGATAATCTTCATGTGATTCGGTCAAATCTGTTTATAAATTATTTCTAAGAGCAAATAATCCCTGTATTTTAACTTTATACTTAAATCAGTAACTGCTCCACAACAGAGGCTTATTTATTTAACTCTCTTGGCTAAAAAGTATACCTGTCTGTCTGTGGTTCTGTGCCTAGAGCTACAGACAATTTTTTGTACCTATTTTTGTTCCAAACTACAGGCAAGATTCCTCATGTGAATCAGACAAAACTCTTGTTAAATCTATCTTAAAAACAAACAATCTCAATTTTAATTCACAGTTCAAATAATTTCTCTGTCATAGAAGTAAGCTACTTCCTTCTTTTCTTGACAAAAAGCAATTTGTGTATCCTCACAGCAGGAGAGCTCAGCTGCAGTTTTGTTGTTTGTTGTTGTTGTTCAGTGTTCCCTTGCTAGGAGTCACATGACTTATCTCAGCACTTACTCACTCACGTTCTTAAAAAAAAAAAATTCAACTTTTACTCTCAGGTGAAATAGACTTAAATTTCTAGTGAATTTGTGCCTGACATTGGGCACCATTTATTGAAGTAATTATTTTAAATGGCTGCTGATCAAGCCCACTATCTAAGCTGCAGCAGCTCTGCCTAGCTCAACCTCCATGTTCTGCAACAGGAAGCCATGTGCATGCCCAGCTAGAACCAGCCAGCCAGAGACACAGGCCCTGCCACCCATGAGACACCAGCGTGGGAGATGCCTCTGCAAGGCTGGGCAGTGTACAGACCATCCTGCCATCCACAAGGACCCAGTAAGAAAATGAGACTCTAATGCTTAAATTTTAATCAAAAGCTTTATATGTTTGGTAATGTTCAATAATAATATGCCCATATAATTAGAGGTGTATCCCAATTAGCTAACCTAAATATAAGTTGTTACCCAGGACTGCTCTCCATCTCTACATGACTTTTCATCCTTCTACATCTCTGCCCTCCCTAGCTCCTCCTCTTCCTTTTCCTCTTCCTCTCCTTACTCCTCCCACCATAGCTCCTCCTACATAACATTAGTGACAACTGAATAATTCAAGCAGTATTTTTTTACATTGAACATAGTTGAGCAAGTATTCCCATGGTATAGTGGGACATCTTTTGAGTCTATGCCTAGGAGTGGTATAACTGGGTCTTAGGGATAGAAATATTCCCAGTATTCTAGAAACCACCAAATTGATTTTTAAAGTGATTGTGAAGTTTGTACTCCCACCAGCAATAGAGGAATATATCCTTTGCTCCACAACCTCACCCACATGTGCTGTTGCTTGAGTTTTTGATCTTAGCCATTCTGACAGGTATATGATGGGATCTCAGGGCTATTTTGATTTGCATTTCTCTGATGACTAAGGACATTAGACATTTCTTTAAATGCTTCTTGGCCACTCGAGATTACTCTATACTAGTACCATGCATTTTTAATTACTATTGGTCTGTAGTAAAGCTTGAAGTCAGGCATAGTGATACCTCCAGAAGTTCTTTTATTATATACAATATTGTTTTGGATATTCTGTTTTTGTTTTTTTCCTTTATATGAAGTTGAAAATTATTCTTTCAAAGTCTAAAGAACTGTGTTAGAATTTTGATGGGAATTGAATTGAATCCGTAGGTTGCTTTTGGTAAGATGGCCATTTCTACTATGTTAATTCTACCAACTGAGGAGCATGGTGAGCTTTCCATGTTCTGACATCTTCAATTTCATTTTTCAGAGTCTTGAGGTTCTTGTCATACAAGTTTTTCACTTGATTAGTTAGAGTTACTCCATGTTATTTTATATTATTTTTGGCTATTGTGAAAGGTGTAATTTTCTTTATTTCTTTCTCAGCCTCTTTATATGCTACAATACATATACCAAAGAAGCTAAGCAATAAAGAAGGCCCAAGTGAGAATACTTACATCCATTTTCCCTCCATTGGTTTATTTGGTTTTTTGCTGTGTACTTTCTTGTATTCTTTATAATTTTGGATATTAGTCCTTTATCAGATATAAGGTTGGTGAAGATATTTTTCCATTTGGCAGGCTGCCATTTTGTCCTATATATGGTGTCCATAGCCTTGCAGAAGCTTTTCAGTTTTATGAGGTTTCATTTATTAATTGTTGATCTTAATTTCTGAGCTATTGGTGTTCTCTTAAGGAATTTTTCTCCCATGCCAATGTGTTAAAGGCAGTTCCCCACTTTCTCTGTCTTAGATTCAGTGTGGCTATTTTTATGTTGAAGTCTTTAATCCAATTGGACTTAAATATTTTTCAGAGAGATAAATATGGGTCTATTTTTATTATACTATATGTAGATATTAGTCATATAGTACAGGATAACCATGCTAAAATCCACAGACCCAAAGAAACTAAGTATAAGGATGGCCCTAGGGAGGATGCCTACATCTCACTCAGAAGGGGAATAAACATCAGAGGTAAATTGGGAGAGGGAACTGGGTGGGTGTGGGGAATGGGGATGGGGATCAGGTGTGGGGACAGGAAGAGCTAGAAAGGGCTGGGAGAGAGAACAGAAATTGATTGCAGTAATTTCTGGGACTAACTGGAGACCTGGGAAAGAGGAGGCTGCCAGGCGTTTATGGAAGTGACCCTAGCTGACACTCCTAACAGTGGGGATATACAGACACTGAAGCTAGGTGTCCGCTGCTCTGAATGCAGCGGCTCCTCTAGGATGTCTCAGGATATGGTGTCTTCATGGTAGCAGACCAGCTAGGTGTCTGCCTCAGCCACAAGGACCAGTCGAGGGGCAGAAGGGAAGTGGTATTCTGCAGGGGCTGGATTTGGGTGCCTGGTGGGTCGTGAGCACCCCTTGCTCCCAGTTGTAGCTCTGAGATGTAGGGCAGTGGGCGACTGTCCTTACCCACTGCTCTGAGTTCCATGGCCCCTATAGGTTGTCTCTGGATATGGTGTCAGGAGCAGACCAGCTAAGTGTCTGCCCCAGCCACAAGAATAAGGCTAGCTCTTCTGATTTCTTACCTGATTTTTTTTGTTTAGCCTTGCTCTCTTGCTGCTCTTAGGTCCAGTCCTTCTCTCTCTCTCTCTCTCTCTCTCTCTCTCTCTCTCTCTCTCTCTCTCATCTGTTTCCTAGCCCTTTCCAATCTCGAGGTCCTTTATTTATTTATTTATTTATTTATACTGAACTTGAAAGACCAACTCTCAACTTCATATAGAAAAATGAAAAAGCCAGGATAGCTGAAATGACCAGGAACAATAAAAGAACTTCTAAAGAAATCACCATCCCTGATCTCAAGCTGTACAATAGAGAAATAGTGATTAAAAAAAGAACTGCATGATATTGATACAGGGACAGACAGGTGGATCAATGGAATTGAGTGAAAGACCAAGAAATAAACCCACACACCTATGGATATTTGTTTTTTAAAAAAGAAGCCAAAATCATACAATGGGGAAAAAAAGCATTTTCAACAGATGATGCTAGTCTTACTGGATGTCTGCATGTAGAAGAATACAAACAGTTCCATATTAATTACCCTGAACAAAACTCAAGTCTAAGTGGATCAAAAACCTCAAAATAAAACCTGATACACCAAATCTCATAGAAAAATAAGTGGAAATAGCCTTGAATGAATTGGTACAGGAGACAATTTTCAGACCAGAACACCAATGGCTCAGACTCTAAGATCAAAAATTTATGAATAGGACCTCATGGAACTGAATAGCTTCTATAAGATGAAGATTACTGTCAATAGGACAAAATAGAAGCCTACAGATTAGGAAAAGATCTTCACTAACTGTATATCTGACAGAGGGCTAATATCTATAACAGATAAGGAAGAAAAGAATTTTGACTTCAACAAACCAAACAACCCAGTTTAAAATGGATACAGAGATAAACAGAGAATTCTTAACAGAGAAATCTTGGATGGCTGAGAAGCTCTTAAGGAAATATTCAGCATCTTTAGTCATCAGGAAAATACATCTTACATGAATCAGAATAGCTAAGATAAAAAAAATTAAAGCAACAGCACACTCTGACAAGGATGTGGGGCAAGGGGAACACTCATTCATTGATGGTGGGAATACAAACTTGTACAATCTCTCTGGAAATCAATCTGGCAGTTTCTCAGAAAATTGGAAATAGTTCAACTTAAAGACCCAGCTATACTGCTCCTGGGCATATACCCAAAATATGCTCCTCCATATGACAAAGACAAGTGTTCTAGTATGCTCATAGCCAGAAACTGGAAACAATCTAGATGTCCTTCAACTAAAGAATGGATAAAAAATGTGGTTCATTTACACAATAAAATATTATTCAACTATTAAAACAAGGACATTATGAAATTTTGCATGCAAATGGATGGAACTAGAAAATATCATCCTGAATGTGGTAACCCAGACCCAAAAGGACATGCATGGTATGCACTCACTTATAAATGGATATTAGCCATGAAGTACAGGATGCCCTTATATACTCCATGGACCCAAATAAGGTAAACAAGTAAAAAGAGCCAAGTAATGATGCTTGGATTTCACTTAGAAGCAGCAATGAAATAGTCATAGGAAAGCAGAAGGTGGGAGAGAGGGAACTGGGTAGAAGAGGGAATAGGGAGGGGAAGGGGGCCAAGGTCAAGAATAGAGAGAAAGAGGAAAGAGGGCCAGAGGGCCAGAGGGCCAGGAGAATAAATAGAAACCTTTGGCTTTAAAGCTGGGTTGGGGTGGGTTGGGGGTAGTAGGAAAATCTCTAGGAAGTGCCAGAGACCTAACATGGGAGATGCTCCTCATAGTCAATGCAGGTGACCTTAGCTGAGAGACATAGCTTCTATGCAGGAAAGACACCCAGTTGGGGGATAAGAATACCCAAACGTTCACAAAACTTTTGACCCAAAATATGTCCTATCTAAAAGAAATACAGGAACAAAGATGGAGCATAAACTGAGGGAATGGCTAACTAGTAACCAGCTCAATTTGAGATCATCTCATGGGCAAGAACAAATCCTTGACACTATTAATAATAATCTGTTATGCTTTCATATAGGAGTCTGGCATAACTGTTCTCTGAGAGGCTCCAACCAACAGCAGACTGAAACATTGGAAGGAGTTTGGGACTCTTATGTAAGAGATAGAGGACAAATTAAAGGCCAAGAAGGGGATAAGAACTACATAGGAAGACAAACAAAGTCAAATAACCTGGATCCTTGGGGGCTATCACCAACAAAATGCATACATGGGCTGGACAGAGGTCCCTGGCACATATGTAGCAGATGTGAATCTCAGTCTCCATGTAAGTCCCCCAACAACTGGAATAGGGGCTGTTGCTAAAGTTGTTGCCTGTCTGTGGAATCTGTTCTCCAGCAGGGCTCTTTTGTTGGACCTCAGTGGGAGAGGATGAGCCTAACTCTGCAAATACTTGATGTACCAGGTTGAGGGATAACCAGGGGACCCCCACCCTCTCAGATTAGGGGATGGAGGATAGAGGGAGGAACTGTGGGGGGATAGGGAGACAGACAGAGATTGAGATATAAAAACATAAACTTGGAAGGTAGTTGAATAAGTATGTTTGTGGTAGGATGGACTGTCCTTTGGGTATATGCCCAGTAGTGGTATAGCTGGGTCTTGAGGTAAACTGATTCATAATTTTCTGAGAAGATCCCACATTGATTTACAAAGTGGCTATACAAGTTTGAACTATCATCAGCCATGGAGGAGTGTTCTCCTTGCTCCACATCCTCGCCAGCATGTGCTGTTCTTCAGGTTCTTCTTGACCATTTGAGATTCCTCTATTGAGAATTCTCTGTTTAGATCTGTACTCCACTTTTAAAAAATATATATTGGACCATTTGGTGTGTTGATGTCTAGTTTCTTGAGCTCTTTATATATTTGAAAATTGACCCTCTGTCAGATGTGTTGGTGAAAAATCTCCCATTCTGTTGGCTTCCATTTTGTTTTATTGATGGTGTCTTTTCCTTTACAGAAACTTTTCAGTTTCATGAGGTCTGATTTATTTATTATTGACCTTAGTGCTTGTGCTATTCATGTTTTGTTTAGGGAGTTGTCTCCTGTGTCACTAGGTTCAAGGGTACTCCCCACTTCAGGTTGAGTGTATCTGGTGTTATGTTGATGTCTTTGATTCACTTGGACTTGTGATTTTACAGGGTGATAGACAGGGATCTATTTACATTCTTGTACATGCAGACATCGAGTGAGACAAGTACCATTTGTTGAAGATGCTGTCTTTTTTCCATTGTATAATTCTGGTTTATTTATCAAAAATTTAGGTGTCCATAGGTATGTTAAGAAGTAGGGTTCAAGGTAGGATGAAGGAATCTCTCTAGGGCAAATAGACTAGATATCAGTAGAGGATTAAAGTGACAAGAAAAATTAAAATCCAGTCTGGTATAACTATTTTGAAAGTAGCAGTTTTTTCTTTAATCCAATTAGCTTCAAAATAAATGAAACAAAGACTATTAGATTTATTTAGACAAGTTTTATGGCACAATAACTGAATAGATATTAATTTATTCTAATTTTCTAAACTAATCAGGGTAACTGTCAGCCAAAATTCCTGAGATACTTGCAGTTTAGTACTAATCTGGTTCTTTCTGTTTCATGTATGTTCTCATGGTGTCTTCCTGACCCTATTTCTGGCACTGCATACTACCTTGATTCTCATTGACATTTTCATTACTCCAAATGCATTCAGTTCTTTGAAGGTCAGGTTGTATATTATAGCAATGCCATTGATTGGAAATTGGAAAGTTGCAGGCAGAGACTCTAAAAGATGTGCTATTGATTTGATGTATGAATGTATTTCAAAACAAAACATATCCTTTACATGGTGAGGTGCTCTGTGTAGATAACACTGAAAAGAAGACAAACCTTAATTCAGAGCATCCCAGGAAAAAGTAGACTGTGAGTCAGAAGATAGACTGTAAATTCCTCCTCAATAGTCAAGACAGAAATGCTTTTCTTGGATACTTTAAGTTTAGTCACATAAAATTGTATAAATTATAAATGGTGGATTGAATAAACATATATATTGTAGATTAACATAGAACTATAGAAAGTCTCCTTTTTCTTTGTGAAGTTTGAAACAGTGTTTTTTTCTAATCTCACTACTTTAATCCTTCCTTTCTCATGTAGGATGTCATAAATTAAAAAAAAAATTATTATAAAGTGTATTTAAAAATGTATTGTTTTGCGGGACTCTCTGGGATATCTGTGATAATCAACTTAGAAGAGATACCCATACCTGGTATTAGGCTTTTATTTGGCCACATATGACTTCTGGGAGAAACATTATATCCTATGTAGGTAACTTCAATTAGATTCTTGTATAATGGCATATATGTTTATGAAGCTTATTGTTATGCACAGATCATGAGGTTCCCACATACTGGCAGATACCACCTGGAGTCCAACTTGCATGCAAAAGCAAAGAGCCTTTATTCAAGCTGGATCTCAGACCCTCCAACCCTCAGCACAGTGGATGGTGTGGAAAATCCTGAACTGGTATAGGCCTTGCCTATTTATCCCAGTTGGTGTAGCAGGGTATAGGATTTTCCAACTTGGCAATTACATAATTGGTTGACATTTGATTGGTGGACTTCTATTCACTAGTGATGATTTCAGCTTGGTATGGCCAATGGTTGTTAGCTTAATCAATGTACTTTAAGACCTTAGGTACTTTCCCCTTAAGAATTAAGTGGTTGCTAGGGGTGGGGTGGCTATTTTCTTGAGATAATTGTGATTGTTGCCAGGGTGGTATGGTTCTGAGAAAAAATTGAGATTTTTCCAGTAGCTGAGTTTATTCGGAGGGCAAGTTAATCACAAAATGGAATGAAAGCAAAATGGAGTTGTGATGTTAAGCTGGGCTCTTCACTTATAAAACAGCAGCTTTCTGTAGTTATTTCAAACATCCTCAGTTTTAGTTATCACCCTCAATACATTCTCCTTTGCTTTATCTCTAATGGTATTTTGAGGAAGAATGCATCCCGTTCCACAGGCTCACATGTTTGAATACTTGATCTCTAGTATTGTGGAGCTCATTGGGACATTTCCTCTTTCTGCATATGCAAAGGGCCTTGAGACCTCTATAGGGAAGACATAACTGTGTTTCTGTATATGTGTGTGTGTTGTAGACTATACAACATGTCTCCCTATTATCTGTATGTTGAAACTTTAACCTGCAGATATATAAAATTATATTTTAGTGCCTTAAGAAAAGGATTAAGTCATGAGTGGACAATGACAATGATGGGCCTTACAATAAGAGAAAGAAAACAAGGTAAGATGTAAAGGAAAAAATGCAGTGCCCACCTGAACTTAACCTTGTTGTCTTCTGTCAAATTGATGATAGAATTCCCAAGCTCCAAAGCCATGAGATGACATATAACTTTATTTAGTCTACCCAAACCAAGATTACACACCACATACATGCACACCATAATTCGTAGAGAAGATTTGTGATTTAATAAACTTCACAAATGTACGGGCAACATTTGTTGAGAATTTACTTATTTGCACATCTAAAGTGTAAACTTTTGTCATTCTAGGTCATTTGTACTTAATGTTTCATTAGTTTTAGTCTCAGAACCAAATGTCAATAGTGCAGACTAAATAACAGGGAGAGAACAGAAGGAGAAGAAAATCAAACAGAAAGAGGAAACCAATGCTTTTATTAGTATAAATGGAGACAATAAAAATAAGATTGTCAGATGAATGGTTTGCTAGTGATAGTGGGTAGACTCTCAAGCTGGCTAAAAACCTTCATCAGGCATCCAAAGTTTGGGTTTGCAGTTCAGAGATAGAGCCAGGGTGAGGATAAAAAGCAGAAACCATAAACAGAGTGGATAACACTACCCAGTGGAAAATGAAAAAAAAATACAAGAGTTAGAAAACTTGGCAAGCAAAAAGTCAAGAAAAGGGGAAAAAACTTACAAGAAAAGCAAAACAGCAAAAGGCATTAAAGCATGCATAGAGTGTTACTATAAAAAGAAAGGAGCAGTAGAACATCGAGGCATAAGTGAAGTGTGAAGAATGGTGCCTGACTCATGTGGGTCAGGAAGAGCCTACAGAGCTCTAGGGACATGGCCCAAGTAAGCATTGCTGACTTGGAGAAAATGCTGAAGTGAACAGCCAAGTTTTCTTGCCTGATGAGAAAAGAAAGGTGAGCTAGTGAAGTCAGTAACTATACAGCAAAACATCAAACATGGAACACGTCAGGTACTGTGACATGATTTCAGAGATAAAGTGATAAATTTATAAGGCAGAAAGTGGTGGTGTTGTACCTAGAAGCATTCAGGAAACCCAAAAGACCATGAAAGAGCCCACTCCAATGTAACTACATTAGGGTCTCTTTATTACAAACTTGAGTTTGGGCCTACTCACCACTGACCCATAGATCAGTTTGGTGAAGCAGCTTCAATCTCTCACAGGGATAGGATTTTATAGGAAAATGGGAGCAAGTGAAGGAGTGTCCAGCCTTGCAAGTATCTAATAGAAGGACTTTTGTAAGCCCACAGGTAGGTATTCTGAAGAAAGACCATGAAAAATCACAAACGGTCTGAAAGTACACCTAAAACAATCAGACTAATCTTTGATTAACTGTTGCAAGGAAGTAGCTAGGGAGTAACTCTGGGGTACGGGCCAAGGACAGACTGTGAGGTCCTTCCTGGTACTTGGGTGCAGCTTGGGTTCAGTAGCAGGTCAAGTTCTCAGGCTTCTTTTAAGATGGAGGCCAGTTGCAAAATACAGTAGGTTTGCCCTCTGAGTTGATGAGGAAGAATAAGAAGGAAGAAAAATAATTTCAAAGATTGCATTAGATAAAATCCTGGAAATGGGAAACACAGCTGATGTTCTGCAATTGGCAGGAGAATGGAAGCAGTGACCATCACTATCCATTGCTTCTCTCTGCATTTGGATGGCCAGTCACCTGCTGAGGCTAAAAGGATATAGCCTTTCAAGGAACTAAGTACTGATAAAAGAAAGCAGGATACTCCTCTCACCCTCTCACATTGAATTTTGGGGAAAGCCCTTAAAGTAAAATATAGTTAATCTTGGCATGAGAAAACATTATAATACAATGAGAGTAAAGTGGACCATAGTGCAGATTTTTAGTGTTTATCTTGTCTTCCTTGGTGCCTCTGGAGCACTACACATGCTTGGCTTTATTTGTCTAGTACGGAAGGACCAGTCAAAGCTACATGTCTAGAATAGCTGTACTGGAAATGGACAAGCAGAAGATAATCATATTAGCTGGAGCAGAGGCGTTGAGCCTTGGTAAGTTTGTAGTAATATTCTGTGGTTATAATGCTTGAAGTTCTGTGACTGTCTCCTGTTGCTGATGTCAGCTTCTTCCTGTCAGTCTTCAGGGAAGAAATGTGTCTTTGCGAGTCTCCCAAAGACCTAGCAGATGTTAAGGTTGATAGACACCTCTAGAAGAGTTGCAGGTTTTTGTGTCCCAGTGCAAGGAATTTACCAGAGACACAGAGTTGCACCAGGGGCAGGCATAGTCTCTTTTAAAAAGTGAATATTTTTATTTTATTAATTTGTTGAGAATATCCTACAATGTATTTTTATCATATTCATCTCCCACCCCCTACTCTAATTTCCTCCTAGATCCACCCTACCCCAAACTTTATCTTTAAAAAAAATGAATTGAATCAAATTGATGCTGGAAGGGACACAGATTGAAAGTACATTTTACTCTGGGAAGATGTACTCTGGGAAATACATTCTTGCTGTCCAAGAGTGAGGACTACAGTTTGTATTCTTAGAACCCAGGTAAAGTCAGGTAAACCTGGAAGTTGTCTGTAACCCCAGAACATTGGAGATAAGACAGCAGAAACTTGTGAACTCATAACTCAGTGGAAGACTGCCCCTCAATCAATAAAAATGACAGCAACAAAAGGGAACACCTAATGTCAACTTTGGGCCTCTTCATGTATTTGTACACATAGACGCCAGCACAGTTTTCCCATAGATGTATAAACACATATACACATACACACCCATTCATGTGCACATAAGCACACACTACCAACTAGAAAAAAATTAAGAAAGAGTACATTTGTAAGTGTGGTGCAGAAAAGCAGATCATAACAAAGAAAGGCCACAATAGCTCATTAACCCTACTGTGCAAAGGAATTGGCTTTTTTTTTTCATTAATGTAAAGTGGCTTTTTAGCTCATTTGTATGTACATGTGTGACATGTCTCATTAGTACTTTAAATGCTCTGTAGAGGTAGCATTTTTGTACTAGAATGAAACATTACTTATTCTAGGACAGTCTGCCATGGCTCTGGACCAATGTCAATACCAGTTTTATTACCAGATTAGAGGGGAGTATGTGTGTTTTAGTCCAGATTTCTTTCCATTTCTCAACTTTATTTTCCCTGCATGCTAATTGTTTAAGGCTTTGCACAAGCCTTCTAGATAGATCTCACTCTTTTCCCTATTCTGTTCTCAATAGCTAGACACTCAAAGGAGATGAAAATATACATTCATACTACACACTAGATCCAATTAAGATTTTGTGCTTATTTCAAGCTATTTCAAAGACTTCCTGTATTAACCATTCTGTCTTCAACACAATCCTGTAAGACAGGCATCATTATTTGCCTTTACTTTTAAATAAAAGGAAACAGAAATGAAAATCACAAGTGATTTTGCCAAGGTTATTGGAAGGCAGAATGAAGTTCTAAATCCATCAACTCTATCTTTTCTGTTAAGGTGAGAAATAAATGAGAAAACTTGATGAGACAGTGGTTTGTATAGAGAAACAAACCTTTAGGATAAGAAGTGAATGGGCACAAGGGACATTCTATTATGGCAAGCATTTTAGCTTTGTAACTGTCCTGAAAAAGAACAAAACAGACCATTCTGAGTGATTTATCAGTGCAGTCAGGTTATTCTGTGTAAAAGTCAATAAACCTACAATGAGTGTTTAAATTTGAATTAAGGCCCTATGACAATGTCAGGTGTTCAATAGCTCTGAACAGTTTAGGCTTTTTACTATGGAGGATCCACTGTATGCCACTAGAATGTCAGGGCCTTACATATAGGGGGAGGGGAGGTCAACTGGAAAACACAGAGCTACTTACATCCAGCAAACTGTTCCACTGGTTTCATTTAGCAAGCTGGAAAAAAGAAACAATGAGAGTTGGGGAGAAAGTAAGATAAGGACCAGAAATGTCTACAGGTTTAGTACTATGGAAGAAAAGGAAAGTCTCTAAAGAAAAGGGTCAGGATGTTTTTGTCTTCTCTTCACCCTTCATGTCCTTCTGGAGAGACTCAGCTCCATTTTGATGAAATATCCATTTTATATCAAGACTTTGCTTTGATGTATCTCCTCTTTCACATGTGGTGAAGATTTATTTTGGAAATAATTTTAGTTTCAGTGTGTTTTATGAAGATTTGCTGATCTTCTTCAGTCTGAATGAAACCTCATGAATATTTCCTCTGGACCATTGTGAAACACTTTACAAGTTCTCCCGCTATAGCCTTTGTACAAGAGGCACGCATAGTGGGGTAAGTGCTGGTGGCCATTTTGACTTTCCCAGTATAATGACAAGGGTTAGTCATTCAGTCCTATGGTTTCTACTCTACTCCATGCATTGACAGTATTGCAGGACATCACATTTAATTTGTTCTATATTTGAGTGACTTTTGAATGAAGTGTCACATATTTGAATGAGGCCATAGGGCCCAATTGTATCAAAGGACCACCTACAGATTCTGAGTTAACTTAGTCTTTTCTTCCCAGTGCAATGACCTTGACTCAGTATGACTATACTTATGGGATGTAGGTGCTTATCGCCTGGGAATTGGGAACGTTGTTATTGCATGCTTTTCCTTCTTTCTTTAACAATAAACTCTCTTAGAGAAGGCTCGCTTTGAGCTGTGCAAACCCACTCACATCCTTTTTGTCTTGTCAACAGATTACAGGGGTAGGATGGAAGTTCCCAAGGCAGGCTTCCTCACATCCTGTTGCTAAGGCAACTGCTCTGACTCCTCATGTTCTAAGACTGAGATAGCAACAGACTAGCACCCACAGAAAGGCCATACACCCACCTGTGCCTTACTATCTTGGGACAGAAGAGCTGTGCTTGAGTTGTCTTGTGGAGTTATTTGTGACTCTGTGATGCTATTCTTTATATACAATTCTGTGAACAAATGTGTTTCATCAAATAACTGCTAGAAGGTTCCAGGGAGTTCAAAAACATATATTCAAAAACATTTTCTCATTATGGTGCACATTAATATGGGACCTTAACTTGACCGTTTAATGACTATATCGTCTTGAACAATAAATATATTTTTTCTGAGCCTTAATTTTTTTAAGGAAATGTAGTGACTGAATCATTTCTCAAATCAAATGACTTAATGCACCTGTAAAATCAGATCATAACAGGTAATATTGTCAAAATGACAGTTTTAATTGCTTTAAACCCCATCATATAAGATGTTTAAGGCCAAGGATCATACTTACAAGGTGTGTAATGCAGCTAATTCACTAATGGTTGTTAATGCAAATATGTGATTTATCCAAAGACCCTACCTTTCTCTCTCTCTCTCTCTCTCTCTCTCTCTCTCTCTCTCTCTCTCTCTCTCTCTCTCTCTCTTTGAGACAGGGTTTCTCTATGTAGTCCTGGCTGTCCTGGAACTCATTCTGTATACTGGCTGGCCTCCAACTCAGAAATCCACCTGCCTCTGCCTCTCTAGTGCTGGGATTAAAGGTGTGCACCACCACTGCCCGGTGACTATAATTGTCTCTTAAAGAGCCAGGCTTAGCAGGACTCACAGTGAAGACCAAGGTAGACACTACACTACTCTACATTTTTGCTGTCCTCAGAGAACCCTGAAAGAAGTCTCTAGTTTTGCTTTTTCAGTCATACTTACAGTGAATCTGTCATTTTAAAAAGAGTGTTCATGTGTATGTTTTAAATTTTATCATTACAGTGCACATTAATATTTTATCCAGTTAGATTATGAATGAACCACAATTTATGAATAATCTTTGAGAAACACATATACCAGAGTTTACCACTATCACTGGATGAATAAATAAATAATTAAGAAATAAGAAAGGACATGGCCTAGCTCAGTCTTTTTATATTCTTTCCTTTTTATTTCTTCTTTTTTTTTTTCATTTATCTGGTGTTGAAACCATGGGAATAGCATAAATGAGTTTTCTTCCAAGGAACTTCACCTCTCTGAACCAAGCTGCTGAGCTGTCTGCTCTAAGATATGTACAGATAATATGTTTCTGCTGGATTTTGGCACCCACCAAATTTGATTGTAGTCTCCCTGTTCAGTGGATTCCTCTCTCCACCTTACCTAATCATTCATGTCTCCTCGCCTACTCAGTGTCTTCTCTCTGGCTCCCATGATATGTTATGCTCTTTGGGGGCACCCCCTGTGTGGACATCTCCACGCTAAGCACCTCCAGGCCCCATCATGTGGGCAATTCTGCTTACTAAAACACCTGTTCATCATCTTTTATTGGACACCTCCCTGTTCCAAAAGCCTTTCCCCTTTCACGTCTTGAGCTATTTTCTCCTCTACTGCTCTAATCATTTGTTTCTCTCCCTCTACTGGGTGAATAACACTATGGTGCTCTCTCCTCTGACCACTTTTACTGTAAAAGCCTCACCAGTGTGTCAGGAATCTTTCTTTTACCCCATAACAGGGAAAGGGGTGCTTCTCTGTGATTTAGCCATGTCTTTCTGACAATTCTTTTAGTCTGCTTGGAGATGCCATGCATTGAAATTCTTGTTACCATGACAGCCCCTCTGCTCCTTCCTGGCTCCTCTCAGATTCTTCCTGAATCTTCCTCACCTCCCACTAGAAGCTGCCTACTCTGACCCACAGCTTCTCTATATGCTCCTGAGTTTGCAACTCTTTCCTTGCCTCATTCCCCATGGAGCTACCTGCTCTATCTCTCCTTATGCTTTCCAGAGCCTGTGCATTGCTGATTTTCTTACTTCCTCCTAAGAGCTGCCTGAAGACCTTCTGAGCCTCTAAGACCTTGCATATTGTCTCTCAGGTCCCCTCCAGAAGTCCTGCAGCTTCTCCATTAAATCATACATAAATCAAACCCAAAAGAACATGCATGATACTCAGTAATAAGTGTATGTTAGCCAAAAAAGTACAGAATACCCAGGATACAGTCCACAGAACTCAAAGAGGTTCACAAGCTGAAGGGCCCAAGTGAGGATGAATGCCTCAATCCACTTTGGAGGGAGAAGAAAGAAATCTCAGTACTAGGAAAGGAGGGGGGTTCCTAGTTGGGAAAGGGGACAGAGAGGGAAAAGGGGGAACATGATCAGGTATTGGGGGATGGATTCGGGAGTAAAGCCCTGAGGACCAACAGAAAGAATGGAAACAGGCAACTTTGGGAGGTGGGAGATGAGAAGTGAGGGGACTCTCTAGAATGTACCAGAGACCTGGTAGATGAGAGAAGCTCAAGACTCAGGGGGAGGAACCTTAGATAAAATGTCCAACATTTTATCATTTTAACATGGGGAGAGGGAACTTGTAGAGCACACCTCCAATAAAAAAAAATCCAGGGCATCAAGTGAGGGATGGGTTGTCATTCCACAGTAAAAACTCTGACCCATATTGTTTATGTGTGAAAAAACTTCAGGGACAAAAATGGAGAAGAGCCGGAAGAAAAGAAAGTTCAGTGACAGGCCCAAAGTGAGATCCAGCTCAAGGGGAGTTTCCAAGGCCTGACACTATTACTGAAGCTATGGAGCGCTCACAAAGGTGGGCCTATCATGACTGCCCTCCAGAAGACCCAACAAGCAGATGAAAGAGTCAGATGCAGATCTTTACACCCAACCAATGGACAGAAGCTGTTGGCCCTTGTGTTTGAATTAGGGAAAATCTCAAAGAAGCTGAGAAGGGCAACCTTGTAGGAGGACCAGCAGGCTCAGTTAACCTAGATTCCCAAGATCTCTCAGACATTCGATCATGAATCAGGCAGCATATATACTGTCGCTTCTCCATCTGACCAGCAGACAGGAACGACGCAAGTTGGAGTTCTTCTCAACACAGTTTATTCAGGATCCTGTACAATCTCCTCTCTGGAGACCCTCTCTCCCTCAGCCCCTTAATGGCCATCCTTTTATACCCCTGCCTGTCCCAATCAGCACCTGCCTCGTGGGCATGCCTCATTGTTGCACCTCAAACAGCCCGATTCTCTTGGCAGCATGTCTGCACAGTAGTTCTGCGGTTGTGGCTCAGTTAGGGAAAGGTGCAAGTCACACAAACCGCCAAGAAGAGAAGCCATTCATAAGATTTGACAGGTGCCATTCGTAAGATTTGGCCCAGGCGCCATTTTAGCTGGTCGAGCCACACCCGCTCCTCACAATGTACCAGCTGTTATGAGGCTCCAACACATATACAGCAGAGGACTGTTAGTTCTGGGTTCAATCAGAGAAGATGGACCTAGCCCTCAAGAGACTGGAGGGTCCAGGGAGTGGGAAGTTCAGGTAGGGTGGTAGGGGTGGGGACATCCTGGTGGAGATGGGGTGGAGAGAGAAAGTATGGGTTGTGAAAGTCAGAGGGTGGACTGTAAGGGGGATAAAATTTGGAGTGTAAAAAGAAAAAAGAGTTAAAAATTTTTAAAAAATAGAAATGCAAGTTGGTAGTCACCTTATAAATGTTCAAATCCTTTAATGTGTTCAGAAATATATTTGTATTCATGTAAATAATTATAGAAACAAGTCTTATTAAGCATCTTATATACACTTTTAAAGTAAGTAATTAGAAGAAAGTAAAGTTTGTTTATTTAGATATACTTTAGATAGACCTGGTCTTCAAACACTTGAGAGATCTTCAGAATATGGCATTAAATATGCTCAATAAAAAAAGGCTTTTTATCTGATAGACAAACCAGCTCCTCACAGCACCCCTAATCTCCAAAGAAGCTGGGCACAGAAGAACCTCCACCTGGAACATGCTTTAAATGTGGCAAAGCTGGCTATTATGTATAGAATTTTCATTGCCTCGACTGCTGAGAGCACACTGTCAAAACTGTTGACAGGAAGGACACTAAGAAGTTGATTGCCTCACTTTGCCCGGACAAGATGGGACAGTCCCCCCAAACTTCCTACTTTACAGGAAAATTTGTCAAATCTGCTGTGCCTAGCAGCCGAAGATGGATGTCCTACTGACCACAAAGGGACCTTGGATGTCCAGATAGCCAATAAGTCTCTGTCATCTTATTAGGTTTGAAAGCTGCTTGGTTTGTAGTTTCTGCTTACTCAGATGAAATTTATTTTTCTTAGGTCTCTGGTGCATTCGAAGACTAGACTAATGACTAGTCTTCAACAGCAACCAAGGCTTCAGCAGCCTTCTCAGTTCTCCTACTGTGGAAAAATCAGGCCTTAAGTTCCACATTCCTAGAGCTGCTCTTACTAGGTCTATAGTCACAGCTTATTTCCTTACTAGTTTCAGAAAACATGTGTCAAAGTAATTTTTACTATTCGTTTATCTACAGGAACTCAATTTATAGTAACTGCTTCCAGTCATCAACCACCTGAATCTCATGATGAATAAATAATTAGATAGGAAAAATTATAAAGTGTTCAGAAGATCTGAAGATACAGAAGCTTAATCTGTGAGGATCTAAGGAAGTGTTTTAGCATCAAAGAAGGTAGTTTAAGGTTGGTAAATGCAAGGTTGAAGGATGCAATAGCTTAAATAGTGGTAAGAAAGTGATTTAAGGTATATAAAAGAAATGAAAATTGCGTCAGATTTCTCCCCCTTGCCACGCTACCGTTGTATTAAAACGTCAAAAGTTCAGTGATTAAACTTTAATCAACAAAGTTCTAAGAAGCTATTACTCTAATTATAGTAAATCCTTTCAATATACAATTGAATGTACAATGTACAATACAATATACAGTCTACTATTATCAAAATTATAAGGTCAAGAATGTTAAGTTTACATAAAGAGATAAGTTTTCTTCCTAAATTTCTTACCTATATCTTCTGGCCCTAATACCTCTATCTCTATCTAGGTCTAGATGAATCAGTCAATCAATATCTATCATCTATCTATCTATCTATCTATCTATCTATCTATCTATCTATCTATCATGTGTATGTACTTAAATCCTTCTAAGTGTAGATGTTTCCACAAAACCTGTATCCGTGACAGCTGCAAAGTGGCTAGCTCCAGGTAGTCCACCCTAACAGATTGTTTCAAATGGGCCTGCACTTTTATAGCCTTAGATTGTCCCACATAGTCTGGATAGCAAGTGAAACAGCCAGCTCTTCCATGAGTTGGCTAACACCTCATTTTCCTTAGAGTCCCCCCAAAATGTTGACCCCTCCAGACAGCAGGATGCAGTCTAAAGAACAAAACACCCTCAGTCCTACCTCATCATAACCCCTTTCTAGTTCCTCATCTTTTAGTTTTGTTTTAAAAAGGGGGGTGGAATGTTAATGTACAGACAATTTTGTTGCCCTGCTCCCAGAGACATAACAACTGCTTAGGCCATCAACCGCAGTCACTGCCAAGTACACCAGGTATGTGCTTGAGAGTAAAGGACCACCAGCCACCCCAACTTTCTCTCTGCTGTTTGTTTTCTGCATGCACCAACCCTCTCATGGTTCTCCTCTCTCTCTCTCTCTCTCTCTCTCTCTCTCTCTCTCTCTCTCTCTC
>JANHMN010000006.1:88056053-88092829 GCA_030674055.1 Rhabdomys pumilio
CTCTCTCTCTCTCTCTCTCTCTCTCTCTCTCTCTCTCTCTCTCTCTCCTTCCTGTCTGTCTTCCTATCTCCATGTCCACTTTCTTCCTCTAACCCTGCCCCAGGTTGTCACACTTCCGGGCTCCTCCGTTAAACCTTTTTAGCACCAGATCTGTTGCATAGCACAATTTCTCAGTGGTAACTCTTGGCATGGGCCCACCATAGATACCCTTCACCACATTATATTTCAGGGCACTGTCAATCAACAGCTTGTTTCCCCACTTGCTTACTCCTGAAGGTGGGATCTCTCCTCTGCCCCTAGTTTTTGGACTCTCCTCCCCCAACTACCAGAACCATGGGCCTAAAAGTTTCAAATGTACACACTGATAAAAATGTTTTTCCTAGATTCCTAAACTACACATTCCCTCTGTAGTCATCTGCCCCAGCACTTTTAAGATCAGCTGAAGCATCAGATAGCCACAATAACTTATCAGCCTCAGATGTTCCCTTAAAATCTACATCCCAAGACAGCTTCAAAGTAGGGAGACCTGGGTGGTTGAGCCTTACAGACTACTCCAGTGAGGCCTGAACTTTCTTAGCCCCAGATGATCCTGCAGAGCAAAGGCAGAGAATTTAAGGACCTGTTCTTCCTAACCTTGGCCAGCATTCCAGCTTTTCTGGGTCCCCAACAATACCCCAATGTCAGTAGAAAGTAGTCAAAAAAGATTGTGTAGCCCCTCACCATTTATTATCCACAAAAAGGCTAGGATGTTAAGCCCAAAACCTGGGACAAATGGTGAAGGTGCCTATTTAACATAATAAAGGAAACCTGGCCTCCAAGTTCTCCCAGCATTCCTCAGTTCCTACCTGTTACAGGTATGGCCTTAGCAAGCAAACCCTACATACTGTGGATAAAGTAAAAGTGAAAGAAAGGCTTCCACACCCTCAAGTAGATACTTGCTCTAGCTTCCTCCTTTTATCTTTTCAGCCATTTAGCCAGTCAACAGGTTTTTTTTAAGTTCAGTATGAATTGATTATAATATTCCACTAAATGTATTATAAGACTGTTTTTGCAACACTTTTGGTAATTATACACATTGTAAACAAGGTCTTAGTTATAAACAAGGTCTCAGTAGTTTTCTTAAATTAATATTTGTTTCCATTAATGACATTAGAACATAAAAAAACTAAAAAAGTTCACAGTTGCAAAATACCTATAAAAACAATGAACCATATTATATTTGATCTTTTCTGAACCTATCACTCTACTGAACGTTGTCCACTTCTGCTTGTACAGAGAATAAGCTCTTCCTATAATCATCTCATCAACCTTGATAGGGCAGAGACGGTGGTAAGTTCATCCAACTTAATGTGTAGTACAGTATCAGATATACACAAACAAACACTTTTAAAATTAGTTTGAATGACTTCAGTACACTTCTCACTTCTTGACACATTGCTTGCAGCTTAGTTTTTAAGCTTGTGCTTAATAAGTGTTCAATGGATAAAAGAATAAATCCAAAATTAAAATGCATTGAGCAAAATTAGTGAATAATTGCTTCAAGAAATATTAAAACAGACATTTTTTCATTAGTGATTTGTGATCTCTGATATGCACCAACAGCAAAAGAA
The DNA here is from genome assembly GCA_030674055.1 of Rhabdomys pumilio. NCBI lineage: Eukaryota > Metazoa > Chordata > Mammalia > Rodentia > Muridae > Rhabdomys > Rhabdomys pumilio. The sequence goes on from JANHMN010000006.1 coordinate 88,057,664, forward strand.
CCCAAAAGGAAATAAAGATTCTTGTTAATATTTCTTCAATACCCACAGATCTGCTAATGGGGTTCCACTGATACCCTACATACAATGAATATTTTTAATGTTAATAGTGAGGCATGGGATTATAACTTAAAAATCCACAAGAATATGTCTAGAAAATACATGTATACTCTTAAATATCTTAACAACCAGGGTTATATTTAGCATGCCATTTTCTTCTTGTAGTATTCAATACAGAATTACAGTTTCTTGCTCTAGTGAACTGGCAGGTTGTCAGTCACCAACTTCAGCTTTAGGCTGCTTCATGAAATCAGGAATGTTTTATTATTAAATGTTTCAGCACCATATTGAAACTCTTCCTTTTATTTACCCAGAATGACTCAGTATTATTGCTTTTGACTATAAACTCATATGTAAAATCCCTTAAAATGGAATGTCCCATGGCAGAGAAAACACCAGTTGTTTGCTTCTGACTATAATCCAGTCAGAGCCAGAATCACAATCATGTTTGAAATAAGTTGACACAGACCTGTCTGCACAGAACAAATTGTTTTGTCGGCTAAAAGAACTTCTTTGAATAAGAGTACCACATAGAATTCACTTTCCTATGACATGTTTTTTTTTTCATCTTAATAAATGTTTTGTCAGGAAGAGCTGTTCTAGATACTTGGGTAGACAACATATATGTTTCTGGGTTCCTAGCATTTGATAAACACACATAACATCTCTATGTTGCAAAAAGTCTAGTATGAAACAAATTCATATTTCACCTAATGAATAGCTCTTATAATAAGGATAGTTTCTTTCTTAGTGTCCTTGGGTAATATTTCAGATCATCTTAACCTAAGGACGGTTGTCTGTTGAAGACACTGAGACAAGTAGTAAATGAGAACAGAGAGTTCCTTATGAATATAAGATGTAAAGTCGTCCATGATGAGTGAGTATGAAGTACAGCTCTAAGGACAAGAGCATGTCTTGTGTCTGTGACTTTCTCTTCTTCCAGGATACCATGAATTGAACAGCTCTCTTGAGCCATCCCTGTATACCATGCATAATGTACTGCCGCATCTCAGGTTCAAAAGCATGGAACAGCCTACAACTAGAACAAATAGTCCTTCTGACTTTCAGTTCTCTCGAGTATTTGTCACAGTTGTAAATTATTGGAGGCAGAATTCAGAACAAAATTAAAGAGAAAACTGCAGAAACAGAAAGAGTGTCTCTCCTTTTGTTTTGATCTGGAGTGGGAACATACTAGACATCTTCAGCAAGTGGGTTTGTGGTTTTGAGGGTTATCTGTTTCTAAAGACAGAAGGACACAGAGAACAATTTAAATGGCACCAATTCATGCCAAGTCCTTCTCAGATACCAGTTTATTATCATTAAATTCAACACTTTCATCATTTAAGCCTGCTTCTGCCTAAGAGTATACGGATTTCCCTTTAAAATGAACATTAAATTTGTTTGGACATTTTTTCTGTAGAAACTTTTCTTTGTTTAAGTGGACCTCAGTCACGATCCTTGCAATAGATAAGAAAATGTGCCCCTGCTCTGCCCTGAAGTAGAATGCATGCCTTTCCATAGGTAAATGCTGTTATTATTATTATTTTTTTTTTGGAAGCACCAGTCATGTCTGTGTCTTGGAACCCTACAAGGTATGGGATAAGTATTTGGGAAATATGAGTTGAATGTGTTAATAAACAAAGTTATGGTCTGGCCTTATTCAAGGCTTTTCCTACTGTTGATGACTCACTCACTGTAAGAAGAGAGGGAGAGAAAGAGAAAGGAAGAGGGGGGAAAGAAGGAGAGCAGGAGAAAGGTAAAGAAAAAGAGAAAGAGAGGACTGTTACAGAGGAAGAGAAAAAGAAAAGCAAAAGAAGAGAGGGGGGGTGGGACCTATTTGGCAAAACTGATGCACTGATGTAGCACAGATATGTTTATGATGGGTATTTTTCATCTTATATTTTATTCTTATATGTGGGTACATCAAATTTCTACATGGCAAATAATTAGGGAATAGTGTTTTGTTATTGTTGTTATTGTTGTTGTTGTTGTTGTTTTTGTTTTTTTACTTCCCATACTACAAATAAGTTTACATGTTGGAATAAATTGTAATAAGAGAATAGGGACTTTGAAAGAGCAGACACTGGGAAGAGGAGGGAGTAGAAGGACAAGTACTCAATGGCCCAAATCTCAGAAGAAGTGAATTACAGTTGTATGTTTAAATGCAGCTTGACCCTTTTCCTAGACCTTTTGAAAAATAGTTCTATGGAGAAATGAGCTCTTTTTGAGAATTAAGATACTATACAGTCTGTTCTGCTCAAGACAGTAAACTCTAGTTATCTCTTAATGACTTGAAATGTAGCTATTCTAACTGAGAGTTTAAATTTTACCTTCATTTAAAATTACTGTGTTGGGACATCAGTAAACATATGTGGTTGTGTTGGGCATGGTGAAGAAAGGTCCATGGTATGGAACAGGGTATGTCTATGGTTAGGATAGAGAACATGAGGCCAAGAGGGTGAAATTCCTCTTTGCTAAATGGTGACAGAGTCCAAAAAGGCTGATTTTGGGTTCCACAGAGTTCACAGTTCTTGAAATGGATATCCTGCCACATGGTAAAATTGTTTTCCTTTTACAAGAGGAAAGTAAAATAAATCTTTTCCTTATCACTTAGTAGCAAGTCATGATACAAGTCTCCAAAGAGGGTATAATAAATCAAGGCTTCCCAGAAATGAACTAAGCAAGAGAAAACAATAAAAGTTTGTGATGTTCAGGATGAAAAGCAATTGCTGGTCTTCCATTGTCAGAAATAGCACGGAGATTTATGACCTTAATCCTGACCTTCGGGTTCTGATAAGAAAAATAAGAGGAGTTTATTATTGCTAAACCTCAGAGCTGTGGAATCAGGGTCAAGTGAAGCACTATAGTCTTAACTGATACAGAATAAAGTTTCTGCAGAGGAAAAGGCCAGATCCAGTGGACACCACACTTGGAGAGGTTGGTGGGAAGAAATTCAAAGAGACATCTGGGATGGAGACAAGAAATAACAAGAGAAAAATGACTAAGTCCAAGTATCAGGATATCCATTGGGAAAATATAAGAAAGAAAACATAGACTTTTGTGTTTTGTGAATACGCTACTAGAAAATGTGGGTTCTCATTAGTCTAGACTGGCAGGAGTGAAAATAAGTATACTCCTGAAAAGAATCTTCCTAATGTTTATGTTTTGACCTGGTGGTTTAGTTTTTAGAAGAATATCATAAGAAAAAGTTATAACCATGCAATGAAGCTGGTGAAGGCGCTCCACTGAATCAGCAATTGCTACATTAATTATAATGGATGCAAATTATAATTGAATGGCTCTCAATAGAAGATTGGCTAATTAGATTATGTTACCTCCATACAAAATTATATCATGTAATCATTTTTAAAATGTAGGGAAATGCCTATCACCCCAAAAGTCTTAAGTATAATTTTTATATCTCTATTATCTCTGTATCTTCATATTCAGCATATTTTAAAATGTTCTTAATATATTTCTGTAATGTATTTGTAAACGCATTTATAAAATTGTCAAACTCATCAGTCTTAAAATAAAACCCTTGTCCAAAATTCTAGACAAGTTTTGTTTAACAATTCAGGTTTTATGTGTTGGAGGTGTAACAGTGAACAAAGCTGCCTACTGTCCAGGCTTTGTTCTTCTGCAAATTCTTCCCCTCCCCCTTTTTAATTGGCTATTTTCTTTATTTACATTACAAATGTTATACCCTTTCCAGGTCTTCCCTCCTGAAAGGCCTATTCCATCCTTCCTCCTCCTACTTCTATAAGGATGCTCCCTCCCTCACCCACCCACTCACACCTTCCTACCCTGGCATTCCCCTAAACTGGGTTATCGAACTCCCACAGGACCAAGGGTCGCTCCTCCCACTGATGTCCAACAAGCCCATCCTCTGCCACAAACTGCCAGAGCCATGGATACTCTTTGGTTGGTGGTCCAGTCCCCAGGAGCTCCGGGGGGGGACATGGTCTGGCCGCTTGACACTGTTGCTCCCCCCACGGGGCTAAAAATCCCCTCAGCTCCTTCAGTCCCTTTTCCAACTATTCTATCTGTGACTCTGTGCTCAGTCCACTGGTTGGCCGAGAGCATCTGCCTTTGTATTTGTCAGGCTCTGGCAGAGTCTCTCAGAAGACAGCCATATCAGGATCCTGTCAGCAAGCACTCTCCAGCACCAGCAATAGCTTCAGGGTTTGTCAACTGTATATAGGAAGGATGCCCAGAGGGAGCAGTATCTGAATGGCCTTTCCTTCACTCTCTGTGCCATGCTTTGTCTCTATGTTGATCAAAAGGATCCTGCTGGATCAGTAATCAGGTGGAGATCACCCCATAAGAAAGTCTTTGCTACCCCGTGGTATTGTTTTTCTTGTAGCTCTGGGAAGACCTTAAGCCTTATAAAACATCTCTAGAAAGTGGAGTCAGTAAGAGTTACTCATTTCACTTCTGGTTCTCATGGGGCATGGGATTTACATCTTGATTTGACATCTCATTTAATACCTAGGGAGCTAGTTCATGAAGACTCCCTAACTGCTTTCAGATAACTGGGTGCTTTTTAATCTCTACTTGCTGCTACCTGGTCTCTAATTCAATGACTGGTGGATACTACTAATGTTCTCATTACTCCATTTTAGTCACATTTGACAAAAATATTCCAGAATGTATGAAGATAGAGATTGCAAACTCATGTTTTCTGTCTCTAGAGCAAATTTTAGAGCACAAAGAATAATGTATTTTAGAACTTTATGATAGTACTAGAAGCAACAGCAAAAGGAGGGAAAAAGATAACAGTTAAACCAGAAGGAAAAAGAAAAGGATGAATGAGGGAAGGAGATAGGGATTGTAGGGGGTGGGGGGAATTCATCTTTTACTGTATACATGAGACTCATAGGAAGCACTAGAAAAAGGCGACTTCGTCCTCCCTTATTCTGGTTCCTGATCCTCAAAACCACAGCTCAGTTTTCCAGTCGGCTAACTTCAGTCTAGCTATGTTACAGTGGTATACACTGGGGTGGTTTTACAGAAATGAAAGTTATATTGGAAAGAATGGTCCAAAAAAAAAAAGTTCTCATAATAAAAGTCCATGCCTTTCCAATTTTTGTATAGAAGCCAAGTCTAATAAAATAGCAACTCTGTTCCCAAGAGCAGCAGGACATGCCTTTCTTATCAGTGTCACTTTTTACAGAATGTACACAAGTCATGGGAATATCCAGAGGACAGAGTTTCTGCAGGCATGCCAATATGCTCATGCCAGGGTTTGTGCAACATTTGGAGACATTTGGGTGTTTTGGGTACATAATAGGAAGCCCACAGTGCTGCTTAAGATGATTTCCAGAGCTGTGTACGCTCAGGTCAGAATATACAGCTCTCCTAACACCTCGTGTTTTCACACAGTCCACATTACATCCATATTCCCTTGCTCAATGTCCATTGCTCAATGTTATACAAGATTCCTGGTCTCTGGAATTATGTCTCTTATATCACTGTTGTATTCTAAGGTTCTGTTTAGGACAGTTTTGATGCAGAAAACCTACAATGACTGACTGAGTGAATGAATGAATTAATGAATGAATGAATAAATGAATGAATGAAAAGAGTTTGATCAAACTTGGTAAACCAAGGCCTTATGAAACTTGGTAAAACTTTAATTAAATTGTCATAGACATAGATACATATTTTTATTTTTTGATATTTTGTTTACTTGAAAATATTAATATTAGTTATTTATCTACTATGTATTCCATGTGGTTTTTCAAACTACATGATATATAAGGACAACCGAGCACTGGAAACGTTTTTTGGAGAAAGGTGATCTGGAAGAAGTAGGTACTGGGGCAGAAATTCAGCTCCTACTGGTTGAGACAAAGATAAGTAAGTTTCAGTGGTGGTTTGAATTTGTATAACCCCCTATATGCACAGATGTTTGAGTGCTTGGTCCATACAGAGTGGCACTATTGGGAGGTTTAGCATTGTTAGAATAGGTGTGACCTTCTTGGAGAAAGTGTGTGATTGTGGGGTCAAGCTTTGAGGTCTCATATACTCCAGCTACCCCCCCCCATTGGGAAACACTGTCTTCTGCTGACTGTGAATCAAGATGTAGAACTCTTAGCTTTTACTCCAGCACCATGTAAACCTGCTTGTCACTATATTTCCTACCATGGGAATAATGGTATAAACCTCTGAACTTGTAAGCTAGTCCCAATTAAATGTTTTCATTTGTAAGAGTTGATATGGTCATGGTGTCTTTTCACAGCAATAGAAACCCTAACTAAGACAGTATCTCTGTTTTAATTTTTCATACCTGGCCTCAAACAATGAAATATTCTTGTAAGAAAACTCAGATCCTTACAGATTGGAACTGTGTTTCACCTTTCCTTTTCACCACTGATCTCTTGCCAAGAAAATAAGGACATGTAACTTGGTGTCTACCAGCTGTACTTGAAAGAGGTATCAAGAATATGTTATATCCCATAACAATCATTGAACTCACCACAAACTTCAATGTATTTCTGTTAGTGTATCTTCCTACTGAAATTTCTGAAGAATATGACCAGTTTTTCAAGTAATGTCTTAAAGGGTATATGAATTTATGTGCAGGATTTTGTATCCTGATGAAATGTGGTGGGGTTCTTCTAGGGAGTGAAAATGTGGTTACCTGCATACCTCCAATGGAGGGGTAACATCTAGAAGGTGAGAGCTACTTCCAGACCAAAATGAAGGCTCAGTGGAAGTCAGACAAACTAAAAACTTTTTGGAATTCTCCAGCACTATGAAAAAATAAATTTTTCTTTCTCTTTATTCAATCAATATTATATTATTATAGCAACCTCAATAAATTAATGCAGTGCCCACAGCTCTGGTGATAAATCATGAAGATTTATGGAAGTAGAATGAGGCTACAGGGCAAGATACACAGCACCAAACATTGACTATTTAATCCAACCACATGGCTTTGATGAACATTGACATGTATAACTATTCATAAGATAACTAGAAATGATAGTGATGGCTACTTTTGAACTATGATTTCAAGACAGTCTATTCCAAGTCTTATACTGATATTATTTAACTATTACAATAGCACTTGGATGTAGGATGTTTATTTTATGTGGGCAGAAATATGCACAGAGGGGTAGGTTTGTTGTTGTGATTGGCTTGCTCAAGGTGACCAAGCTAGTGGCCTAAACTGTGACAAATAAGTGGGATTCAATAAGGCTCAAAGACAATTCGGTGTCATAACTGAAACACAAAGGTAGCAGGACTGATGCACCAATCAATCGCTGAGTCTTTCATGTTCTTGTTCCTATTCCTCACAGACTACAGAGAAACAACCAAACAATGGTGTTACTACATGTCTAGTGACTCATTTTCCTCCTCTTTTTTTATTTCCTCTTCTGTAATCCAATACATCCCAACCACAGCCTCTCCTTCTTCCTCTCCTCCCATTCATTCTACCTCTGATTATGTCATACTGATCTGCAGTAAGACTAGGCATAAGCCCTCATATAAAGGCTGGACAAGGCAAACCCCTAGGAGGAAAAGGGGCTCACCATCAGGCAAAAGAGTCCAAAATAACACCACTCCCACTGCTAGGGGTCCAACAAAAATGGCAAGCTAAACAACCACATCTTACATGCAAAGGGCCTAGCACAGACCAATGCAGGCTACCTGGTTGCTGTTTCAGTCTTTGTGAGCCCCTTTGAGTCCTGTTTAGCTGATTCTGTGGACGGTGTACTGGTGTCCTTGACCTCTGTGGCTCCTACAATCCTTCCTCCTTCTGCAGAGTTTCCTAATGTTTGGCTTTGTGTCTCTGCATCTGTTTCCATCATCTGCTGGAGGATGCCTCACTGATGATGACTGAGCAAGGCATTTAACAATGAATCATGAGTATAGCAGAATATTGTTAGGAATTATTTCACTGAAATTTTTTTGTCAATCATGTTTGGTTCTACTCTAAGTCTCTGAACCATCAAATTTATGGATTCTGGCCATCCAGGCAGTGTGAGCCATGGGCTTCTCCTTGTAATTTGGACCTCAACTTTGATTAGTCATTGGTCAATCACTCCCACAATCTGAGTCACCATTGCCTCGATGTACCATTCAGGCAGGACACAGTGTGGCTCATAGGTTTTGTGGATGGGTTGGTGTTCCAGTTCCACTACTGGGAGCCTGGCCTAGTTAAATACGGTAGATGGTTCAGGGCCCATATCCTGGCCTAGTTAAATACGGTAGATAGTTCCTCCATTACTAGGAGTCCTCACTAGGGTCCTCCTCATACGTTCCAGAAAGTTTCCCCTACTCTGGGTTTCCCCATCACCCCTTTATTGTGAATGAGTCTTAACTCTTTGGCACAGGAATACTCTTTGCTACATGGAAAAGTTAAATCCTTAGTGATGGTCTTCTGGACATAGGTTGTTTCAAGTATAATTACCGTTCAAAACTTTTCACCCTCAGTATTGAAGGCTTTAAGGAAATTAAAACAACTAATTCTTAGTATTTATTTTGTGTTTGATTTTATAACTGGAATTGTACCCTGACATAAAGCTACAGTAACCCTTAACTGTTGTGGCCTCACATTAGGCGCCAAAAATGTTGAGAACCGCAATAGCCCACGTTTGGGGGCAAAAATGTTGTGGGCCGCTCTGTCAAAAAGCCTTGGGGACTAACTTGTGAGAGCCCTTACTTCCCCAAGCTGCTGCGGTTTGAGGGTCGGAGTTCAGCAAGAGAGAGAGTGAGGATGGACTGGAAGAATGGAGACCAGACAGAGTGTGGTTCAATCCCGTTTATTCTTCAGTCTTTCTTCTTCTCTCCAAGTCCCTAGTTCCTAGTCCCTAGTGCCTCCAAGTTCCAAGTTACGTCTTCCAAGTGCCTAATTCCTACTGCCTAATAACAAGTTGTTCTGTCTAATTCCAAGTTCTTCCTCCAAGTGCCAAGTGCCTAATACTAACTAACTCCAAGTTGTACTGTCTAATGTCTAATAACTATTCTGAGTGCCTAATAATCTGTTGTTCTCTTCTGAGTTCTCTAGTCCAAGTGTCTTCTACCTAATGCCTAATAACTACTAACTCCAAGTTGTACTGTCTAATTCCAAGTTCTTCCTCCAAGTGGCAAGTGCCCAATACCTAATTCTCTATTCCAAGTTGTACTCTAATTCCAAGTTGTACTCTGTCAAGTAATCTGTTGTCTGGCAATCTCTTCTGTCTGCTTCTCGCCTTTTATATGTCTCACTTCTAAGTCACACCTCTAAGTCACTCCCTTAAGTCATACCCTTAGGTCAGGCTCTTAGGTCTTATCTCTAAACCACACCTTAAGTCACGCCCTTAGGTCTCAGCTCTAAATCACACCTTTAAGTCTCACACACCCAAGGAAAGATCCTGGGTATCTAAAGCAAGATGTTATCAGAGTGTGCTCAGCTATTGTAGGCTATTGTAGTCAAATCTCTTGTCAGGGTATATGGCTCAAGATGGCTGTAAGGATGATAGCCGCCTTCTGTCAGCTCTCACACTTAACAACTGACTCACAGATCCAGTTAATGTTTAGTTGATATTACAATCACTATGTGGAAACATGTAATAAAAACTTTCAGATGGAGAAAACAGGAATTCAGAACCAATATAGATTAATAACATCGCAGTGAACAAGTCATGAGTTTTATGATGCAGAGGAGGAAAAGGAAGTAAAGGTTATTGCATATACACACACACACCACAGCAAGAAGGTTGTGAAAACAAATGTGTTTTCATTTTGGGAAAGATATTTGATGACATTATTATACTTGCCAAGCATATAACTAGTAACTTTAAAGGTGACTGATTTGAATGAATCTTCAGCCCTGTGTGTGTAAGAGACAGTTGTTGTTTTTTTTTCCATTTATTTAGTGGAAATCTTAGAAATTCATAATAATCACTTTTTTTTGGTTTTGTTTGATGTTTGTTTATTTTCTTTCAGCTTATTATCCATCCTGTTAAGAATGTTTGTTGCTGGTCTACCTGTGTTTAAGACTGGAATTTGGGAAACAAGTCTGACACCACGTAGTTCAAATGCGTCAGAGTCTACTGAGGCAGTGAGTCATCATGAGATTCAAAGGCTGATGAATACCCTGAAGCGGAAGCAAATGGAATTTGAAATCCAAAACAGCCAGGGCAGACTCACTCCCTCACGAAAATGACTTCTTAGGTGCATTTGAGAGATGCTATGAAGTGATGACAGTCAGGCATAACAATTAAGGTAAGGAAACTCACATCTTGTGCTAAAGATTTGTCCTTTTATCTTTAGCATCAAGTCCAGATTATATAGAACTATAAACAAATTGTGTAGCTCACTGATATAAATGGAATATTCTAGCTCAATGGTCTTACGAAGCTCTATCAATATGATTCAGAGTACCATTAAATTCTCATTAAATCCAAGGAAAAGATAATCTAATTTTTTTCTCCTGCTTTTTCTGGAGACACAACCACTGTTATTGAAATGTGTCAGATTACTATCAATTGACGAGGAATCAGGAAATGCATAAAAAACCCAGATACCTCAGCCCCTGTCCAGGCTCTATTTCTTGTTCTTACCTTCAGCCCCTTTCTGCTTTCTGCCATTTAAATGGATCTCCTTTACATGGCTTTCATTGCTATGAGGCCAAAGAACCAAATCCAAACTATCTAATACCATGAGCTCAAATCAATGCTTTCTCTCTGAAGTTTTTCTCAGGTGCTTTGGTCACTTTGATGAACAAGTAACTAATACAGAAAATGTTACCCAGAAAAGTTGCTCTTATCCTCTGATCCTGTGATTTTAATCCTTCAGAACTTGTTTACAAGGAGAATTTGAAGGAGATTGAAAATTAAAGAAATCACAGACTGCTGTAAGCAGTGCTTAGTGGGCAATTCTGTCGGGCATTCAAAGGACGAGAACACTAAGGAAAAATGTGGATGGTATATGCCAGGCTTACAAGAGTTCAAATGAAAATAAGGATTCTTCTGATATTTCGGGCAAAGAGTTGATTTACATTTAGTCTCTTTTTGAGACCTATGTGAGGTTGGATTAATATGGAATAGGAAACCTCAGATTAGGACAATGAATTCATGAAATTCTTAGGTAAATGTATAGAACTAGAAAATATCATCCTGAGTGAGATAACCCAGTCACAAAAGAACACACAAGGTATGCAGTCACTGATAAGTGGATATTAGCCCAAATGCTTGTAACAGCCAAGATACGATTCACAGACCACATGGAGATCAAGAAGAAGAAAGACCAAGGTATGAATGCTTCAATCCTTTTTAGAAGGGGGAACAAAATACTCACGGGAGCAAATATGGAGACAAAGTGTGGAGCAGAGACTGAAGGAAAGGCCATCCAAAGACTGCCCTACTTGGGGATCCATCCCATATACAGTCACCAAATCCAGACACTATTGTGGATGCCAAGAAGTGCATGCTGACAGGAACCTGATACAACTGTTTCTTGAGAGGCTCGGCCAGAGCCTAATACAGAGGACAGGTGCTCACAGCCAACTATTGGACTCAACAAGGGGTTCCCAGTGGGATCCCCAATGGGGGAGTTAGAGACAGGACTGAAAGAGCTGAAGGGATTTGCAACCCCATAGGAAGAACAATAAAATCAACCAACTAGAACACCCAGAGCTCCCAGGGACTAAACCACCAACCAAAGAGTACATGAAGGGTACATGAAGAGACCCATGACTCCAGCTGCATATGTAGCAGAGGATAACCTTGTTGGGCATCAATGGGAGGAGTGGCCCTTAGTCCTGTGAAGGCTTCCCTGTGTAGAGGAATTTGAAGGTGGTGAGGCAGGAGTGGATGGGTGGGTGAACACTCTCATAGAAGCAGGGAAGGAGGGATGAGATAAGGGGGTTTGAGGGGGGGACAGGTAAAGGGGATAACATTTGAAGTGTAAATAAAGAAAATAGCCAATAAAAATAAAATAAAATTTAAAAAGGAGAGCATTCAATTTGACTACTTTCAGCTATACTGAGAATCAAGAGAAAAGAGCAGAGGAGTATGATTTGAAAAAGTGCCTCCTGATCTGAAAAGTAGCAAATTGAAAGTTGTAGGGGAGGAGGATGTGGTATTAAAGCAATTAAGGGTGTTAAAGGGAAGCTGAGTCTTTCACACTGGGACAACAGGGAGTCTTAATAAGTAACCAGACACTACCTATCACAAGATTAACAATATAAAGCTGAAGCTCAAAGACTCTCCTGAGACTTCAAGCATACTGTTAGATGTGAGCACATATTTAATCAAGAAGAAATTTACAGTTGTAAATAATACATTCAACAGTAAAATTGTTTCAGTCAGGCATTTGGTCATAATGATAAAAACTAATACAGAGGAAACACTCTTAAATTTAATAGACATTAGCATCATCCTGTTACAGACAGATGTAATTTTATACTGGTTTGTCTCTAGTCAACATTAAATCAGGAATGTAAGAAAGATAAACAATGAGAAGACACTAAAAGCATAACTGCATGAATGCAACAAAGATTACTCTGTCATGTTGAAAATTACTTACATGGAATCCAATAAAGCAAACCATATTATAGCAGAATTTGTAGTTTTATCCATGTACAGCATTCATCAAGAGACTAGGGTTATACATGAATTTTGTAATCACTTTTTTTTTTTTTTTTGGCCCCAAGAGAGGGAGAGGGAAATTAAGGAAAAATAAAAGAACTTGAAAATAGAAACTGTTGATAACCTATGATTATGGATAAAATTAGTAAACAAAATATGCTAAGGTATATTTTGGGCTCAAGAATTAATAATGTAAATATACATTGTTTATCTAAGTTCATTTTAGCAGTGATGAATGAGAAATTAGGATAATTACGTTTTCAATGCTCTCTTGCTACAAGTTCAAACAAGCCATTGTACAAAACGCCCTTCATTATTCTCAGGTGAAAGGAAAGGTAATGCTAAATCATCAGGAGATTTTACATACTAAGCTCTTGGAAATGCAAACAACTTGTTTGGTTAACACTTAGGCAGGATGTTTTCATAACATTACTAAGGATGAAAAAAAAAATTACAGCCAATAAGGCAAAAAAAGAGAAAACATCTGTCAAGAGTACATGAATTTCTTACCAAAGTTTTTGCAAGACTGGCAAATGTTCAAGTTATACATCTATTTAGGATAGTTCCTGGCAAAACTATCTTTGTTATCGCCTACCATCACTTGTTATCATCTGGTAGCTGTGCCTTGTCTTCAGAAATTGGAGATATAGTGTCTTTTTCTAGTACCTGAAATTCAAAGTTCTCTTGAACTCAATATGAAAGGCTACATCAAGTATCCTAGCTTCATTTCTGTCACTGTGATAAAATACCTTGAGACCTCTTCACCCCTTCCCCCAACAAAAGGAAAAAGCAAAATAGATGTAGAGGGGTAGAGAGGTTTATTTGCTTGTTATTTGATTTACAATCCCCGGTTATAGTCCACTGAAAGAAAATCAATTCGATAGGAGCTTGAAACAGCTAGTCATATCTGCAGTCTAGAGCACAAAAAAATACATACATGAGTCCTTGCTTGCTTGCTTGCTTGTTTAGCTTGATTTTTCTGCTCTTAAATATTTCAGTGCTCCTTGCCTAGGGGATGGGGCTGCCCAAAGTGAGTTTGGTCTTCCCACATCAATTAATTTAATTAAGACACACACGCTGGTATCAGAATGACTGGAATCTTAGCTTACTTGTTAAGAGCCCGACTCCATGACTTGGAATCAGGACTATCTAGTCAGTCATGTTGTAGAGGCCCAGTCCATGGCATCTGGTGATCTCAGTGTGAATTCTAATCCAGGCTCAAGTTCAAATCAGAACAAAGTTCTTACTCTGTATGGTGAGTGCTTGACTATGTTACTCTTGTCATTAGTGCCTTTTCTTCCCATAGCCCACTATTTTTTTTTAAATGTTTCCCTCCATTGCTTAGGTCTTCAGTGAGGAGTAGGGAATTTATTCATAAAAAATTATATATGGGAGCTTCAGAGAATAGATTAACTATTAGCTTTTCTTATAGACACCCAGTGCTTGAGGCAGAATGGGCAATATGTAGTAGTTTGCCTTGATGAACCTCGTAGTAGGAAGAGTAGAAATAAAAAACTTTTCATAGTTATTTTAAAAATAGCCCAGCTAGTGGATAGAATTGAATAAGGGCCCTATCTTCAGTGTATGTATGACAGCACTTAGCACCTATTATTAAGATTTTTATCTCTGTCTTTATGACTGCCTGGGAGCTTAACTTTCTATAAAGATAAATCCAATGAAACTTTTCTAGACTTATATCCACTTGATACCCTGTGGGGTTGCACAGAGCTGTTGGTTGAGTGGGTATGAATTGCTATGCTGCTAAATGGTGGGCTGATTTTCCTTGAGACTCCTATTATATTGAAGACCATCTGGCATCTGTTGGACAAGAGACATAATATGACTTGCAAAGCTGAAATATTAAAGGTGTTTTCACAAGTCTACCCAGCTACACACTGAATCTGTATAGCTAAACCACTGCTTGTGTCAGCTTTAGGTAGAGATGGCTTTTAGTTTGCAAAGGAACTAAGGTGCTATGTACAGAGGAACAGTAGTGGGATACATCTTTATATCCTACTGATACGGGGGCCCATGGAGTCACCTGGATCTCATGGGGAGGAGCAGTCTTTTAGGGGAAATTTTCTGATCTTCTTTCTTCCCTTAGAATGTCATATCTGAACAAAATTACAAACAACTGTACCCATCAAAATCCTGAAACCTGGTCAGGAAGGAATTCTTCCCACTAGAATCTATTTCTCATTTTCAAATCCTATCAGATATTTAACAAAAGGTGAATAATTCCAATAAAAAGGTTCTGGTTTTTTGTTTTTTGTTTTTTTCTTTTTTTTTTTTTTGAATTGTTTTAATAGAAGTAATTACATGGCATTAGAAAAATCCAGAAAAAAAAAAAAACCATACTCTAAGACAAAGGACAAGGTTTATTTTAAGAGGCTTTAGGGGATTTGTACTCCTATCATTCAGATCTCCTTGAACACTATTTTTTTTTCCTGTTAGGAAACTAGTTACTGACAGTAGATGTTTTAAAGATTTGTAAAAAGAATTTTTGGTTTGTTTGTTTTCTGTGTATAATGCATCTGGTTCTTAAAATAGGTTTGAAATTAAACTTGCTCAGCCGTTCCCACCCTTGGAAACATCATCTATTTTCTTGTTTTCTCTCCTGTGTATTCCTTTGTCCTTGTCTCTACTGCAGAGACAACTTGCCTCCCACCTACTTGGTATTCCAGCTACATCTCTTATCGGGATGCTAAAGCTGCACTGACTGCAACATCATCAGGCTGAGGCTCTTAAATAAATGTAGGAAATTTCTAGGAGTTATGTGTAGTGTCTCCCAGAGTTTCTCCTCACAGAAAATACATATGTCTACATATCCATGGTTATTTCTAATTTTAGTGTAAATATAATGCATTCTATAAATCACGAGTCATTTTTAATTACTTGTGAGGCTACATATTTAAAACACTGTTTGGCAAGAATCCAGTATAATACATATTCAGTCACCTGGTCTACCATCTGTCACAAATATGTTATTTGTTTATCATTAAAATTTTGGTCCAGAATGATTTGTTGGACTTCATAGAATCATTCCTAGAACAAATCTTTAAAATAGTTTGTCTGATTTTCCACAGTTTTTTTTTAATAGTAAAATTCAGGCATGTAGATATTCTGCTTTTTAAATGCTTAAATATCAAATGGGTAGAAAGTACTATTACAAATCATTAGGAGGACAGAGGACAGGCTGCTTTATGTGATGTCAACATAAACTGAAGATCAGGTCATTGATGTTTTTCAATGTGTATGTACTATGTCAGTGAGATTAGGCTCAAATATGCTATACATTTTCTTTTGTACTTTAGTCTACTTCTAAAACACTTGGGTCTGTATTACCAGAGCCAGTTTCCTTTACCCACAACACACATGCTATTAGTCATTGCATATTTTATGCAAGATTTTAGGATCATTCCTAGATTGGGATAACTATTACTTTTCTACCTAGCAACCTGACCTGTGGATGACCTCTGCAATCCCTCCTGCTAACTATGTTAAGGCTCATTACAAAAGGCATTGTTTATTCTTCTCCTTACACCTTTGCTAGTGAACAAGAAGCAGCTGAAATCGTCATTTACAACGTTCTAAGCTGAGGGCATGGAAGGTCTGAAAATTTCTTTTGGAATACTGTTTATTAGGAAAATTTCTTGGAATGTAATCATGTGCTATCTGAATATGACCTAGATGAAAAACTTTTTTATCTTAGTTGACAAACCCAGAGACTCTAAGAGTCAGCATTTGCTTCTAGCAATGGTAGTGATCCCACGTGAGCTTTCTAGCTAGACAAGCCTCCATATAGTTAAGACCTTTCTTCAAAATTGCCCAGAGAACAAAACCTATCCAGCACTGCTTGGTTCAAGTCAACCCAAAGAATCAAGAGAAATAATGATCTTGTTTTAAATTACAGAGATAGATATTAGATAGCACTATATATTAAATGTCTTATAAGAACCATCTGCTTACCGGTAAGCAGGTGTCTTTGTAGAAATTATTATTTATATATAATAATATAATTTTATAATATATTATTAATTAATACTAACATAAATAATTATAAATAATAATGTCTATAAATTAATAGTAACATTATCGGCTCAAGAACACAATTGATGAAGAAATATCCCTGTGAGCCTATTTAAAACAATTTTCCAGAGAACCACCAGTCCATCAGTTCCACATTTTGGAACCTGGATAGTAGATATGGAGTCTGTGAAATCTGCCTCCCTAGTGTTGATAGAATTATTCCTATATGTGTTGATGCTTTACTTTTACATTCATTTTACAACTTCCTGTTGTTTTAAAACTATGGCATTATTAGCTATGTGGGATAATTGAAAAAAACAAAGGTTTCATACTAGCAGTACAGCTTTGATACTTGAATTTTCTATTGCTCTTTATTTGTCTCTTTCTATGCCAGATTGTATTAATAATGTTCATTTTACAGGTCATTATAAGGCCTCTGTGTACAGGTTCAGGTGTTTTCTCTTTCATAAGACCATTAGTACACTTTAACATTGAGAGTGATACCCAGGGCTTTGAAATACATTTATCTTTTCTTTCTCTTTGACTTTGCCAGGCATATTACTTAACTTTCATCATTGTTTAAATGATGAAAACATTGACTTAGGTTGGAAACAATTTGATACATGTTTAATTTTCTTGTGGAGGATTTTGTGACAGTGTATAAATGAATATATTGCTTCCTAATTATAGTACCCAAAACAAACTGAACATTCCCAAAACAGTTTTCTGAAGAAAATGTGATTACATTTAGTAGGAGGGTTATAGAAGATGGATCTCATAGAGGTTTGGAAAAACAACCATGAAAAGGGGCTTCCTGATAAGTCAAGGCTATATTGTCACAAATGGTTCTGATAGACACACCATAATACTCATCAAAAGTCTCCTCATATGAAGTGACACCATTTTATAATTACTTAGAATATGGGGATTGAGGATTTAGTTACTGTCTCCTATTTTCTCATGTTTAGAAATAAAATCTATTTGAGTTAGTAATTCAGATAATGAGTTTTTGTCATCCATGAAACTGACATCTTCAAACGTGAACATTAGAGTATTATTGTGCGTCATTTACTTATCATAAAGAGTTTACATGGCTTATGTTTTCAGGTCAAAATTGATCATCAAGGAAAGTCAGTGCAGGAACTGAAGTAGAAACTGGATGAATGCTACTTGATGATAACACTATCTGACTCATAATCAACTAGATTTAATATATAACTGATATCCACAGTGGGTTAGACCCTCTCACATAAATTATTAACCAAAGTAATATCTCACAGACATGGCCAAAGGCCAATTTGTTTAAGACAATATCTCAATTTTGGTCTTCTTCCCAGATGACTCTTGCCTGTGTCAAATTAGTAACTAGCCCAAAAAAATGATGGATGGGATATATTGTGTTGAGACAAATGCCTTATTACTCTTTTTGAGAGCATTTGTCATTGAAAGGATGATGAATTTTAACAAACTATCTTTTGCTGTTATTGAGATAATCATCATTTCTTACTTTGACGTACATTAATAAATAGACCTTATTACTTGGTTGTGTATAATAAATTATTCTTGCAACCCATGGGCAGTTCAAATTTCATGCCAATAATTGATTTGTTTTAATATTTATAAATACTTTTCTTTTTTTCCCTCTAAGTAGCAAGGTCCTCTGAGATATTTAATGGCCATTTTTACTAAGTTATTCCTATCAGTTTATGAGCATGGGAGATCTTTTCATCTTCTGAGGTCTTCTTTGATTTCTTTTTATTCTGAGGTAAGGTCTGTCTTTGTGACTGAGGTATGTTTCTTTATGTAGCAAAATGTTGGTTCCTGCTTACATATTCAGGTTGTTAGCTTATGTCTTTTTATTGAGGAATTGAGTTTGTTGATGTTGAGAGATTAAGACTGATGATTGTTAGTTTCTGTTATGTTTGCTGTTAGAGGTAGTGTTATATGTGTGCTCTTCTCTCCTTTGGGGTTTCTTGTGAGATGAGTAATTTCTTCGGTTTTTGTTTGGGTTTTTTGTATGTATGTATGTTTGTGTGTGTGTGTGTGTGTGTGTGTGTGTGTGTGTGTGCGTAAACACTTTTCCTTGTGTAGGAGATTTTCTTCTGAATCCTCTGTAGGAATGTTTTAGTAGATATATATTGTTAAAATTTGGTTTTGCCATGGAATATTTAGTTTCTTTGTCTATCACAAATATTTAGTTTCTTTGCTGGGTATAATTGCCTGGGATAGCATTGTGTTCTCTAAAGTTCCGCATGATTATTATGCGACAGAAGGATTTTTTTTTCTGGTCTAATCTCTTTGGTGCTCTGTAGGCATCTTACACATTAATGGCCATCTCTTTCTTTAGGTTGGGCAAATTTTCTCCTGTGGTTTTGTTGAAGATGTTTTGTGGCCTTTGAGCTGAGAATCTTCACTCTTTTCTATTCCTGTTATCCTTAGGTTTGGTGTTTTCATTGTGTCCTGGATTTCGTGGATGTTTTGGGTTAGGAGTATTTTTATACTTTGTATTTTCTTTGACAATTGTGTCCTTATCTTCTATGGTATCTTCTTTGTCAGACATTCTCTCTTCCAGTTTTTTATATTATGTTGGTGATGTTTGCATCTATAGCTCCTAAACTCTTTTTTAGGTTTCCCGTTTACAGGGTTGTAGGTTGTAGGTTGTATCTATTTGTGATTTCTTTACTGGTTCATTTTTTTCCATTTTTAGGAGACCTGCAGATTTGTGGTGCTGAGAGAGAGGGGAAGACATGCAGATCTGCCCTGGCACAGGTGCAGACTGGAAGGGAAATCGCATTCACATGGAGGGGAGGGGTCCTGCATCTGCAGTTATTTGGTCAGTTGTCCTACCTGTTGTCTTGCCTACAGCAGATCTCCTGGGAGACCTGCAGACTGTGCTGTGTTGATCGAGAGGAACAGACTAGCAGAGCTGCCCGAGCATAGGTGCAGATCTGACAGAAAATGGCCTGTTCTTAATTTCTTAGATTCTTACGTGTGACTTGTTGTTTCTAGCTGGTTTTAGATGCCATAACTTCCTGTTGGCTCTTTGAGTATATATGAAATACTTTCTGCTGTTATGATTTGATATGTACTCTCTGAGCACACATTTTAGTAACATTTGAACTATCCATAATTCACACATAAATAAGCTGCTATGAATGCAAATCTATGCTTCTTTAAACCAACAAACAAATAAGAAAACCTAAAAATGATGAGAAAGAAAAAACTAGTGAGGTACAACTAGAAGAAGCAATTAGTTTCAGAATCAGAAGTATTCGAGTTTCATACTGTGCTGTACGTGATGGTCACATGGGTTCTCTGAGACTCTCTGTTCTTAACCTCTTTTTTGGGTTTTGTTGGAAATGTATGATGCAGAAGCACTTAGAAAATTTGAAAAATTCTCAGTAAGCATCACAATATATTAACAAAAGGCTGTAAGGATATAGCATTTTCTCCTGTGATCTTAGTCACTAAGAAAATCAATATTTCATATTTATTCAGGAAATATGCTTTTGAGGTTTGGCCTTTTGCTATGATAAATATTGGTTGCTCCTAGTGACCACATACAGACCAAGGTGATGTTATGTGACCTGGAGTTTAGGGTTCCAGGGCTTGGGGTTGGAGGAGAACCATGAGGTAGGAAAAAGAAGGTGGAGAGAGGAGAAGCTACCACAGGTTAAGAATCTTAAAATAGTGGAGATGAGGATTGGCTAATTGGAATTAAGAGCAGCCCAGACAAAACATGGCAAATTATGTAATGGAATTATTGGCTGTGAAATAGACATAATAGCATAGAGGTTAGATATATACCTGGCTCTTTTGCTGATTAAGGCTTATTGTAAATAAATAAATGTCTTTTATCCTGAAACTAAATGGTCAAAAGCAGGGTAGAAACACCAGATTGAGAGTAAATATTTTCTATAACAACATGCATTAATTAATTCTATGTCATAGGCTCTATGAATGATCTTGGAAAAATAAGGTTGGTATAGATCTACTTAGCTTGTGATCCCATGGGAAAAATGAACTTGAATAGGAAGACGTTAGGATTAATGGTCAGGTGAAATTGTAGGAACTTAAGGAAGGGTATGGAACCAAGAAAAGACGTATAACCCGAAGTCTGAAATGCACGTAAGAATTATGAGAATAAAGAACAAAATAAGTGCTCTGTGGCATTTAAGTTTTCTTGATGTTTGGGTGAGGAAAACTGATAGATTTTTGAGGAAATGTAGGTTCTTAACTGTGCAGATTATAGGAGGGTTGAGGATGGAATGGTGGAGTCAAGCCAGGAACTGAAGGAGTTCAGTTAGACTTAATTATTAGGGCGCTCATTAGGTGATGGATTTCAAAGCATGGTGGTGAAATGTCACTCTGTTTTAGAAGGGTAGCCAAAAGTGCATTGTAGAAAGCAGTCAGATAAGAATGGAACTAGAACTATTGATTGCGAGGTTGATCACAGTGTAAGCAGGACATGGACAAGTCTGTTAGCTCTGTGGATGGAGAGAAAATTAAGCGCTTGGCTTAGAGAGAAGAATAAAAACCAGGCTTTAAAATAGTGATAAATTTCATGGCTTTCAACTTTAACTAATTGCAATGTGAATCAGGGTGAAACAACATTTTAAAGTACTTTCATGAAGGATGGACTGATAGGAATGGGGTGAAATCTATTCTTAAATATTTTATTGATCTGGTTTAAAAAAATTTTACTCTCACCTTGTAGGCTTCTATTTGTCCATCAATGGTTGAAACTGGTTGCACATTTAATATAGTAATCAATCATCAAGTGAAATTACTAATGATTTTCAAACTAACAGCACACTGCCTCACCAGAGAAAACCATTTCATGCTGAGTCTTAGGAAAACAGAAAACGAAAAATCATTGGCACATTTCTCTCAGAGCCAGAGGATGGGGAATCTGAGATGGAGATGCATCTGCTATAAGAAAAGGGCTTTGGCTGTTTCTTCCCTTCACAGAGGGCAGATAGGCAATCTGTCAATATGTGGTACAAGAGAAGAGACACGGCACATATTTACCAGCATTTGTTTTGTATGATGGTGTTAATCCAGTCATGAGAGTGGAATTTTTAAGCTTTAAATGCTTTTCATTAAATACATCTCCCAACACTGCTGCATTAGGTAGTAAGTTTCCTACACAAAATTTTGGATGTAAACATTTAGACCACAAAAAAACAAACAAACAAACAAATAAAAGACACAGAAACACCCTTAATGCTAAAATTATTAAACTTATTTCTTCTTTTATTTGATGTTCTAAAAATGTAATAGGAGTGACACCAGCAAAAATCTGTATCATAAACAGGACCTTTTATGCAGGATTATAGCTGTTAAGGGACTGAGAGTTTGGAATAAGAGATTTTTACTGATATTAACACATGCCTTATAAGAGGCTTGTTGAAATACAATTTTGCTAATATCCATCTCTTTTTATAAAATGCCATGCTTGGAGAGAATGGAACCTAAGCAATCAGACACTGCTAATTAGACATTTTTTGAAGTTTAATTATTATTAATATATATTAATTTGCAATTTAGAAATAAATAAATAAGGAATAAGTGTCAGGGCTCAGATATGAACACAGATCTCAAGTTAAATTATAGATAAAGTAGTTTTCTTGATATCTTGGACTGGCTTTCCACAGTTTCACATGATAACTAAATCCACATTTCACTCTCCTAATGGAGTCTGTCAACATTCTTTGCGTTTACATTTTGAAACTAAATTATGTTACTCATATTTCTGGATTTTTAGTTCCTTTTGGAAAGTTGTGAGATCTTTTTCTTATTGAAAAGTCAGTTAAGGCCTAGTTTCAGTATACTATAACATACACTGTCTTTGTTGCTTTGTACTGTGATGTATACTGTCTCCATTGGATTTCTATAGCTATAGTAAAAAATACCCAGACAAAAGCAACTTTCAAAGGAAGATTGTTTTTCCCCTCTTTCTTCCTATTGGCTTGGGAAGTCACAGCAGCAGAAGCTCTTGGCTCACAGCTGTTTATACTGCACTCACCATCAAGAAATGAGGGAGGTGAAAGCACACAGCTGCTCAGTTCCCAGTCTCGGTTCACACAGTCCAGCATCCCAGTCAGAGACTGACTTCCCACCTCATTAATACAATCAAGTTACTTACCCAGAGGCACCAGCATCCCAGGTGATTCTATGTGTTACTATGAACAATCATCAGCATTCTATAGCATAGCTGCTCACAGATTTTATTGCTGAAGACTAGTTTTAGTTTCCATTGGTAATGACTGCTTGTTCTAGAATTGTATTTAAAATGCAGGTAAAAAATGAGCATTTTTGTTTGTTATATATTCATATTTCCCCACTGTTTACCTAACCCATAGGGACTGTATATTTGAGGGAAAATGAAAAGAAAAGACTTTTGAGGCTTGAAAATTTTTTATTTACATGAATTTTTTGCCCTATTATGTTTTTGATATTGGTCCAACTCTCTTGTTTTGTTTATTATAATTTTAAAATGAAAGCTCACAAAAACCCAAAGCAGAAGAATGGGAATTTTTCTAAGTTCCCAATGAACTAAAGAGCATCTGAGATCAAAGTAACTGTGTTAACAGAACAACTAACAGTAATGGAGACAGGCTTCTGACTAAGTGTCAAATAAACACAAGTGAGTCACATGCATTCAGGGAAGCTTGGCTGCCATAAAGTTCACTCTAGCAGCAGAACAGAGTGTCCACAGAGTCAGAAAGAAAGGGCTTTTTGTGTTTGTTTTCCTTTCCCTGAACTGTGCTTGATTTTGTTTACTCTGTTGGTAAATATTTTATTTAAAACAAAACAAAAACACCTTTCAATTTAGCACAGTTACCAGCCTATTTATAATGAGCTTACATATGTGAATGGCCACTTTTGGTGAGTCGTCAATCCTCACAGACAGAGATAGACATAGTTCTTGTAATAAAAATGATGGAAAAGTGAGCCATTTCTGGCTCCACTAGAAGCTCACAGAGTTACTGGGTGATTTTCCTCTCCATGAAATCTTATGAACATATACTGCAATAAATTTCAAATTGTTGGGCACTGACTGTTGGCAGCTAGGGGAAGCAACAGTGAACTGAAAAATAATGTATAAAAGTTGAAATGAACAAACTGCCTCATTTTTCTATAGGCAGTAAGGCCATGGAACAACAAAGTCTTATGCTTTCTGAAGCCTTCAGAGTATCATTGACAGAGAGGTACACTGACAGCAAAGCATAGCCAGAATCTCAGTTGTAGACAATACCTTAGAAGATATTGACAAGCAGTCAAAGAAAATACAAAGCTTAAAACCTCCTAACTCGAAACATTCAGGAAATACCAAACACAATGAAAAGACCAAACCTAAGAATAAAAGAGAGTAAAGATTCTCAGCTCAAAAACCAGAAAAGATCTTCAACAATATCATGGAAGAAAACTTCCCCAATCTAAAGAAAGATATGGCCATAAATGAACAAGAAGCCTAAGCAACACTAAATAAATTGGACCAGAAAAGAAAATTTTCCAGTCACATAGTAATCAAAGAACTAAATGTAAAAAACAAATAAAGAATATTAAAAGCTGTAAGGAAAAAAAGCCAAGTAACATATAAAGATGCAGACCTATAAGTATTACACTAGACTTCTCAACAGAGACCTAGAAGCCAGAAAAGCCTGGACAGATGTCATGTAGACCCTAAAAGAACACAAATACCAGCTAGGCTACTATACCTTGCAAAACTCTCAAAATCCTCATAGATGAAGGAACCAAAATATTCCATAACAAAACAAAATTTAAACCATATCAATCTACCAATCAAGCCCTACAAAGGATTCTAGATGAAAAACTCCAATATAAGGAGGGTATCTACAACAAAACAAAAACAAGAAATTAATCATCTCACAACAAAACCAAAAAGAAAGAATCACATAACATAAGGCCACCTACAACAACCAAAACAGAAAGTAACAATTATCTAGCTTTAATATCTCTCAATATCAACAAACACTTCCCCAGTTTAAAAAAAAAATGCTAAAGACTGGATACACAAGCAGAACCCAGCATTTTGCTGCATACAAGAAACACACCTCAATGACAAAGACAGACACTCCCTCAGAGTAAATGCTGGAAAAAAGGCCTCCAAACAAAAATCTCCAAGAAAAAAATCTGGAGTTGAGATTCTAATATTCAATTCTAATATTCTAATATTCAGTATCCAATAAAATAGACTTTCAACCAAAGTTATCAATTGAGATGGGGAAGGACACATAATATTCATAAAAGGAAAAATCCACCAAGAAAAAGTTTCAATTCTAAATATGTAAGTCCCAAATGCAAGAGCACCCATGTTTATGAAAGAAACTTCACTAAAGCTCAAAACACAGGTTGAACCCCATATAATAATAATGGGAGACTTCAATACTCAGTTCTTACAATGGACAGATTATTGAAAGAGAGACTAAACAGAAACACAATGAAACTAATAGAGGTTATGAAGCACATAGATTTAACATATATATATATATATATATATATATATATATATATATATATATAAAACATTCCACCCTAAAACAAAAGAATATACCTTCTTCTCAGCACTTCACAGTACCTTCTCCACATTTGACCATATATCATCCACAACACAAGCCTCAACAGATAAAAGATGACTGAAAGTATTCAATGCATCCTATCACATTACCGTGGACTGAGGATAGACTTCAATAAGAAACAAAACACAAAACAAATAAAAGAAAAAACAGAAAACCCACATACCCATAGAAATTGACTAAGACTCTTCTCAATAGTAACTTGGTCAGGGAATAAATAAAGAATGGAATGAAAGACTTTCTAGAATTTAATGACACAGCATACCCAAATTTATGGGACACAATGAAAGCAGTGCTGAAAGGAAAATGTATAGCACTAAGTGCCCTTGTAAAGAAATTGGGAGAGATCTTACACTAGAAACTTAACAGCAGACCTGAAAGCCCTATAACAAAATCAGCAAACACAGCCAAGAGAGTAAAAGGCAGGAAACACTCAAAATCAGGGTCAAAGTCAACCAAATACAAAGTAAACAAAAAAAGAATCTGCAAAACCAAAAGCTAGTTCTTTGAGGAAACCAACAATATTGTTAAACGCTTAGCCAAACCAACTAAAGGGCAAAGACACAATATCCAAAGTAACAAAATCAGAAAGGAAACAGGAGACATAAAAACAGAAACTGAGGAAACCCAAAAAAATTTCCAATTCTACTCCAAAAACCTATACTCAACAAAACTGGAAAATATATACAAAATGAATAATTTTCTAGACAGTTAAATTAAGATCCTGTAACTAATTAAACAGTCCCATATCCCCTAAGGCAATATAAGAAGTCATTAAAAACCTTGTAACCAAAAACAAGCCCAGGGCCAGATGGCTTTATTGTAGAATTCTACCAGAACTTCAAATAAAAGCTAATACCAACACTCCCCAATCTATTCCATACAATAGAAACAGACCGAATACTACTTAATTCTTTCTATGAAGCCAGAGTTCCTCTGATATCTAAACCACACGAAGACCCAACAAAGAAAGAGAACTTCAGATCAATTTCACTTTTGAATATCAACGCAAAAATATTCAATAAAATTCTAGCAAGCCAAATCCAAGAACACATTCAAACCCTCACTTACCACAGTCAAGTAGGGTTCATTCCAGGGTTGCAATGCTGGTTCAATATATGAAAATCCATTAACGTAATCCAGTATATAAATAAACTCAAAAGAAAAAAATCACATGATCATCTCATTGGATGTTGAAATAGCAATTGACAAATACAAGACTCCTTCATGATAAAAGTATTGGAGAGCTCGGGAATTCAAGAGCCATACCTAAACATACAGAACAGTATACAGCAAACCATCAGCCAATATCAAATTAAATGGAGAGATACTTGAAGCAATCCCATTAAAATCAGGGACAAGACAATGATGCCTACTCTCTCCCTATCTATTCAGTATCTATTCAGTATCTACTCAAAGATCTAGCTATAGCAATAAGACAAGAAGAGATCAATTGGATACAACTGGGCAAAGAAGAAGTCAAGGTATCACTATTTGTGGATGATATGGTAGTATACATAAGCAACCCGCAAAAATCTTCCTGAGAAATTCTACAGCTGATAAACAACTTCAGCAAAGTGACTGGATATATAAAATATATCCACTAACTATATAAAATCAGTAACCTTCCTTTGTATAAATAATACACAGGTTGAGAAAGAAAATAGGAAAACAACACCATTCACAATAGTCACAAATAATATAAAATATCTTAAAATAACTCTCAGGAAAACAAGTGAAAGATCTGTATGACAAGAACTTCCAGTCTTTCAAGAAAGAAATTGAAGAAGACCTCCAAAAATGGAGAGATCACTCATGTTCATGAATTGGTAGAATTACCATAGCAAAAATTGTCATCTTACCAAAAGCAATCTACAGATTCAATGAATGGACATATACAACCTCGGCATGTGGTGTTGTGTGTAATCTTAAAACTCACGTTTGCTCCTTGCCTGGTCTCCTTGTCTGTTGCCATGGCCCCTCATGACGGAGCTCCATGATCACACTGCAGCTGGCTCAACTTCCATTCCATCCATGTCTCTGGCTGACTTTGCTATGCTGCCCAACTGTCTCTCCTGAGAACACCTCGAGCTAATGCTCAGGTTTCACTGACTGACTTCCCTGGCGACCCACTTTCTGCTGCCTATCTCTTGTTCAGCCTGGAAAATCCCATTTTATTCTTTGCCCAGTGAATGACTTCTGCCATCTTTATTGATCCAATCAAAAAACAATTAGGGAACTAGATTTTGGTTATCAGCTCATCCCCGGACAGTGTGGGAGGTGAGAGGACACTCTAAAAAGTACGAGAGATTTGGGAAGTGAGAGGTTCTCAGGACTCAAATGGAAGGACGCTTGATGAAATGTCCAACAGTGGGGAGAAGGAACTCATAGAGCCCACCTCTAGTAGAAAAACAGGACATCAAGTGGAGGAATGGGGTTGACATTTCACAGTCAAAAACTCTGACCCAGAATTGTTCCTGTCTAAAAGAACTCCAGGGGGAAAATGCAGAAAAGACTAAGGAAAAGGCTGTCTATTGACCAGCTCAACTTGTAATCCATCTGTAGGTGATGCTCCAATGCCTGACATTATTACTGATGCTACGGTATACTTGCAGACAGAAACCTTGCATGGTAGTCCCTGGAACAAGCATCTGACTGATACAGAAGCAGACGCTTACACCTAACCATTGGACTGAAGCTGAGGGTACCTGTGGTTGAGTTAGGGAAAGACTGGAAGAAGCTGAGGAGGAGGGAGGACTCCATAGGAAGATCAGCAGTCTCAATTAATTCAGACCCCTGAGATCTCTCAGACATTGAGCCACCAACCAGGCAGCATACAGGAGCTGGTCCAAGGCCCCAGACACATATATACCTGAGGTCTGCCTGTTCTGCTTCAGCAGTAGGAGTACCTTACCCTCAATAGATTTGAAGCCCCAGAGACTGGGGATGCCTGGTGTCTGTGTGTGGGAGGGGGGGCGGGGGGGTCTTATGTCCTATTGGAGACAGAGCAGAGGAGGAATGGTATGAGTACTTGTGGAAGATAGGAATGGGAGGGGGCAAAAGCTGGACTGTAAAAATTATAAAAGTAAAAAAAAAGAGAAACAATATATATAAAAAATAATAAAAACATGCATATTGATTTGATATCTGTTTAAGTATCTAAGGCACAGGGTATAAAGCCCTTGAACTTCATATCTGACTAAAAGCTCAGTCATGACAATCTTTTCAGTCAGGTTAAAGCCACCGACATCTCTCAATGCTGATTAATTTGTAGAACACAGAATAAGTTGTTCTACATTAGCTTCACCTAAAAAATGCTTGTGTTGAGCTTTTGAATATTCCTGAAATCACTTATATGTCACTGAGCTTAGAGTTTTAAGTCCCTGTTGCACCTTAACCTCACAGTTCTTGGGGCTGATTTTAAGGAGACAGGATTTAGCAAGTAATATTATTGCGTCTATGTTTTTATGTTATGCCTTTATCTTCTATGATATTTATATTTTATTTATGGACCTAATTGTTCCAGGTGTATACTCTCATATACATACATATGCATACATATCTCTAGGTATTCTGTACAGTGATAAGTTGCCTACCTTGGAATCATCTTTGATATAAATTTCTGACCCAATATGCATAACCTAGAGAACTTTGGACAGCTTGCTTGATGTTTCTAAATTTCAGTTTTCTCATATGTTAAAAGTAAATACTCTGAATACTTATTAGAATATTCTGTCACTGCTATGAAGGACACAAGTGAAAATTGAAAGAGAGGATTAGATGGGGAGGACTGGGAGGGCAGGATAGGGAAGAAAATATAAAGAGGGACAAGTGACATTAAAGGCCCCTTGGAAAGCTTTATGGAAACCTACTACTGTAGAATCTGTGTAAAGGGTATACTTATGTAAGAGGAGTTTTAAAGCAGTTAGAATATAATGGAGAAGACAATACTCCAGAGTAGTGTCATGCCTTGGTCAGCCCCATTCCATGAGGTGGATCCCAAGTTGTGCTGGTCATTGGACATCCTTTCTTTCAGTCTCTTCTCCATTTTTGTCCCTGCAGTTCTTTTAGACAGGAACAATTCTGGGTCAGGAATTTTAACTGTGTGTTAGTAACCCTGTGCCCCCATTTGAGGCCCTGTCTATCTACTAGAGGTGAACCCTTCAAGTTCCCTCTCTCCCCAATGTTGGGCATTTTGGATAAGGTCACCCTCAACAAGTCCTGAGAGTCTCTTACTTCCCGGGTCAGGTCTCTGCTACTCTCTAGAGGCTCCCTCAACTTCCCACTCCCGGAGGCTGCTTATTTACATTTATTCTCTTGGCCCTTACAACTTCTCTGCTTTCCCTTCCCCCCATATCTGATTATGCTCATTCTTTTCCCTCCCCTTCTCCCCCCAACTGGTGATTAGTTTTCTCTGCTCTGGTACCATACATAGCACATTCTAGCACTATAAATGCTAGTCAGTATGGGCCAAGCTCCCAGTTGAGCATCAGCCCAATTTCTTCATACCTGATGGCGCAAGTATATCAGCAGGAGATTCTTTCCATCAGATTGTATTGGAGGTATCCCGTAAAATTTGTGGAGCATTTATAGCATCCATTTGACCAACACCACAAACAACATGAGACATTTCTGATAGTGGGGGTTCATTTGATAGCATGTGGTATATAGTTGTGGTATTTTTCAAAAGAAGGGGATCAAATGATTAGACTATATTAAAAGTAAAACTATAAAGTCTCTATATCATGAAGTTATTATACAAATTATTTAATAAATGTGTTTGCAGCAAAGAGAATGTCTGGGTTCCCATTAGCAGGTGACCATTCTCATCACCAATTCCAACCTGACCACCACATCAGGTGGCATCAGAGAATCCTCATCTAAAAGCATTGTTTATATTTCAATTTTCGTCTCTTCATTTCGCTCTGAGACTGTCAATCTTTATATTCAGAATTTTTGTTTGTCTTTGTTTGTTTATTTACTTTGTTTCTCCAGACAAGTTTTCTCTGTGTCTTAGAACTCATTCTATAAAATATGCTGACCTTGAACTCAAAGATCTACCTACCTCTGCCTCCTGATTGCTGGGATTAAAGGCCTGTACTACCATACTTAGCTTACAGTTAGAATTTTATTTACTTATTTTAAAAAATATATGATTACATGTGTTTGTCATGTACTATTGGATACCCACAGAGGCCAGAAAAGTGTATGATATGATTTCTGAAAGGGGAGTTACCGGTTCTTGTGAAACACCCAATCAATATGGGTGCTGAGGCTGAATTTGAGTCCTTTGGAAAAAAAAAAAACAATTGTTCTTAATGCTAAGCCACCTGTCCAGAACCTAGAGTGACACCCTTGCCTGATTCATCTTACAAGCCCCTTGGCAATTTGTTCCAATCTTTATTACTGTAAAACTATAGTACAATTTATGAGATATTATTATTCTAATATAGAGTGAGCTCCTTAAGAACAGTTTTCATGTCTTATTAATTTTTATCTCTTCAGGATATATTAAAATGACTGATATTCAGAACATGCTTGCTATATTAAATGTTTCTAGGTGACTGTCTACTGTTTCCAAATTGATCTGATACAGCTGCTGCTTCATACTGCCCAGATAAAGACACCCATGAGTTGAGGAGGTTATGAGACAAGAAGAAAGAAAACTTAAAAGCAAAGCAAAACAAAACAAAAATAAATAAAAGACACAAAGCAATGCTAAATTATGCATTTTATTTGTATTTTCCTAGTTGTTAAGGATAGCAAACAATATTAAGAAACCAGAAAAAATTTACAACCTCTCAAGAAAATAAAATGCTTACAACTTACTTAAAGCTAAATTATTTGTCCCTTCCATTGAGATTAAAATAATGCAACTGGTGTGCCTCAGTGGTAGTGTTTCTGTACAGTCTGTGAGAATCTGGGTCTGTCACCCCAGTAATGAACAGTTTGAATACAAATACTTTACTTTGAAAGTGTTAGATGCTATGTCCAGTTACAGAATAATTGAGCAAGGAGCTAGCTAAGGAGATGCTTTAATCTATAAGAGTGTTTACTGTTCAAGCAAGAGTTCAAATCCCTAGCTCTAAAGTGGAAGTTGGACTTTGACACACATGTCTTTAACCACAGCCTTGTGGACAGAGACAGAAAGACCCTGTGAGATCTGTGGGTAGACTCCCTAGCCAAAATGGCAAGCTTCAGGTTGACTGAAAGACTCTATCTAAAGGCAATTAGTTAAATGAGATAGAGGCTTCCACACATTCATGTATGGACATTCCCCATTCCCCAATCCCACATATCTCATATACAAACTCCATAAATACAAGAACACAATGTCAAATCATCGTAACTGTTAAACACAAACTTACTACAAGATCCAGAGCAAAGCATGTTTCCATAGACTTGCATAAAAACTGTTTATAGTAACTTTATTAATGATCATCAAATGCATAAAATAACACAAATGTTTATCAATTTCTAAGTAAGGAACCAAACATTCACAGAAAGAAATACTTCTCACAATAAAAAAAATGGATTTCTGCTGGGTGCTTTGGCATACATCTACAGAAGCATCGATGACAAGGCTGTCAGGAGGAACAGCTGATCAAGCCAAACCTGAGCTTCATCAAGAATAAATGACTAAAAATGCAACAGTGTGTGTAAATCTCAGCTTTATGTTTATTCCAATTACTATGACACTGAAGTTTTCACAATGTATTATTCTGTTCTTTGACATCATGTTATAGGCATACCTATAGAAAGGAAACTCACTTGTTGTTGGGAGCCGACTTTTAGCAGAAAGTGGCTAGATCAACTTTGCAGCCATCTCGAGCTATATACCCTGAAAAGAGACTTGTTTTTCAACAGCCTACAACAGCTGAAGCACACTCTGATAAATATCTTGTTTATCCCACCTAGCTTGTTTTGCTGTTTAGTGACTCCAGCTGCATGGTGCACGTGGTAAAATGTCTTCACCTGTGTTCTCCTGCTTGTGCTTATAAATACCCAGAATTTCTTTGTAATAGTGTCAATAGAGGCCAATAGGAGACAATATGAGTCAATGGGGGAGAGATAAAGGAGTAACCAGACTTGACTACACACTCTGGTTTGTCTCCATTCTTCTCGTCTCTTGCTCCTCCATCTCTACTCTCTCTCTCGACCAGAGCACTTAGCCCCAAGCGTGGGGCAGAGTGGTCCGCAACATAGTGGCCCCCAAGTGAGGGGCAGAGCAGAATGGAGCGGACCATTACAACTGGTGGTTTTCTTACAAAAATATAAAATATTACTGATTAACGAAAGTGCTTACTGTTATGACATTGCTGCTGCTTCTTATGTGAGTATATGTTATTTTCAAAAGTTATGCAATTGTATATGTTTCTGAGCTTCACTATTGAGCATGTTGGACATCATATGGTTACTGTTGAATAAAACTATTGAGTAGGAGGCAAATCTGCAGATTGTCTACCTTATGATATCAACCTCTTGAAAATAAAAGACTTAGTGTGCAGAGACTTACTGAAAAAAATGTGGCCAGTGTAAGTTATCTCTGAAATAAAACACTGCAGGATGGCATAGTTGTTATAAATTGTGCATTTCTATACTCATTATTCCTATTTGTATTGTCTAGGGCATTTATATTGATTGATTTATTCTTTTAAAATTTGTATGTTACAAGTAGTTTATGAACTCAGAAGTGTTTTATCTATTCTTTAATGAATAGTATGACTTTCAATAGACAATTTTTGAGCTGCCTAGTATATCCATCCTCCACTATAATTCTTCTGTGTTACTTATCACCATTGGGTTATCTTCTTTTATCATAATACCTTAGTACAAAAGAATTAACATTGATAAAATAGAATATAGTGTTAAGATCTCCACAAATCAGGCAACCTTGTATAGATGTTCCAGATGCAGACACCCTTTTGCTAGTTGAGATGATTCCCAAATAGAGGACTGTGAATAGACAACAATGCTGTTGGTGAGTTATCTAGAATGAATTCAACACTATTCTTAGAGCTCCTGTTCTATAAATTCTGTGCTGAGGTGTGGTTCGCGCAATCGTCTCGCTGGCAAGAACGCACACGGGCACCAGGATCCTTATGCAGCAAGCGTTTATTGCCATGAACGGAGGAAGAGAGAAAGACCCAAGATGGCGCTGCTTTATATACACCCTAGGGTGGGGTGGACATATCTGATTGGCTGCTTGCTCAAAACCCCGTATGATGCCCCTGGTTGGGCGGTGACTTGGCGCGCTTTCACCACTTGCACATGCGCAATTTACTTGTTTACCCATGAGTGTTGCCAAGTGCCAGCGCCATGTTGCAATGGCGAATGCTGTCACCCGCTCACTGTGGCTTTCTACACTGAGGACCTCTGCAAACCCAATCACATACACTAATGTTATTCCTGAACTTGATAGGTGAATGAGTTGCACAAAGATATACATCTACCCTTCCAGCATGATGCTATGGTTTATGTTACTACTTCTTATCTGCTCAAGTCATGATATGTTGTGTACCATCAGATTTGATAGGATTCTAAAGCCTTCTGATGTTAAATAGAGTTAGTCTGTTTCCAGACTAACTGATAGATGCTGCATGATATGCAATATCACAATTCTTTTGACCTTTTGATGATTCCAAAATTTTATGGGATAATTTAATTGAGTTTCTGTCACTTTCAAAGTCATAACTTCCTCCAAATGACGAATCAAAAATATAAGAGAAGTTGTGGTGATGTTGCCTGGAAGAAAGGAAGATATCCCAGAGAACAAAGTGACAATCTGTGATAGTTTGCATATGGTTGCCCCAGGGAGTGGCACTATTTGGAGGCATGGCTTTTTGGACTAGGTGTGACCTTGTTGAAGGAAGTATGGGCATTAAGACCTTTATCTTAGGTTCCTTCAAGTCTGAGCCTGTGCCCTGAGCAGACTTTGGGCTCTATCTCTGCATCAAGTCCCACAACACCCAGAGGAAGATCCACTCCCAGGAGGTCTAACACCCCCAGGATTATAGGTGAGGAGGCCACATCTGTCTCAACACCCCAACACCACAACACTGGGAATAATTGGGACCAGCAGGATCCAGGGACACAGAAACCCTGCCCAACCAGTGGCATGGTTCCTTCTGGTCTGGTCAGTGCCCTGAGTAGTAGACATTGGGCACTAGCTCTGCATCCAGTCCCACAACATCCAGAAGAAGCTCAACTCCCAGAAACTCTAACACAACCACACCACACATCCTGAGATCATAGAATCTCAGGAGCTTGATTACACCATAATTTCAGGATCCTAGAGGCAAGTTGAGTCCCAGGAGCTCTGACACACCCAGGATCTCAGGATCATATGATCCCAGAATCACAGGATCTCAAAGATAGCTAAACTCTGAGGAGTTCTGAGAAAACTAGGATCACAGGAGGGATAGCCTCCAGTCAGAAATAATGAGGGCAGGTAGCACTAGAGATAACTAGATGGCAAGAGACAAGCTTAAGAACCTAAGCAACAGAAACCAAGGTTACCTGGCATCATCAGAACCCAGTTCTCCCACCATAGCAAGTCCTGGATGCCCCATCACACTGGAAAAGCAAGATTCAGATTTAAAGTCACTTCTCATAATGATGATAGAGAACTTTAAGAGGGACATAAACAACTCCCTTAAAGAAATACAGGAAAACACAGATAGACAAGTAGAAACCCTTAAAGAGGATACACAAAAATCACTTAGAGAATGACAAGAAAACACAACCAAACAGGAGATGGAATTGAACAAGACCATCCAGGATATAAAAATGGAAATAGAAACAATAAAGAAAACACAAAAGGAGACAAACATGGAGATAAAAAATCTAGGAAAGAGATTAGGAATCATAGATGCAAGCATCACCAACATAAT
>JANHMN010000006.1:88092839-88188420 GCA_030674055.1 Rhabdomys pumilio
CTAGGAAAGAGATTAGGAATCATAGATGCAAGCATCACCAACATAATACAAGACATAGAAGAGAGAATCTCAGGTACAGAAGATATCACAGAAAATATTGAAACAACAGTCTACAAAAATGCAAAAAGGAAAAAAAACTTTTAATACAAAACATCCAGGAAATCCAGGACACACCCGTCGCATAATAACCAAAACACCAAATGCATAAAACCAAAAAAGAATATTAAAAGTAGTAAGGGGAAAAGGTCAAGTAACATACAAAGACAGACCTATCAAAATTATGCCAGACTTCTCTCTAGAGACTATAAAAGCCAAATAAATAACCATAGACTAACAGACTGGATACATAAACAGGTCACAGCATTTTGCTGCATATAGAAAATGTACTTCAGTGACAAAGACAGACACTACCTCAGAATAAAAGAATGGAAGAATATTTTTCAAAGAAATGGTTCCAAGAAACAAGCTGAAGTAGACATTCTAATATCAAATAAAAACAAATTTCAGTCAAAAGTTATCAAAAAGGGTAAAGAAGGACACGTCATACTTGTCAAAGATATAAAAGTGAGATGAATATTGTTACTCCCATAGGCATTGTGCCTATATAACACATTTAGGAATACAAGGCTTAGACCCAGTCCTTCTTTAATTGATTTGAGATGGTTAGCCTGTGAGTTAAGGGCCTATAGCAAATTCATGGATCTGAGTTTATTGTTAGGGTGTTTTCTATATTTTATTTAGAAACAGCTGAGAGGAGTTAATAGACAACAGTCCAGATTACCTTACATGGATAGTTGGTATTCAAAACGTCAGAAGTCCACAGAATTGACTTTACAAACATTTCTGTATTAATGCTCATTTTGATTAGAGACCTGTTTGCTCCTGACAGCTTGCTGTCTTGGATTCTAAGAAGAAATTGAGCATCTTTGGAGTTACTCCAGTTGTGGTGAGACAACCACTAGGCAAGAATTGCCTCTTTCCATCTACAGACAAATTACTGTCCAGAAAAGGACACACTTGCAGAATAGTCGACTGATTATATCTGCCTAGACAGAGTAACCAGCCCTTAATAATTCTGCATCACTAAGGTCTGTCAGATGATCCTGGGCCAGAAGGCTGAAGATCAGTTGTTCCAACATTTTGTAGTATAGGGACTGTCCAGGTGTTCAGTGGATTCTATAAATTGGCTAAGCTTTAGAAGCTATGCTTTGTGCTTCCCATAATTTCAGTTAACTCAGCCATTCTGGATTTCTGACAGGGTTAAAAACTTACAGTCTCATAGCCAATCCTGTCTATTTACTTTGAGAGAAAAGATTTGAGTGGATAGTTTTCAGCTGACATTCATTCTAAAGCCAAGAAAAAATTCAGGTTCAAAACTAAGTGTTTTAGTTAAGAGAGATGACAGAGGTTCTGGTTAGTCAACAAAATGATGGACTGGTTATTAGGACTATCTGTACCTCACTGGTGCAAATTGGTATAATTATGCTCTAATTGTATTTTGAGAGAGAAGTTTTATTTTAACAGGAAGGGTGATATGTAGGAGGAGCTAAGGTGGGAGGAGTACAGAGAGGAAAAGAAGGAGTAAGGAGAGGAGGAGAAGGACAGGAGAAGCTAGGTGATGAGAGAGAGAAAGAGAGGGAAAGGCGGCGGGGACATGGAGGCAAATGTTAACACGTCTCTACCAGTCAAAGATAATTAATATATCTAGGTTGGGTATTGGGTTACACTTCTGATTGAGCATTACCAAACTTATAAAGCCTTTGATTAACATTTTTAAAAAATTGCATAAAAGCAAAAAGGAAAAGGGGGCATGGTATAGGGGTTTTCTAGGAAGGGGAAATGGGGAAAGGGGATGGCATCTGAAATGTAAATAAAATATCCAATAAAAAAATAAATAAATAAATCGTACTGTAGACAAAAAAAAAAGAAAGAAAAAGAAAATGCCTCAGGGGAGAAAAATCAACATTGAAAAACTAGTTGTAAAAAAAAATAAAAAACAAAACTAGTTGTATTTCTATCCATTTACAATGAATAATATGAAAAGGTAGTTTAGAAAACAATACCATTTATAAAAGTGCTAAGAAAAACCCTCACTTAAAAATAAACACATATAAGGATGTGAAAGACATTTGTATTGAAAACTGTAAAATATCAATAAAAGATAATTTTTAATGGGAAAAAAAAGAAGATCATGTGGATTGTTTCCAGGTTCTGGCTATTATAAATAACATATAACAAGGCCACATGCTCCACCATATTATAAACATGGTGGAGCATGTGGCCTTGTTATATGTTAGAGAATCTTTTGGGTATATGCCCAGTAGTGGTATAGCTGGGTCTTCAGGTAGAACTATTTCCAATTTTTTAAGAAACTGACATACTGATTTCCAGAGTGGTTGTTCCAGCTTGCAATCCCAACAACAATGGAGGAGTGTTCCTCTTTCTTCACATCCTCACCAGCATCTGCTGTCACCTGAGTTTTTAGCCATTTTGACTGGCTTTTTTTTTTTTAACAGAAATCATTAAGTCTTAACATCTTCTAAGGATTCTATCTCTATTCACATTTAAAAATTTATGCGTGGTTGACCTTTTTAGTATTACATTTAATTATTATTAAAACAACAATGAAAAAACACTATGGTGGTTTGAATATGTTTGGACCCTGGGTATTGGCACTATTAAGAGGTGTGGCCTTCTTGGAGTATGTCTGGCTTTGTTGGAAGAAATGCAACACACCTGACCCTCTGTACCTCTCTCTTGTCCCCTCCAGTACCTAATACTGGCACCTTTATTTCCTCCCCCTCCTCTCTTCTTCCCAGGTCCCCATCCCTCTACCTCCTGTGATCATCCTGTTCCCCCCTGAAGAGGTACTAAGTGCAAGGGGGTGGACTTTTAAGTTTCACCCACTGTGGAAGAGAGCTTCCTCCTAGTTTCCTGAGGATGTCAGTTTTCTCTTGTTTGCCTGTGGAACAAGAAGTAGAATTCTCAGCTCCTCAAGTGCCATGCCTTCCTGGAAGCTACTATGCTTCCCATGCCTGCCTGTATGCTACCATACTTCCTACCATGATGATAATGGACTGAACATTAGAACCAATAAGCCAGCTCCAATTAAATGTTATCCTTTATAAGAGTTACATTGGCCATGGTATCTCCTTATAGCAATAGAAACCATAACTAAGACAAACACATTATGAGGTTTGGAGATCTTTACTCCATGCATTAAGAGAGTTGGAGGTTTTGTTTTTGCTACATTTTTCATGTTGTATAACAATTTTTTATAGTTAAATACTTAAAAATATTCCTTTGTTACTTTCTTAGTGGTACTCTTTGTTTTATCTTTTGAAAATAATTATCATACTGCTTTGATATTCATGTTCATAGCGAAATGGTTATTGCCAATAAGTAAAGTAAGGTACCCATCATCTCTCATGGTTATTCTGAGGAGAGGCAGAGGAAAAGAATATGTAAAAAATATATTCTCTTAGCAAATAATCTTTATATGATACTAATAAATATGTATAATAATTATATAAAATATACCTTATACAATAACATAATTTTCTTAACTATAGGATTATGCTGTATATTTGATCTCTAAAACTCACCAATTATGCACATCTAAAGTGTACATTTTAACCAACTTTTTATCATTGCCTTGCATTTGATAATGAGCACTACAATCTGTTTCTGTGTATTCACCATTTTAGATTGTACATATATGATCGGATCATACAATATAGTCTTTCTGATCACTATTTTTATAATATATTCCAAAATCATCTATGTTGTTGCAAGTGGAAGTATATTTTTCAATATTAAATAAGGTTATGCAATTTGAATTTTCTAAATATAAATGTACATAAAAATCACGATTATATATTTACATCACAACTTATTTTTGATTGTCTGTCTTAGACAGTCATCTTTATTTTAGATTGTTTCCTTGTCCACTCTGAGAAATGACTGTAGAAATGTAGATGCTTTTATACTGATTTCATTTCTTTAGAACATATACCCAACAAAGGAAATGTCTTTAGTTCTATATTTAATTTTTAAGAACCCCCATCCTATTTTCAGCCACGTTTACACCAGTTTACGTTCCTCATTGTTTGTGTCTATTATTTTAGCACTCTTGGTGACTTTTTTGTCTTGACTTTTTACCATAGCCACACAAACAGACATAAAGTGATGTCCAATAGTGGTTTTGATTTTCACTTTGCTAATAATTAGTGAGGTGTAGTGGCTTCAGCTGGACCTGGTGACTAGCTACATACATTCTTTAGAAAATAACTGGAGTTATTTGGTAATTTCCAAGCTGCAGTATGTATTTTTATTAGCTGTTGAGCTCTGTGAGTTGTTTATATACCTTGGACAAATTAACTCTTTAGATGCATGGCTTCTGAACATTTTTTTCCTGCCTTATCACTTTATTGGCTATGTACATTGTGATTCTGAAGTGTTTTAATTTGGTATAGACTCACTTTGTTTCCTTTTTGGTTTTTGAACTTATTGGTGTGATACGTTCAGTATATAGCGGCTTTACTTTTCATGTACTTTCCTAGGGATGCTTCATTAGTACTCTTACATTAAGTTTTAAATCTAAGTTTAGTTATTTTTCATGTAAACTAAAAGTCCAATTTCACTTTTTGTTTTTAATTACTGTCAATAGATTAATCTGATAGTAATCAATTAAATCAATTAACATTAAGCATTAAATTTACAATGATTTATGACTTACACTACTTACAAAGATGGTTTAATGCAATTGAAATTTTGGAGGTATGTTTTCACTTTTTGTTAGATTTTAATGTTTGGAGAAAGATTAGCTGGATAGTTATTTAATAAACTATTCATGACATGAATTATGCAAAGCCTAGATACACTAGATTTACAATACTGTAGGTAATAATTATTAAGGTGAAGGCTATTTATTTCATAATTTTTGTGACACTTTAATTTATTTAAAGAGATTATGTATCTGCTAATACATATCTATAGAAATAGGTTCTTTATCTGTTTATGTAGAAATCATAATAGTTATTGTCAAATATCTCCTGGAATTTAATGATAATAGTATGTATGCTCACAGTGTTTTTCTGACAAGTTGCCTAATTACCTTGCAGCCCAAACACACTATTATTAGACTTGTTTTTCAGACACAACACACTATTATTATTAGCTTTGTTTTTCAGAGTTAAGGTTTAAAAGAATAAACATAATATTAAAGTTTATACAGCAAGTCAGTAACCAGGAGAGAAAATGAGACCCCTCTCAGACTTCTTCTGAGCTTGGCCTGAATGCTGCATATTATCAGAATGAACCTATGCACAGCACTCGGGGCATTTATTAACTAGGTCATGTGAATATGCCTGGAATGTACAGTGATGTTCCTGAGCACAGTGGAATCACAAAATGAAACACTGGGATAAATAAACCATGAAGTTTTACATCTGCAAACCAATAAATTCATGTTGCTAAGAAGTCCCAAGTTCAAAAGTTGGCAAATTCCACATTTAGATTGATTATTTTAACCTCTGATCACAATGAAGAAGAACAATATTGAAATCATTGTATAAAGATACTAATAACCAGACATAAGTGCTGTGACAGCAGTGAGTGGCATGTGTTTTAAAAAAATATTTCTTTTACATTTTTGAAACTGTAATATACTTACATCATACCTCTCCCCTTTCCTCCCTTTAAGCCCTCTCATATACCTCTCTTTGCTCCTTTAAGAATTCATAGCCTCTTTGTTTTCATTAATTGTTGATATATGTAAGTAAATCTTGATATATATTTGTTGGGTAAACTTGGATATTATGTTTAATCTTTTAAACTTTCAATCTGAAAAATAAGGCTAATAACAGTGTGTTGTTGCTTTAAGGTAATTAGGAAAGCTTGTCAGCAAAACTTTGGGAATATTTCTTCTTCTTCTTCTTCTTCTTCTTCTTCTTATTATTATTATTATTATTATTAAATATACTTATTTATTCACTTTCTATCCTCATATAAGTCCCCTTTCAACCGTCTCACACAGAACCTCCCTCCACTTCCCCACAACCACTTTTCCTCTGAGAAGCGGTAGCACTCCTCACACCCTGTATCAAATCTCCTGGCACATTAAGTCACTTCAGGACAAGACACATCCTCTCCCACTAAGGCCAGACAAGGCAGCCCAGTTAGAGGAACCAGATCCACAGTAGGCAACAAATTCAGGGACAGCCCCTATTCTAGTTGTGATGAACCAGCATACAGACCAAGCTGCACATCTGCTACATACGTGCAGGAAATTTAGGTCCGGTCCATATTTGCTTTTTGGTTGATGGTTCAATCTCTGAAAACCCTCAGTGATTCGTGTTAGTTGACTTTCTTGGACTTCCTGTGGAATCCCTGTCCTCTTTGATTCCTCAACCCTTCCCCAAACTCTCTCACAAGACTCCCCACTTAGCTCCATCTAATGTTTGGCTGTGGGACTCTGCAGCTGTTTCTATTGCCTGCTGGGTGGAACCTCTCAGAGGACAGTTATACTAGGATGCTGTCTGCAAGCATAACAGAGTATAGTTAATAGTGTCAGGGATTGGTTCTTGCCCATGGGGTTGATCTTAAGTTCGGTCAGTCATTGGTTGACCCTCAGTCTATTTTTCTCCATCTTTGTCCCTGCACATTTTGTAGGCACATTTTGGATTGAAGATTTTGTGGGTGGGTTGTTGACTTTATCTCTACACTGAGAGTCCTACTAGGCTGTAGGAAGTTGCCATTTCAGGATCCATATTGCCCACGGTAGGAGTCTCAGCTAGAGTTGTTGACATAGGCACCTTGTAGCTGCCCCGATTGCATGTCTCTGCCAGGTCCTAGATATCCTCCTTCCACTACTGATTTCAGTTCTCTCTCCCTTGAATCTTACTACACCTGAATATTGTCCTCCCTACCCACTCTCCTCCCTATGCTCTAGCTGCCCACCCCACCTCCACTTTCATCACATTCCCTCCTTCCGTCCACCTGCAATGTCTATTTTGTTTTCCTTCTGAGAAAAACTCAAATATCCTCCCTTAGCACTCCTTGTTACTTGGTTTCTTTGGGATTATATTTTGGTTATCCTGTACTTTATGGCTAATATTCATTTATGAGTGAGTACATACATTGCATGTCTTGCGTCTAGGTTACCTCACTCAGAATATTTTCTAGTTCCATCCATTTGCCTGAAAATTTCATGATGTCTTTCTTTTTAATAGCTGAGTAGTAGTCCATTGTGTAAATGAACCACAGTTTCTTTAGCCATGTTTTGGTTGATGGACATCTAGGTAGTTTCCAGTTTCTGGCTATTACAAATAAATCTGCTATGAATATATGGTACTTATGCCATAATTGAGCATTTTTTGAGTATATTCCTAGAAGTGGTATAGCTGGGTCTAGAGGTAGAACTATTCCTAATTTTCTGAGAAACCATCAAATTGATTTCCAGAGTGGTTGTACAAGCATGCACTCCCACCCGTAATGGAAGAGTGCTCCTCTTGCCTCAAATCCTTGCCACCATTAACTGTCACTTGAGTTTTTGATCTTAGCCATCCTGTTGGGTGTAAGATAGAATCTGAGAGTTGTTTTGATTTTCATTTTTCTAATGAGTAAGAATACTGAACATTTTCTTAAGTGTTTCTCAGGCATTAGAGATTCCTTTGTTTAGAATTTCCTGTTTAGAACTGTTCTTCATTTTTTTAATCTAGTTATTTTTATTGTTGGTGTCTAGTTTCTTAAGTATTTTTTTCTATATTTTGGATATTAGCCCATTGTCAGATGTAGGGTTGGTG
Organism: Rhabdomys pumilio; assembly: GCA_030674055.1. Lineage (NCBI taxonomy): Eukaryota > Metazoa > Chordata > Mammalia > Rodentia > Muridae > Rhabdomys > Rhabdomys pumilio. The sequence continues at coordinate 88,100,645 of JANHMN010000006.1, forward strand.
AAGAAATTTTCACCATCTACATGCTGTCATTTTTGTCCTACTGATGCTCTCCTTTGTCCTGCAGAAGATCTTTATTTTCATAAAGTTTAATTTACTAAATTTTTATCTTAGCACCTGAGCCATTGTTGTTTCATTAAGGAAGTTGTCTCCTGTACCAATGTGCTTAAGGATATTCTCCACTTTCTTTTCTAAAAAACTTAGTGTACTTGGTTTTACTTTGCTGACTTTGATCCACTAAGAGGTGCGTTTTCTGCAGGTTGATAAGTACAGATCCATTTGTATTCTTCTATGTGCAGACACCCAGTTCAACCAGCACCATTTGTTGAAAATGCTCTTTTTTTTCCCTATTGTGATGGCTTGGCTTCTTTTGTCAAAAATTAAACTTCAATAAGTGGTGTGTGTGTGTGTGTGTGTGTGTGTGTGTGTGTGTGTGTGTCTGTATGCGTGTGTATCCTTCACCTGTTTGTGTTTTCCTGTATTTCTTTATATTTATGCAAATATATTTTCCTGTATTTCATTAAGGGATTTATTTATTTCCTCCTTAAAGGCCTCTATCATCTTTATAATATTGGATTTAACATCATTATATTGCCCTTCAATTTTGTTATAATATCTAGGGCTTGCTGTAACCGAATAGCTGGGCTCTAGTGCCACCGTATTGTCCTGACTTTTTGTGGGGTAAGGGACCCTGCCATGAAATGTGGTAAGACTGAGTGGGTTGGAAGCCCTGAATCTTCATACCAGAGAGGACAGTAGGTAGGAGTTTCACCTGCTTCTGACCAGGACCCTGTCACATGACCACACTCTCTACATAGGAACATTACCTATGGTCAGGTAGCTCAGAGCAGAGTTCTCCATGCTAATGAGATATCTATAGGCCTTGCAGATTTAGCCAAAAAGCTTCTCTTCCTGTACATTCCTTCCTGCAAAAGATATTTAATCTCTGGTCCACACTGAGGAGGTAGTATGTACCCCCTTTTGCATGATGAACAATCAATAAACAGTTGGGAACCAACTTTTTCATCATGAACCACAATGGGAAACATGAAGAAGACCTTCATCTATAGAGTCCAGCCATCTAAATCTTCTGCAGATTGTCCCAGACAATCGCTGCTATGGCTGCAGGCTCGTCAGTCCTCGGTCCCATCTCTGTTCCCAACTCTCCTAGACCCAGAAGCTTCTGAGTGTCCAGGAATATGGAAAACCCCGGCCCTGGGCTCCTCATTGCAGGCCAGTGGACCCCACCCCACCCTCCTTTTCTGACTCAGCATGGTTTCCAATGGCAACTGGACACTCAAATGTCAGGGAACCTCAGCTTCAGCATCCCTCATCTTAGGCTGCGTTTTCCAACCCCTTGAGTGGTCTATCAGAGCTTCCCTTCTAGCTCAGCACCCTACAGTTGGGTGTAGGATAAATGCAATATTGAGTCTCCTCATTTTTCCTGCCCCAGCAGTGTTCCCACACCCCAGCATTGAGCTTAAATGTGGAAACAGAGCTTTTGATTGTGTTCTTGTCATGTGGTTTTCACTGGTGGTGTCTGGATGTTCCTGATGGCAGCAGTAATCCAAGATGAGGTAGGGAGAGCCCAGAGCCTGAAAATGAATGTCAGAGGACAGGACTCTGCTGGCTGTGTCTCAGGCAGACCTGACTGCCAAGGGATTAGTTGGTGAGTGTTTCAAGCTGGTTGTTCCTTTGCCCCCCTCCCCACCCTGACAGCCTCCACACGGAAGCAGAATGCTCTTGTAATACAACAGGACTCCTCAAGATGGAAGGGCATGTCCAGAGCCAGACAGTACAAGTCAGTGAACAGAGTGCAACTCACTTCTCCTTGCTGTGTCTCAGGCAGACCAGACTGGGAAGGGATAAGTTGGGTAGGGTTGGGTAGGGTTCCAAGCTGATTGTTCTTGCTCTCCCCTGCCACCATTCCCAGGCTTCCATGGGGATTCAAGACAGTTTTGGGTTCTCACAAGTGTCCTTGTGATGTCAGGGTGAGCCCAGAGACAGAAAATGGAGGTCAGGAGATGGCATACCACTCACCTATCCATATTATTATTCTTGAGTTCTAAGAGAAGTTTGACAATAATTAACATGTTTTCTAAGGAAACTGACAAAACCTATTTCTATAGATATGGATCAGAAGATATTGATACTTTTAAATATATTAAAGTGTTACAAAAATATGAAACAAATAGCCCCCGCTTTAATGATTATCATCTACAGTTCTGTAAGACTAGTGTTTTGAAGTCTTGCACATTTCATGTTATGGTTTATTACAGACTATCCAAGTTTTATATAAAAATAAAATTTATATATTTATTTATAAAAATATTTTATAGCGGGGCAGTGGTGGTGCATGCCTTTAATCCCAGCACTTGGGAGGCAGAGGCAAGCAGATTTCTGAGTTTGAGGCCAGCCTGGTCTACAGAGTAAGCTCGAGGACAGCCAGGGCTATACAGAGAAGCCCTGTCTCCAAAAACCAAAAAAAAAAAAAATTATAAAGGCACATACATATAACTGTATATTATATTTATATTACATATTATATTTATATTATATTACACATTTAAATATATAAACACACACACACATAAATATATCTGTATATTATATTTATATTATATTACACATTTACATATATAAACACACACATATATATGTATATATATATATATATATATATATATATATATATATATCCCTATATGAGTACAACTTACTCAGTATGTATAATGTTAATATTACTTGTATGGGGTACATATTTTCAGGTCTGACAATTTGGTATTTGATAACAAGTTAGTATGTGCTTACCTGGAGAGAACTATTTCTTCTACTCTCAGCAATTTTAGTTGCCTAAAATTTGTAATTTATTTACAAATTTTGTAATTTATTGTATACCATTGAGACACCATAGGCTTTTCATGATCTACTTTAGCATGTTTATTGTTGCTGCCCATGTTTAGCTCATGTATTAAGCCATTCTGTTAGTGAAACTTGATAGGCATGCTTTCTGCCATTCCTAGGAGACAGAATGTAATTTGTAACAGACAGAGACCATTACAGAAAACTACAGCCAAGCAAAATTCAATGCTGTGGAACCCAGATCCAATGAATATATCAACAATAAAATTCCTGCAAGTAAGTCTCAGGGTTCATTGTGGAGGAGTAGGCAGAGAATTTATAAGAACCTGCAACAAGGGGAATATTCTGAGTGGTGGGTTTGAAATTATATGTGCTCACTTTGATTCCAGATTGTCATTGTTCTTTTTAAAAAGTTCTTCCAATTTGAAAGAATGTGTCATTAATATTTACAATTTTATATAAAAATTTGGCTCATTTTTTTTTTTTTTTGTCAGCTTGTTCCCCATGGTGGATCCCAATGAAAGAGAAATGGTTCATGGTTTTAAGATGTTTATTGTCATGGCAGAAAGTAGATGAGAAACTGTACTCCCACTTTCTCAGAGTGAGCCTGAGGTTAAATACCTTTTACAGGGAGTAGGGTCTGGGAAGGAATGCTTATTTAGCTATGCCCCTCTGGCCTCTAGGTACCTTATTAATATGGAGATCTGTCTTGAGGCTCCTTGGCTTGTAGTCATGGCCTCTACCTGTAGAGGGGCTAGTTAGACCCTTGCCCTATGTGACTGAAAGAAACAAATCTATGGAGGGCTGTGGCCTCCTGTCAGGATCCTGGAGTCTGAGAGTATAGCAAAAGCCTACTGTCCCTTGCAAGGGACCCTGTGGGCTCATCTTCTGGGTAACCAACTGGGGTTTCAAACCTAGCTCAACCAAAAATCAGGTTTCCTTTCCCTATCCTACAATCCAGATCTTGAGGCTGAAAAAGAGAGGCTTCTGACTTGGATCTTGACATGGAGATTTTTATGCGTAGTGGTCGTAAAAAGCTTAAGCTTATGCAAGGTAGTATATGCCTTTAATCCTAGGAAACTGAAGCAAGAAGATCTTGGAATTCAAGGTAAGCCCAGGACAAAGGAAGTCTCAGATCCAGGCTTGGTGGTACACACCTTTAATCTGGGCCACACCTTCTGCTTGAGGCTTACATAAGGACATTGGAAGAAGACTCAATTTTCTTTGCCTGCTTGCACTTACTTGCCAGGACATCTGTTGGAACTGACTTCTTCAGGATTACAACTCATACAAAAGACCAGGTGAAACAACTAGCCTCAGAAGACTGAACAACTCCTAGATTATTGGTCTTCCCATTCACAGCTGCCCTTTGTTGGGTTAGTTGAACTACAAACTGTAAGTCATTACAATAAATTTCCTTAGTATATAGAGACAGTTTATAAGTTCTGTCACTCTAGAGTACCCTGATTAATGCAAGTATCTTCTATAGAGCCAGATTTGTGGATAGATATTATATAAATTTGAATTTTTCATGGAATATCTATTTTCTCTCTCTATGGTTATTGATAGTTTTGCTGGGTATAGTAGTCTGGACTGGCTCCTGTAGTCTCTTAGAGTTTGCAAGATATCTATGCAGGCCTTTCTGAGTTTTTGAGTCTCTGTTGAGATATTAAGTATAATTCTAACTGATCTGCCTTTATATGTTATTTGACATTTTTCTCTTGTCATTTTTAATATTTTTATGTGTTTTATACATTTAGTGTTTTTATTGTTATGTGGTAGTAGGGATTTTGTTTTCTTTCTCAATAGCTTTTCTTCCAACATGCATGTTTGTTAAGTTCCGGTAAATGAAGTTATCTATAGGCCCTAAATACAATTTTCAAAAATACATTACATATCTACTGGAAAAAATGTGAAGGTTTCTTTCATACTCTACAAAAGTTGATTATAGATTACATGAAAGTTGAAAATGTTAATTTATCATGTACCTCAATTTGAACTTTTGCCTTCTAGAAAAACATATGTTTGCAAATTGTAAACATGGAGAAATTATTCACACATTAGAATTATATCCTCTTATAATTTTCTTCTCCAATACTTTTAATTTTAATTTAAAAATTTTTTAACTAAAAATTTTTAAATTTTAATTTTGTTAAAAGTTTTTTAGAAATTTAAAGAAAATTTTGGAGACAGTATGACAATTTTCATAAATATTGCTATGACATTTATTTACAGTAATCTTTCATATCTCATGTTATATATAACCTTTTTATGCCATTTTAAGATTAACAACAGCAGATAATCAAACATATAACTATAGTATTAACCTCCATGGGTTTAGGTTTAATTCAGCAATATTTTTTGGAATTTTTTGTATGTTTATGTGACATGTTATTTTAGTGTGTGCATGTAAGTACACATGGTATGAAGGTTTGTATGCATTTGTGTGGTTCTTCTATTTCATCACCTTTATACCCTTTTATCCTAAAAAATTTATATATCTATATATCCATTTTTGCAGATGGCAAATACTAGTGTCAAAATTGCTACATAACTTTTTCTAAGATCATCTTGCTTGCCTTAGAACCTGATAATTAATGTATAGCAAGTAATTTAAGAGACATGTTTACACTGTATTCTATATTCTTTCAAGGCATAGTTATTAAATGTTTCTTCTCTGGGACTGGACTCTGGATGCCAGGAGTGAATTCAATATTTTACAGTTAAATATATTCCATGTGCTTCCTGTGGAAAGATTTTTTACCTCATTGCATTTCTCTGCCTCACTGCTCCCAGCAAAGACACAGGCAGCTCTTTGTAATGAGAAAGATGGTAAAATGATGAGATTAAAATCAAGGTCAAAACTGAGCAAAATCACATTCACACAGATTCAGAGACAGTGATGTGCATTTATTAAACACTTACCTCTCATCAGATTAAAAAACATCACTATATTCATTTGCTAATCAAAGTAACATGTAAAACACCGTGACTTTTAGTTTGTCTCCAGAGCAGTCAGAAGGGACGTATGAGAAAAGTAAAGAAGCACTACAGATCAACTGTTTGTGTAAGCATCTTTCAAGTTACCTCATTTTTATTATTTAATTTTTAATTTAATCATTATTTAATTATTAAAATTTAATTTTAATTTAATTTTAATCATTATTATTTAATTATTTAATTTAATTGATTTAATTATTTAATTATTTTACTTTTATTTAATTATCTGGAACTGCATAAGGCTTCATAGCAAGAGCTTAGAATCAAAGTGATTAAGAAACATTTCCTTTATCACATAGCAAATGATAAAAGTCCAGGGTATATCTGACAAAATGTTCTATATTTTTAAAAGACAATTGATAACAGTCTTCTATTTTATATAAGAAACTAATAAAAAATAAGTTAAACCCATCAAGTCTTTCGTCTTTTCTTAAAGAGAACTACTTTTTTGCGAGCTGCCATAGGTATGGGGCTACGCATAATGATGGCTCTGGAACTGATGTCTCACAATCTTCTTTTTGGTGTTTTCCTGTGAAAGCAGAAAATAGAGTGGTGGCCATGTAGGTATAATGTGACCTCGGCTGGTCAAATTGTAGGTCCTAGACCTTAGTGTAAGGAATGGGTTGGTGTGTGACCTGTAGGCAGCAAACTTATGTTCTTTCTTAAATATAATGTGGTATATGATATGTTGATATACTACAATATGACATTGTAGAAGACCCATGTTTCTTGCAACCAGAGTTGCATAAACTCATCAGGTCATGGAGAAAATTAAGAGTTGAAGAGAAAATAAAACATTATTATTAGAAGCAACAAGCTGTCTGGTTTCTACATATAGTATATCTGAATGCAAAGCTCGTCCTCCTCTTGAATTACATGACTCACTATGCAATCCAAAAAGTTTAAATGAAACCAGTCTGGCTGGGATCAGCATCCCTTTCAATCACGGAGAATGTCAACTTCTTTCTGAAAAGGAATTACAGATCGTGTTTGATTGGCTGTGGAGTCTTTTAGTGCTGTCCCTCCCCTGCCCCTACAAACTAACAGTGGCAGAGGACATCTCAAAAGCCAACATGCTTTCTTTCAGATTTCCAGTGATTTTTATGAGCTCGTCTGCAAACTCAGCATTCTCTCTTTTCAAAGGACTAAATTGGGAGTATTTGTGCATTTTCTATATGGTATAGCTAAGGCTTTAGCAAGAGTGAGAACAATTTTCTCTCAGAATTGCTCAGATCTTCCTTCAGAGTTCTGGCTAAAGAGAACTGGAATTTGAGTTCAGAAGTTCTTTCAGGAAACCAACAACCCCATATCAGGTCCTTATTTTTACCATTTACAAAATGCCACAGAAAATAATCTTAAAAGTGGTACTATCTTCTGCTGTTTCAACAATACTGATCTAATTGTGGAAGGAGGGGCCTCAAATGATACTTTAAAGTTAGTATATGATGAGATTCAGCAAAAGAAATCCTCATCAATGACCTGCCAATCATAAAAACCTTGATTTTGAAAGGCCTTGGCTCTTCTCTTCAGTACATACCATCTCATCCTTTAAAGCTACTTTCTGAGATGGAAACAAAAATTTCATTTTGTTATTCATCCATCTTGAAATTATACATTTATTTTCAATATCCCCTCTGCTGTACATCAGCCATTCCAGGAACTAGAACACAATCTTCCAAGGAGTAGCCTTCAGGGATATCCACTCTCAAGTCTTTGTTCTCTTGCCTGTTCCTGCAGAGTACAACTCATCATGAGACTGAAGGGCAGTTCTACATATAGTGTAAGAGTCACAGAAAGTACAAGGGAATATAGTAACTTACGAAGAGAAAAATTATACACCCAACTGTTCTCTACAGAGAACAATTCAAAGTAGAGAATAAACATTAAAACTACAATACAGATAATAATGTGTTGTATATAGATTTACACTCTATCTGCCTTTGCTCTAGGAAGTGGCCGCACTACTAGCTCCCTCCTGGTTTCTCTTGAATCCTCCAATAAAAACCACAGACCCACTGTTGTTCAATTTTAACTTGCCTTTAGACAATATTGCTGCATGCTGCCTGGAAAAGCATGTTCTTCCCAATTTCTTGTCTCTGACTCTCTTACTTGCCCTATAATTTAGTGGCTAGTCTCATCTAGCTCCTGTCAAACATCCCTGATCACCTATATGTAGTAGTGGCTACAGGCTCCAGCTCTTCCCGAGACCTCACATGGCTGCTGCGTGCTTCTCCCTCCAAAGCGATGATAAAACTTCTCCCTCTTTTTTTCTTTCATCTTCTTTTCCTCCAGGGACCTTCAATTGCCCAGCAATTGGGCCCTGGCTTTCAGATCAATAACCAGTTGGGGAACAGGACCTTATCATCAGAGCCATGCCCTACAATAATGAACGTTCTTACAAAGTTTGCACAGGCTTCACAAGTGTGAACTTACTTAAGGATAAAAATCTCATCCCAAATGAAGTCCAGTTCTGGTACATCACATTGAGACTAAGGCTATGCCACCCATAATTGAGATTTTGCCTGTGTTTATTGTATTTTTATTCCTTTGACTTTTATGAAATGTTGGCCATAGTATAAATTTTGCTTTCAACTAAACAAATAGAGTCTTTGTTCTAAACTATCTTCCTGACAGCATCAGATACCAGTAGAAAAGCAAGGTGATGAGTGATCAATGGGTTATTACTTAATCTGCTTTTGGAATACATCAAATTTTCAATGTCTTAGTACTGGACTCTCTTGGAAAATTTTCCCTGTATCTGTGTGAAATTACCTGTGTAGTTCTCCTTTCCATTTTTTTATAATACACAATTTGTTGTAGCTTTAAAAATAAAATTCTATAATGTAAATGAACTGGAAAAATTATCTTTTACTTCTCATATTATATATTGGATACACAATTATTCCTCAAAATGCCATATAAGATTGAATTCATTTATGCTTTATAAATTGTACATTTTCAGGTTTGAAATGATATGACATTTTTTATTTATCAGCTATCTAGAAGTGACAGCAAAATAAATGAGCTTCCTGGTTATGTAACATTTTATTATTCTAGCATAAAAATTTGAGAACTATCACTATTTAAAGAATCAGAAAGTGAATTCATAAAACTTTCACTTTAGAGTTTCAAGTTTCAAAATCTATGTACCTCTGCCTTCAAAACTTTTTATTCAATTCTTCCTGAGAAAAATTCAACACATAAAGCTATAGAAAATTTGAGTTCTCTGACAGAATCAAGCATAAGTAATATTGTGGGTCACTGAATCTTTTTCCTTTATATGTTCTTCTAGTCCTTAGCATAATCTCTGAAAGTATTCAGAGATCTAGATATCATAATATATCAGATCACAGGGAACTGTAGGCTGCTCTAAATACTTAGTTCCCATATATCTGTGATTTATAGAATTTCATCACTGGATTTTAACTCAAATACTAACAGGGTTATCATATTCACACTTAACTATTTTCATTTAAGATTGATAACAAAAACTACTGGTATGTTACAGCTTACAGTGAGTATTAGATGTTAGGTCTGTTACTATAATCCTTACTTATCCATTGGTGGTATGGTTTTAATGTTACTCCTCATCTAAATCAAAGTTTGTCTCATATTAAATCTTTGATTTTAATATTGAACATGCCCAGCATTCTGATGACTTTTCTTTATTTCTGTTGTAATTTTTTGTAAGCTAAGCTTCATAGCACAGCATATAAAACTGCATATAACATCTAATACAATTCAAATATACCTGGCCTGCAGTTTTCTTGGTGAAAATGTTTTGATCTTTAGATGACACTCAAGGCTGAATTATTCCTTCAGCAAGTATGTCTCAGAAAAAGAAAAAAGTAAAAGAAATGCTCAAATTCGTATCTGAAATGAAGCTCAATATTTATAAACCTTAAACTTCTTCTATATTACTAATTCTAGCTCATTTTCGTGATCTTATGCTAAGAATACTATTATTTTCTCATCTATACAGATGATAATATATTCTTTGTGTTATTATCTATGTAGTTTACACAATTAAGATTTTAATAAGAATTTCTGCTTCTCAACAAGAAACAAACGGGAACTATGAGTTTACTACTAAAACCTCAGACAAAGCCCAAGAAACAATAACCCTCAAGATACTGGGAACTTAAAGAGAGAGAATAGGGAACACTGAGAGATGAAAACCAAAAAACTTAGCCTTATATTTACCTCTTTGTGAAAATTTTCAAGGCCCAGGAAGTTGACACTTAGACCAGGAATCTCCAGGGACATTTTAGCCCATACAGCTGAAGTCCAAAGGAGGAGACTTCTGAAAAATCTACAGGGAATTCTCTGTAATTTTTCAGTTGAGTATGACCAAAAATACACATCTTAGAAATCAACTCAAGACAGTGGAAAACAAACAACAAATCTCCTGGAACACTTAAAATGGTTTATACAGGTCTGGACCTGGATTCACACAAAATATTATGGATATTATAAAAACTTGGGTCAGAATCTCTCAAAACTCATAGGAAATCTGCTAAAAGTCAAATAAGGATTCTATCTCACCATTGAAATAAAATAACTTGAATAAGCAGATATCTGACTCCATGTAACAAACAGCAAAATTAAGACTATTTTTAAAGTAATTTCATATAAAATGTGAAAAATATTTATAATATATTATAAATATTATCATATCATATTATAAATACAATTTATAATATAATATAAAATAAGTAAAATATAATATAAAAATGAAAAAATAAATAATATATAAATATATAAAACATAAACCTCTCTGGAACCCAGTAAAATCAAATTAAAAATATCTGACATTTAATCAAAAACATACAATGCAGCAGAAAAATATAGCTGATGACAAAATGTAATCAGTTGAAATAGAGATGATTCAGAGGATTAAAATAGTAAACTAGGATATTATAATTCTCAATTATTACATTCCATATGTTCAAGAAGACTGTTGAATAATGAACAAGATTAATAGAAACAAAGAAAACATATTATCCAATCTACTCTCTAGAAATGGAAATCAAAAGACCTGAGATGAAAAACACATAAAATATTATTGAAAGGAGGTCACATTATGCAAAAGAATGCACATTAATAGATAGAAGTGAAAGTGAAACATAGAGATCAAATATTGAAAGAGAGGATTAGAAAAATTATTTGGAAAAACAATACCTGAAATCACATAAATTGATTATACTACAAAGAATAATTTGTAGTATATATAAATATAAAAATTATAAAGCTGAAATGATTAAAACATTACGTTTTACATCATAAAAAGTGTACACATAAAGCAATGAAACAGAGAAGGGCACAAAAAAATACTATGGAATAAGCAAAAACTAAACCATCCATCTGTTATGGCCCTAGGGACTCAAACTGATTTTAAAAATTGAGAAAAGGAACAAACTAAACAGCTTTCAAAGACAGACATTAATATAGCTATGAGGTAGTCAACATAAGTAATCAGAAAAATGAAAAGAAAGCATATAGCAGGGAAATATTAATCAAACATCAATTATGTTATCATATGTCTCCTATGTCTTTTTATGCCTTTTTCTTGCATTACTTAGAATAGAACCTAGGCTGTGCAGGTTTGGCAAGTGTTGTACTAGTAAGCTGCGTTCATGGATTACAAATTATCACATCAATACTTTGCTAAAATTTACACCAGACAAGATTATTTAAAATAAAACCAAGATGTAATTCCAAGATTTTTATTTACTTGTTTATTTGAGACAAGGTCTCCCTGTTTAGCTTGACTGGTCTGGAACATATTATGTAGACAGGCTGGCCTCAAACTCACAGAGATCTGCCTGCCTGAGTCTCCCACGTGCTGGGATTAAAAATGTGTTCCACCACACCATAATTTCTATTTTTAAAGTCACTTTCCATATTGAAATATAGGTAAATAAGATGTAAGATTAAAAGATATTAAAGATTTTTTAAGTCAAATGGAAGCTTAACTGCTTGTACCACTAATAAACAAAATTCATATACAAGGTAGAATAACAGCTCTTCAAAAGCATCCATAGTGTTACCTCTGTGAATAAATTATTTTATATGGCATTGAAGAATTACATTTTCATTGATATTGTTTATCAGATACTTTGAGATTTCATTTGTGTGAGCTTAATGTATTAATAGTAGTCATAAAGAGTGAAACATAAGGTGGAGATGATGATTCATGCTTTAATTCCCAGCACTTGTGACACGGAGAAAGAAGGGTCTTGCTGTTCAAGATCATAGTTGGCTATATAGCAAATGTCAGGCTAGCCTGGCATACAGAGTAAGACTTTGTCACCGGAAAAAATGTAAATAAGTAAGCAGATATATAAATGAATAAAAACAAAAGTAGAAGATAATTGTGAGTCTAGAAGCATTGTCAGAAAGATGTAATGTTGTTGGGTTTGCCTTTAGAAAACTTTGCCTAAGGAACTTTAAAAAAATTAGCTGGAAGGAAAACTTAACTCTTGAGTATACTGAGATCTGACTTATAATCAAGAAATGTAGTTCACCTCTAGAATGTAATGAACTCCCAAATATAGGTTCCCTCCAGGGCTTCCAGAAATTAATACAGCCCTCTTGCCTTCTGATTTTAGATCAATGAGACATAATTTTGGCTTTTGACTTGGACAACATAGGATAATTTATTGTCTAAGCAACCAGATAAATTATGGTAATTTCTTAATATAGTAGATTTCTGAGAAAAATCTAATGCTTATCAGAATTAAAGAGAACAATTTTAAAACAACATTAGGGTAGATTCATCAAGGAAACTTAAAAATCTTATAATAATTTTCACTTAACAGCATAGATTCATGCTGCCTGAAATACAAAATGCTACAGCTAACACAATCAAGCAAACAAATAAACAGTAGAATGAAGAAAGAACAAGTATATTGCTCACAATAACTGATAGAATAAAAAGAAAAAATGAATAAAGACATATTATAGTTGAGTAGGACTTGAGAGCGCCGAATCCTAACCACTAGACCACCAGGGAACGTGAGTAGAACTTGAGTTGCTTTGATTTTAAATTGTTTTGTTTTTTGGTGTGGGAGAACTGAAACTACATCTTAACATTTGTTAAGCAAGTGTTTTGCTACTGAGCAGCTAGCCTAGGCTGGGTAAACTATTTGATGCACAAAACTTAAATTGACATGTCAAAATAAAATTGAATAACAGACACAATTCAAAAACAAATTTAAAGCACTATACAACCACATATAGTAATATATATATTGGTCTAGACAGTAACAGAATATACATAATTTCAACATAGACAGCAGAGTAGTAAGAAAAGGTCATTTGTGTAGGTTTAGAGGATTAGAGGAGAGTAAAGTTGCATGAGAAAACCCTTAGGAAAGGTGGCTTTAACATTACCATGATAGTATGACAGCTTTATGAGTGAATGTATGGTAACCAAATTATACACTGTAGACACTTTCTTTCTTCCTTTCTTTCTTTCTTCCTTTCTTTCTTCCTTTCTTTCTTTCTTTCTTTCTTTCTTCCTTCCTTTCTTTCTTCCTTTCTTTCTTTCTGATTTTTCGAGACAGGGTATCTCTTTGTAGCCCTGGCTGTCCTGGAACTCACTCTGTAGAACAGGCTGGCCTCAAACTCAGAAATCCGCCTGCCTCTGCCTCCCAAGTGCTGGGATTAAAGGTGTATGCCTGGCTGGCTATATTTTCTATTTGTTTTATTTCAGCTATACATCAATGAAATTAGTTAAAAACATGATGGCACTATTGGTCATTCAATTAGAGATATCCTTATCAATTAATATTGTTTTTGCAGTTGATTAATTTATTTCTTAGACTACAATATTTTTTTACCTCACTTCTTATTTCTACATCATAATAGGTTCATGAGAGATTTGATATGGATATATTCACAGAATTATGAACATTAGTAAAAGTTGTCTATGTTGAGTACAAACATAAAAGAACTTGGGACAGTTCAAGGTTATATATACAAAGAAACTAACCTCCAGAGTGTAGCTGGTATATAAAGAAGAAAATAATCGTCTAGAAATCCTAGTAATGATATTATTTCACCTCTTAAACTTATAAAGGCATGGAGCATCAAGGATGCTAAATGTGTGAACATTTAGGAAAAGAGAGTTAACAACAGGTATTCTTTTGAGAAAAACAAAGAGGACCTTAGCATCTGTGAAACATAGCCAGGGCATGTAGATTCTGCTAGGTGGGAGGTAAGGAGTTAGATTTCTATTCTCTTCTTCTGGTTAGTTTTCTTTCTGGACTCTCAGTGACTCAGGTGAGTTAGAAACCAGACTAGATGGCTTAGAGGTTAAGAGCCCTGACTGCGCTTCCAGTTATCCTAATTTCAATTTCCAGCAACGACACGGTGTCTCACAACCACCTATAATGAGATCTGGTGCCCTTTTCTGCCCTTCAGGCATATATGTAAGTAGAATATTATGTATATATAATACATAAATCTTTCAAAACAAGACAAAGCAAAGAAACCAGATTAGATGGGAAGCCTGCCAAGTAATTTCACAGACATCAAACTCTTTACAAATCAGAATAAAGGAGTGTGTGTAGGGGGGGAAGGGGGTGGGAATGTAGGTCTCATTATAAATCTGCAAGCATGTAAAAAGGTCACAAGGCATGTGGAAAAAAACATAGTAAGTTTAATATCTGTTTTCTAGAATGTCCGTGAGACTTCATTCTCCTACGAGTGACATTTGTGTTTTGCCTTTTTTATGTCTTTATAGTTAAGTTCATTGACCAAGTTGCTGAAAGGCCGACGCTCTTTATTTTTTCATCATAAGCTTTTGGTTACTGACATAAGTAGTAAGGGGAAAATCCATTCAATTTGGAACAATTATGTTTCAATATGATTATTTTGACTTACTTTTAAAATCTATTAGAGACCACCAACATAACCCACTGGCAGAAGCTTCAGTTTTCTTCATTCTTACAACTATGCCACTTTTGGTAATTCCTCAAATGGCAAAATGAGTTAAATAATTAGCTACAAAGGTTTTTACTATTCTGGTGAGCAGCAACTCACAGCTGGAGAGAAACTGAGAAAAGGCATTAGAAACATTCTGATACCTTCTATAATACTAGTTTCATAACGCATAGGACTTGGGACTGAATAATACACAAATACTCTATCACTAGATGTTAAAAATTTTATTTAAATAAATGTAACTTTTGATAATTATATTCATTTATGCTTATTTCCAAGTAAATGTATACTTAAAATTGTTGAACATAAGGTCATGTGAGCTGACTAAGAATCTGTCTTAAGAGTGTGCCCTCTGGGACATTTGATTTTTACTTGGCTTTTCTTGTTGACTCAAAAATAACTCTTACCACACATGTCTTGCTACAATTCTCAATCTGTTTATCATAATCTTTCTCTTATCTGTTGTAGCTTCTATGTCTGATCAACATCTTGACTCCATTTCCATTAACAATACTAAAGTAATCCTTTCCAGCATACACATCAACTAGGCCTGTACATTAATCCTAATGATATTTATTTGCATGAAGAGCATTTGTCCAAGGACAGAGGTGTGCATCTTTTGTACCGCTTTCTGGTTTTCCTGTGAATAAAACCCCTCCTCTTGGCCTTTTCACAAGCTCCATATGGACAGAGTAATGTGAAACCCAGGTTTCTTTTGTTTTAGTAGATATCTTAAAAATGATGTACACGCAAATAGCATTTGTTCCTCTGACCTTAATGAAAAGAAAAAAACATGAAATTAGAAACTAGGTTCAACCCACACCTTCACTGTTGCTTTTAATTTACCAACATAAGCTTCCTCTGCAAGAACAGTGAACAAGTGCTAGGACTGAATTATGTATCCTGCTCTGGATGGAAATTTTAATGAACTGTGTAATGAACTGAAGGCAGAGAGTCAAACAGGAGAGGCTAGATGCATGAACAATTTGGAGAATATATTCTCTACCTGAATAGTAATGCCTGGACTAAGTCAGTAGGTGTAGGGGACATTTCTAAACAGTCACTATCCTTAAGGGTGACATTGCTACACTTTACAAAGAGCACAAGAGAAATAGAGTTTTAGAAAACCAGTTTTTACTGTTTTTTACTGTAAATACTTTTTCTTGAATATTTTGATGTGATATTTCTTAAGTGTTAGAATCTCAGCACTTACTAAAGAAAGCAAGAACCTGACATTTTTAATGGTATCAGGCCTTTTTCTGTGGTCGTTGTTTTGTTTTTGCTAAATTTAGGCCCAACTGCCATTCATCTGGACTACTAACATGAATACCAAGCATGTCAAGCTGGCAGGGTATATACAGTATAGTGGGAGGGAGCCTGCAATATAGAGGTATCATAGGTATTCTTCTAGAGAATAAAGGAGAGATTTCTGAGCAAATTTCATCTTAACAGCATGCAAATAATGACAGAGAAATAAATATGTTTCTCTGAATCAGAAAGTACAAGGGCCATTAGGTGAAGACAAAATTAGAGTGTGAGGTCACTAAAAAAATATTTGATGGAAACATATTCAGAGACATACAGACAAATATTGGTAGAGGTTGGGGAATCCTATGGAAGAGGGAAAAGAAAGATTCTTAGAGCCTTAGAGATCACAGACACTACACGAAAACCCACAGAATCAACTAATCTGGATCCACAGGGGCTCAGAGATACTGAACTGCCAACCAGGGAACCTACATGGGACTGACTTAGGCCCTCAGCAATATGTTATAGATGTGTAGTTTGGTCTTCATGTGGGATTCTTAACAGTGAGAGTAGAGACTGTATCTAACTCTGTCCTTGGGACCACTTCCTCATATTTGGCTGCTTTTTCAATAGGAGAGCATGCACCTAGTCTTAGTGCAAATTGATATGCCAAGGCTGGTTGATATGCAAAGGAGGCTTCCACTTTTCTGAAGAGAAATGCAAGAGGATGGATGATGGGGGAGATTGGGCAGAAGGCCTTGAAGAGAAGGACATACTTTGGTCAGCATGTTAAATAAATAAATAAATAAATAAATAAATAAATAAATAAATAAATAGAAATAGTTGAAACATTTTAGAATTTATAGATTCTATGTAATAATAGTCATTTAAAGAAGGTCATATTGAAAAATCTTTGAGGGTGACAAAGCCTACCTGAATCAGGGGTATACTACTGCAGAAATAAAGTAACATCAAAGTCTCCAAGAGATAAAGAGTCCCTTGGCTCAAGTTTATCCTCTATCTAGACAAAAGACAAATAATTTTCTTAGTTGAGCCAGTTGTTTGTCAAGTTTTGCTTCTGAGCAATTTCAGTATCTGAGAAGAACACAGGAATTATCATGTTTCCCTTCACCATATTGTATCAGTTCATTGTCTTCCTTGGAGCAGCAGGGCATCTTCTCACAAGAATGACAAACAGATCAAAGCCAATTGTTTCAGTCATTATCCATAAGTGCTTCAGTCTTATATTATGTTTGCTTGCCTACATTCCACTGACCACAGCAAGCCATTCTACATGATGATCATGACATCCAAGAACCTGTTTTAAGAGGAGTAAATTTCTGTTGTTGATGAGTTAAATAACAAAGGAATTGTCAGTTCTCTCTCTGGCCGGCAGACAGGAACAAAACAAGTAGGAGTTCTTCTCAACAGTTTATTCAGGATCCTTTACAATCTCCTCTCTGGAGGCCCTCCCCCCAGCTCCTTAACGGCCGTCCTTTTATACCCCTGCCTGTCCCAATCAGCACCTGCCTCGTGGGCATGCCTCATTGGTGCACCTCAAACAGCCCGATTCTCGTGGTAGTGAGTTTGTGCAGTAGTTCTGCCATTGTGGCTCAGTTAGGGAAAGGCGCGAGGCAGGCAAACTGCCAAGAAGCAGCACCATTCATAAGATTTGACAGGTGCCATTCATAAGATTTGGCCCAGGCACCATTTTAGCTGGCTGTGCTGCTGCACCTGCTCCTCACAATTCCCCCTTATTTATTAATTTTGGCAGAGAGAGTGCCTGTCCTAGGTTGCCCCTTGTAAGCAACACTCCTTACCCATCATGGGGAGTCAAACAGCTTTGGTTTGGTCCCTGTCTTAGGTTGGTAACGTGCCCAAGGAGTCTTACCCGTCATTGACTACCTCTCTAGCATGCCAAGCCACATTTGAGGAGACTGTTCGTCTCTACTGCTGCAAACGCTTGCTCTGAGATGTTTTCTATTGGGCTTTCATCTGACACATGCACCAAAAGGCAAGGCAACTGATGGAGACCAGGCACATAGCAACATCCCCGATTCCCACCCATTCCTTGATGTAGGACATTGCTTGAAGAGTCCAGTTGGTCAATTCGGAGGCCAGGGAGGCGTCCACTCTGGTCAAGTTAATGTGAACAATGGACTGTCGTAATTCTCTCAATCAATTTCCTGTAAGAAACTGAGAAAGGCTTTTGGAAAGATTACTAGCATGGCTTATATTCTGAAAAGGCACGGAGGTAACACATATAAAAGAAATACTGAGCTTTCAAAGGTGAGACTTCCATAACAAAAACTAGCATTGCTCCTTATCGCTGGTAGCATCCACATCAGTGGAAGAGTCTTCCTTAGCATCTCCATTCCTGTCTTCTTGCTGTATAACCCTGGTAAGTCTTTCTGGAACCCAAATTGGCTGATGTTGATCCTGAGGAAACACACAAACAGACCCTCTCGCCCACACCAATACTGGGTCAGGGCCACTCCATTTTCCTGTCAATATGTCCTTCCACATTACCATGCCTTTATGGGTAGCATCGGGATCAGCATGGTGATCAGCTGCAGACCATCCCTGCTTATCCAGAGTCAAAAAATTTAGGGTAAAGAGGGCTATAGCCACTCTCTCTCTAGGCTTTCGGCCAGAGGCTATTCCCCCTCTTTGTTTAAGAAGACATTCCTTTAGGGTCTGGTGTGCCCATTCAGCAATGCCCTGGCCCTGAGGATTATAGGGCAAACCATAGTTAAGGTAAACTCCCATGGTCTTACAAAAGGACACAAAAGAAGTAGAGGTATACGCCAGTCCATTATCTGTCTTTAAACATTTAGGCATGCCCCAGGCTCCCCAGGCTTCAAAACAATGAGCAATGACATGGCAAGCCTTCTCCCCAGAATGCAGGGAGGCAAACATAATTCCAGAAGAAGTATCTATAGATACATGAATATATTTTAATCTTCTGAACTCAGAGAAATGGGTGATATCCATTTGCCATAAATGTAGGGGGCGTAGGCCTCGGGGATTAACCCCAATTCCCATCTGTGGTAACAGTGGGGCACAAGCTTGACAAGCTTTCACTATATCTCTAGCATCAGCATGAGGAATGCCAAAGCGAGATGATAGAGTTTTAGAATTTACATGAAACTGGCTATGAAAGTGTCTTGCTAACTCCAGGGAATCATAGATTGCAAAATTTGCAACATTAAAACAGGTCTTTGAAGCTTTATCAACAATATCATTCCCTTCAGTAAATGGACCAGGTAAACCAGTATGGGCATGAATATGTTGAACAAAAAAGGGTTGTTCCCTATTCCAAATAAGAAATTGCAGTTGGGTAAGTAACTCTTCTATGGTGGACTTTAGGTTGATTTTACCTACAATTTCCAATTGTTTAATAGCATTTACTACATATTGACTATCAGATATCAAATTAAAGGAAAGAGAAAATTGTTCAAAAACCTTTATCACAATCTGTAATTCTATAACGTGAGGGGACGCTGGAGGAAATTGGATGGTTACAGGCAAGGATCCTGCAACCAAAAACGCTCCACATCCTGTCTTAGAACCATCTGTAAAAATGGTAGGGCAATTTGACTAAGGCTTTCTATGGGTGATCCGTGGAAAGACCACAGGATGAGCATTAATCAATTGTAATATAGGGTCCTTTGAAAAATGATTATCCATTGTCCCATCAAAAGTACATCTCAAAATTGCCAAATCATCCACAGTGGCCGTCAATACTTCGAGTTGAGCAGCTGTATATGGTACAATTAGGCTTGTAGGTTGGATGCCAAAGTGTTGAACACTCTGACGAATTCCCAGCATGGCTAATTGGGCTACTGCAGTTGGATAATGAGTGAGTGTCTGAGCAGGAGAGATTTTCGGATGTACCCAAAGTAAAGGGGCCCCTTGCCATAATACTCCTGTAGGCTGACATTCAGTTGGCAATATGCATAATGTAATATCCTGGGATTCATCTCTACGCCTCAAGGCTGCATCTTGTATGCCTTTTCCCACTAATGTTAATGCCGCTCTAGCTTCATTAGTTAAATGTCTAGGGGAGTTGAGGCCCGAATCACCTGGTAGAATATCATATAATGGCTGTAATTGTTTATTAGACAATGAGAGATAGGGTCTAAGCCACTGTATGTCTCCCAACAATCTTTGAAAATCATTCAAGGTATACAAATTATCTGTGCAAATCTGGATTTTTTGAGGAATTACTTGTCCTAAAGATATTTTTGTTCCTAAATAACCACAGAGCCCTTTTGTACCTTCTTAGGAGCTATCACTAACTGTTTCTTTCTTAAACTTAACACAACAACTCTATAGGCTTCATAACATTTGATTTTCAAAAAATTCTGTCTGACTTCTTTCAAGGTGTCATCAACATACAGTTGACACATAGTGGCCATGCCTTGTGGCAATACGACCCATTCATATTGCTGATCTAGCTCTGCATAATTCATGGAAGGGACTGTAGCTGTGTCCTTTTGATACAATGGGATTGAAAAGACTAAAACTATGACAGGCCAATTTTTGAGCAATGCAGAGGGTAAAGGCAGACCTCGTTGTACCGGTCCCATCAAACCCATTTGTTTATTAATTTCTCTTAAATCATGTAGAAACCTCCATTTCCCAGATTTTTTCTTTATCACAAAAATGGGTGTATTTCAAGATGATGTAGATGATTGCAGATGACCTGACAATAATTGTTCTTTTACCAGCTCTTGTACAACTTGTAATGTCAATTTGATACTATTAATAATGAACACATGACCTGAACTTTCACTGTCTTGCTTGATGTGATGTTTGTCTTAAAAGTTAAGAAATCAAGTATTAGAAGCACAAGGGCCTTTTATTTTTAATGCAACAAAAAAAATCCCTTAAATAATGTGTGTTCTTCTTACTTAAGGGCTAGGCTAGTACCAAAGTTTACTGAAAATTAGGAGGGGTGCATCAATTCACTACCCTTTCTTAAGCCAATTTAAAAACACCCAAACTTTTGCTGACCTTGTTCCTTCCATAGATACTAATAGTGGGGGAAAAAAGAAACAAAGTTGTTTTCACACTCCTGGACTAAGAGGGGGGAAAAAAGAAACAAAGTTGTTTTCATACTCCTGGAAAAACTTCTGTGGTTGGTATTGAATGCTTTTTTACTCCTGTGATTAGTTCCCCTTGTTCCTCGGCAGTCTTAAGGTCCTTTCCCCAAAACCAAAACCGTATTCACAGCCTGTAAGAATTTTTCCTTTCACTTTTAACTTGTCCTAAACCGGGAACTTATACTTTCACTTTCAACTCGTCCCAATACCGGGAACTTTATTGTCTCTGAACCGAGAACTTGCCCTTGTCCCACTTGCCTGGGAACTTACCAGCTAGCTGCCCTGACTGTGCTGAGTTCTGAACTCCCGGTATGGGCCACCATTTGTCAGTTCTCTCTCTGGCCGGCAGACAGGAACAAAACAAGTGGGAGTTCTTCTCAACACAGTTTATTCAGGATCCTTTACAATCTCCTCTCTGGAGGCCCTCCCCCCAGCTCCTTAACGGCAGTCCTTTTATACCCCTGCCTGTCCCAATCAGCACCTGCCTCGTGGGCGTGCCTCATTGGTGCACCTCAAACAGCCCGATTCTCATGGCAGTGAGTTTGTGCAGTAGTTCTGCCATTGTGGCTCAGTTAGGGAAAGGCGCGAGGCAGGCAAACTGCCAAGAAGCAGCACCATTCATAAGATTTGACAGGTGCCATTCATAAGATTTGGCCCAGGCACCATTTTAGCTGGCTGTGCTGCTGCACCTGCTCCTCACAAGGAATAATACAAAAGAATGCAGAATTTAATTCAAAAGTTTAACTC
This sequence comes from Rhabdomys pumilio, assembly GCA_030674055.1. Taxonomy (NCBI): domain Eukaryota; kingdom Metazoa; phylum Chordata; class Mammalia; order Rodentia; family Muridae; genus Rhabdomys; species Rhabdomys pumilio. The sequence continues at coordinate 88,122,556 of JANHMN010000006.1, forward strand.
ACAAAACAATCTAATCATAACAAAATACTTTATAGTATATACATTTAATATCAAAGATATTAAATATTTTCTTTTCATATATATGTCTTTGTGTGTGTGTGTGTATGTCTGTGTGTGTGTGTGTCTATGTGTCTGTGTGTGTGTGTTTGTGTATAAAAAGTCATAGATGGGAGTTGAACTTTAGCATAAAGCTGAGGATGGCATTGACCTCATGATTCTCTACTTCTACCTTCTTGGAATTAGAATTATAGGCCCATACCATCAAACTCATGTTGCTTGTAGTTTTACATAAAACCCACACTAACTCTGGCTATTGCTCCTGCATAAGTGGTTTTACCCACTCCTCATGGCTGTCTTACCCTGGTTCCCAAGGCTAGCTTGCTAAGTTAACCAAACAAGTTTAACCTGAAATGCCTGGAGTTGCCACAATTCTGAGGCTATCCACCCTCTGTGGCTAGCCTGTAGAATGCCAGCTACTGCTCACTCAACTTTCCTTAGCCCCTTGAAATGAAAACACTAGAGACTTATACCAGCCAGATTTATAGCTGTAAAATCTCTAACCCCCAAATGCTAGTACAAAGAACGCACAACTCACCTCCTCCCTCTCCTAGAGGAACTAATTGAGGGTTCCAATGAGCTGAAAAATAAATCTCTTGCTTCTATAGCGATCTACATCTCAGTGTCTCACTGGGGGCTGGGGTTCCTGCAATAAGTATCACTGACTGAGGTTCAGGGTCTGTATTTGTCTCTCTGTCTTTTGCTTTCACTTTTGGCTCAAGAGCACGGTGGTGTTGGTTGCAAAGCCTCTGATGTAGTGCAGTTCCATGACCATGGAGAGTCTGGAGGAAGCTTGAGCACCCCACCACCCACCCACAGGGAATCAGGATGACTCAGCTTCTTTTGGAAATTGCAAGACACGGACAGAGTCTTGCTATAACCTAGTACTTGTTTTCTGGGCCCATGATAAGGGTGAACTTTCTGTGTGTTGATTTATTTTTTTTCTGTGTTTGTTGGTGTTGGTTATTTCATTCTGTGTTCTTAGACGTGGACTGATGACATTTTTCCACATTGGACACACTCAATCTACCCCATTAAACATCCTAGTTAACCACTGGAGGGAAGTTAGGGAAAGAAAAAACTTTTCAGTAGTAGTAAAAAGGGGCAAGTTAGTTATTCTCTGCTCCTCTTAATGGATGACCTTCAGAGTAGGGTGGCCACCTGTAGGGACCTTCTACTTGCAGGTGATCAAAGCAGTAGAGGAAAGAGTGTTTAGGCCAGGATCCCTTGGGCAGCCACATCAAGTGCCCTATATAGTTACCTGGAAGAATCTAGTGAAGAATCCGCCTCCCCCTACACTTTGGGGATAAAAGCCTTTCTTTTCCAAGACCCACCAGTTCTGGCCATCAGAAAAAAGGAAACACTGGAGGAGGAATATGGACTTGAGAAGTTGATCCTCCAAACATATCAAGAAAAAGCTTTTAGTCATCCTGAAAGAAAATTTTATGGGTCCCATGAAAAACTAATAAAATAGCAGGGCCCTGTAGATTCCTTCTCCCAAACCCAAGTAGCTTGCTAGCCAGAGGCCCAGTTAATCTGTTACCAAGGAATGCAGAGTTACAGGACAAAGGACGAGGCCTGTTAAGCCATCTCAGAAACTGGCTGTTAAGAAAGGTATGCAAAGCTCTGCTAGCCTAGATAAGCATCCTCCTGCAGGAACTGTACTCTGGCCCCATCGACTAGTACAGCCTGCTAATGTTCAAAAATTATAAAACAACCAATCATGTGTAACTGCACGAAAGTTTCCTCCCTTTCCCCACCCTGTGTCTACATAAACCCTAAACCTTGGAACCTGGGTGTTGTCCCCTCTGTCTCTTGCATGAGACACGTGTTGGGCAGCCCAGAGCACTCTGTCATTAAACTACCTCATGTGTTTGCAGCAAGCTGGTCCCTCGTGAATCCTTGGGTGTGTGCCATCCTGAGACTTGAGTGAGGTCCCTTGGGGTCCCCTTCTGGGGCGTCTTAAGCTTTTCAGTCCAAGTTAGAAGTCCGACAGAAGCTCAGAACAGACCACTCCAGACCACATGGTTCCAAGGCGGGGAGGAGGTTTATTCAGGAGATAGGACAAAGGTGGGGGGAAGAAGGTGGAAGAAGAAGAGAGGAAGAAGAGAAGTAGAGGCCAGCCATGAGAGAGGAAGAGAAGAGGGAGGGGGAGGGGGAGGAACAGAGAAGCTAGAGGCAAGAGAAAAAGAAGATAAGAGATTAAAAGATTAAGAAAGAGAGGAGGGGGCAAGCAGCCCCTTTTATAGTGGACCAGGCCTACCTGACTGTTGTCAGGTAATTGTGGAGATGGAGTTTAGACAGAATACTAACAAAAGCTCTAGAGGTTAGAGGGACTACAGGATAAGTCATTGAGGGATTTAGTGTAGGTTGCTGAGAAAGTCTACCATAACAGAGAGACAGGAGGAGAAGGAGCAGAGAAAGGGAAAGGAAGAAGATTAGAAGGAGATGAAAAAAAGAAAAGCAACAGGAAAGAAATTTACAGAGAATCTTGACTGTATTAGTTAGGGAAAGCAGAGAAGAGAGACTCCAACCAAAGAGAGACAGAAAACAGCTTGAAAAAGACCAGTGTGCATATTGCAAGGAGAGTGGGCCAGAGAGTTACTCAACAAACAGAATCCAAGGGCAGAAATCTCAGGCCTTGGGAAAAACACTCCCAAATGTCGAAGGTGTTAGTCCTGGGCGAAGTCCTGGGGCAGGTGGGGTTTAGACCCCCTCCCCGAATTGCCAGTAATTCTGAGAGTGAAAGGTAAACCCACTCCGTTCATAGTGGACACAGGATCTTAACACTCCTTTAAGCCAATGACCTCATTTCCAAGAAATAATCTTGATCCAAGGAGCCACTGGTACCAAAATGTATTCATGGACTATCCAAAGAACAGTGGACCTATGAATGGGCAGGGTGTCCCATTCATTTATGGTCAACTCAGACCATTTCTACCCTCTGTTGGAATGAGACTTATTCTCCAAGATGGGGACCCAGATACTCTTCCTGCCTGACAGGCCACAACTAACTGGCCCAAAAGGAGAGCCCATGGGTGAAAGAAAGACATCTCCGACTGACCCCTGTTGAGAGCTGAGGCTACCTGGGTAACAGACAGAAGCAGTTTTCTTCCTGAAGGTCAGAGACAAGCAGGAATTGCCATGGTGGATGGTACAAATGTCATCTTGGCTGAATCTCTATCCCCCAGCATGTCAGTGCAGAAATTCGAGCTAATAACCCTCACCAAAGGCTTAGGACTTGGGGCCAGCAAGAAAATTAACATCTACACTGATAGCAGGTTTGCGTAAGCCACAGTCCATGTCCACAGGGCTGTATACCAAGAGAGAGGACTGCTCACATCAGAGGGAAAAAAAGCAGGAAATCTTGGATCTCTTGGATGCCCTGATAAAGCAGGCAACTGTGAATTATTTATTGCCCAGGACTTCAGAAGGGAAGAGACTCGGTGGCCTGGGGCAATAACCAGGCAGATCAAGTGGCTCAAGAAGTGGCTATGCAGGAGCCTATCCCAGTTATGGGCCTGCAAGAGACACCCACTGGGAAATGAGACTGAACTAAAAGATGGCCTCACTTAAAATATACGGAAGAAAAAAAGGAGTCAGATTGCCAGTCACCCTACCAGCAATTACCTAGAGAAGGAAGGACGATGGTACACACAAGAAGTGACAACTGTATTCCCAAGAAAGCAAGCAAATGACTTACTTGGCCAGATGCATAAATGGACTCATTTGGAGAATATACTCATCCAAGTAATCAAGGGATCCAAGAGATATGTAATGGACCTCAGCATTTAGCCAGAGACAGTAGAACAGTGTAAGGTATTCTGGCAAGTGAATGCTTATGCAGCTAAGTGTAAACAGGGTAAAAGACCCAGAGGAGAACAGCCTGGAGTATATTGGGAGGTCAATTTTACAGAAGCTAAGCCAGGAAAGTATGGTTAAAATACCTTCTAGTGTTTGTAGATACTTTCTCTGGATGGGTTGAGGCTTTCCCCACCAAGCAGCTACCTTGGTAGCCAAAAAGATAGTAGAAGAAAATTTCCGGAGGTTTGGAGTGCCCAAGGTAACTGGATTACATAATGATCCTGCCTTTGTTTCTAAAGTAAGTCAGGGATTGGCAGAGATATTGGGGACATACTATCCCCAGAGCTCAGGGCAGATAGAGAGAATGAACAGAACCCTGAAAGAGACCTTGACTAAATTGTCCGTGGAGACTAGCACTGACTGGGTGGTGCTCCTTCCCCTGGACCTGTTTTGAGCCCAGAACACTCCCTACCATTTTTACCTGATCCCCTTTGAGATCCTGTATGGGACTCCCACTCCCCAGCTCTTGATTTGTCCCCACCCTAGAGTGACTTTTCAGGCCGACAAGAATCTTATGGCTCAATTACAAGCTTTCCAAATTAGCCACCAAAAATTGTGGCCTACGCTTAGTGTCCTGTATAACACAGGTACCCCAGAGTTTCCATATGAGTACCAAGTTGGAGACTGAGTATCTGTTAAAAGACATCATGCTGAAAACATAGAAGCAAAGAAGAAAGGCTCATTCCTGGTGTTGTTGACAATCAGACCTCTGTTAAAGTGGATACAGTAACTGCCTGGGTTCATGTAACTCAGGTCAGCACCTGCACCCGATGTCAACTGAATAGTATCCAGACACCTGAGCAACCCCATCAAGCTCAAGATCACCCACACTTCTGCAAGGCCAGAGAAACCATTAGATGGCTATGGTGTATCTTCCTTCCCATGCTGGGCCTCAGCACCCCCTACAATCTTACCAAATTGACTTGACAAATAATCTCAGTCACTGGAGGTAGTTTGGTCCACTACAGTGGAATACCTGCCTTATACCTGGTGACTGGACCTTGTCTTTGATCTCTGTAAGCTAGCGGTGGGCCTTGATTCCTGGGATACCCCACCCTAGAGACACAAGGGAAAGGATTACTTGAATGTGGGGATGAAGGACTTGCAAATCTAAACCATGTCCTGAAGTGGCCTTGGAGGGTGGGGCTTAGGGAGTGGAGGGACATCCAAAGTTGAGGAGTGTCCTGGGAGAAATCCTCATATATGTCTGCCCCTGAGATGGGAGAAGCCAGCAGCAGGCCCATCAGTGTAGGGGAGCCAACCACTTTTTCTGTGCTACTTGGAGTGGTGAAACATCAGGAAGCACATACTGGAGACAGTTCAGGGGGAGGGGGGTAGTTAGTTAAGGATTCAATGGCTAAGGTGAGAGAAATGCTAGCCAAGCGGAGGAGAGAAAGAGAACAGTCAGGATTTAAGTCTTGGTTTAACTCCTCCCCTTGGTTAACCACCCTCATATACACCTTGTAAGGACCCCTAATTGTTCTCCTTCTACTGTTGACCTTTGGATCCTGCATATTGAATAAGCTTATAGCCTTCATAAAAGAGAGAATAAGGCACAACTGATGTTTCTGAGCCAATATATGAGACCCTGAGGAAAAGATCTGGAATATCAATTAGTTACCAGAGACCCAGGAGTGTAGCTCCAAGATTGGAACTTGTACCAAAAAAAAGGAGAATGAAGGGCCCTGGGAGCTTTAGCCAGCCTTACACCTACCAGACTCAGGTCAAAGCTAGGCGAAGTTCCATTCTCCACCCACAGGAACATTCTTGAGTAAAAAAAAATTCTCAGAATGTACTGACTGATAGTTACCTGATCCTCTGCAAAGTCCCACGTAGAGTTCAAATGCATGTCATGCTTGCTAGCCAGTAGATTTAAAGGTCAATATGCTTAGCCAATAAGTTTGAACTGTAACCTTGCTGATGTAACCTGTTCCCATAAAAAGTATAACAACTCCTCGTAATAGCCATTAGGGGTCGCCTTCTCATTCTTTGCCTAGAGAGACTGATAGAGGGTTGGCCCAGAAGTGTCTGAAAATAAACTTCTTGCTTTTCCATCGGAAAAACAAAACAAAACAAAAGAATACACAACTCAATAATATAAAGCTGCATGCTTAGATTAGACAAATATAGCAGTCCACTACCCTATTGCCCATCTATGAAATCCCTAGCTACTTGTGGCTCCTCGAGGCTACATGGGTCTGCTCTATTTTTAAGCTCTTTTCCCTCCATTTTCTCCCTCCATCATCCATCTCTCTTCTCTCTTCTCCTCCTCTCCCTTCTCTAAAACTTTTATCTCTGCCTTTTCCTTTCACTGCCCAATCACAGGCTCTAGATTTATCTGACCAATTAAGATTTCAACTCTGGTTAGTCAACAAAATAATAGACTAGTTATTAGGACTAACTTGTACCTCACTGGTACAAATCGGCATAATTATGCTCTAATTGTATTTTAAGAGAAAAGTTTTATTTTAACAAGAAGGGTGATATGTAGGAGGAGCTAAGGTAGGAGGAGTACAGAGAGGAAGAGGAGTAAGGAGAGGAGGAGAAGAAGGACAGGAGAAGCTAGATGATGAGAGAGAGAAAGAGGGGAGGGGACATAGAGGCAGATGTTCACGTGTCTCCACTAGTCAAAGATAGTTGATATATCTAGGTTGAGTATTGGGTTACACTTCTGACTGAGCATTACCAAACTTATAAAGCTTTTGATTAACATTTTAAAAATTTGTACAAAAGCAAAAAAGGAAAAGGGGGCATGGGATAGGGGTTTTCTAGGGAGGGGAAATGGGGAAAGGGGATAACATCTGAAATGTAAATAAAATATCCAATAAAAAAATTAAAAAAAAATATTTCAACTGACATCACCTGAGTACGTGATCTACTTCTCGATAGGACATCCCTCTTGAAGAAGCAGAAAATACAAACAATAATCCACAGCAAACTCACTTTATGTGGCGATAGAGATGGATTCCAGGACTTTCTGCATGTCAGAAGTACTCTGACAAACAAACTTTCATTTTTCAGTTTACAAAGTTGGTCAAAACATTTAACCATGTATTCTTGAGTTCTCTATTGAAAACTTACTGCTTCAAATACCCAAGCAGGGCTTTTTATTTTTGTTTTAGCTAAATAGAAAATAGATTAAATGATTAAAATTTCCTGAAATATATTTATTTTTAACTTACAGAGATAAATCTAAAGATAGAAATCAACAAAATTTGGCCCTAGCTTTACAAAGCATGTTACCCAGTGGCATTGACTTAACACCAGAAGTCACATACTTCATTTCCAAAATATGAAGAACCAATATATATCTAAGAAATGAATAGATAGTTAAAAATGTATGGAGTTGTGTTATTGATTTCTGCTGTTTATTTGTTTGTTTGTCTGTCTGACTGTCTGTTTTTTAATGAATTCAGTGCAATTTGTGCTGGAAAACTGCTCCTGGGCAGGAAACTTGCCCTAAAGGTTGTCAGAGAACCAGGCCTTGAACCATTAAAGAAAGCTTAGTTTTTCATCTCCCAGGAGCAAGTGAATGTCAATAGATCCTTTGCTTGAGTGTGACTTTGTGCCCACATTTGCACTTTCATACTGGAATTTCATCTGGCTTGAGCTTACACAGGTTTCGTGAATGCTGTCATAATCTCTGTGTGTTGATGTGGAACAAAGAAAGAGCAAGATAGTAAGAAAGAGAACAAGATGGAGAGAGAAATTGAGTGGGGCATACAGGTGGTGAAGAAGTTTGTGGATGGAAGTAAAAATGATCAGAATAAATTATATGAAAATTTCAAAAGAATTAATAAAATTATTATTAAAAAAGTAAAGCCTAGATTATATGCTGAAAGGGAATCTGTGGAAATAAAAAAAAACTGAGTATTCCTCTGTGAAGATACAGTAAAAAGTGATTCATCAAATATCAGATAACAAATGAAATAATAGCTTCACTTATTAACCTGAATTTAATATTGGTTGGTCTCTGCAATTTTGTTTCTTTTCTAATCCAGAACAGAGAATTAGAACTACTTTTGATTTTGTTTTTGAATTTTGATTGCTGTGACTCTATTCTATAAACAATTACCAAAGAAATTCTAATTTCTTATGGGTAACTAGAGCCTGAATTTTTTGCCGTATTGCAGAATTCTGACTGAAAATCAAATGCTGACATATGTTCCCATTTAAGCATCCCATGTGGAGAAAAACATCTGACTTCACTGCTATTTTTGATTATCTGTTCTTCTACTGAAACCAGAAACTGTCCATCCCTTTGAAAGCTGACTAAAGTTTCAAAGAGGCTCTGTTATCACTTGTAGGTTAGATAATTATGACTTAGCACTTTATGAAAATTCATCTTCATAAACTGCCTTTCACAGACAAAATACCTCCCTAAGATCATTTTCTAATGAAACAGCCATGCTTTATCTTCTACTGTGGATACCTATTTCCTCTGTAAGAGTGCTTTTATTTGTATTATTCTTTTTGTGGAATGTAGGTCTGTGTGTTTTGATTATAAGATCAAGAACTGATAAATGGGACATCATAAAACTGAAAATTTGCTGTAAGGCAAAGGACGTAGTCAATAGGACAAATCATCAGCCTACAAATTGGGAAAAAAAGTCTTTACTAACCCTACATCTGTTAGAGGGCTAATAACCAAAATATATAAAGAACTCAAGAAACTAAGCACCAAAAACAAAAACAAAAACAAAAACAAAAAAAAGAAACAAATAACCCAATCAAAAAAAAATGGTACATAGAGCTAAATAGAGTTAACAACAAAGGAATCTCGAGTCGCCAAGAAGCATTTAAAGAAATTTTCCACATTCTACATTTTCCCCATTCTACATTTTCTCAACCAATGAAGGAACTCTCATGTCTTAAAACATCCCTTTAATTAATTTTTCAACAACAGAAATAGTGAATGAATTGATTTTTTTCTTAATTCTCATTCAATTCAAGCTAGTTCTTTACATTTTTTGACATTTGAAGAATAAATCTCAAAAATTTCAAAAACCTATTATGACTAAGAATTAGGCTTCCCTCACATAGAACAATAGAAAACATTCAGACATCAACCCTCAAATAAGTATTAAACAAAACCTCTTAAAATTATATTTTGAAAACTATGTTTCTTTCAATTATGATAGCATTATTCAAAGTAATTTCAGAACTCATTTTTTTAGAGATTATCACTAAAGCTACCATATTGTTAGTTAGTATCCTAAATAACAATCATACATGTTCAAATTATATTGCAAAGTCTACCAACATTTTGATTTTAAATGTCTATCTTGGAAAAACTAATAATACTTTCAAGAAGCAATTTTATTTTTAGAAAAGTTAATCTACTAACAACTGGTCAAAAATGCCAGTTGCTACAGAAACCACTAAAGACAGATTATAAGTCCTACAAAAGTCAAAAAAGGTGAGAAAAAAGGCTTTGAAAAAATGAAAATATCTGCTTTATAATTTCAGGCACTAAAGGAGAATTCATGTGACTTAAATTCACAGAGCTAATAAATGTAATTTTCATCCTGAAATAATAAAAATATACCATTCTTTAAAAATGGAAATAAATTTTGGTTTTCTTTAGGAAAAAACATCGTGTGAAAGATCTAAAAGGGAGGGAAAGTCATGGTTCCTTTCTTTTCCTTATTTGTCACATAGATTGAATGTAGAGTGGAGAAAATTCCCAGAGAACATGATAGGAAAGAAAATGCTAAGTGAAGCACAGATGACGCCTTCACTGCTGAGTATGAAGAAGCTAAGTGAGGCTCACGAGTCTGATCAGCTGTTTAGTGGAAGAAGCATCAAGTAACATTAATTCACTTCTTATAATTTATTTGCTTTAAAGACAGTTTTTTATGCAGCATGTGAAATAAAAAAATCCCTTTTTATAGTAAATAATTATGTCACAAAGTTCTCAAACCAAATCAAAGGCTATATTCTCAAAATATAGTTATAAATATTGAAGACAGTATTATCTGGGAGATCATTAAGCCTTTAACTAATAAACTATTATCACTTGAACATATATCACTTGAAGTTTTGTCTGCTGGCTTCTCATTTTTTTATACACAGCTCTCTATTCAGAATGCCTAAGCAGAATGCTACCATGAGACGTAGAATATTGATGCCATTTGAATTGCGTGTAGACATGTGTATGTCTATCTCACCCATGTTTATGACTGCCCTCAGAGTACAAGTCATATATTTACAAAATTACTTTGGAAACATAAAAACTATCTATATATGAAAAATAATCTGAACTATTGTCCTTTATTTCTAATTAAAAATATCTTGTAAATACCCTAAAAATTAACTCAGAGACATGGATTTGTTATCTGGCCCTTCGTCCGTATGCTTAATCATCTATAATCAGTTTGTAATGGCAGTTAGAGAAGGGCTGGGTCTAAGTTTTGTATTCTTAACCTATTTTGTATCAATAGAAGAAGTTTATACCAATGAAAACTTTAATTCTGTATCAAAATTAATTCTATACCAATCTAAGAAATTACAACTTCAACTTAGTAACAATTATAAAGACTTCTACCAAATGAGATTATGGCTACACAATCAATTCTAACTACTTTCTCCCTGTTAAATTATGACCATTTCTAAATTTCCCAGAAACACATCCTTAGAATAAGCACATCCAGATCTTCAAGCCCATGGAACTGGGATGACAACTCTTCATAACTTCATACTGCTAAATATGGCCGTTGAGATATCTTTGATAGGGGGTAGGGGCTGATAAAAAAAAATGAGGAAGTTGGTTAGGCCTTGAGAAAACCTCACTGATTGTTACAGTCTTTGATGTCTGCATTCTGACAGGATCCATTTGAAACCATGCCATCAGGAGTTTAAGCAGGTCAGCTCAGCATGTCTGATGATGAATCTCACCAAAGTTGTACAATATGCAATATACAAATCTCAAAACAAAATTTAAGTATTATCAAGATATCTGTGTGGATTGTATTAGTCTGTGTAGGGTGTACAGACTAGTTAGAATAAAATTCTGCTTCTTTTGAGAATATGAAAGACAGTCTTTGTTTATGAGCCAATTTTAATAACCAATTGTAAGTCTTCATTCGTGCCATGTGAGGGATGGCACAAAGAATCTTTACCTTTTTTGTTTGATTCTCTTGAATCTATTTCTTCAGGAAGTCTCCCTCTATTGAATCTGATCTATATAACTGGAAGATATGCAGAGTCTATTCACATTTTCTACAAATACAAAGATAAAACCTTCCTCCCAAATCAGCGTGTTTTTTAGCCAGTAACCAGGAAAACCTTCAGCTTGCTCTCTCTCCTAGCGGAATAATGAAACAACTACAAAACTCAAAATCACACCCATTTTGATAATCAAAACTTTTCAAAACAAATAAAATGAACTGAACAAATAGCATATGAGCCTATTCTTAGGCTTTTCTAATCTGTCATGCCAGGAAAAAACCAAATATTCCCATGGAGCCCACATTAGAAAGAACATGAATATCCTACAGACTTTATTGTACCACCTTTAAAGTACATTAATCAAACTTAAACTAGCATCTGCCTATAGGAAGAAGGCAGTTCCTACCTATTGTGCTCTTTGTCTGGAGCCTCAGACTTGTATTAATACCTGCTTCTTAGCAAGCAGTTATCACTGCTCTCTACCTGGTGCCTGTGAGTGGTTTTTTTTTTCCTAATTGAAAAGAAATCTATAAGTCCTCTGATTATTATTCATCCAGGAAACCTAAAATTATATGTTTATAAGAAAATAATTAAGTTAATTAGATAATCAAAACATCAGCTCATGCTACTTTTAGCCACTTGAATGAAACAGAAATGGATTGACTTTTCCTTGCAGGAGAGATGAAATAATGTACATTTCCCTGAAGTTACTGGTAGAGTTCTCTTTTTAAACTATGAACTTCCTTTCTATACAGTGCATGTCTAGTCTGTTTGTAGGTCCGTTTTTCTTCTGTCTAGTTTTCTGTGTAGTCGCACTGTCAAGTGCTGTTACAACCAGATAGGGAAGTTTTTATTTCTCCTTCATAGCCATTTCTGCTAAAAACTTGTGGAAAATGGGTGAGAAATTGTCTGAATCTCTCTTTTGTCCTAGTAAATGCAGGCAGATGACATATGATATTTGAGTCAATGAGATGAACGATGTCTCATATTATCTTATTTACTCATCTAGTTCACTGTTGCGGTCTTTAGTATGTGTAAAAACACTTTAAGTGAAGCGCCATGAAAAAGTCCCTGCAGGATATATTTCTCAGAACGTGTTTCCTGAAATGACACAAATTGGTATTCTGTTTCAAATTTAAGAGAAGAAATAGGTAAAATAAACCATAAACATGTGTACTAAACAATAAGAGCATAAAAAGGAAATGAGGTGTTATCAAAATTTCACATGAACCAGTATGGATAGATTCTCAGTGTTTTTATATGTCACCATTTGAGAAACAAAAGACTATGATGAATTAATGTACAGAATTTACTCTACAGAAGGCATATATTCATCGTGATCTTTGAAAGAGATGACTAATAATTACCTAGGTACCAATTCACCACTTTAAATTAATAATTTTTAAACTTGCCATTCTGTAAAAGACTATACTATACAATATCTCAAATTTTCTATGAATATCAGAAGGAGTAACTAGAATTATTTTAGTTATTGAATAAAAGACATTTGACAACTCACAAAGTACCTCCACCAGAGTAGAGAATAAATGGGATGTGACACTTGGAAAACAGGTTGGAAACCTCCAGAGTTCCATGTGAAATGCTTCAGAGACTTAACATATGGCCTGACCGAGGCACTATGCACTGTTAAGAGTCATTGCCTCATCAACAAAATAATAGAGAAATCTTATGGTTGAACATTGAGGGGCTTCATTTTCATAAACTTCTTGTCCTCTCATTCTTTAAGCTAATTCTGAGCTATACTTGACCTGAGCTTATATCTCTTAGCATTTCAGTTCAGAAAAACAATTTTTGAGATTTAAAATAGATGTATTCTTTTTTTTAATTTATTAATTTTATAAAATATATTTCAAATTTTATTCCCTCACCCCATTTCCCCCACCACCCAGGAATCCCCTATCCTGTTCTACCTCCTGCCTCCACAAGGGTGTCCCCCCACCAACCCACCCCCACTCCCACCTCCCCACTCTCTAATTCCTCCCCACTCAGTGTTCAGCCTTTATGGGACCAGGGATCTCCTCTCCCACCCATACCCAACTAAGCCATTCTCCCCTAAGTATACAGCTGAAGTCATGGTTGCCTCCCTTTGTGCTCCTAGGCTGGTGATTTAGACCCTGGGGAGCTCTGGTTGGCTGGCACTGTTGCTCTCCTCTTGGGGCCACCAACCCTTTCAGCTCCATCAGTCCTCTAACTTCTTCATTGGGAACCCTTGATCAGATCAATAGGTAGCTGCGAGCAACTACCTCTGGATATGTCAGACTCTGGCAGACCTTCAAGGAGACAGCTGTGTCAGGCTCCTTTCATCATGCATTTCCTGACATCCACATCGGCATCTATCTTTGGTGACTGCACATGGGACGGATATCAAGGTAGAGTGGTCTCCTGATGGCCCCTCCTTGACTTTCTATCCCACACTTTTTCACCTTATTTGCTCTCTTGAGCATTCTGTCGCTCCTTCCAAGAAGGACAGAGGCATACACACTTGGTCTTCCATCTTCAAGAGCTTCATGTGGTCTGTTAGTTGAATCTTGGCTATTTCAAGCTTTTGGGCTAACATCTGCTTATCAGTGAGTAAATACCATGTGTGCTCTTTTGTGATTGGGTTACTTCACTCAGGATGATATTTTCTAGTTCCATTCATTTACCTAAGAATTTCTTGAATTCATTATTTTTAATAGCTGAGTAGTATTCCATTGTGTAAATGTACCACATTTTTTGTATCCATTCCTCTGTTGAAGGACATCTGGGTTCTTTCCAGCTTCTGGTTATTATAAACAAGGCTGCTATGAACATAGTGGAGCATATGTCCTTGATATATGTTGGAGCATCTTCTGGGTATATGCCCAGGAGTGGTACAGCTGGGTCTCAGGTAGTGCTATGTCCAATTTTCTGAGGAACCACCAAACTGATTTCCAGAGTGGTTGTTCCAGCTTGCATTCCCACCAACAATAGAGGAGTGTTCCTCTTTCTTCACATCCTCGCCAGCATCTACCATCACTTGAATTTTTTATCTTAGCCATTCTGACTGGTGTGAGGTGGTATCTCAGGGTTGTTTTGATTTGCATTTCCCTAATGACAAAGGATATTGAGCATTTCTTAAGGTGCTTCTCAGCCCTTCAAATTTCCTCAGTTGAGAATTCTTTGTTTAGCTCTGTACCCCATTTTTAATAGGGTTATTTGGTTGTCTGGAGTCTAATTTCTTGAGTTCTTTGTATATCTTGGATATTAGCCCTCTATCGGATCTAGGATTGGTAATGATCTTTTCCCAATCTGTTGGTTGCTGTTTTGTCTTATTGACAGTGTCTTTTGCCTTACAGAAGCTTTGCAATTTTATGAGGTCCCATTTGTCAATTCTTGATTGTAGAACATAAGCCATTGTGTTCTGTTCAGGAACTTTTCCCCTGTGCCTAAGTATTCAAGGGTCTTCTCCAACTTCTCTTCTATTATTTTCAGTGTATCTGGTTTTATGTGAAGGTCCTTTATCCACTTGGACTTGAGCTTTGTACAAGGGGATAAGAATGGATTGATTTGCATTCTTTCTTTTTCAGTCTTTTTATCTTTTGAGTAGAGGAAGGCTACTGATTTGTTTGAGTTGATTTTATATCCAGTCACTTTGCTGAAGTTGTTTATCAGGTTTAGGAGTTCTCTGGTGGAACTTTTAGGGTCACTTAAGTATACTATCATATCATCTGCAAATAGTGAAATTTTGACTTCTTCTTTTCCTATTTGCTAGGACTTCCAGTACTATATTGAATAGATAGGGTGAGAGTGGGCAGCCTTGTCTAGTCCCTGATCTTAGTGGGATTGCTTCAAGGTTCTCTCCATTTGGTTTGAAGTTGGCTACTGGCTTGCTATATATTGCTTTTACTATGTTTAGGTATGTGCCTTGAATTCCTGACCTTTCCAAGACTTTTAACATGAAGAGACATTGAATTTTGTCAAATTCTTTCTCGGCATCTAGTGAGATGATCATGTGTTTTTTTTTCTTTGAGTTTATTTATGTAGTGGCCTACATTGATGGATTTTTGAATATTGAACCATTCCTGCATTCCTGGGATAAAGCCTACTTGATCATGATGGATGATTGCTTTGATGTGTTTTTGAATTCGGTTTGTGAGAATTTTATTGAGTATTTTGCATCGATATTCATAAGTGAGATTGGTCTGAAGTTCTCTTTCTTTGTTGGGTTTTGTGAGGTTTAGGTATGAGCATAATTGTAGCTTCATAAAACGAATTGGGTAGTATTCCTTCTGTTTTTATTCTGTGGAATAGTGTGAAGAGAATTGATATCACATCTTCCTTGAAGGTCTGATAGAATTCTGCACTAAAACAGTCTGGTCCCGGACTTTTTTTGGTGGGGAGACGTTTAATGACTGCTTCTATTTCTTTAGCGGTTATTGGACTGTTTAGATGGTTTATCTGCTCCTCATTTAACTTTTGTACCTGGTATCTGTCTAGAAAATTGTCCATTTCATCCAGATTTTCCAATTTTGTTGAGTATAGGCCTTTGTAGTAGGATCTGATGATTTTTTTTTTAATTTCCTCAGTTTCTGTTGTTATGTCTCCCTTTTCAGTTCTAATTTTACTAATTTGGATACTGTCTCTGTGCCTTTTGATTAGTCTGGCTAAGAGTTTATTAATCTTGTTGATTTTCTCAAAGAACCAGCTCTTGGTTTTGTTGATATTTTGTATAGTTCTTTCTGTTTCTACTTGGTTGATTTCAGCTCTGAGTTTCCGTCTACTCCTCTTGGGAATATTAGCTTCTTTTTGTTCTACAGCTTTCAGGTGTGCTGTCAAGTTGTTAGTGTATGCTCTCTCCAGTTTTTTTTTGTTCTGTTTTGTTTTGTTTTGTTTTGTTTTGTTTTGTTTTGTTTTGTAAGCACTTAGAGCTATGAGTTTTCCTCTTAGTACTGCTTCTCATGGAGTCCCACAAGGTTTGGTTTAATGTGTCCTCCTTTTTATTAAATTCTAAAAAGTCTTTAATTTCTTTCTTTACTTCTTCCTTGACCAAGTAATCATTGAGTAGAGCGTTGTTCAGTTTCCACATGTATGTGGGCTTTCCGTTGTTTTTGTTGTTATTAAAGACCAGCCTTAGTCCATGGTGGTCTGACAGTGAAAACAACATTATTTTGTACTTTTTGTATCTGTTGAGACCTGTTTTGTGACCAATTATATTGTCTATTTTGGAGAAGGTATCATGAGGTACTGGGAAAATGTATATTCTTTTCTTTTAGGATGAAATGTTCTATAGATATCAGTTAAATCCATTTGGTTCATAACTTCTGTTAGTTTCATTGTGTCTCAGTTTAGTTTTTGTTTCCATGATCTGTCCCTTGCTGAGAGTGGGGTGTTGAAATCTCCCACTATTATTGTGTGAGATGCAATGTATGCTTTGAGCTTTAGTAAAGTTTCTTTTATGTATGTGGGTGCCCTTGCATTTGGGGCATAGATGTTCAGAATTGAGAGTTTTTCTTGGTGCATTTTTCCTTTGATGAGTATGTAGTGTCCATCCTTATCTTTTTTGATTACTTCTGGTTGAAAATCAATTTTATTTGATATTAGAATGGCTACTCCAGCTTGTTTCTTGGGACCATTTGCTTGGAAGATTGTTTTCCATCCTTTTACTCTGAGGTAGTGTCTGTCTTTGTCACAAAGGTGCATTTCCTGTATGCAGCAGAATGTTGGGTCCTGTTTATGTATCCAGTCTGATAGTCTATGTTTTTTTATTGGAGAATTGAGTCCATTGATATTAATAGATATTAAGGAAAAATGATTGTTGCTTCCTGTTATTTTTGTTATTACAGGTGGAATTATGTTTGTGTAGCTATCTTCTTTTGGGGTTGTTGGAAGACTACTTTTTGCTTTGTCTTGGTTGTAGTTTCCCTCCTTGTGTTGGAGTTTTCCATCCATTATCCTTTGAAGAGCTGGATTTGTTGGAAGATATTTTGTAAATTTGGTTTTGTCATGGAATGTCTTGGATTCTCCATCAATAGTGATTGAGAGTTTTGCTGGGTATAGTAGTCTGGGCTGGCATTTGTGATCTCTTAGGGTCTATATAATGTCAGTCCAGGATCTTCTGACCTTTATAGTCTCTGGTGAGAAGTCTGGTGTAATTTTTATAGGTCTGCCTTTATATGTTACTTTGCCTTTTTCCCTTATTGCATTTAGTATCTTCTCTTTGTTTTGTATATTTGATGCTTTGATTATCATGTGACGGGAGGTATTTCTTTGTTGGTCTAGTTTATTTGGGGTTCTGTAGGTTTCTTGTATATTTAAGGACATCTCTTTCTTTAGGTTAGGAAAGTTTTCCTCTATAATTGTGTTGAAGATATTTACTGGCCCTTTAAGTTGGGAGTCTTCACCCTCATCTATATCTATTATCCTTAGATTTGGTCTTCTCATTGTGTCCTGGATTTCCTGGATGTTTTGTGTTAGGAGCTTTTTGCATTTCATATTTTTTTTGACCGTTGTGTCTATGTTTTCCATGGTGTCTTCTGCGAATGAGATTCTCTCTTCTATCTCTTGTATTCTGTTGGTGATGCTTGTGTCTATGACACTTGATCTTTTTCCTAAGTTTTCTATCTCTAGGGTAGTCTCCCTTTGAGATTTCTTTATTGTTTCTACTTCCATTTTTAGATCCTGGACAGTTTTGTGTAATTCCTTCACCTGTTTGGTTGTGTTTTCTTGCATTTCTTTAAGGGATTCTACCTCTTTACCTGTGTTCTCCTCAATTTCTTTGAGAGTGTTGTTTATGTCCTTTTTAAAATCCTCTATCATCATCATGAGAAGTGATTTTAATTCTGAATCCTGCTTTTCCGGTGTGATGTGGTGTTCAGGACTTGCTATGGTGAGAGAACTGGGTTCTGGTGATGCCAAGTAACTTCGGCTTCTGTTGTTTACATTCTTATGCTTACCTTTCACCATTTGGCTAGCTCTAGTGCTACCTGCACTCACTGGTTCTGACTGGAGCCTGCCTCTCCAGTTATCTTGGTTGTGTCAGAACTCCTCGGGGTCTGGGTATCTCTGTGATCCTGAGCTCCAGCTGTTCTGGTTACAGTGGCTCCTCTGGGATATCTCAGGATATGATGTCTCCACAGTAGTAGACTAGTTAGGTGTTTGTTGTTCTGCTTGTAGTTGCTCCTCTAGTATGCCTCAGGATATGGTGTCCCCTGCTCTGCGGTCAGTGATCTCTCTAGGATGTCTCCGGATGTGGTTTCTGCATCTCTGAATGCAGTGGCCTCGCTAGGATATCTGCAGCTCTGAGGGCAGTGGCTGGTCTAGGATGCCTCCGGATGCAATTTCCACAGGGGAGCAGATCAGCTGGGTGTCTGTTCCAGTCACTGAGGTCTGGGTGAGGGAAAAATAGATGTATTCTTAATATTGACTAAATAAAAAGACAGAAGACTACAAATTTGAATATATGTTCTTAAACTATAAACTTCAAATTTTATACTTTTAATTTTAACTCTTCTATTCTCAAATAAGATATTTACTTTATTAGTGAATGCTGGTTTTGTTTGTTTGTTTGTTTGTTTGTTTTTGAGACAGGGTTTTGAAACCTGTAGCCCTGGCTGTCCTGGAACTCACTCTGTAGACCAGGCTGGCCTCAAACTCAGAAATCTGCCTGCCTCTGCCTCCCAAGTGCTGGGATTAAAGACGTGTGCCACCACAGCCTGGCAGTGAATGCTGTTTTTAATTCATAGGTAATACTCCATGTTGATACTCAATACATTTTAAAGTCTAGTGGCATTAAGCTGTCATGTTGGTTTGGTTTAGTTAGTTACTGAGTTAATGCATTAATTTCACTGAATATTTTCCCACTAAATGAGCTGATTTAATAAGGGCTTTTTTTTTGTTTTGGACTCTATGATTGATGCTATGTTGTGCTTGCAGACAGGAGGCTAGTATGGATGTCCTCTGACAGGCCCTTGCAGTACCTAACAAAGACAGTATGCATACTTACAGCAAACCATTGGGCTGAGGTTGGGAACTCCTATGAAAGAGTTAGGGAGAGGATCGAAGAAGTTGAAGAGGATGGGAACCCAATAGGAAGATCAATAGTGTCAACTAACCCAGACTCCAGGGAGCTCCCAGTGACTGAGCCACAAACCAGGAGCATACACAGGCCAGTCTGAGGCCCCTGGCACAAATGTATCAGAGGTCTGCCTGGTCAGGCCTTAGTGGGAGAAGATGCACTTAATCCTCTAGAGACTTGAGGCTCCAGGGAAGGGGGAGGTAGGGTGGGAGGAGAGAACCCTCTCAGATGCAAGGGGGAAAGGAATGGGATGAGAAACTGTGGGACAGAGGACTGAGGGAAGCAATGACTGAAATGTTAAATAAATAAATAAATAAATAAATAAATAAATAAATAAAACATTGATCAAACTTTCCAGCCCACAACTCAGCCTGGGGAAGAGCCAGCACTCCAGTCCCCTTCCCACATCCAGAGACAGCCTGACTCCTAGGAGCTCTGACACAACCAAGCTCACAGGTAAGACACCCTTCACCCCAATACATATCCTAACTGGGACCTTCATGGCTCCCAGCAGAGGTGGATCCTATATACTGTGCCATGCTGGAGACACAACTTGGCCTGGGCCAGAGATGGTGCTCCAGCCCCACTCCCACACCACAAGATAGCTTAATTTCTAAGAGCTCCTTTACAATAAGGCTCACAGGCTCACAGGAGACACAGGATCCAGTCAGAGTCAGCAAGGCCAGTTAACATATAAAATAACCAAATGGCAAGAGACAAACACAAGAACGTAAGCAACAGAAACCAATGCTACTGGGCACCATCAGAACCTAGTTATCTCACCAGAGCAAGCCCTGGATACCTGAACGTATCTGTAAACCATGATGTTGACACAAAACCCTATCTCCTGAAGATAATAGAGTCTTTTAAGGAGCATATAACTAACTACTGAAAGAAATGCAGAAAAACACAGGTAAACAGGCAGAAGCCCTTAAAGAGGAAACAAATAAATCCCTTAAAGAAATATGGGAAAACAAAAACAGGTGAAGGAATTGATCAAAGCAGTTTAAGATCTAAAAAGTGAAAGGAAAAACAATAAATAAATCAGAAATGGAGACAACTCTGAAAGTGAAAAACCTAAGAAAGAGGACAGGAGCTAAAAATGCAAGCATCAACAACAGGATATAAGTAATAGAAGAGAAAATCTCAGGTTGACAAGATACCTTAGAAGATATTGACAAAATAGTCAAAAAATAGAAAAGATAAAAAATTACTAACTCAAAACATCCAGAAAATCAATGAAATGATCTTCTCATTAGATGCTGAAAAAGCCTTCAACAAAACTCAACAACCTTTCACGTTAAAAGAATTGGAGAGATCAGGAATTCAAAGCACATACCTAAACATAATAAAAGCAATATACAGCAAACCAACAACCAGCATCAAATTACATGAAGAGAAACTTGAAGCAATCCCACTAAAATCAGGGACATGACAAGGCTGCCCATTCTCTCCCTATTTATTCAATATAGTACTTGAAGTTATAGCTAGAGCAATTAGACAAGAAAAGGAGGTCAAAGGGATACAAATAGGAAAGGAAGAAGTCAAAATATCACTATTTGCAGATGAAATGATAGTATACATAAGCAACTCCAAAAATTCTATCAAAGAATTTCTACCCCTGGTAAACAACTTCAACACAATGGCTGGTTATAAAATTAACTCAAACAAATTTGGACCCTTTCTTTACACAAAGGATAGATGAGATGAGAAAGAAATTAAAGATATAACACCCTTCACAATAGTCAGAAATAATATAAAGTATCTTGGTGTGACTCTAACCAAGCAAGTGAAATATCTGTACAGCAAGAGGCAAAAACTTCAAGTCTCTGAAGAAAGAAATCAAAGAAGACCTCATAAGATAGATAGATCTTTCTTGCTCCTGGATTGATAGAATTATCAGAGTGAAAATTGCCAACTTACCAAAAGCAATCTATGGATTCAATGCAATCCCCAACAAAATGCCAACTTAGTTCTTCACAGCAATAGAATGATGAATTCTCAACTTCATCTGAAATAACAAAAAACCTAGGATAGGCAAAAACAATTCTCAAAAATAAGAGACCTTCTAGGAGAACTGATTTTTGATCTCAGGTTGTACTACAAAGCAATAGTGATTAAAACAGCATGGTTTTGGTACAGAGAGAGACAGGTAAATCAATGGACTAGAATTGAAGTCTCAGAAGTAAACCCACACACATTTAGACACTTGATGTTTGACAAAGAAGCCAAAAATATATAGTTGGAAAAAGAAAGCATCTTCAATATATGGTGCTGGTCTGACTGGCAGTGGGTATGTAGGAAAATGAAAATAGATCCAGATTTATCACTTTTCACAAAGCTCAACTCCAAGTGGACCAGGAACATCGTCATAAAACATGATACACTGAATCTAGTACAAGAGAAAGTGGGAAAGCATCTCAGACCCATTAGGATAGGGGAAATTTTTCTGAACAGAACACCAGTGGCTCAGGCTCTA
Source organism: Rhabdomys pumilio (assembly GCA_030674055.1). Taxonomy (NCBI): domain Eukaryota; kingdom Metazoa; phylum Chordata; class Mammalia; order Rodentia; family Muridae; genus Rhabdomys; species Rhabdomys pumilio. The sequence continues at coordinate 88,144,182 of JANHMN010000006.1, forward strand.
AGATCAAGAATTGATAAATAGGACTTCATGAAACTGAAAAGCTTCTGTAAGGCAAAAGACACTATCAATAGGCCAAATTAGCAATTTACAGTTTGGAAAAAAATCTTCTCCAGCCCTACATCTGACAGAGGACTAGTGTCCAAAATATATAAAGAACTCAATAAGTGAACCTCTAAAACCCAAAAAGATCTCAATTAAAAAAATGGAGTACAGAGCTAAACATAGAATTCACAACAGAAGAATCTCAAATGGCTGTATCCTAGGTATACTATACATTTTGGCTTAATATCTACTTATCAGTGAGCATATAGCATGCATGTCCTTTGGGTCTGAGTTATCTCACTCAGTATGATATTTTCTAGTTCCATCCATTTGCCTGCAAAATTCAGGATGTCCTCATTTTTAATAGCTGAATAGTATTTTATTTTGTAAATGAATAACATTTTCTGTATCCATCCTTCAGTTGACAGACACCTGGGTTGTTTCCAGCTTCCGGCTATTATGCAAAAGGCTGCTAGGAACATAATGAATCATGAAATCAAATAGAACAGAAAATGGTGAACAGACTGGGGAAATAACTTCACCAACACTACATTCTACAGAGGGACTAATATCAAAATATGCAAATAACTCAAGATGTTAGACACCAAATAACTCAAGAAAACAAATAACCCAATTATAAAATAGGGGCGCAGAGCTAAATAGAATTCTCAAGAGAGGAATCTCTAATGGCAGACAAACACTTAAGGAAATGTTCCAAGTCCTTAGTTATCAGAAAAATGAAAATCAAAAAGACCCTGAGATTCAACCTTATACCCATCAGAATGACTAAGATTAGAGAAAAAAAATAACTCAAGCTACAACATATGCTGGTAAGGATGTGTAGCAAAGGAAACACTCTTTCATTGATGATGAGAGTGTGAAATTGTACAACTACTTGAGAAAACTGTTTTACAAATTCTCAGAAAATTGGGAATAGTACTACCTCAGTATCCAGCTATATCTCTCCTAGGTATATACCCAAAACGTTCTCCACCATGCCACAAGGGTACCTTCTCCACTATGTTCACAGCTGCTTTATTGGTAATAGCCAGAAAATGGGAACAACCAAGCTGTGCTTCAACAGAAGAATGGTTAAGGAAAAACTGCTTCATTTACACAATGGAATACTACTCAGCTGAGTAGTATTAAAAGCAAATCATCATGAAAGTTTCAACCAAATGGATGGAACAAGAAAATAACATCCTATGTCAGGTAACCCAGATCCAAAAGACATGCATAGTATGTACTCACTTATAAGTGAATATTAGCTGAAAATTGCAAGATACCTATGCTACAATCCACAGACTCAAGGAACCAAAATAATAAGGAGGGCCCAAGGAATGATGCTTAAATTTCACTTAGAAGGGGAAATAAAATATTCATTGACGGTGGATCAAGTGAGGGAACAGTATGGGAAAGGTGATGTGGAGGGGAATGTAGCAGAGGGATCATGTGTAATGAGAGCCTGGGAGAAAGGGTTTGGAGAGTAAATGGAAATCGCTGGGGGTTGGGGAGTGGGGGTACATCTTTAGAACATGCCAGAGATTAAGGGTGTGGGAAGCTCCAGGGAGTCTATAAGGGTGACTCTAGCCAGATTCCTTGCAATGTGGTATGTAAAGTTTGAAATGAAGGACTGTAACCAGGAAGGACAATCAGTGGAAGTCTAAGGACACCAACCCACCTAGAAAACTTTAGAACCCAAATTTGTCCTGCCTACAAGAAGTGTAGGAAGAAGAACAGAACAGAGTCTGGGGGAGTGGTCATTGAATTACTGGCCCAACTTGAGATGCATTTCATGGGCATGAATTATTTCAATCACCCTGACACTTCAAGTCACTGCAGGACCTCAACATAAAACCAGAAGCACTGAACGTCATAGAAGAAAAAGTAGGGAATAGCCTTGGGCACATTCGCATAAGGAACAATTTTTTTTTTTTTAACAGAACACATAGTGCAGGCATTAAAATAGACAAATAATAGGACTTCATGAAACTGTAAAGCTTCTGTATAAAAAGGTTCTGTCACTATGAGAAAAAGGAAGTCTATGGAATGAGAAAAGATTTTTACCAACTCCACGTTTGATAGAGATTTAATATTCAACTATATAAAGAACTCGAGAAACTAGATAGTTGTTCGGTTAAAGTGGAGGTCCCTCATCTGCCCCTCCACGGGACTGGGGCCACTTGGGAAGACAGGACTCAAGGGAAGTTTGACTACGTTCTCACCCCATGCTGGTGCCTGGCGGGTTTCTGGCTGTGTTGCAGGGACACAGCTCCTGGTGTTGGAGAGCACAGGTCTGAGGTCCCAGGAGAGCTGGACTTTTCTGGGGGTGGGGAGGACATGAAGGACAGCCTTGTACTGTCTGGTTCTCAGTCTCTCGGGTACCCAGACACTGCTGGAGCAGAAGAGCTAAGAACAAAATGGGGGTCCACGCACTGGACTGGCCTGTGACCGAAGGGGAGAGGTGGAGAGAAGCTCTGGCTGCTCCCTGCGGTGAGAGTCTTTGGCTTGGTAGCAGCTGACTCAGCTTGGCTTGGTCAACTGCAGGGTGTTTGGTCACAGTGGCTGGAATGCAGAGAGATCTTCTGAAGGAGATTAGAAGGTGGCTCTGTAGGCGAAGGCCTTCTCTATGACTCCCCACAACAGATCTCATGAATAGAGACAGTCCATGGTTTTAAGACATTTATTGTCATGGCAGAAAGTAGATGAGAAACTGTACCCCATTTTCTCAGGGCAGGCCTGAGGTTAAATATCTTTCACAGGGAGGAGTGTCTGGGAAGGATAGCTTAATTGGTTAAGTCCTTCTGGCCTTTAGCTACCTCATTAATATGGAGACTTGTCTTGAGGCTATGTGACCTGTGGTCACGCCTTCTACCTGTGAAGGGGCTAGTAGGGGCATTGCCCTACGTGACTGAAGGACATAAATCTGTGGCCTCATGTCAGCATCCTGGAGTCTGGGAGCGTGGCAAAATGCCTACAGTCTCTTACAGGGGACCCTGTGGGGTCACTTGTGGGGTCACTGGAGTTTTAAACCTAGTTCAACCAGAAATCAGGCTGCCTTTCATGGTCCCACAAATAGTAAAAAAACACAAGTAATCCAATTCAAAACTTGGGTGTATATATTTAAACAGAGAACTCTTAATAGAGGAATCTCAAGTAGCTGAAAAACATTTTCAAAATGTTCAACATTGTTAACTATCAGCAAAATGCAAATCAAAACTACTTTGGGATTTCATCTTACACCTGTCATAATGGCTAAGATTAATAACACAAGTGAGACAGCTGATAAGGATGTGAAGCAGAGGAAACTCTCCTCCATTGCTGAAGGGAGTGCAAACTTGTACAACACTATGGAAATCAGCATTGTAGCTCCTCACTAAATTGGTGATTGGTCTACCTCAATGACACTCTTTTGAATATATTGAAAGGATATTCCATCGTACCATAAGGACACTTGCTCAACAATGTTCACTGTGGATTCATTCATAATAGCCAGAAACTGTAATCAACACAGATGTTGTTCAGCTGAAGGGTGGATAAAGAATATGTGGTACGTTTATACAATAAAGTATTATTCAGCTGTTTTTAAAAAAATGGCATCATGAAGTTATATAGCAGGCAAATAGAAGCAACTAGAAAATATAATACTGAGTGGGATCCAGAAAGACAAATGTGGTAGCTGTTAAGTAAATCATAATCAGGCTACTATCCACAGACCCTGAGAAGTTAGGTAAAGAGGATTATTGAGGTTTGATCTTGATGTGTGGGCATCTAAGATGAGAGTCTGCACATAGATGCAAGTTAAACTATGTGACCTTACCCCAAAGGTATTTTGGATTGGTAAATAAAAATGACAACAGCTTATAGCTGGGAAAAAGAGACATAGCTGGGGTTTAGGATTCCCAGGCTTGGGGTCAGAGGAGAACCACAAAGGGGAGAAGGTGAAGAAGGAAGGAAGCAGAAGCTGCCATGGGTTAGGTTAGTCATGAAAATGTGGCCCTGAAGCCTGGCAGATCAGAGTTACAAGCAGTCCAGATGAAACATAGTAAGTAATGACTTGGAGTTATTGATAAGAGAGTAGATTCTAATAGCAGCTGGTTAAGGCTGGTTAGGCAGCTCTAGTGCTGGTTAAGGCTTATTGTAAATATAAAGGTTGTGTGTACCTTCTATCTAGGAATTGAATGATCAAGAATATCCCAAGGAGGATTAAATGATTTCTACGACAAAGGATGGTTATAGGGGCCCTCCTTTGGAGCTGGAAACAGAATAGATTCTGCAGGATGACTAGGTCTGTGTGGAAAAGAGCACTAGGGATCAGCTGTGGAGGGGAAGGAGGAAGACACTGTAGAGAAACGCAGCTGGAATGGGAGGGGAGGTTGGGATGGTATGGAAACCTGCTACAGTGGAAACTTCCTGACATCTATGAGGCTGACTCTAGTGAGGACTCCTGGTAATAAAGGATATGGAACCTGAACTGTCCATTTGTAGCCAATCAGGCCTTCCAATGGTGGGACTGGGCTATGTTTGATTGAATTGTTGACCCTGAAGCACTCCTGTGGAGATCCTTTAACAACCCACGCTGATGGTAGGATAGAAGACTACTCTCTGAAAACTTACTCTCCATTGCCTAGGAAATTTTCGACACAGCTTACTGAAAGTTGAGAGATTGAACTGGTGCCTGCCTGTGTTCCAGTCTCTTTGGGGCAAGAAGATATTCTTCAAGTTCTGGAAAGGAAAACCTGGCCATCAACATTAGGGGAAAACCAAACACAACTGGCCAAGTAAATAAATAATGAGATGAATTCTAATGTTACTCACAAAATAGTGTAACGTCCAGACAACATCAGAGAGGCTTCCTCATGCAGCAAGTGAGAGAGGTGCAGAGACCCGAAGCAAAACTTATGCACAGGCTCTAAATTGGAGTTCTCCATCAGGTCCTTCACCTTGGAGACCAGGGAATCCTTCCTAAGGGGGGCAAGAGTGGAGATGTAAGATTCCAAGAGAGATGGAGAACACCAGGAAAACATTGCCCATGGAATCAACTAATCAAGGATCACACTGGATCACAGAGACTGAAATGTAACATATGGGTCTGCTGCATCTGCCGCACCAGGCCCTATGCCTATATTTTATGGAGATTAGCTTCATTTATTTTGTGAGATTCCTAACAGTGCCAGTAGGTATGTCTCTGACTCTTGTCTGCTCTAGATACTTTTTCTTTTACTAGGTTGCATTGTCTAGCCTTGATATTAGGACTTCTACTTTGTTTTATTGCATCTTTTTTTTGTCCTGCTTGGCTGGTGTCTCTTTAATGTCTATTCTTTTCTGAAAAGAAAATGTAGAAGGAGTGAATCTGGTGGGGTGGGGGTGAGATGCAGGTGACCTGGGTAGAAGGGGAGAAGTGATAATCTGAGGTTGGGAGGTATTGTATAAAAGAATAATCTATTTTCAATAAACAGGAGAAAAATTTAAAATGGAGTTAATTTATTGTATGATAATGGATTTAAATAATGTGTACTTAGATTCTGTTTTTCTCCTCATACCCATTTTTCATCTGCTTACTATAAACTTACGTGATATAATGTATTTATAACAAATCTAAAATTATCAAATGAGAGTAAACATTGGATAATTACAAAAAGAAAAACTTACTTGTGTTTCTGCCTTGAAAATCAAACTATAAAATTGGGAACTAAACCTTCCAAAATCTGAAGCATCAAGAAAATCTTGAGGGTCAAGTTTTTATCAACTACAATTTTTAAAGGCAGGTGCTGTGCCTCTCAATTATTTCTCATTGGCACTAAGGCTTTCACTTAGCTCTAAAGGGCAATCCACAGATATTGAATAAGAAAACTCTTGATTTTTATTGAAAAAACAAAGAAGACCAATAAATCATATGCCAGTGAGCTTGGACACACATGAGAGCACAAGTATACCAGTCAGCATTTAGTGATCTTGAAATGATCACATTTCTCTAGAAGGACATATGAACTCAAACACAGAAAAAAATTTCCTTATATGAAGATCATTTGTCATCTAACAATCATCTTCCTAGGTGATTGATTCATGAAGATAAACATGCATTTCACCCCACATCTAAATGCAAATGTTGTATCTATGTGAGAAGAATCACGTCACTTGGGATGCCATTCCAAAGCTGAAGAATTAAACTGAGAAGTAATGATATTCCTCCTCCTCACAGAAGCAATGCTAAGGGACTCCACTACTCAAAACTTTCCAAAGGCAGCACCACTTTAAAGAATGACCAATGATGCTTTAAAAGAATAAAGAAAATCATAACATAAACCACACACTAGTTTCTCTTCCAAGAACATTTCAGTTGATCAAACAAGCAAAAATAAAGCAAAACAATAACAAAAATCACCTTGATCAAGTTTGTAAAATACAGAATTTAAGTTTATTCTTTAAAACAAAAACAAAGAAGTTCAGGAACTGGAATGATGATAATATCTGTATTCCTACCACTGAGAAGCTTAAACCAGTGTTATTACAAATATGAAGTAAACTTGCAGTATATAACCAGTCCTTGTTGAGAGAAGGTGAATTCTAGATTTAGTCTCAGTTCCATATATACATATGTAGGGCACAATGTAAAAACCAGCACACTGATATCTGTGTTCGACTCTGAATTCTTAGATGAAACACTGGGGTAAAGAACATCATTTTGACAAGACAGATGAGAAAGTTCCCCACGCTATGAAAAGACTTTGGTAGACCAAGAGAGGTGGTATTAATGTGGGTTGCAAGAGGCTTACTATAAATGCCTACTTTGTTTTGTTGTTGTTGTTGTGGATGGTTTTTTGTTTTGCTTTGTTTTTGCACTAAAATAAATCACACAAGGGATAAAATACAGAGGCTCTGCATCCTAAAATTTCCTCCAGACATACCCTAGTCACTTTCTTTGGTTTATAGTTGTCTCATCTGCATTTGGCTGCTGTCTGTGTCTAAATCCAGAAGATTGGTTTCTGAGTGATCCTGTCCCTCTGAGCAGATGAACTTGAATCTGAACAATGTATTTCACAGCTTTAGATAAGTCTCTACTGTAAGTACTCTGAAATGCAGAGGGGAGCATTCTGCCTTACTTGGATTAGTGCAACAGTTTACATTTAAAAACTTGCTGAATTGACAGTGACTTCTTTGTAATAACTCAGGACCATCTTGGTTCTGCTGTATACAGCTCAATATAAAGCTACTAGGGCCCTGGACTTCCACTGTCTGAAAGATTATGAAGCAAGGCAAGATCTCATCTCTCTTTATTCAGATCTATTGTTAATAATCTTATATAAATTTTCCATTAGCAAATGTAGGACATACTCTTCACTGTATCAGTTTATGTTGTGTGCCCTGACTACCATTTTTAATCTTTAGACTAATTTAATATGCCTTAATTGCCCATCTGGTTGTCAATCCTTCTCCCTGCAAAGTCATCTCAACAGCTGTAGAACGCTCTCAACACGCAATACCTAGCAATAGAGGCTAACCCCCTATAGATAGAGGCTAACCCCCTATAGATAGAGGCTAACCCCCTATAGATAGAGGCTAACCCCCTATAGATAGAGGCTAACCCCCTATAGTGACTACTGTTACTTACTTGCAACTCATGACTATGACCCACATGTAGTCTGATGGAACAAAGCCATTTCTCAGTTGAGTTCCTTCTCAGTTTACTCTAGTTTTTGTCAAGTTGACAATTAAAGTTAATCATTTTTTCTACCATATTAACACTACCACAATTTACCTGAAGACTTACCAATTTTCTCATTAATTACTTCCTTCATTTTCATTTACTGAGAATACTAAAATACAATACAATTCAGCTTACTTTAAAGCTTTTGAATATCTGTATCAGCATGGAGCTTACAAATCAGTAGGTCATTGGAGTCTACAATATAAAGGAACTAAAAACAAATACAAACGAAACCATCGACACCAAAAAAAAAAAAAAATCAAATAAAAGTTGGTGCTGCATGGTCCTACTGTAGTCTAGGTCTGTGTTAATGGCCATGGCTCATGTTATCACTAAAGGTCAATGTGAATATACTTGGTCTGATCTGCTGCCTGTTGATCATGTTGGTGTCCATGTGTCATGCTGCTTTCAGAGACCATATTCATTTAGTGAGTGTCCTGTGCTGCCATCTGAGTTCATGGTGATATCTGGCAGCCTGTGCAGCCTCTGAGAACTGTGTTGATACCCTTGGTTTGCTGCCATTGGAGATTATGGTAAGCACCTTGGAACATGCTGATGCTAGAGACCATGTAGATGCAGAAGACCCATGCTCTGGATCTCTGTAAAGACCAAGGAAGCTACTTTTGCTAACATATTGATGACCAAAGGCCTGCAGTTGAGAAGAGGGGACATAGAAAGCTTTTGTGAAAACTCCTACCTCCTACTCCTCTACTTCTCCTCCCCCTGACCCCCAAAAAATAACAGCCAAGGAAAAAGCCACCAAAGAGAACTCTTGAAACTCATGTTAAGGATGCTGAAATGTAGCTCTACACAATTGATGGCTTCTAGCAGGGTATGAATGGGAAAGACTCTGTTGAAGTGGCTAGCCACTGGGAAGTTTACCATGCTCCAGAGAGTATATGGGAAACACAAACTGGACTTCTTGTTGTTATTTTGTTGCTTGTTTGTTTGTTTGTTGTTTTGTTTTTCTTCTTCCTTTTTTTTGTGATAGGTAGTACCAAGGAATGGGGGCAGATCTGGGATAGCTGGGAAGTGAGAGTTCAAGATATGAAATTCCCAAATAAGCAATAAAAGCATTATGAAAATAAAAAAGAACTTTGAACTGAACAGTATCCTCAAAAGAAGAAATACAAAGGTCCAAGAAATATTTTTTTAAATATACAACATTCTTAGCTATTAGAGAAATGGAAATTAAAACCACTTTGAAATTTCATCTTATCCCAGTCAGCATGACTACGGTATTTTTTAAAAAGGGCCTTAAATCTTGTCAATGGTATGTAAAACAGAGAACTCTCATGCACTGTTGGTGGGGTACAAATTGATGTACCTAGTGTTAAAATCAATGTACCAGTTCTTCAGAAAATGAGAAATACATTTACCACAGAACTCAACAATATCAGGCTGGTCACTCTGGTCATATAACCAAAAAATTCTATTTTTTTATTAGACACGTACAAGCTTAACCCTCTATTCACCATAGCTAAACCATAGAAACAGCCTAAATGTCTGTCAATTAAAGGATAATATGTTATTTATATAATGGAATTTTATTCAGCAGTAAAGAGACACAAAACTAATTTGAAGGTAAGTGGATAGAACTGGAAAACACTATATGAAAAAAAAATGTCACATGTACAATCTTGGGACCGTATTTCTCAATTTGTGTGTTTACTTCAGAGCTCTTGCAGAATTTAGAGAACCAGAAAAGGACCATTAACGCATATTCAGTGAAAGGTCTTAAGAAATAAGGGTAATAGAATAGAGATAATTGAAGGAGCAAAAAGGAAATATTGAGCTGGGTGGCTTAAGTAGTGAAAAGAATGGGAAAGTAGGTCAGAGCAAAGTCCTGAGGAAGGGACAACTAAGTCTAAGGATGTTTAAAATATATATATTTAAATGTATAGCTACATACAGGCCTGTACTTAGATGTTAAAACAGCAGAAGTTTATAGTATTCTTTTCATTTAAAAGAAATACGTGAGAAATGAAAATTTTTGACAGAGAAAAGAAAATCCTTATAGTCCCAGCTGCATGTTTTGTTTTAAACTGTTCGTATTCTTATATGATCTTTCCCCCTTCTTTTATCTATTTATATTGGAGCTTATATTTTTCCAAATTATATGGAAATCAATCAGAAATTCTTGTTGGTTTACCTGACCTTCTCACACACATACACTTATCATTGTGTGTGTGTGTGTGTGTGTGTGTGTGTGTGTGTGTGTGAGAGAGAGAGAGAGAGAGAGAGACAGAGACAGAGACAGAGACAGAGACAGAGACAGAGACAGAGAAAGACAGAGATAGAGACAGAGAGACAGAGAAAGACTCTCACTATGTAGCTCTGGTTGGCTTGAAACTTGCTATGTGGACTAGGCTGGCCTTGAACTCATAGAGATCCACTTGCATCTGCCTCCCCAGTTGCTCTGATACAACTAAAGAAAATCAAATGAAGGTGTAATGTCTTCAATATTATGTCAACCTCTACCCCCCCACACACACACATTGCAGAGAATTCTTGAAACATGTACAGTAAATATTTAAATTAAGTAGTATCAAATGGGCCATATGTGTAATTTGACAGCTAGTAACATTGTAGTCACTTATTCATTTGTGGATACAAGGACACAAATATGTCAGCTCATTTGATAACCATCTCTGGTCAGATCACACTCACACACACCTAAGGAATGTAGCTCTCATAGGAGGTAGTCAGAAAAGCCTACTGTCAGGAAGTAAAGGGGAGCAGACAGACAGGCAATATGAAAGAATTCTCAACTGGAGTCCTCTTTGGGTTCAGTTGCTTTTTTTTTTCAGATTTTTTTCTTTTTGAAGAGTTGGAAGTGTGACATTTTAAAGTCAGTTTTTATAGAAACAAATGTCAGGAGAGGTGACTCATCCTAATATCTCTAAAAATAAACCAGGTTGTCAAAGAAATCAAAATTTTGCCCTTAAACTTAGCCAGTGAGAAAGCAAGACTTCATACTGTGGGCTGCACAGCTGCCAGAGGTAACCCCAGAAGCTGAGGGCACTATGACTGGGGAAGCTGAAAATAAGGAGAAGAAGGAACTTGTGGTGTTTACTTTATTTAACTGCAAAGTGGCCCTCAGTAAATGTACTATATCATGAAGGAGAGAAACTATTTTTCTGTTTCAAATAAAGGCCAAGATAGTCCTCCTAAGGGAATGCTTTCCAAGATTTAAATCTGAAATGGAGTTCTTTCACCTTCAGAGAGAATTACTGTGCTATGAACAGCCACAATGATATAAGTTTGGAGCTGTGAGATCTCTATTACCACCAGAAGATACTCAGAGACCCTGTGATGCCCTTGTGAGCCCTCAGAACATTGCAATGTCAAGTAGAAATAAACACTTAGTTTTAGTTTCAGTTCTGGGGATAGAAAAAGTTTGACTTCTTTTCATATTGTTTCTGTATAGCCCTCTCTTCCATTTTAAAATTTATACATATGGCTTTTCTGTAAAAGTCTGCATACTGCAACACAGAATGGGATGCTGAAGTACAGAGAGAAAGTTTCTCTATGTCACCCTTACATTCCACCACTGCACTGACTCTTAAGGGGCAAGTACAGGAATTGACTTTTGGGGATATTCTGTCTAAGATATTCTACCTATAGGCAAGCATGAAGTAGAAGTTGTTACAACTAGCTTTGTCTACTTGACAAAACTTAAAATCGGTACATTTATGTTGATATGTGGGTATGTCTGTGGAGACTTGTCTTAATTAAATAAACAAATGTATGACCCATCATACCTTAGGCAGGGTGTCCTAAACTATGCATGTGTAGAGAGAGCAGCAAACAAGGATGCATATATGTGTGTACTTCTGTTTGCTCTCTGCTGTGGATATGATGTGATAACCTGTTCAAAGTTTCTTTGGTTGCCAAACATGATGGAAAAAAAACTGGAATTGTAAATTGTAATAAATCACTTTTTCCCCTAAGTTGCTTTTTGTGAGGGCATCTGATCAGAGCAACAGATGCCTATGAAAAAAAATATACTATTTTTTTTAAGAAAAAAGAAAAAACTTTTCCTAAATGTTCTAGGCTAAGGAGTTAGTACAACAGTCAACTGTGTGTCTTGTAGGACCTGAGTTTGATCCCCAAAGCCAATGAGAAAAGCACAGATGTAGCAGATGTGCAGCTTGATCTTCATGTGGGTCCCCTAACAATTGTAGCAGGGAATGTCTATGACTCAGTAACCTTCCTTTGGATACCTTTTCCCTAGATGGGCTTCCTTCTCTGACCTCAGTGGTAGGATATGCTTATTCCTGCTGTAATATGATGTACCAAGGTTGGTTGGAACCCATGGGGGCAGTCTTCTCTCCTCTGAGGAAAAGAGGAACAGAGAATGTGGGAAGGGAGGCTGTAAGGGTGAGACTTGGAGGAGAGAAAAGTGAGGGCTGCAATTAGGATATAAAGTGAATAAGTTAATTAATGAATTAAAAATAAAGATCTCTATGCATTTCCAAAGGACCTAGGTTTGGTTCCCTGCACTTACATTTTTGGTAGCAAACAACTGACTGTAATACAAAGATCCAAAGACACTGACATCTTCTTCTGATCTCTATGGACACTGTGCACTTTAGGACTTGAACAGCTCCAATATTTTAGTCTAACTTTTCATTATCCATGGATCATGTTTTTAAGAAATCAAAAATGGGTAACAGTGTCTGTCATACAAAAGAATGATGACCTGAGTTCAAATCTCCAACACCACATAAAAGTTCTACACTTTTATGTTTATCTGTAACTCCAAAACTCAGAAGCTGGAACAACATGGTCTCAGGAGCTTGCTGGCCATCTGGTCTACCCAAAATAGTGAGTTTCTAGTTCAGTAAAAGACTATATCTTAAAAGGAATAAGACATAGAGCAATACAGATCATATCCAATATCCTCCTCTGGCCCCCTGCACACCCATATGTATGTAATATACACAATCACACACAGAGAATCCTGTGTACATTATCTAGTAGAATTTGAGAAACAATGTTTTAATTTGGGTGTTGTAAAAAATATTTTAAAACAATGATTGAATATATTTCTATCTGCCACACTGTCAAGATGTGATGTTGAAGTGACATAGAACTCACAGATTATTATTATACCAAATGTGGTACAAACAAGCATACCACCATTCAGGTCCATAGACCATACAGTGAACAAATAAAAAACAACAACAACAACAACAACAACAACAACAACAAACCAAAATCAATCATACAACCAACCAAACAAACAAACAAAACACTTTGTCTTTGTTTTAAAAGGTACTTTAGCAGGCAAAATACTATGAACCTTTTCTTTTTTAAAATCTGATCTTGTTGATTTATTTCAAATTTTTAAATAATTCCTTAGACACAGAAACAAGCACCAGAAGAGCAGTGCCCAAATTCTTTCCCAGAATATTTGAAGATGCAATTCATTTCTCTTCCTTTGTTCAAATTACTTTTTTATTGTTAAAACACCTTATCGATAGCCTGCTTCAAGAAAAGGACTTCTTTTAGTGAGAAATAAATGATTAGCAGGCTAAATGATCTCTACTAGGCACAAAACAAGGTAGGTGTATACTTTTCAGAGGGCAATAAGTGCTAATACTCTCAGATGGAGACTGTTTTATATGACTTAGGATGGTGAATACTCCTTTTGCCCCAAAATTACCTTTTACTTCAGTTTTTTTTATTCTATGTAAATTCTTCCAACAAGAGATTAATTTTAGATGACAATTCAGTGTGAAAGAAAAAATAGTTTCAGTTTTCTGAAACTTTTCATTGTCCGTACATTTTACAATTTAGTTAACCTATTTTTCCTTTTTATATTTTCCTGATGGAGCTGAACTGAGGTGAAGGTTGTAATAATGAATAGTGGAATATAAGGACAGAAAGAGAGATACTTGTAATGGTATTAGCTGCCAATCCTCTGTAAAGCAGAGATGTGAATCCTACTAGGGATAAAAATCTGCCTAGAGAACTACAGAGAAAAGAAACAAAACATGCCTGAAGAGAGATCCTGCTGCCTGAACAATAGTAAATTTCCAGCTCAGTAAGAAAAATGAGCAAAGCAAAGAGCAATAAAGGAAGTTATCCTCAAATCCTCCTGTGGTCCCTCACATCCACAGGCAGGTAATTAGACTGAATTTTATAGTCTTCACACTTCATGTTAGGGTATCCTCAGCAAGGATCTTAGGATTGGCTTATAAGATTTTTGAACAGTTTCAGTGTGCAGTCAAGTTTACTACCGTGACTCATATCAAATAACATAGAGGGATGATCAAAGGCTCATGCACTCCACCTCTAGACTTTCTAATTCATCAGGTCTGGCTGCTGTGGACCCTTGGGAACTGTCATTTTGAACAAGCTTCAAGTGTGGAAATTGTCACACAGAATCATGTCATATCATAGAGCTGTTCATCTTAAGTGCCAATAGCAAAAATTTGAGCTTTTTCTGTTGCTATGTGCTGTAATTCTAAATTCTGTGTCCAAAGGTCTAGGCATCTAATGAATTCTCATATTTACAAGCTTTTGTTTTGCAAACCTTGTTCCTTAATTTAATATTATTGGTTAAATACAATTGGCTACAGCCACTTACTGGATGGATTAGGAGTAGGTAGGTTTTAAGTTACCTGGTTGGGATGGAGAAGGAGGAAAAGGAAGAAGAAATAATAAGAAGAGAAAAAGGCATCATGAGGAGAGATGGACCATGATCACATACCCAGGAGAAACAGCAAGTAATTGTGGTACACTGCAAGGGATGTAGCCAGACCAGCCAGCAATTAGAAATGTGAATTATGGATTACCCCCTAGTAATTATCAAAGCCAAATAAAAGAACCATAGTCTATCTCATTTAGTAGTAAGCTAAAGGTAAATTTAAATTAGTTCTACTACAGTGAACTATATTGTTTCTTTGGAATTTCTTATTTTTGTGTACCTTGAATAATGAATAAGAATATTTCTTAGATTATCATTTGTGCTGACCCCAAACTGATAAGCAAATATCTGTTAAGGATGGAATGGAGAAAGTATTTTGGCATGTTCACTTGCATCAAATACTTTCACCCATATCACACAACTCACAATCACTGTTAACTCCAACTCCAGTGAATCTGACACTTTTTTTATTTCCTCTGACACTGCATTGTTGCAATCAGGGTTTTTGCTACATTGCTTTAACTCCTGGTGGATCACATGTGCGTACCTGCCCAGGAGCTATTTTGGGATCTGCAGATGAAACACACACACACACACACACACACACACACACACACACACACGCTCACTTTTAAAATGCCTTGGCTACCTCAGAAGGCTGGGCACTCCTAAACCTCCCCCTGTTACCCCAGGCCCAATCAGAGAAGTGGCCTGTAGCCACTTACCTGTGTTCTCACATTGCTGGTTGACCTTATTTGCTGTCACTCTGGCATCCCATGCTTCTTCCCAGAGTCATGAAGATTCTCTACTTCCTCTCTATGTCCTACCTGGGGAAACTCTCAATGTCCCTCTCAGTGTCTCTCTCCATGCCCAGTTATTGGGCATGATCAAAACTAATTTTATTGATAGATCAAAAGCTAATTGGGGACAAGGACCTTTAGCATCTGGATACACAGATTTCTGATTGAACCAAAGCTTTAAACCAATCTCCAACACTGCACTCATATACACACACCACCACCATATGCATAATTTCAAATGTATAATAAATATTTAAAAAGAAGAGTTGAAGCAGAATAATTCTCAGTTCTAAAGAATGTTTTTTATTTGGAAACTGTTTTGATAGCTACCCGGTAGGTATTCCTATTGTTTTGAGTGCAAAGTTGGCACAAACAAACAAACAAACTATTTTCAAGGAAGAAATGGTGGCAATTGAGGCCTTATTTGTGAGGTTCAGTGTTTTATGCTTGTTGAAATTATTATTGATAGTATCCGCTTATTCTCAAATGGTGCTGCCTTAGAACAAAAGAATGTGCTAGGATTCTTTTCCTCAGTACTTGAAACATTATAAAAAATGATTTACCCAGTGATGAATCTTAATCTACACAGTAAGAATTTTTTACTGTGAATATAAAAAATGAAAAATTGCAACTATGTAGGACTTTGGGGAAATGTTACTTATTTCCAAGCTATTGCAAAGCCACTGGTGTTACAAAGTCTTTGGCTCTCCTCCCTATAAGGTTCTAGTTAATTGCTCATTTATCTATTATACCTTCCCAGTGCCCCACCCCCAAAATCCCACACAGACTGATTTAGTCACAGAAACAGTGTACATAAACTCATATTAAGACTCCAAAGTACAATGGTTAAAATACTCAATTTTGCCAACTTGGTTTTATGTTTTTGTTTTTTTGTTTGTTTGTGGTTTTTGTCATTTCTTTGTTTTGAGACAAATATAAAGTCCACTGTGCTCTTCAAGTGGTGCTCCTCCCTTCTCAGCTGCTTAATGGATCACAGAAGAGTGCCACTACAATCTCTCTAACATCTGCTTTAAATGTGACTGCTTCTCCACCCCCATTCTCCGACCACCACCCCCAGGCAGTGATTCTCCTTGTAACAACTGTGAACTCTCCTTGTAGACCAGGATGGACTCAAACTCACAGCCATGTGAGGAAAGAAGTAGAAAGGCACCAGAGAAATAGACAAGAGTACAAGCATAAAGAGAAATAAAAATTGGACTAAGTTTCTTCTAACTCAAACTCTGTAACTAAAATCTCCAAGTATGAGTTGGAACATCAAAGTGTTCCCAAACACTCACATCCCCCCTTCTCCAACCCACTCTCAGAAGGGAAAAAGCTAAAGCGTTCTGATCAGATTGAAGAAACTCAACAAAATGCATCGATACTCCTCTAATTCTTAGGCCTTTAGGTCAAACTGCCAGTGATAGCAGCAAAAGGTTTCTTGTGCAGACAGTTATGAATTTGTCTCAAGACATTTCAAATGACTTGTTCAGAATCCTGCTGAGATGAGAGAGACCTTTAAAGGTCTTTGTATACCATTCCAATTAATGGAGGTGAAAAGTCTGAACCCTTAAATGTATTGGGGTCTTCCTGGCTGTTTGTGAACAAAACTTCTGATATTTTGTATTTGCAGTTGATTAAGAATTTGCAGGACCTTAGAAGCTGTTCTGTTGTCATTCTCAGTTTGAAGATTGGGAGCACTGCCAATGTAATTGACACTTCTCACTAAGGAGTTAGTGGTCCATTTACATGTTGTCAGCCTCTTGCAAATATCCTGACTTGAGAGGGAAAAACTAGTTAACCTCAGGTACAGGGTGCATTTTTAAATAGCACAGCAACCTAGGATCAAGGAATAAAGCCCATTTGAGCTACCTTATATTAAAGAAATTTACTTTAAGCTAAACTTAGTACAATCACAGACACTTAAAGATGTAAAACATGAAATGGAGCTAAGCCACATGGGGATACCTGAACTCTAGCAAAAATACCAAGTAATGAGACCAAGCTCTCTGTTTTTAAAGTAGGAAATAATCTACCTTGTCTCTGCTGCTTTGTATTTTGTCCATTTTGGTTACAGATGAATCTGCATTTGTTACTTGAACTGATGCATCTAATTCCAATTCTGTTGTCCACTAGCATCAAAGGGTCCCTGTGTCTTAAAATATTGATTCTATGAGAAATACTGTAATTAGCTCAAGTTAATTCCTTTACTGGGTCTTTTTTCATTGCTATCAGTCCTATACAAGCCAGGTAGTGATCAGAAAATCCACGTAAAAAAGGCTGTGGACAGCTACCTTGCACAAATTTTACTACAAGCATGAATTACTTAAAACACTTCTATCTTGGATGGTCCTAGGTACCAGAGTTCAAAATAGAAACCTTTTTGTATGTGTGTCTTCTAAGTCATAGAATTTAAGTAAAAGCTATATTGCAAGTGACAATGTCATTTTAAAAAGCAGTATAAGTTTTCATTTTCCCATAATGAAATACACACACACACACACACACACACACACACACACACACACACACAAACACACACATATGAAGAGAGAGAGGGGGACATTTATTGTTTCTTTGATGTATATGATTGATTTGCTTACATCTATGCCACATGTATGCAAATACCAGAAGTGGATGACAGACTTCCTAGAGCTGGTGTTGTAGAGAATTAGGAGCTCCCACATGAGTACTGGAAACTGAACCACAGCTTCTGTAAGAGTAGTAAATACTCTTAGTTACTGAGTCATCTCTCCAGCCTCAAAAATGTTTTTATCTTTAATTTCATAGTATTTCTAAAATAGAAGTCTTTTTTTAAAAAGTTTCTGATAGTGTTGGACTCTAAGTACCCAAAACCAAGGGACTCTCTCCCACAGAGAACCCACAGGCAGGACTTGTTGTAATAACATGAGATTTATTGATACTGGTGCACCAGGACTCTCTTGTATGCAGACAAAAAGAGAATGCTGAATCAGACTTGGGGCCGTTTATATACCAATATTCACAAGGCTCATAAAGGCAGTTTTATCTCTTAATCAATAACTACAAAAGCTGATTTTAATGTCCATTCTAAAGCTTGGTTTCCTTCCCAGTCTCTGTCTCTATTTACATCTGTATTTCACTCCCAATTTACATCTGTACCTGCTCCAGGAGAATTATTTTAAGTGACTGTTTACACAGGTGTTTTATTGCCTCTATCTTGGGTACTTTGTTCTTTTGAAAGGTTAGTTCAAGTCCCTGGGTTGCACCCCAAGGGCAGCTAACACTTGAGTGTAAAATTGAAAATCTGAACCTAAGAATCTTTCATGTTGAGACCTAAAATTTTCATTTTTACAATTTATTCTCACATTAGCATGGAGAAAAAAATTAAAGCTTTCATAAACTGTTCCTATTATAAAATTTGATTTGGATATTCAAGAAGAAAGTACTCATATTTTTAAACTAATCTCTCATCAATAAAACATCATGTTAGAAGATTAAGGCCCTTGCAAATAGGTCAAACAATAAATGGCATGACATTTTTACTTTTGTAATAAGCTGAGACCAAAATAAATTTATTAATGCAAGGAGTTCAATGCAAGGCAGAGGGTAAAATGTAACAAAAAGTTTCAAACCTTAAGAAAAGGTCTCTGGTGATGGTGAAGACTCCCAAATTTGGGAGACCCTTACTCAATTCTCGGGAAGTCATGAACACCCACAAACTCCAAGACACCGTACCTGGATGCAGTCAGCAGAGGTTTATTAGGGAAGAGAGCTGGCAATCAGTGTTCAAACTGCACGAGTACAGTTTGACCCCGAGTGGTGCGCTAAGGAGCTTTTTATAGTAAGGGGTAGGGAAAGGAAGGAATTTTCGCGCGGTTACACATGATTGGTTGTATTTTCGCACGGTTACACATGATTGGTTGTTTTATAAATTTTGAACTAAGCAAGCTGTAACACTGGAAAAGACCTCAATGGGGGGGGGGGGGGGGGAGAGGTAACCAAGATCAGTGGAAAGTTAGTTAGTTCTTGGAACCACCCAGATGTCTTGCATCTTTCTTTGTGGCCAGGAATGTGTCTTCCTGCTTTAGGCCTACCCCATCCACAGGTGGATTTTCTTCCCTGAGGCTTGAGGAGTGTATCCCAGGGCAGTGAAAGGCCTGGAATCTTATATTCAGTTCTGCTTTCTTGGAACTAGTGAGCCTGTATATAATTTATAAAATGGTCTTTATAAATTTTCACTCTACAACAACGGGTTGTTCTATTTTGAAAATGAAGATTCTTGTATTTCTATTATGTTTCAGTTCAATGCCCTTTCGTTTAACCTTGGAACATTTTTTTTTATTTTGCTTTATATTATTAGTGAGCATGCATTTGCATTTGACAACAAACGTGTGTGATATAGAAACATTCAACTGTATCATATTTTAAGAGTAAATAAAGGAAAATCAGTTTCTTTTTGACATGTTTCTCTAAGACTTTCCATATATTTTAAGCCATTTTGTTTGTCTGTTTATTTTAATCCTCAGTGTTGTATTTTAATACAACACTTAGTGTATTTTCTTTTATAAGTAAAATACATATTTTATTTGTTTCTAATCCTTATAAGTAATATTTTTCATAAATCATGTATTTTGATCTATATCTAATTCTGAAGACACTTACAAAAAGAACTTAGAGAAAGGACAAACTAATTTTTGCAATGACAAGTTTTCTTGGCTGTAATAGAAACTAAGAACTTGGGGAAGTATTTTGTGGATGCCCTTACATTTGGGGCATAGATGTGCAAAAGTGAAATATCATCTTTGTGGATTTTTTCTTTAATGAATATGAAGTATCTTTTTTTTGGGGGGGGGGGGGTTCGAGACAGTGTTTTTCTGTGTAGTCCTGGCTGGCCTGGAACTCACTCTGTAGACCAGGCTGGCCTCAAACTCAGAAATCTGCCTGCCTCTGCCTCCCAAGTGCTGGGATTAAAGGCATGTGCCACCACTGCCCAGCATGAAGTATCTTTTATCATCTTTTTTTTGATTATTTGGTTGAAACTTTATCTTATTAGATATTAGAATACTTACTCCAGCTTGTTTCTTGGATCCATTTGCTTGAAAAACCCCTTTTCAGTCCTTTATTCTGAGGAGATAGTGTCTATCTTTGTTGCTGATGTGTTTTTTTTTTCAGCAGAAAGATGGATCTGGTTTACATAACCAGTCTGTTAGCTTGTATCTTTCTATTATTACATTGTATCCATTGATTCTGAGAAATATTAATAACCAATTAATTATTATTTTATTAATTTATGTATTTATTATTAATTATTATTGTTATTTTGGTGGTGGTGGTGATACTGTGTGTGTGTGTGTGTGTGTGTGTGTGTGTGTGTGTGTGTGTGTGTTTCTCTTTTCTTGCTGTGAGATGATTCATTTCTTATTTTCATGGGTGCAGTTACCACAATCTTTGTGTTGGAGTTTCCCTTCTAGTGTCTAGTATCCTATGTAGGGCTGGATTAGTAGAAAGATTGTTTAAATTTGGTTTAGACATAGAATATATTGGTCTCTTCTTTTTTGGTGATTGAGAGTTTTGCTGGGTATAGTCGTTTAGGCTGGCATCTGTTGGTCTCTTAAGGTCTGCAAAAATCTGTCCAGAATTTTCTGGCTTTTAAAATTTCCGTTGAAAAGTTAGGTATAATTCTCATATGTTATATGATCTTTAATTCTCATATTCTTTCTTTCATTGTTTTTTTTGCTAAGAAGTGGTAGGAGGATTTTTTTATTTTGGTCCAATCTTTGTTGTTCTGTAAGCTTCTGATATATTTATAGATATCACTTTCTTTAGGTTAGAGAAGTTTTCTTCTATGATTTTATTCAAGATATTTTCTGGCCCTTTGGACTGGGAATCTTCATCCTTTTCTATTCTTATTATTCTTAGGTCAGGCAGACAGAAATGTAGGGTAATGGTGAGGTGCCCATCTTCAGTTGCAGGTGGAGGTATGACCTGGAAGCCAATGTGCTTTTTCATCTAAAAGAATGTACTTTAAGACCTTTGTGGATACATATAGAACTTATCTATACTATGCTTTCATCATACATACATACCTAGAATAAAATTTAATTTACAAATTAAGCAATGTGAAACAACACTAGCTGAAGATAGATCATAGTAAACTCAGCATAAACTTTTAAAAATGTTGTTATCATTTATTTATGTTTCATGAAATATATTGTTTGCCACAGTACATATGGAGGTCAAAGGACAACTCGAAATACTCTGTTCTTTCATACATTGTACAATTTTGAGCAAATTTACTCAGATAACAATTAATTAACTCCCCATGAGTACAACAAGCCTTAAGACATGTTTACATTGAAGTTCTATGAAATAATTTACAAATTATTGTAAGTCTTCCTTTTGACTTAGAAACAATTCTCAAGGCAAGGGTCTAGGAAGAATGACTAAGGTAAGTGTAATGCTTGGCACTAAGAAAATAGACAACACTTAAGTTGTTGCAAGGTACAATAATATCTCTCACAAGAATGTGTTTTCTGGCCTCGAAATAATACTTAAGATTTTATGGGGTGGGGGGAGTTTGCTATAAACAAACATAATATTCTGGGTAGCAAAAGATTACTAGATTGTAAACTACATTTCCCCAAACATTGTAGAGCAGGTTGAGCATGTCTTTCCTTTGGAGGATGTTGGAGTTTAAATTTTCCTGGCTTGTTTGGGGTATATCTATGTGCACAAGCACTTCTTGCTCTTTACAGCTTCCTCCTTACTTTCCAAGTCTTGATCAATTCTGGCTCAGTAGGTTATGAGAATTAACTCATGCGTGAGAAGGAATGGTCTTTGCTGTCTTCTTGTAGTCAACCACAACAGATACTCCTTAGAGTATAACTACTTTCAGCACAGCATATTTGTGGTTTATGGGCATTATGATGAGCATGACAATGTATTGTTATCTTTCTTAGTCTATGTATTGTATCCCATTGCTTTGACACTGTGCAGTTACTCATTCATGTACTGATGGACACTTCAACTAGTTCCAGTTTGGTTAAAGATGAATAAAGTTGCCATAGTCATTCTTGTGCAATTTTTAGAGTAAATACAACTTTATATTTCTCTTATGAACATTTCTGAATTGAAGTGACTGGTTTATAAAGAAAGTTTTATTTATATGCATAAAAATTACCAAATTAATATTTTATTTTTTCATATAGTACTCAATATTTTGATCATAGTTTTCTTCTTCCTCAATTCCTCCCAGATCCTGTCCCAATACCCATCCAACAGCAAGTTCTTTTCCTCTCTTAAAAAACAAAACAAAACCCAACCCAACCCAAACTAAAGTACACACACACACACACACACACACACACACACACTCTGGAGTCTATTTTGTGTTAGTCAACTACTCATAAACATAAAGTCTGCCAAGGAGTATGTTTGATATACCCAGTGTCACTCTGTTGAAGAAAATTGATTTTTTTCCTCTCTCTGCAGTTGTCAGTTTCAGTTAGATTCCTGAGTTGATGCGTCTTTGTGCCTACTTTGTGACTACTTCCCCTTTTTCAGGCTGAGATTTTGTCAGACAAACTTATGCAGCACTTATATATTCTGTCACATTCTCTGTGAGTTCATATGGGCATCGTTCTGTTGTGTTTAGAAGATGTTTCCTTGGAGATATCCAACACCTCTTGCTCTTACAACCTTTTGGACTCTTCTTCCACATAGATCCCTAAGCCTTGAGAGAAAATAAGTGATAAAAACTATCATTCAGGCCTGAGTGGACCAACATCATTAAACTCCTTGCTAGTAAAAAAAATGAATTACATGTCTTTGGCTAAATCAATCCCATAGACAGATTCATCCTACGCCAAGCTATTGCCAATTCTACTGATTACCTCTGCAACCACTTTGATTCTAAACACTGTTATGTGTTTTCTTAACATTGGTGAAACTCCAGAGTTCTAGTTGTTTCTAGTTGTTGCCAGTATTCTGTAGGGATGCAATCAGGTACTTCCTTGCAATTTAAATGGTTGCAGTGAGTAGCCACAATTCTTAATTTTAAAAAGAATAAAATAAACTTCACTAATATATCTTAGTTCAATACACTCAAACTATATAATTTCAATCTATAATACAATAAAACTATCTTCATGTGATAGACATGACAGTTATTTTGCTGTTTTTGAATTTTGGATGGCTATTTCTCTTTTGCTGAATTATCTCAGTCCTAGGAAAACTCTGTTTTAAATATGACCTTCTCTCCTAAAGCCAGTTTCTAGTCCAAGTAAGGAAACTTGTTGAGCTACGGCAGTGAATGTGAAATAGCTTCTATGTAATAAGTGTTTTACCTTTTCAGGGGATCAGGCTAAGATTTAATAGTGGTAGATAGAGAATTATCTATGAGATTCCTTTAAAGACAAAGGAGAAAGAGAACATAACATGGATGGAAGATCTGAGGCCAGTTCAGAGTCCAGACAGAAAATAAAAGTTCTGAGAAAAAAGAAGCTTTGGTGGGTGTGTAGGAGGGAGAGGCACTGCTCAAATTTAAAGACAAATGTTATATCAAAGATGAAGGGAGGAAGAAAGGAAAAGTATGAAAGAAATTAGGAGGGATTGATAAAACAGATGGAAGAAGGAGGTAGAAAAAGAAATTGGGAAAGAGAAAGCCCAAAAGGAAGAAAGAAAGAAAGAAAGAAAGAAAGAAAGAAAGAAAGAAAGAAAGAAAGAAAGGGGTAAGCTATACTTGAATTTATTCTTTGATTCACAATGATACACAGGTACATGCTGTTATACCTAAAACCTCCTCCTGGAAAAGGTTTGACTAAGAAAGTGAAAAGGCACTTTAGCAGGCCTCGAGAACAAAGGACATAAGGTAACAAGTAGTCTGTAGTTTGACTGATACAAAGTCAGACAACTGTCCTGGAAGACTCTAGTATTAAATTTTCATCTTCAGAAGCCATTTTTATAGATTACAATGCTGCTCTTGATATCAAAGGGTCAACTACACAGGAATAAAAATAGTGATCCCCCCACCCCCACTTACAGGAGAAAGGAAACTCAGAACTATCAGATATTGTTTTCAAGTTCCATCTATTTGCCTGCAGAGTGGTTGTACCAGCTTGCAATCCCACTAGCAATGGAGGAGTGTTGCTCTTTCTCCACAACCTCACCAGCATCTACTATCATCTGAGATATTACTCTTAACCATTCTGATTGGTATAAGGTGGAATCTCAGGGTCCTTTTGATTTGCATTTCCCTGATGACTAAGAATGTTGAAGTTATCATTGAGTAAAGAGTTGTTGAACTTACATGTGTACATGGGATTTCCATTGTTTTTATTGTTACTGAAGACCAGGCTTAATCAGTGGTGATCTGATAGGATGCATGGGATTATTTTTATTTTCTTGAATCTATGAATGTGTTTGCCTGTGTATTTGGAGCATAGATGTTCAGAATTGAGAGTTCATCTTGGTAGATTTTTCCTTTGACAAGTATGAAGTGTCCTTCCTTATCCTTTTTGTTAACTTTTGGTCAAAAGTCATTTTTATTTGCTATTATAATGGATATTCCAGCTTGTTTCTTGGGACCATTTGCTTGGAATTTTTTTTTCATCTTTTTACTCTGAGGTAGTGTATGTCTTTATCACTGAGGTGTGTTCCCTATATGCAACAAAATGCTGGGTCCTGTTTATGTATCAAGCCTGTTTCTCTATGTCTTTTTATTGAGGAATTGAGTCCACTGGTGTTAAGAGATATTAAGGACCAATGATTGTTGCTTCCTGCTTTTTGTTGTTGTTGTTGTTGTTGTTGTTTTTGTTGTTGTTGTTAGTGGAGGAATTATGTTTCTGTGTTTCTTTTCTTTTGGTTTTGTTGTGAGAAGATTATTTTCTTGCTTTTTCTTGGGTGTAGTTTCCCTCCTTGTGTTGTAGTATTTTTTTTTTCTAATATCCTCTGTAGATCTGGATTTGTGGAAAGTTACTGTTTAAATTTGGTTTCATCTTTGAATATCTTTGTTTCTCCTTCTATGGTAGTTGAGAGTTTTGCTGGGTATAGTAGTCTGGGCTGGCATTTGTGTTCTCTGAGGGTCTGTATGACATCTGCCTAAGATCTCTCTCTCTCTCTCTCTCTCTCTCTCTCTCTCTCTCTCTCTCTCTTGAGTGTCTATTGAGAAGTTTGGTGTAAATTTGATAGGTCACCCTTTATATGTTACTTGATCTTTTTCCCTTACAGGTTTTAATATTCTTTCTTTGTTCTGTGCATTTGTTGTTTTGATTATTATATGAGGGGAGGATTTCTTTTCTAGTTCAATCTATTTGGTGTATTTGGTGTCCTTTAGGCTTCTTGTACATTCATGACCATCTCTTTCTTTAGATTGGTGAAGCTTTCTTCTATGATTTTGTTGAAGATGTTTTCGGATATTTGAGGTTGGAGTTTCTTCTCTCTTTTATACTTACTATTCTTAGGTTTGGTTTTTTCATGTTTTGAGGTAGGAGCTTTTTGCTTTTTGTATTTTCTTTGATGTTGTGTCAATGTCTTCTATTGTATCTTCTATGCCTGAACGTCTCTCTTCTATTTCTTGATGTTCTGTTGGTGATGCTTGCATTAGTGACTCCTAATCTATTTTCTAGGTTTTCTATCTCCAAGGTTGTCTCCCTTTGTGTTTTCTTTAATATTTCTCTTTTCATTTATAGATCCTGGATGATTTTGTACAATTCCTTCACCTGTTTCTTTGTGTTTTACTGTATGTAGTTCTTTAAGAGATTTATTTGTAGTTCTTTAAGAGATTTATTTATGTCCTCCTTAAGTACTTCTATCATCTTCATGAGATAGGATTTTAGATCTGAATCTTGCTTTTCAGGTATGTTGAGATATCCAGGTCTTAGTGTGGTATAAGTAAGGACTGGGTTCTAATGCTGTCAAGTAGCCTTGGCTTCTATAGCTTATATTCTTGTGCTTGCCTCTAGCCACCTTAATATCTCTAACTCTAGCTTCACTTGCTGTCTCTGACTGGATCCTGTCCCTCCTGTGAGCCTGGTTTTGTCATGTCTCCTGGAAGTCCAAGTATCTCTGTGAGTCTGTGATTCTGGGATCCTGTGATTCTGAAATCCTGTAATCCTATGATTCTAGGTGTTAGATCTCCTGGGAGTCGATCATGCTCTGGGATGCCCTGTATTGCAGGAGTATGTGGGAAGCCAGCACCCTGTGTCTACTCTAGGCACAGGTGCAAAGTAGAAGATGTAGGTCCCTCTGGCTGAGTGGAGGTTTCTATATCCTTGGATCCCTGGGGTCCTGGTTACTCCAGGTATTGAGGCAGATATTGTGGCCTCACCTGTAATCCTGGGTGTCTCAA
The DNA here is from genome assembly GCA_030674055.1 of Rhabdomys pumilio. Taxonomy (NCBI): domain Eukaryota; kingdom Metazoa; phylum Chordata; class Mammalia; order Rodentia; family Muridae; genus Rhabdomys; species Rhabdomys pumilio. The sequence continues at coordinate 88,170,719 of JANHMN010000006.1, forward strand.
AATAATTTTTCAAAATCTAGTCTGGAAGTTGTTTGTGGTCAAAGCATTATTATTTTTGAAAAGTCTAGTAGAAAAAACTAGCTATAGTAAAGTTTCTATTAACTGTGAGTATACTTAAACTACAGTGGGTTTGTGTACTGTTAATACTTACTGCACATATTGAGTGAATTTGAAGTTTGAAATTATGATGATTTCCTCTGTGTGACTTTCATTTTGAGATTAGGTAAGTCTGGGTCTGATTCCTGGAATCTCTTTCCTAATTTATAGCTGGACACAAAATAATTTAAAGTGACAGAAACAAAATAATATTGAGTATTTAAAAGTACACTACTACGTCTCTAATTCATAATGCATCCATGAAATAAGAATTGTAATGGTATTTTATAAAGATTAATTGAGGAAAGAGGGAAGCAAATACATACATACTTGTTCAACATAGGTTAAATTAGAACATGAAACTGAAATTCCAAGGCCTAAACTGTTCACTTAGAGCTGATCATAGCCTTATCTGTCAGTGCAGCAAAGATAAAAACAAACAAACAAACAAAAAAAACAAAAAAACAAAAAAAAAAAAACAAACAAAAAAAACCTTACTTTCATGAATTTTGGAAAGACTGCTGACATTTTTTACTATTTTAACATAATACCCTCTAACCACTAGTGGTTTTTAAGTTATCTATAAAATGGAAAACATTTTTTTTTGTAAAAAAAAAAAAAAAAAAACACTGATAATTTGGAATCATAATCTACTCATTGCTGTCTATTTTACCTAGCAAAGACACATAATGTAGATGGAATCTCTACAAAAAGAAACAATCCAACCAAACAAAAACAAGACCAATTAAGAATACCATTTGGTTGAAGCACTTGGGTTTTCACTAGAAATGTAAGAATTCATTACACATTTACAAATAATAGATGTCATCTCAGGTTTGAATGTTTCCAAATGTCTCATCTGACTATCTTTCTATGAAAAATGTAGACTGATAGTTCAGAAACATAGTTTCATCTAGAGAAGGAAATCACATCCTTCTGAGATTTTTGTTTAATAAAATATTAATTATGTTAACAATATTGTCTTGAATTCTTCCCCTCTCTCTACATGACTTTCATTCCTATTTTTCTCTTTATCTTTGCCAGTTCTGTTCTGGGCATATGAACTCTTGAGAGAAAAAACAAGGTGATAAAAATTTAAACACATGAAATCATGCCAAACAAGGTAGAACTTGTACATATTTTAAGTGGTAACTGTTGATATGGCTGTTAAAGGCTGTGTTTGTTTGACATAAAAAATAGAGAAGTAGCTAAATTGAGGTATTTCACTTTATATCAAATAAATAGTTGATGATAGATTGAGCAGTAGATAGATATAGATAGATAAAAATAGAGAGAGGTAAATAGAGAGAGATAGGTAGATACAGGTATATAGATTTTATACATATTATATATATAATATATATTTAATACATAATTAAAATATATTAAATATATTTTTATATATTATTATACCTTGTATATAATATATATATATACATTATATACAAGGTATAATAATATATACCTTGTATATAATATATAAAAATATATTTAATATATTTTTATATATAATATAAAATATATATATTATATATAATATATATTATATATTTTATATATAATATATTTTATATATTATATACCTTGTATATAATATATAAAATATATATTTATATAATTAAAATATATTAAATATTTATTTTATATATACTACATTACATATATAGAGAGATCTGAGAGAGAGAAAGAGAGAGAGATAGGTAGGTAGATAGATGATTGACACACAAAATAGTTTTTTAAAATATATCAACAGTGGCCAACTAAAACTAAAGTCAAGAATACAATTTCATTTATAAAACTTTAAAATATATAATATTTAGGTATAAACTTAACAAAAGATATTAAAAAACTTGTCTTAAGGTTTTGATTGCTGTAAAGAACACCATGAGAAAAAAGCAAATTGTGTAGAAAAGGGTGTATATCTATCTTAATCATAAAAGAAGTCAGGACAGGAATTCAAATAGCAGGAACCTGGAGGTAGGAACTGATAAAGAGACCATGGAAGGGTTACACTTGCAACCCACATTCTTGCTAAGCCTTTTATCATATAGAACCCACAATCACCACCCCAAGTTTGGACATATCCACAATAATTTTGAACTTCCCCCATAAATCAGTAGTTAAGAAAATGTCTTATAGCTGTATCTTGTGGACATATTTTTTTCAGGTGAGGCTTCTCCTTTTAGATAACTCTAGCTTATGTCAACTTGACATAAGAGTAGCCAGCACAGACATTCAAAAAAGAAACTAAAATTTGCTGAATAATGTATCACAGGTTTTCTCTCAAATATAGGTTAGGATACAGAAAATATTACATAAAATGAAGAGTAGAGAAACCTTAAGAATATAGAGAAATGGGAAGGAATAATAAATACTGACAGAGGGAGTGTTACCAGAGCACATTATATGAAATTAAGTAAATTCTTTAATGAACACAACTCCGTATACAATAATATATGTTTATTATAAATAAAAGAAGTGAAACAATTTAGTATAATCTGACATAAGATCAGATAACACAGATTGGAATTTTCACTGTGTAAAACTGTGGAATATTATCCCTTTGCTCCATTCTGTTTAAACATTATAGCCCAATTTTTTTTCTAATTTTATCCTTCTTAAAATTTAGCCTTTTCTTGATATTCCCATCTTTTTCTTCTCTGATATACTCTCCTCATTCTGAGGATTCATTTCTCCATGGACTATTTTCTCTTGTCAGATAAGTGTTAATTTTCTCTGCTTATTGAGCTCAGTACACAGTGTATTTCTATCTCAGGCATCTTTTAAAGTATCACTTCAAATGTTTCTTCCCTTATTTTTGTTTTAAGTTTGACCTTTAATTTTCCAAGGTGTATGCTTTATCCTTCATTCCTAGAGATTATACCAGGCATGTGGGCATGCCTTAAGCTTTTAGTTATCATTCTGGTCTCAGCCCAAATGTCATATTCTCATAATTTCTTCTTGTGTTGTGGGGTATGTATCATATCATTTGTTACATCCCCCATCTTATTATTCACATTTAAAAGTATACATTCGATTGTGCATCCATCTTTCTTCTTTTCATGATTTACAGAGATCTCTCATGTGAGAACACATTTGTACTACTCACAGTTATAACAGAACACACAATAGTTCTTTTCAAGTTTATGTTTTGTAAATATTGAGCAAGTGGTGGTAAATGAACACATATGTCAAGTATTAAAAACATGTTCTTCAATGAAAGATGAAGAAAACGGGGTTAATTTTAAGGTAGAAAACATACTAAAAGAGACCAGTGTCCCTTTGTAAGTGTTGAAAACATATGTGGAAGAGAACATGTGATGATTAGCTTTGTAATTACAAGGATACTTTGGCTAAGCTATTTTTTAAGCAACAAATAAATACCAACTAGAAAGGTGATGGTGGAAACTAAACGATATAAAGTATACAAAGTTGAATTCAGTTCACTAAGAGACTTATCTTTTTTTCATTTGGGAAATTTAGAAAAGAACTTACTCAGATAAAATAAATTCAGATACAACCTTGGAATTACTCAATGTTGAGAAGCCCAGACATTTGAGCTTTGGGGTGATTTTCTGGCATCTAATGTGAGGCTACTGTAATGATATATGACAGATTCTGGTTCTCTTGTGAAGCAGTGTGAAGGGGTATTCCATTCTCCCCTTACCTGTGAAATGTAATTAATTTAAGTGACTAACTGCTGTAATATTAACTTTTTTTCAAATCCTATTTTTCATGATGGTTCTTATATACTTTGACTTTCCTTGTAGCCCACTGTCAACCAGAGGTAGTGCAATAGAAAAAAAAAAAAAAAAAATATATATATATATATATATATATATATATATATATATATATATATATGACAAATGAACCTGTTTAGAAAGGTTCTTCAGAACAACTCCTATCTCTGTTGTCTGGAAATTAACAGTTCAGTTCACAGGTTAACAGGCAGCAACAGCTCGATCCACTCACAAACACCTCATGGATGCACCAGCAGTCCGGTTAGGTAGAGTCAGGTTAGCAACAATGTCCTGACAAATGCAGCTCAACTACATAATGTAAGGCAAACCATTACATATGTGTTGTTAGCAAAGAATCCTTCATCATATGTCCTTTCACCTGCTTGCTTTAGCAGAATATCCCTTCTTCTTTGTCTGCTTCAACAAAACATTACTTCAGGAGTCTGCTTTAACAAACTTTTAGTCCTGTGTCCACTTTAATGAAATGTTTCTTCATCTGTTTGCCCCAGCAAAACACCATTCAACTGACTTTCCAAAGAACTCTTAAGTTTCCACTTCAGCCAGTAAAGAGTATTTTGAGATTTTATAACACTCTAAGCCTCTACCTACATGTATGCATGATAATTTGTTATAAGTAGTGCCATCACTTCTCTCCCTCTTACAATAATACTGATAAGTTAAGGATCCCCTTATCATAAAGAGGAATCCCCACTCATGATCCCAAATAAGAATCCATTCTCCAGCCACATAGAAGCAGCTGTTACCAAAGATCAGTGTTACCAATGACCATGATCTTCTTTCCATAGAACATATAGAAATGCCTGCAAATGACTGATGTGAATAAGGAAGAGACAGAACCTTTACAAGCTCTGCTTAAATTTTTAACACCTTCTTACTTAGTATATTCTATCCCAGAGTATTTTCCCGAGATTCAGTTAATAATTTAAAAGTAGCATGATTTAGCTTTGACACTAAGACTCACTTTTCATATTTTTGTAAGTAAGATGCTATCAATCACACACAGGGCAGGAAGCTATCTTCATAGTATGATCTAAGGGACTCAGGAACTTATCATCCTGAAATGTTAGTTTTATTCTCACATTTTCCCATTCCTTTGGTTTCTTCTGTAAGAATGTTCCAAGCCTGGAAGCACATGCCATGTGTTAGTTTCCTCTTTTTAATGCTTCTTCTTAAACTTCATATGGAATTCCTTTTTTTCTTTAACATGGAAATAAACATGTCTATGTAAATCAACTTTTACAAACAGACAAACCAGGCTCACTTACCCTGGTTTTTCCTCTTAAGATTAACAGAGAAACTCTGGCACATTTGATATAAGCAGTTATAGATAGAAGTGTGAAGCAATTGTTTAAAAGATGGTATCTAGATATATTGCTTTATTAAGTCTTACAGAATACTCAAATTTTGACTAACGTGGAATCCACAGGAATTTTGGGTTATTATCCTGCAGGACAAAATAGAAAAAGCCTAAGGGTAGGCACATATAGTACTTTAGTTTACTTAATTTGTTTTGGATTGTTCTAATTTTCAAATCAGGCGTGCTATTGAGTTTTGCGGTTATATTATTACTCTGGGAGAAAGGTCAAAATAAAGGTTTTTCTGGTTGCTGGTTCAGGATATGCTGATTTGGGAGAAAGATTTTGTCTTTGTGGTTTTAGAAAAGGTGACTGGTGTCTATACACCTTCTAGAGTAATATGAATCAGATATGACTAAGGCAGACCTCATGAAGAGCTAGATTTCAGAGAATCAAACAAAAAAGTTATCTTGATGATACTAAAATTTTGTTTTGAGATTTGTATATTCCAGAATATACAGCCTTGGTGAGTCTCATCATCAGACATGCTGGACTGACCTGCTTGAACTCCTGATGTCCTGGACTTTCAGTCAGATCCAGTCAGGACACAGACATCAGAGACTAATACATTTGTTGGTGTGTCCTTCTTAAGGCCAATGCACTTCTCCATTTTCCCTCCCCTTCCTTCACCCTTTAAAGATATCTCAATGTCCATATTCAGCTGAAGAAGTTAGGAAGAGTCATTGTTCCAGTTCCCTGGGCTTAGGGGCTGGAGGTGGTTATTCTAAGGCTTCCTTTCTAGTGAATTTAGAAATGGTTATAATTGGAACAGAGAGGAAATAGCTAGAACTGATTGTGTAGTCATAATCTCATTTGGTAGAAATCTTTACAATAGTTACTACTAATAATAAATAAAATCTTTACAATAAATAAAAATAAATCTTTATAATAGTTACTACTAATATTAGTTGAAGTCATAATCTCTTATTTCAGTGCAGAATTTATTCTGATACAAAATCAAGGTTTTCATTGGTATAAATTTCTTCAATTGATACAAAAAAATTAAAAAGTACAAGGCTTAGACACAGTCTTTCTATAACTATTATTATAAACTGATCTGAGATACTTAGCTTGTGAGTTAAGGGCCAAATGGCAAATTTATGGCTCTGAGTTTATTGTTAGTTTTCAGATATTTTACTTAGAAATAGCTGAGAGTAGTTAATGGACAACAGTCCAGATTACTTTACATAGATAGTTGGTTTTCAAAAACATTGGAAATCTACAGAATGTGACATTTAATGTTATTTATTCACTTGTTGAGACAAATCTGCTCCTAACAGCTCCCAATTTGTGGATTCAAAGGAGTAGCTGAGCATCTATGCCTCCAGGTAAGATGATATACAGTGGTTAGGTGGCCACTGGGCAGAAATTTTCTATCTCTCCTACAGACCTGTACCATCTTTGTGTGGACACAAGTTACAGTTTATGTCAGCTTAGTTCTGTTGAGCAAAATAAGCTAGTCCTTAATAATTCCTGTTTTACAAGGTCTGTTACAATATCCTGAGCCAGTAAGCTAAAGACTGATGCTCCAACTTCCTGACTTTCTGGAGCTGTATAGGTAGACAGAAGTCTCTATAATTTGTCTCAGTTCTAGAAGTTGTGTTAAACTTCTTATATTTTCAGATAGTGTTGGTCATTCTTGGATTTCTGAAGGTTTTGAAAAACTACTTATAGTCTCATAGCCAACCCAGACTATTTACATTGAAAGCACAGATTAGAGATGATGGTTTTCAGATAGCATATTATCTAAAGTCAGGACATAAGTCAGGTGTAGAATTACAAGTCTTTTAAGTTAGGACAAATGACCGAGTGTTCTATTTTTTTGGCAAAAATGATGGACTGGGTGTTAGATCTATCTTGTACTTTATAAATTACAAAATGGTAATGTAAGACTCTGATGAGTCTTAGCTTACCGGGCACCCCCTGAGTGAACAATGTGGAACAGGAGATTGATGCAAAAGCAAGAAGAATTTTATTATTCCAGCATGCTTGGGTTATCCTCCATCCAAAAGGAGAGGCAATGATCCCACACAGCTCATTCAGTGAGCCTTTATACAGTTTTTAGGGGTAGACTAAAGAAACAGCAACTTGGCACAATATGATTGGCAGAACAGTCTGACTTTTAAACTGATTGGTCATTAAGGAATGAGGATGTGGATGGATGGCCAAAGGTCCATCCTGTGGAATCAGTCCCTACCTGTAGGTTGGTTCTCTCCCCTGCTGTCTGAGAAATGTTAATTAGCCTCTCCCTTCTGGAGGACCAAGTGTTCCAAAGTTCCTGAGCTGACCTCTTCAGTAGTAGTTGTGCTCAATTTATATCTGAGATAAAAGAGGGAAGTGTTGTGAATAGCCCTGGTGTTGCCTGTATTTTGATGCTAATTCTACTCTCCCATGAAGGGCTGCAGAAGAGGAGTGAATCATGTACAAAGTTTCTTGTGAAACTGCTCTCCACCTTAACTTGTAAAATAAAGGCTAGAGCTGGTGACTGGGCAGTGAAAGGGAAAGTGAAGCTTTTGGGAGAGAAGGAGGAGAGGAGAGAGAGGACAGGGGAGAAGGAAGGAAGATGGAGCAAGAGAAAGATGATCCAGATTCCACGTGGCTTTAAATAGCCACAGGTAGCTATGAATATCATAAAGGAAAGAATAATTGGGAAAACTTGTCTAATCTAGGTGTCCATCACTATCAATTGGCTCTGAAATTATTGTGTGGGCCTCTTGTGAACTGAGAATTTATTGATATAGAAATAAGACCAATTATTTATAAGCTTCTAGAGTTTTGATTTATTAGGTTAAGGGGATTTGTGACAATTAGCCACAGGAGGTAGATAGCTGAGGAGGCTCTGAGTCAAACTAGAAACTTCTTTCCACTGTATATACTAGATAAATGAAATCTCGAGCTAAGAATTTAAAGAAGGCAAATAATTTTTGTGGTTTAGCCTTTGGAAAAAGATGCACTTATTCCAGTCTTTGGAAACTGAGAGAAAGCTCTTTGTTTTGAAATAGACTGAATTGGGATTTACGCCACTAGAGTTACCAATACTACTTTTAGAGAGTTTTTGCCAAATCAACAGATTCCCTCCCATTCATTTCTGTCACAAAAACAGGACATGTGGTTTTTTGATAGCTCCATAAGAATTTCCATTCAGAAACAAGAGTTTATTAAACACAGATCTGGTATCAATTAACACTATAAATGTAAGTCATTGTTTATTTTAATATGAGAATATACCCTTTCCAGCCTTGAGCAGACTGAACAGACCTTGCCTGCCGGACAGAACTTTAACACCTAGGTGAAGTCTGCTGCTTTGTTTACACTTACAACTTCCTACAAGAATTTAGAAAAGAGACCACGTGCTGAGCCTGTTTTGCAACATAATCCAGCAGAAACAAAGGATGGGTTCAGTGGACTTTCCCTATATAAACTCAGTGCTGAATATTAAACTTTGATCCTTGATCAGAGACTTGCCTTGGCTTCAATCTTCTCTCTCCTCTCCCCCCATTCTTTACATTTCCATCCCCCTTTCATGTGAGCTCTGTTTGTCGTAGCCGCTGGATGGCTACACAAGAACATCAGACATATCACATGATATACAAAGAACTCATTAATCTCTAAAAAATGCTTAATCTTTTCTTTAAAAAGAGATTCAAATCAGTTTTACATTAAGGAAGTGGGAGAGAAAAATATGTTTCCTTCAGTGAAAATCTTGGGTAGGAAAGTGTAAAGGACCCGAGCTGCCCCACCTTAGGGGCCAAACTGTAAAAGCCTGAGCTGTAAACTGTAAAGGACCACTCTGGCCCACGTTTGGGGGCCAAACTATAGTGGCCCTCTCTGTTCCGCAAGTCAGGGTCTAGCAAGAGATAGAGTGGGGGGAAGAAGGGGAAGAGACGCGAAGAATAGAGACAAGCCAGAGGATCTGTAGTAAAGTCTTCTTTACTGTCTCCACCATACACACACCACTACACCTACTACTACTACACCACACTACTACAAGGAAATCCTGGGTATTTATAGGCTTTTGCCACGTGCCCTTGTAGGCACGTGGATACCACAGGCCTTGCAGCTGTGGATATGACGAAAGCCTTACAGGCACAGATAGCACGTGCGCCTTACAGGCATGTATGGCGAGGATAGCACGTGCACCGCATGCCTTGTAGGCGTGGATACCAAGTGCTCCTTGCAGTTGGGGGCACTAAACAGCAAAACAAGCTATGTGGGATATCAGAGTGTGCTTCAGCTGTTGTAGGCTGTTGAAAACCAAGTCTCATGTCAGGGTATATGGCTCAAGATGGCTGCAAAGCTGATAGCTGCTTTCTAGCCGCTTTCTGCTTAAAGTCGGCTCCCAACAGAAAAGGAGCAGTTCTCATATTGGATCATGTGGTGGTGATTACTGATTGTCAACTTGATAGTATAGAATCATCTAGAAGACAAATGGCTGGACATACCAGGTTAGACATGTCTAGATTGACTATGTTGAGGAAGAGTTCCCTTGTGGCTCTAAGCAATTACTAGGTTGTGCATGAGAGGATGGTTACAATTTAACTATGGCTTGTCTCCTGATATTCATATTGGGGCTAAATCTGCAGATTGAGTGATGTTGAATATATAGAAACTTACCTAAGTTTATGGATAGCAATAGTGGGACATGATTAGGATTTGCTCTTGATAATATTCTTGGGTAGAATTTCCAGCATTGAAAGCTATCTTAACGTGGAACACTAGAGTCCTTGAATTTCCTAGGAACTCTGCTAGCAAGGAGACTGTCACTAGAGGTGTCTCTTCCATAAATACGAACTAAAATAAAACTACTTAACTTTGACAGTTTGTGGTAACTGTGTTCTTGACAGTAATTAGCTAAAATGGAGAAAACAAAGTAACAAAGGTAATCTGACTCTATATAATCCACAGTTAGAACACAGGGTCACTAGGTTTTTAGTGATTGGTAGGAATGCTCTTTGTGTAGTGTAACTGCCATATGAAGTCCTGATAGGTGCTCAGTGGGTGTCTTGCTGGCATTTATCTCTGAAAGTGGTGCTTCTGCCTTTCCTTTCAGCAAAGCAACTGTTTGGTACAAAATGAATGAATTATGTCTTTCTTATGTGGTAAGCAGAACAAGTGAGACTAGTAATTACCACAGGAATTATGTGCTTTTGAAATTGGGAAAAAATATATTATAAAAATAATAGGAAATTAACCAGAACTAAGACACTGTCTTCAGCTTCACCATTAGCCTTGTAAATACCATTCTGTGAGCATTTCACTCAGTCATTTTTTGCCTCATTTTTTTTTATCTCGTATTCAATCACATTCTCAGTCACTCACAGTATGGGTGATAACTGTTTAAGAAAGAATATGTAGACTTTTTGTTGGTATAATTTATTGATTTAAATACTTTATAAGTAACAGTTTGAACTTTTAAGGTAAATAATCCATGATTTAAGCAGCTCTGTAATGAGTCATGTAAATATAACACACAACATTTACTTCCACTTTGTTTTAGAAGAATCCCAAGTGCCCATCAATCATTTTTCTATGTACAAGCTCACCTCGTTCTGCAGTCTGCACATAACAATGACTATTGTTTCATGAGACAGAATATATACATTGTGCATAATTTATGATAATTACAAGTAAAATAAGCAAACAGGTAAAAAGGCATGCTACATAAAAACAAATATGGTGGATGTTTATAATTTTTAAAATATTTCACCCATTTACAGGTATTATTCTTGAAATTCTAGTGAAATGATGCACATTTGATCGTTTTAATCAGACTTTTTTCTCAAAACCTGTACTATCAGGTAAAAAAAAAAATTTAAATATAATTTGAATTACCAAATGAAACTTTAAAAAGTTAATGGTACAGGATTAACAGATGCATTCATTAAAAATAAAAAATAAAAAATAGCTTGGCATTTCAAAATATATGTAATTAACCATGCCTTAAATACATAATATATATACTTGGTATTATTTGATGATATTATAGTTATGTTTGGGATAACTAGGTTTATTTTTAAAAGAAAGGATCACAAATTATAATCTGTTAGTAAAATAACATATGTATATAATATTATTTACAATAAGCCGGGCCAAAATTTAGGCTCATCAGATTGCAAGAAATAGCCCAAACTGTTAAAATAAGGTGGGTAACTGTGTAAGTAAATTCTACCTCATGCAGAGGACACTAATGAAAGCTTAGCACATCATAATTTGTCTTTATGTTTGCATGAGGAACCTAGTCATTCCTAAGCCATGCTCAATGTTTGCTCTGTTGATCTTATGCACTCAAAAGAGCAGCAGGGTAAGTTTGATATTTAAAGTAGTGCTTGGGAACCCTTTGGTTTTGTACAATGGCAACTCACAGTTAAACAGTCTGAATTCGGGTGGGTTTATTTAAGAATGAGGAATGATATGTATTTCTGAATGCACTTAATTGGTATGCTGTAAAAGCATAATTAGAAAGGTTAGTCGGTTGATTACTAAAGGTATAGTGTAGGTGTCACTAGTACAATACTTACACATTTTCCACGACTAACTGTCAATAAGACTTCCATTTTCTTTTCTAAGTGAAACAAATTGTTCATTCAACTTAAATTAAAAAAAAAGATAGACAAAAAGGAAGGAAGGAAGGAAGGGAGGAAAGAAAGAAAGAAAGAAAGAAAGAAAGAAAGAAAGAAAGAAAGAAAGAAAGGAAAAAGAAACATTTCTCTTCATGGGCTATTTTCCTATCCATCCTTCTGAATTTTCTCACATCCTGACGAGCTGTAACAGCAGGACTAGATTTCCTAATAAAGCAGCTGTTGCTCTAAAGTCTGTGGTCAGTAGCATGTACATTTTGTATGCTGGAATCTTAGAAATTGATTTTCAGTAGGCCATGAAAATCACAGGGAGACAAGAAAGTGGCTTTGGCTCACAGCTTAATTTCTCCTTTGCATTCTCTATCTTTTCCCACTTAAGAATCACTTTTAAATTATTTCCCTAAGTAAATAAAAATGGTAATGATATTTAAAGTTTATTTTAATATTTACTTTAATTAAAATTATTCATTTATTCATCTGATTAAGTTCTAAGATTGGCTATACTTAATTAGGAAAATCATAGAAACTCACAGTGGTCACTTGTTTCAATTTAGATGGAAAATATTGACCTCTCTCAGAAATTCACAATAAAGAACGGGACAAAGAAAGATGTTGCTGTTTGGGGGTGTTAATTTTGCTTGTGATCTCGATTTAAGACTTCTGATGAGTAACAAAGAGTATAATTAAAAATGGGCACCAACATAAAATAAAATAAAAGGTTGTAGCAGGGAGGGTAGTTCCCAGACGGGGCACTTGTTTAGCATGCACATGGCCCCTTATTATATTCCTAGGATCAGAAATACCATGTATAAGATGTTTTATTTTGAAAATATAACTTTCTAAAGAGTAAAAATAATAATACTAATATACCACTAGAGAATACAGACAAATGTATTTTATGGATTTTTGAATAAAATATTTATACAGTGACATAAATGTATAAGACAACATTTCAATTGGAGAAAATTAAAATGTTTAGGTGTGTTTCCTAAAATTCCATTTTTGTCTTTACACTTTAAATATTTGAATTATTTTCCCTTACAAATCAAATACTTTGCTAGACATTATCTAATTTTCCCTGAAAAATGAATGGCTTTGGATTGATATTTATAAATGATTGATCCCTTGTTATATCAATATAAAATATCAAAATTAGATCTTTTGTATTTCAAGCCATGGCAATTCATTAATTCTAGCAAATAAGTCAAAACTGTGCTTAAAAAGTTACATGAAAATGGGTTAAAATCTTAAAGGGATAGAGGTAAGAAACATGGAGAATGCTACTTATTGCTTCTTCGACAGGGTAGATATAAATTCTATGTTGAATGTTTTCAGACACTCCAAAATCTAGAAACACTATAACAGGGCTGTGACTCATGCAACAGTACCCAAAGAGTTTGGCAGTGTATTCCTTATACTCAAAGGTCCAGTGAAATCAACTTGACTTGCCCTTCATGTACCTATCATTCTAAATGCAGATTTTAGAATAAATTTTTCTTGCAGGGGCAAAGGGCAGGAGCTTTAAAATGTTGATTCTGATATTTCCCATGAGACAGCAAAGATGTTGGCATAGACCCACTTTCTCTTATATGACAAAGCCTTCAGCAGCCAAGATCCAAATTCACAGTCACTACTCTTCCCTAATGATCTCTACTAAATTCTAACCCTTTCCTCCTTACCTCACAGGCCTACAGTCTTCAGGCCCATGAACATGAAAAAGAAAATCCTCAGCTCAAAGAGAAAAAACTATTGCCATGCACTTTATAAGAACTATGAAGAAATAGAGACAGAAAAGACAGAATAAAGGGAAATAGGAAAGAACAGAAGTACTGGAGTTAAAAAGGAGAAAGGGGCATACAGGAGCTTGAAACTGCCAAGGTATTTAAAGACCTGATTAGTTTGTCCTATATGGTCTCTATGTATACAATACATTCATTAGACTTTTATTAAGAGACTTATTTAGAAATGATCCCAGATCTATCATATTTAAGATGCAACTGCAGTTGCTACAGATGATATTTGAATTCCTACCTGGCTTCTCATTAGCATAAAGGTTATATTACAGCTTAATTTGCTATGTAGCAAATACTGATTGGAGACATAGTACTAAATTTACCAAACAGAAGCAAATTCTGCTTTAGTAGATATATATGATGAATTTTTTGTCATTGTTCCTTTAAATAGTCATTCTAATTAATAGTTTTATTAAATACTTTGTTTTCTAAAGCTCAATTTTATTTGGTGTACGTATCATTCAGTATTATTTCATCACAGTTTGTTGAATATAAATACTATGATTTAAAAAAATCTGTAATGATATATCTATCAATATCTTCAGCTTTCTCTTAGGTAAACAAAAATGAAATACAGAAAGAGTTTTCATCTAAGCAAATAGTGTCTTTGCTTTGTCCTCCCTATGGGGGGATTTTTCTTACTCTGTCCTTCCCTCCAGCTGACTCCACCTAAATATTTCTAGAAAAACTTTTATGGCCAGATAATATTTTGTATTTCATAGACAGTAAAATAAGGATCAAAAGAAAAAGCAAGAGGTAACCATTATTTTAGGTCACGAAGTTACATAAGAAATGAATTCTGCAAGTTTTGCTCACACATCTGAAACTAATAAAAAGGACAGGCCTGATAATCATGGCTGCTATCTACTCATCATTATCCTTACACAAATGTTCAAGACTTTTTCTAAAATTCCCACAGAGTTGCTTTAGATGATTCTAGAGTCTGTACGTTATCTAGACCACTGAGGTGCTTTACTTTTAAAGCCTTAATACGAAGGAGTCCGAACACACTGCTTTTGACTTTTATTATCAATCTCTGAAATAGTTTAGTATTTTAATAGGAGAATATTATTCAATCAGAGAAACATGGATCAATGCCACCGTTTAAAGTCCCTCTGATTTATAACAACTTCACAACCTTGTTTTTGTAGCAAAAAACTTGAAAAAAATAACAATCACTGAAATATAATTGATTCTTGATTGTTGTCACCAGAGGATAAAACCTGAGGAACTAAGCCACAGCATTAGGTTCTCGTAGCTAAAGCTCTTGATGCATTTTATGAAATGCTTCTTCAAACCCTAACAACTTTGAAGTTTATATACAAGTGAACTGGCAAGGTCTAATAATTGTTTTTTCTAAGACTAATGATTCTAGTTAAAAATAGGAGGGAACTTATTTCTCCTATATTTTTTGTTCTAAATGAATTCTGCATGAAATATCCAGTTACAACTCAGTGAGAATCCTCTTAGTGATAGTGGCAGAGTACCCAGCTGCTTTGCTTTCCATGTTAGAAGACAGAGAGAACACCTTCATTTCTCCCCTGAACACTCCCAAATGGTCTTACGTTCGCTTCTTATCTTTAGCTCTCTGGAGCTTCCTAGAGGAGAAGGGCAGACTTGGGTAAAGCTAGGCCATGTTTCCTTTCAGAAGCTGAGTAATTGCTTTGTTAGTAGAGTGCAAGTTGAGATAATATGAAGTATGGAATATAGAATAGCCTTAAAAAATGGTGGCACAAGACTTTAGAACATAAAGTGTTTTCCAGACTTCGTGACTCAAGTTCACAGAAAGAAAAACCTATGATTCCTAGGTCAGGTGTTGGGGGAATGCAAAGTGCAAAGCCATTGTTAGTGGAATGTCAGTTCAACCAAACGTGTGGAGAGAAATGAATATGCTGTATATAATGTCCTCTATACACTGACTTTCTGTCCTGGGCTAATTTCCGTGGGGTTTTCTGTAACATAAGGCAGAGCCAATGTTTGGCTGTCTCGGTTCTGTAGATCCAGATGTTCTGACACTTCTATTTATTTTCATTACTATAACCCAGACTCATTCCATCTACCACCTTCAGAGACTTGCTATTTATAGCTCTGTGAGCTTCTAATCGAAGTTTTACTGAGCCTCACAGCTGCTGCTACCCTGATACTATCTCTTCAGATGATTGGAAATGGCTGATTTGGAATTTTTCTCTCAAACAAAGCAAAACAAAAAGACCAAACCAACAAAACAAACAAAAAATCAACATATCTGGCATTTACTAATCAAATGTGTATACCACAGAAACTGCATATTCTTTAAGACCTTCTCTCTTCTAACAGTCTTTATTCTTTTACAAATCTCTTTGTTCTTTTATCTAAATCTTTCAGGAGCTTATATTACCAACCAAGACTCACATATATTTTATCACAGTTCACTTTCTCAGTCATCACTTCCAACTTACAGTCTGATTCCATTTATTCATCTTTGTTGCATGCTGTAATAAACTACAGAGATCCAAAGATTTGAGCAACTTTACAAATAGTACATAAATGTCTTTGAGTGCAATAGAAATTACAGTATACAGATAGTTGTAAATTATATACCAGACATACTCTGATGTAAACATATTAGCTATATGTTTACAAATTAGTGAGTTTTGAGATTGACTGGGTGTTATTTGATCAGTTTTTAAATACTTTTTAAACAACAAATAACTTTAAGTGTTCCAAACCACCTGCATTATTGCTAGTGGAAACCATGTCTCTATTTTTCCAAAGATTTGGTGAAATGCACAGATGTGCATCATATACGACGTTATTACCATGGCTTAAATTATTGCTTAAAAGATTGTTACAAAGTATTGCTAAGAAATTGCTTTGAGAGAAATACGAAATATACATAGTGAAATGAGGTGTCAAGCATTAACTTTGCATCTTCTTATAACATAAATCCCAGCATTCTGAAGCTAAGCTGTCATTTCAATACTTACTTGTGTCCTAAACTTAGTTTCTGTTACCTTGGTGGTGAGGGCCAGCAGGTGTACAAGCACAGCTTTGCCAATAACCAAGAAAATAGCGGGTATGCCTGATAGTCTTATGCTGAGCAACATTCATCCCCCATGCTGATCTGTGTTGACTTCTATCACTAATAAATTTGAAGATTCATATTCTGAAAGCGTACTAAGCATTTGAAACCAAAGCTCAAATTAAAATTTATGACAGAAACAATGATAAGATGCCTAGAGTGCTTAAATATTCAAAGTAAGTATAAATAAAATAATATATTGCTATCTTAGACAATTTGTATCATCTTCGACTCATTGTGATTATAGGCATGTTCTTTCATAATCTCCACATCTGGCTGTATGAACTGTTACACAGAGTGGTTTCCTAAACTCATTCCTGGGTCCTACCTCTGCAACCTGCTGAAGGAAATTTCCAGTAATTCACATTCCTAAAACTTCCTAGGTAATTATTATGGAGCCAGCCAGATACTTTTAAGCAGACCAAGTAAATTGTTAAACTAAGATAGCAGGGGAGAACAATGAAGCACTTGACTGAGAGTATGATAGGAATATACAACATATCAGAACAAAGACAAACTACTTCTGCACATTCTCAAGTCCTTCTCAATTGACCTTCTTTTGGAACCAATAACTACATGCATATGTGCACACACACGAGATTCATTACTTTATAAAACAGACAGGATGCAGTCAATTGTGATTCTTCCTGTGCTATAAATATATCAATGTCTTTTTTTTTTTTTCAATGAAAGGGAAACAAAGATGGCAGAACACTAGCAACTAGTTTTTTGAATCAAGTGTGACAAAGAACTATGGCACACTATCTCAATAGTCTTTAAGATTATGTTAATCTATATAGAGTATCAGAAGCTATTATTCATTCACCACTATGAGGATTCTGATCTGAGGCAACACATAAGGATATTTTATTTATTTAACATGAACTTTGTGCCATCATGGTGACATAACTTATATGTGTATTAAGTCTGGTTCAGAAGTAAAGTAGAAATAATGTTTTATGGAGGCTCGGTTTGAGGGGTTGAGATGCTATCTGGGGAGCACACAGAGGAAGACAGGATGAGGAAGGGATAACCAATATGTTGCTCAAAAAAAA
>JANHMN010000006.1:88199429-88249589 GCA_030674055.1 Rhabdomys pumilio
GTGTGTGTGTGTGTGTGTGTGTGTGTGTGTGTGTGTGTGTGTGTGTGAACATATATAAAATTTACTGATTTCTGCTAAATAACATTTCTAACATTCAGTTTTGCTCTTGTCAAGTACTGCCAGATGCCCAGAATTATAACAGAAAAAAATTTTAAAATTTTTAAAATTTGTCTTTAAAATTATGTCTTAAATCCCTAGGCTCTTTTGACTTCTATTAAAGTCTCAATACCCATTATCATCCATTTGTTGGAGTCTAGAAGTATATATCATTCATTTAAAAAATTAAATTTTCTCTATTCAGATATGGAATGAAAAGGATCTTAATGTTATCTTATTTACTATTGTAACTATTTTTATCATTACTTTTCAATTTTCTGATTTTTTTAAATAGTCATATCAACCAAAAATATCAGTGGTCACTTATTTCTACTTAAGAGTTGTCGAAAACTCTTAACATTCATTCAATATTGGTAGAGTACTTAATATATCTTAACAATTTTTATCAGAATTCTGGGTCCAAAAACAGTCTTTGCCTGCATAGAATTCAATACCTACTATGGAAGGTGACATCTACTAAGCACAAAATAAGGGTGGGTTCAGGAGAACAAACTGTGTATCACTGTCAAAAATAACCTTAAGATGAATAGAGTTCAGAATTTATAATGTATATTCTGTTCCAGGTTCTTACTTGTATTTCTCCTTCAATGATGAGAATGAATGGGCTATATTTTTTCTATTCCTTCCATTTTTGCCAACAATGAGAAATATTTTAAAAACATTAGACTTTACAGTTCAATGCATACTGAAGACATTTGATATTTGCTCTACTATGTTTTAAGCAGTTATACCACAAAAGGACAAAGACTGTGAAAAATGACATACCTAAATAACTTTTAGTCACTTCAGATTTTCTCACCCACTTTCTTGGAGTGCGAATAACAGTTTATGTTACTACTATTCTCTCTCAGACTGAAAACTACTCGTGTTCTTTTTTAAAATGACAGAATCAAGAAATGGGACAGAGACTCACTAATGACAAAGTATAATGCCATGTGAATGAAGGTGACAAGAGGGACTAGTCAGAGAATACTTACTGATATGTAGTTGGGCTGACATTGATGCGCCGAGGATGACTTCCAGATTCAAATTTGCTTGCCAGAGTGACATTATTGCCAAAGAGACAATATCGAGGCATTCGCACTCCGACCACACCAGCCAGCACAGAGCCTGAGTGGATGCCTATCCGCATCTGGCAAAATAAAAAGAAATGAAGAATAAAAAATTGTTCCTATTCAACATGTAATTATCTTTTTTAAGTTTTATTTTTTAATTTTTTAATGCACATGTTGGTTTTGTCTGCCTATATGTGAACCATATGTGTGCCTAGCTCTCAGAGGCCAGATCTTTTTGAAGCTTAAGTTAAAGGCAGTTGTGAGACAGGGTGCTGGAAATCAAACCAGTGGTCTTAAGTGTTGAATCATCTCTCCAGTCCTACCATCAAAATAACCACCAAAACCAAAACTGAGTTTAGGCCATCGTTCTGAGTCTAATACCTTCCTTATTACAGTGTTCAAAGAATATGGACATTTTAGAATAAATAATAGATTAATTACAAATACAAAATATATAGTCTTTAAAAATTTTTACTTTTAATATTGTGTATCTGTGTGTGCGTCTGTGTCAGTGTGTCTTTGTATGTGTGTGTGTGTAGAGGAGTACATTTACATGAATGTAGGGACCCAGAAAGGACAGAAAATATGTTGAGTGCCTGGAGCTGGAGTTGGAGGTAGTTTGAGCTTCCTAATCTGAGTTCAGGAACTGAACGCTGGTCTCATGCTTCAGCAGTTGTATTCTCTTTTAACTGCTGGGCCATCTCTCTAGGCCAGGGTTTATAGGTAACTTGTTGTCTAAATATATTTGTTTAAGGATGAATCCTGTTGAATTTGTATTTAATATCTAATAAGGAAAAATATATTATTCTTTACATTCTACATCAAATTATTTTCAAATAAAGGCCCATTGTTCTCTCTCATGGCATTAATTATACTTGTAAATTAAATGTTTAGGTCTATTTGTTTTAAATGTTGGGTTTTACTATAATATCAGGGTTTACACCTATTTTCTCTACTGCTGAATATACAATGTATGCTGAGCAACATACAGAATCATTCCCAAAGCGAAAGAGAATATCATATTATATAAATAATATATTATATATTATATGACAATACCAATAATTCAATCGTTGAGTGGGGAAAGGATTTGTTTCAAATGATGAGTAAATTAGCCCAGAACCTGAGAAAGATTGTTGTGTTTCAAGACTCTAAGAAACCTTCAAAATAGAATTGCTACACAGTGAAATATGAAGAGAGTAATGAAGTTTTATCAGTATAGTACAGAACCAAACAACTGAAGTTAGGAGACAAAACAGAAGGTGGAAGACAGGCAAAGAGAGAATACCTTCATGGAACAGAAGATTTCTGCATGTATCAACTCATAATAAGACAGACTGAAATAAATCTGTTCCAGTTGTAGTTTCCTTAACGCCATATACATAAAAATAAACAAACAAAACACCACCACAAACAACAACAAAATATGACCACCACCAATTACAACTCCAGACAAACAAACAAACAACTAAACAAAACAACCACTGGTTTTAACTCTATTTGAAAAATCCAATATGGTAGGATATGTCAAGATATTTTAGAGAAAAAATTAAAGAGTTAAAGAGTATTTGTCCTGTCAGACATATATCAAATTGGTGGGTATCATTCAATAAAGAAGTAAATAAATGAAATAAACAACTCAGAAAAGATCCTATGCATGTATATGTAGCAAGAAGAATAGTGAAGAAAATACTGTCTTTCTGGTAGAATCCCTTGAATTAATTTTGTCTCTAGGTAGGAGGAAACCAACTCCTGAAAATTATCCTCTAACTTCCAGACACATATGGCATTCTCCCCAAACAAACAAACAAATCAATGCAAAATAAATATTGTCTTTAATTGTCTGTCTACATCACTTCCCAAGTGAGTGGTCTATATTATGGATGTAGCTCTTCTTCACTTGAGACCATGTCATTGTTTTGTGCTTCCTCTCCAGTTTTAGCACAATTAGGAGCATCCTCAAAGTTCAACTCAGGATATAGGGAGATAATATCAATAATACTTTGCAGCTTTATAAAGAATTTTCACAGTTACCACTTAGGGGAATTTCTATTTCTTTCTGTCAGTCCAGATTGCCACCAAGTACCATTTTTTTTTTTTACTTCCATACCTTTCTTGAGGATACCTTTGCCATTTTTTTATGCCACAAGACCCTGATAATGTATTGGTTCAGATTTTATATTTTAAAAAGTGTCAATAATTTGGCTTTTCAACAGAAGGTTATTTTCTATAGATTAAGGCCTGGAGATGCAGCTTAGCAGTAGAGTGACAACATAGCAAGCACAAGGCCAGAGTTCCACTTCTAACATTGAACAAAGGGGAAAAGGAGGAAAGAAAGGAAAGGAAATAAAGAAGGGAGGGAAGGAGGAAGGGAGGAGTAAGAAGAAAGGAAGAAATTTAGGTTCAAAGACTGTTTCTCTTCTGCACTTTAAGGGAGCTTGTACCTAGTTCTTCTTCATGCATTGTTTTCTTTTTTCTTTTTCCTCCTACACTTAATATTTTTTAAGTACAAGGCAGGGGTCCATTCATATAGAGATCAGAGGACAACCTGCTGGAATCAGTTCTCTCATTCTACTGTGTGAGTCCCAGGGATCAAAAAGAGGTCATCAGGCTTAGCAAGAGCCTTTACCAGAGAAGTCAACTTACTGGCCCTTATGTTGTTTCTGAAAGGAAGCAAACCAGCTATTGTACTTAAGTTAACTATTTTGAACATAACATACATGTTACATAATATACATGTTTCTTCTGACTGCTTTTATGTATTTTCTGTAGACAACTGTACGTAATTTAGTTATGATTTCCTGTGGCATGACTTTTAAATTTTTTTATACTTTGGTTTCCCTGTGCACTTCTATATACCAGTATATAATTTCAATAAAATAACATTTTCTGCCCATTTTTTTTCCTTTTTGGAGGCTCTTTCATATATGTTTAGATGCTTGAAGTTTTTTACAAAGATCTTTAGTGACCTCATTTAAGAGGACATTCTCTTTGTTTATTTTGGATTTCTACTGCTATGTCTTCAAGTTGGATTATTTTTCCTTTTGAAAAGTTTGAACATTCCTCGTATGATGTTCTCTTAAGGCCAGATACGTATTTTTTTTCTAAGTTAAATGTGGCAGATTTTCTCTTTTTTCCAGATGCCAACTTAACTTTTAAGCATTTCTAATGTACTTTAAATGCCTTTGAATGCTCTAGCAGCCAGCATTTACTTCGGTTTTACATCTGTCACTGTTGATGGATTGGTTTATCTCATGGTGAGTCATCCTTCAGCTTCCTCTATGCCTGGATGTACTTTATTAGGTGCCAGATATCATGAAGTGACCTTGTTGTTTGCTGAATTCTCACAACTATTCTTGAGCTTTGTTCTGAAATGCAATGAAATGACTTAGACTGTGTTCCTTTCTAGTTTTGCTTTTTAAATTTTGTAGGAATGCCTTGGATATTGCTTTATGAAGCCTTATTTGTCAGCCATGACCAAGGGGTCTTCTAAGACTTCTAAGGGGTCTCCCCTATACATGGAATTTATGAACTTTTAAAGTTCACCTGGCGTGGACAGTGGATGAAATCCTGAGTAAATAGGCTTTGTTAATATCAACACAGCTATGTCAAGGACCATCATGCCTCAGACCTATTGGAATGGCACAGATTTCTCAAGGTGCGGGTCAGAGAAATGTCAAAACTTCCCCTTATCCCTGTGAGAATGTTGGCAGAGTATAAAGAAAGCAGTGTGTGTGTGTGTGTGTGTGTGTGTGTGTGTGTGTGTGTGTGTGTGTGTGTGTGCTTAAAGGGGAAAATATGCATGGCAAATGTCCCTACAAAGTAAATGTAGACTATCTTTTCTAAACTTAGCAATGAATCCAGTGTTCTTCTCTTCCTTCCACTCTCTCCTCCTTTTCCTTTCTTACTTTCTAAATGGCTTTTTAAAAATTGTTACATTGTATAATGCATACTTCTTAAAGTGACACAAAGTCCTTAGAGAGTGAGATAAGTTTGAACCTATGATTACATTGTGATTGTTTTAAGTAGAGAAGGGAAGAAATGAATCTAGTATTCACAGCTTCATCATTATATAACATCGGTTGGGTAAAACACATCACCCGCCACAACTTTAGCAAAGACTATGTGGTTATACCTTAGCTTCTTTTCTTTCTTCTTCTTCTTTTTTTTTTAAAGTGAAATATTGCTTTATTGGGGTTACAACTGATCATGTCTTTATTTAATACAAGAAATATATAGAAGAGCATTCTTCTAAAAATAAAGGTCTGATCCAGTTTTGTAACTCCTGAACACAATCATAGTATCTGGAAAGCTGAAAAGGGTGATTGTAGAATCTGCAGCATGAAACTTGGTAGCCCATAGTTACAATCAAAAGGGCACAGACAGAAAGGGAGGCTTTCAGGTAAATGGCCAGGGTTAAGGCCCATAAAGTCAGATCCATGCTCAGCCCTAGGTTTTTGTCTGTTGTTAATTGGGTCCAGAGGCCAGGGAAAATCCGTTTCCCCTTACTTTCTCTGTTAACACCTTTTTCTCCTTTCTTTCCTTCTTTTTTTTTTTATATTATCTTTAACCTTTTTTACAGTCCAGTCGTTATCCCCTCCCATTCTGCTCTCTGACAGTTCCTCATTCTATTATTCCTCTCCCCCATTTCCAAGATGTCTCCTCCCACCACTCCCTCCCACCACACACCCTGCCAGGCCTTTCCATTCCATGGTGCCCCAAGTCTCTTAATAGTTAGGTACATCTTCTCTTACTGAGTTCAAACAAGGCAGTTCTCTACTGTATATGTGTTGGGGACCTCGGACCAGTTAGCATATGCTGTCTGGTTATTGGTTCAGTGTCTGAGAGATCTCGGGGGTTCAGGTTTGTTAAGAAAACTGGTCTTCCTATGAGGTAGCCCTCCCCCTCAATTTCTTCTAGTATTTCCCTAATTCAACCAGAGGGGTCCCTGACTTAGGCCAATGGTTGGGTGTAAGTATCTGCTTCTGTCTTAGTCAGATGCTTGTTGGGCCTCTCAGAGGAGAGACAAGGACTCTCTAGGCTCCTGTCTGTAAGTATATCATAGAATCAATAGTAGTATCAGGCCATGGAGCCTCCCCTTGAGATGGAACCAAAGTTGGGCTGGTTGTTGGACCTTCTTTCCCTCAGTTTCTTCTTTGCTTTTGTCTCTGAAGTTCTTTTAAACAGGAACAATTCTGGGTCAGAGTTTTTGACTGTGGGATGGCAACCACATCCCTCTCCTTGATGTCCTATCTTTCTACTGGAGGTAGACTCCTCTCCCCACTGTTGGGAATTTCATCTAAGGTCCTCTCTGCTCCCAGGTGATGGTAGAACATGTCTTCAAGCCCAGGACATGGAAGGCACAAGCAGATGGGTCTCTGGGTTCAAGGCTAGCCTGGTCGATAGAGTAGTTCTAGTTTACTCCGGGCTACACAGACAGACAGACAGACAGACAGACAGACAGACAGACAGGGGGATGAAAGGTTTTCAGGAAAATAATTATAACCAAAAAATGAGGATGAAAAAACAAGATCCATTCTTGGAGGTAGGGAAGAGGAGAGAATTGCCATTTAACAATAAATGCTTAGAAGACTAAAGCATTAAATATGTCCATCAGTAGATACACTGCACACAATACACACAACCATACACCATATTCAGGATACATACTTCACAGACCTGCCTTAGCCCTCTTACAGAAAAGGATTCATAGAATTATTCTGTCTGGGAAGTATTTGGAAGTTCTAAGACATCACTGAGAACTTAGAACCTGATTCATCATACTCTAATTCCGTTTGCTTGTCTTTTGGGGACTTGTAGTTGAGATTTCCCAGGAATTGTGTGCTATATATGAAAGGCACATTTACCAGGAAAACAAAGTGAAAGGATTCATTTAAAAAATCAAATTGGATCCATTTTGGCAGATTTTATCTTTCTAAAAAGTGAGCTAAGCAAGTGATAACATTCACATTCAGTCAGCCAACACACCTGGGTAAGGGAGGTTCCTTTGTATGAAACCAGTAGCTATCAACTGAGGCCATTACTATGGCTCACTGGACATTTGGCAATATCTGGAAATACTTACATTTATTATACCTGGGAGAGAGAGATGCTACTATAGCATTACCTAACAGTACTAGACACTTGAAAACAAAAGCCTTCTGTTCCTTTGAGAGTCATCTAGAACACCAATGCTAAGAAAACAGTCTAAACACTCCTGCAAATACTCATAAAAGAGCAGAAACAAACCCAGAGACAGTTTATTTTTAATCAATTTATTTACATCAAACCCTGCCCCCTCCTGGTCCCCACCTCACAGAGACCCTTCTCTTATCCCCTTTTCTCTTCTCCTCTGAGAGGATTGCCCCCTGTGGATCCCCCTACCCTGGCTCATCAAGTCTCTGCCAGTGTAGGCATCTCCTCTTTCACTGAGGACAGAGAAAGCAGCCCTGTTGGGTGACAGATACCAAACCAAAGATTTAATGAAACATGTTAGACTTAAATTTTAAGAAAATATTCATTAAAAATAATGTCTTCCCTCAAGGTTTATTTAAAAATCCATTAATCTAGGATTTACAACTGAGGTCATGATAGAAACTACCCAGATATCTATGATAATTTAATCTATGACATTTAATTAACTGCATAATAATATTATTTATAAACAAGTACATTTTGAGAAAACAATTATTATACATATTCTAAATGAAAGGCTTGTATAGTTCAACTAGGCCCCTCTTAAATATAGTAAGGAAGGAATGTTAAGATTAAGAGGACACTATAAGTTCATTAGTCTACTTGTTTCAAAAGTCCAGAAAAGGACAAATTAGAGTTGGGAACAACTCTGGAACCAAGGTCATCTGGCGTGGGTTCAGTACACTCTAAAGAACATGCAAGTTGAAATGATAGCACTGGCTGAGACTTCCCAAGAAATTTCAGTAAGTCTAAAATACTTATCAGATTAAGTTAATCAACACAACAACAACAAAATTCAAATTTTTCATTTGTCTCATATATTAACACAAACATGCTGTTTTCCCAATGAAAAATGAGAAAATTAATCATTTAAATCCCACCTCATAAGCCTCCTAATGAATCTTTCTTATGGGTCATGCTTCTCTTGACTACTGTCTTTCAACATCCCCACAGAAGATGCTCAATGTAATCCAGCCTTAATCATAAACTCTGTGTTGAGTGCTTAGGCCAGGAAAGGGAGAAAAAGAAAACTTTGTTGTTCTGGAATTTTAGTTGACAGGAAAGATATCAAAATAAATAAAATACAGGTGAGGTGGTACATCCCTGGAACCTCGGCAGGCAGAAGCAGAAGATTCCCAAGATGAAGGCTAGCCTGGGATGTATACTGAAATCTTATCTCAAAAAAGTGATAAAATGCTAATTGAAAATAGGAAAAATGCTAAACAATAAAGCACTAAAAGGAAAAAGATTCAGAAACAAGAGTTTTTGTTAACCTAGTCTGGGGAAGAAGAAAGCCCCATTGAGAAAAGTTTCTTAGAGCTCACCCAGAAAAGAGAAGCAACTTTGGTGGGTAAGAAGAGGGTTCAGCCATATTCAGCATGGAAAGAAGAAAATATTGAGACAGAGTAAGAATGGTACAAAGAAAGAGTTTGGGTACACTGAATAGTGTTGTAGGCCCTAGCTTCAATCCCTGTACAACTAACAAATTAAAAAAAAAAAACCAAAATGGTATTTTACACTTTTGAAAATCAGTATCTTAATAGAAAGGTTATTTAAGCTATTGGTCATGGTACTGGATGAGAGAGGACTTTCTTAACTGAAATTTTACACATTAGTTTTAGTATAAAAATTTTTTTTCACCAATAACATGAGGTGAATGAAATATTTTTTCAGATTTGCATCTTATTCCCTAATTAATAATATTTCCCCCGACAAGAAATAGTTAATGTTTTTAAGTCCAGCTTTAAAATCTTTAGGTCTGTCAGCATAGTCTAAATTCACAAGTCATCTGAAGTCATCTCCATGACTTCTGTGTATTTTCTCCATGTACAAGGGAGAAAAACGAAACAACCTCCAAGTATATATGATGGTTTTTCTGTTATGTGAGGATGTAGCCTTCAGTCTTGTCAGTGGCGCATGACACACTCTCGATTATTATGCTCGGACAATAGCTTTTAGGGGAAAATATCTTTCTGCTTTTACTCTGAGCATTACACAGTTCAGCTCCCTGACAGTTTCACTTTACAGAAAGTATTTGACTGAAGAATTAAATTACTCTCATCCCTGCTGTTACCACAACATATTGTTTGTGATGTACTGCTTAGTAGTTCTGTGTGGAGGGTATTATCTGCCATTAGAGTTGGCCAAGAAAAAGACAAAACTGAATGGAGGTTCAGGTTAATTTTGATATGGTGCCGGGCTAGAACTTCTAGAGTCTGACCTCACCTTAGATATTGTTGCTATATTTAAGCATATCTCAATTTGGGGAAAAAAATCATTCTCCGTTACATTCAAGTTCTCAGTGCCTGTAATTGCAGGCAGGATGAACCATGCATGTTGGCAGCTGATCATTTAAAATGCATCTCATCTCCAAATTGTCTTGCTTGTTCCTTGACTATTTGCATCTATTGGATTGCTAGTTCCTCAACCTAGAACTGAGCTCAAGACTTGCATGTAATTAAAACGATATAAAAGCAAAAAGGAAGAGAGTGAATGGGATAGGGAGTTTCTGGGAGTAGGGGGAGGCAGAATGGGGAAAGGGGATGACATCTGAATTGTAAATAAATAAAATATCCAATACAAAAGGTTTTAGACAGTGTTTTAGTCTATAACTTAATCTTGCCATTTTATTATTTGGAATATATTCCTGTATATGTGAACTGTGTGCCTTGTGTGCATCTGTGTAACATTAAACCAAGCAAGGCACACTATCCATTGGAGCATCAAAGTACAGTGTCACCTACAACGCTCATCAGCACTTTCCTTTGCACATTTTACATCCAACATATCAAGTCTTACACAGTTTTCATGATGAGAACAAACTTCCCATGACCACAATTAAAAATATGATCCATACTCTCACATGAGTCTGTTTTAATTTGTTGTATACTGAGCTAAATATCAAGGTTTGCATATATACATGTACACACATGTATGTACACACAACCTAACACATGTCTATGTAAGAAGAGGTTAAACCTTAATTGTTTAATTATAAAGAATATTTGTTATTGTTAAAATTGCACGATTTGAGTGATAAAGTACTTGCCCTGGCATGTGGGGATCCCTGGAATCAGATTTTAGTACTGAAAAATTATATGTAGTTTTGAGCATATCTGCATATGTATAGAATATGTTAATGTATAAGTTTTCTCTTAAAATACAATTGAATTAATGTTCAGTATAATTTTGAATAAAATCATAAGTTTGTAAAAAAAAACAATAATAGCTAACCTAAAGAACTGTAAAGTAGAAGGAGGATTAAACATAATAATAAATAATAATTTATAGATGAAGAAGTCTAATTAAAGCAAACATCCAACTCTTAACCCTAAAATACTGTTGAGATACTATGTACTTCCTTTCAGTATATGGGTAGGAAGGTCTGTCTTGTGCATCAAATTCTAGAGATCTAGAAACTGAAACACAAAAGGTAAATTATTGCTAAAGGACACAAAGCTGAGAGGAATTAGAGACACAAAAAGAAAGAAAACAGAAATATAATTCCTTTGGTTTCTATTGAATGCACATTTCTATGAAAACATCCCAGAAATTCTCTTCCCTTAACCCATTTTTTATTATTAAAGTAAAAAATGCCTAAAGATAATTTTGTAATGTGCTTCCACAGAGCTGCTCAAATAAATGCATAGGAAAATTAAAGTAACAAGGCAGTGGGAAGTGTTTTCTGAATAGTTGATTTATTTTAAGATTTTTATTTTTGCACAATACCAGAAAGGTATGACAGTATACAAACTGAAACATGAATTAAGTCCAAGCCTGCAAGCTTTGGGCAAATAAGAAAGAATCTAATGCAAGAAAAAATTGTAGAACACAGAAAGAATAAAAATTAAGAAAATTTGAATAGATTATATTTTTCAGAAAGGATATATTAATATTGGCTCATTAATTATAACAATTTTACCACACTGCTATTTCAGATGAAACTGGGTGTCAGATATTTGTAGATTCTTTATACTAACTTTGCCTTTTATAAAAATAAAAAAAAATCACTAAATTTTCTAAAAATCACTGTTAAAAAATGAAAATCATGTGTCTTCCTTTGCTGTAGAGAACGTATTTACAGCATCAACTTCTCGTTTTTGAGGCAGAGACTACTGTAGCATGAACTTGCTATGTAGCCAAGAATGGCTTCTCCCTTGTGATTCTCCTGTATCCACCTCCCAAATATTGGGATTATAAGAGTGTATCATGTGCCTATGCCCACTTATAACTTGTTATCATGAAAAATGTGTTCCAGCATCAGGTTGAAACAATAACAGTGAACTTGGAGGACTGTGGTGTGGAAAATATTGCAGGTCATAATTAAAAATTGTAATTTAAAAAGAGAAGTCAGTCAACCAAACAAGCACCTAATGAAAGCAACACTTACCCAGTGCCTTTGGCACACACTTTAATTCTCAATTCCATTAATGATTTTTGTCAATGTTTCCTCCACTTGGGCATTAAATGGTGCTTGTGATCATTTTACCAAGCAGGGTGATTTTTTGTATGAACAGTAAGTCTCTCAGCAGGAGACATGTCTGAGAGATTTGACTCAATGCTTATGAGAATACATTTTGGAAACCAAAAAAATGTAGCCGTAAAAAATTCACTGGTTTGGGTGGAAAATTCAAACCATTAAGAAGACTAAAAATAAAGCACTAAGCAATCCATAAGTCTCAAGGGCCCAACAGTGTGCTTCAAGATGTCCTCAGACACAGAGTATAGGTACTTGTGTTGCAACCATAGCTTCTGCCAGCTTTGAAAAAGAATCCCATCAACATTACATCTTAGTTCTAAATCATTTTGTGTGCCTATGTGTAGCAATAGATTTTACATTTTTAAGACTCCCCTCAAAAGTACTTTTAAGTTTTAAACTGTTTTTGTGTGCCTACATTTAGCAATGGGTTTTACATTTAAAAAAAAAATAATCCCATCAACATTACTTTTAAGTTCTAAGTCATTTTGTGTGCCTACATTTACTAAAGAATTTCACATTTTTTAAACATTCTTAATACGTTTATTGGGTGAATAAATGAATTTATGATCAGAAGAATGAATGAAATGAGTCCTCTCCTAGCAAAAAAAAATATTTCTCTCCTTCATCTAACTGTAAATGGTATTATATTTTTGCCACTCTAGATATCTCGTATTCATCCACCTTTGAATCACTCATCAATGTTTGTAAATTAAAACTGACAAGCACTTTTAACAAGATATCTTGAATATATGCATTATATTCAACCCAAATTTGACTTGCCGAATTCTTGCAATTGGCAAAATAACAAACGAACAAAAACCTTCACCCTATATCTCTTATAACTCTATATTTAAATTCTCTCAAATATGGCTAAAACATACCATTTAACAGCTCCCAAAAGAAAAAGAACAGCTTGACAAGAGCCTTATATAATTATTCAGAATTCAAAATTGTACTTATTGCTAGGTCAGTCCAGCTCTCATGAAGCCTTTAGTATAAAATAAGACAGTACCAGTAGATTTTTGGTAGTGTTGATAGTGTCTGAACAGATCCTGTGGATACAAACAAACTACATAAAGTTGTCTAAATGCCTATGGTTTCTACTGTTAAAATGCCAACATGCACCTGTATTTTCATGGAATGTGCTCTATGATAGGCTGACTGAGGAAGAGAAGATTGAAGCCTGTTTTACTGACTGTTCTGCAAGTTATGCAGGTACCACCCAGAAGTGGCTGCAGCAATACCCCTTTCTGGGCCAACCACAAATAACACTGGTGAAAGAACATCTTCCCAGGGTGCAGAACTTTGGACAGTACACACAGTCATACATCTTGTTGTGAAGGAGAAATGGTCAAATGAGCAATCGTTCATGACTCATGGGCTGTAGTCAATTGATTGGCTGGATGACCAGGGAATTGTAAAAAGCATGATTGAAAAGTTGGAGAGAAGGTTATCTATGGAAGAAATGTGTGGGTATATCTTTAAACAAGTAACGTGTGTGAAGATATTTGTGCCCCATGTAATACTGAGAACTTCAGCTGAGAAGTTTAGTAAACAAGGAGACACGATGGCTCATTATATAGATAGTCAGCCTCTTTCCCCATCCATTCCTGTCATTTGCCCCACGCACCCACAAACAAAGTAGCCATAGTGGCAGAGATGGGGTTATGCATTGACTTGGCCACATAGACTTGTACTCACCAAAGCTGATCTGGTTATACTTGCTCCTTATCTGGCAACATCAGAGACCAACACTGAGTCCCAGGTATGGCATGATTTCTCAGGTGATCAGACTGTAATATGGTAGGAGGTTGACTACATTCAACCACTTCTCCATGGAAATGACAATGCTTTGCCCTAACTGAGAATACTCATTCTGGTTATGGATTTGCCTTTCCTGCATGTAATGCTTCTGCCAAAGCCATCATACATGGACTTACAGAATGCCTTATTCACAGTTACGTTATTTCACACAGTATTGGTTTTAATTTAGGAACTAACTTCACAGTCACACAGTATTGGTTTTAATGTAGGAACTAACTTCACAGTGGACCCATAGATGTCCTGAAGCAGCTTGCCTGAGAGAAGGACAGAATGGTTTTTGAAGACACAATCAGAGTGGCAAATAGGTGGCTGCACCTTAGATGAGTGCTGCAGGATTCTCAAGAAGGTAGTATATGATTGGAATCAGCATCCAATAGGTATAGTTTATCCTATAAACAAGATCCCTGGATCCAGGAACTAAGAGGTAGGAAACAGTTCGACTCACTATCACTCCTAAGGACCCACTAGGAAAAGTCAATGGAAAACTAGAACAAGCTTATCCAAGCAGGGGAAAGAAGGAAACAGACACATTAGCAATGAAAGTATGAATCACTCCTCCAGGGAATGAGCTAAGATCTGCTGAGGTGCTTGCTGAGGATGGAGGAAATACAGAATGCATAGTAGAGGAAGATCATTATAAATATCACCTAAGTCCATGTGACCATTGCAGAAGGAAGGATTATGAGTGACTTGGGGGCATCTGTTGTGTTAAGAATGTGCTTGGACAGATATTTATGTTCTCTCCTCAATTTCTTTATCATGTGATATAACATCAGTTAAAACAATATCAGGGGTTATCATACTTAAGTTCAAGTTACTAAAAGAATGCCTAAAATAATGTTAAATAATACTAAAATAATGTACTCTGGTTGTACCAGAGATAGTCATATCACGTTAGGCATAATTATGACCTGGTTAAATATATAGTATGTTTGCAATTATATCTTGCATTGAAGAAATTGAGAAATTGAAGAAAGGACATACATACTATATTAAGAGTAAACACAATATTGTTATTTTTCAATTGGAAATTAAGCAAGGCATAAGGTGATATAATTTTGTGTCAAGTTGCCAAGCGTTAGACCTGTGTTGGCTATTCTTAGCTGTCAATTTGATTACATTTTAGATTTAGATAATTCTGCAATTATCTAAAATACAAAAATGGCTGGGCACACCTGTCATGAATTTCTAGTTTAAGTTGATCTTTGGAAGTAGGAAAACACATTTTTAATATGTATCTTTGAGGTGGAAAGACACACCTCTAATCTGGGCCACAGTTACTGCTGTAAGCCTGTGTAAAGGACATTAAAGAGGGCAGCTCTCTCTCTTTGCTTGCCCATGCTAGCAATTCCCTATCCTTCAATGACATTAAATTATTCTTCCTTGAGAGTCCAGTGTATATTGAAGACCAAGTGAGAACTTGTGTTCAGACTTCTATACTGAACAATTACTGGATTTTGGACTTCTACACATAGCACATAGATAGTAGTTATCTGATCTGCTGGACAACAGTCTGTAGTCATTCAAATAAATCATCACTCTCTCTCTTTCTCTCTCTATATATGTATATGTATATGTACACATATATATGTGTGTGTATGTATGTGTATGTATATGTATATATATTTATATGTGTGTATTTGTGTATGTGTATATATATGTATATTTGTGTGTGTCAATTTCTCAGTTTTAGTTCTAGAAACCATGACTACTATGGTAGATCTATTAAATGGTATGTAGTTTTGGTGAAAATAAAGAGGTAGACGAGTAATTTTATAACTGAAATAGTTAAGCAAATCATAGATAGATAGATAGATAGATAGATAGATAGATAGATAGATGATAGAAGAGAAACCTGTAATGAATCAATTGCTGAAATTTTAGCAGACAATCTTGGTGATTAGGTCACAGGAAAATGGAGCATAGATTTGAGTGGTGTATAAAAAGACAAGCAGGTGGTATGGAAAAGCAGAGACAATGTAGCTAAGCTATCAGGACCCTAGTTATGCTTAAGCCAGAGCCTGGCTCAGGTCAAGGAAAGAAGAATGCTGTTATTGAGAACACACAACTGCAATGAGCAGTCAGGAACACATGATGGCAGGAAACCAAGCTCAAGAGCTATTCTGTGCAAGCTAACCAGTCTTCATAGCTGTCTTAGAGAGCTACAAGTCTCTATGCCAGGCTCACTGGCTGTCAACCAGAATCCAGCTTTTGGCATTTTCCCAGACCTACAAGATAAGAACATGCTGCAATGGCATAAGTTCCTCAGACAACTTTAGTCTCTTGATCTTGAAAGGAAAAAACCACAGATATTTTTAATTTCTTGAGCCTCTGATGAGTTTTCTGATTCAATAAGTTTATTGAATTATAAAGAATTCAACAAATGAAAAAATGTAAAATCATTTATGCAGAAAAATCACAGATTTCTTTTTTACATAAAGGAAAATCAAGTTTCAGAAAGTCGGGTATATTTGTTGAAATGATGTACAAAGTGTCTTATCAGTCATTCCCCTTAAATCTTCCAAGAATTAATTCCCTCACCTATACCCACTGGTACTTGAGTCCCAGGTGGTTTGTTTTTCTTGCATTCCTACTTTATGTATCTCTAGTTTGTTTCTCCTTCAGATCTCTAGTACACGGCTCCAGATGGTTCTTTCTACAACATTCTTCGGCACAGGTTTCTCCTCATAGTTCTTTAAAAGAATCATCCAGATGCCTTTGCAAAAAATTCAGTTTTTAAAAGTCCAAATCCTCAGGGATGTGATGGCCCATCTGATGCTCCTCCCACCACTGTAGGCCGTTATCTCTAATGAACCACGTGCCTTGTTTTCTAAGTTACCAAGAGATTTCACACTTCTGGCTCTTTTATACACTATGACTTTTGCTTCTACTTTCCTTTCTATTTAAAAATCTCTTCACAGTTCTTGGCTTAGTCTAACCTTCAGTAGTCACCTCCTATGTCCTCTAGCAAGACCTTTCCTGACTTAATGTTTCTCTACTCCCAGCATTTTCTTGCCATAGATTATTATCTTCTGTTATTTGACTTGATGGGTGTGAGTGTGTGTTTGTGAGTATGCACGTATGTATGTGTGTGAGTGTATATGTGTGCGTGCTTGTGACTTAGTGTGTGTGTGTGTGTGTGTGTGTGTGTGTGTGTGTGTGTGTGTGTATTTAAACAGTGTATATAGGCAGTGGTGACTCTGAAATTCTGTTGCAAAATAATAGGGTGGGTACTTATTCAGAAATTAAAAAAGCCCCTGGGGAATTCTAAATCCACAATGCCACAGCCTGAAATACTTTCACAAAAGAAAATCTTGTGTGCGGGTGTAGTGGGAGGAAAAGAAGGTCTAATATTGGGTTGTAAAGTGAATAAATAAATAAATTTAATAAAAAGCATCATATTTAGACTATATTGGGCAGATATTTCATTTATTTTTCCATTATGCTCTTGAATAATATGAATGATCAGTCTCATCAGTTATTGTCTTCATGAAGAAAAGATACATCAAAATCATTCTCTTAAATTGTTAAAAGACAGCTTTACTCCATTTTTCCTTTTAATTAAACAAGGTTAGACTTTGATCATGTCCTTAACTAGAGATTAATTTGGTTATTTATTTATGCTTGTTTGTTCTTTCTCAATATTTTGTGATATACTCAATGTGAACTGTTTCCATTATTCAGAGAATTGACTGACCATGAAATGTTTCATGGTGTGTCAACCGTCTGACCACAAAACTATAACATGTCTAACCATAAGCCTATAACATGTACCTTTCCCATGATCATAAAATAATGGTAAAATTCTATTCTATTAATTACTTGCTCATTTGTCATGAGAATGCATTTTTTTATAGGCTGAGCTGCTTTAATTCTCCCATTTCTCAGGAGAGTATAAGCCTGGCTAGGCCATAAAATTTTTTTTTTGCCTTATAACAAGAACAAGAACAAAAAGAATGAGACAGAATCCAAGTCACAGCAACAGGTAGATCATTGGTTCTTAACCTGTGGGTCATGAGCCTTACACAGGGGCTGTCTGGGAGCATTGGGAAATGCAGATACTTGTATTACTACTCATAACAGTAGCAAAATTATAATTGTGAAGTATCAATGAAAATAATGTATGGCTGGGGTCACCACAGAATGAGGAATTCTATTCAAGTGTCACAGCATTAGGAAGGTTGAGACAACTGATTCAGATGGAGAACAGGAATTTAATCTTACTGACAAATTCTCAATCTAAGCACAGTTATGTGAAACATTTACTGTATATTATCACTTTCAGTACTTAAAAAGTACTTACTTAAAACTGCCTGCAATTTTATGAGTACCAAAAATCAATAATATTGCATTTATTTCTGTCTTTAAAGATCTATTTAAATATGCATTCACTGGGAAAGTGTGAGTAATTATTTTTGTGGACCAAGATAAACAGTCTTTAAATGTTGAACAAATAAATGAGGCAGCTGTTTGGCTTACAACTACAGTGTTTAACCGATCACACAACATTCATTCCCTTTTCTGCTTACATAAAAAACAATACTGTGACTTTTACTCAAAGTAAATTTGATCAATTTATTTATTCATTAAACATTTATAGAGTTCCTAATGTGACAGGGCAGACACTGCAAAGGTTCCTTCATCTTGTATTCTTGTTGAAGCCATTTCAGTTTTAACTGGAATTTGATCTCCTTGATGAGAAATCTTATAGAGAATTACCCAACTCTATATTCTAAGAACTCAAAGTCAAGGGTCCTGAGATTACTTACTTTGACTTCTGTTAAATTACTTGCTTATGAGGAACTCTCCAGTATTTGCCTGCAGCTATGGAGCAAAATGCCTGAATGTGGTTTCTGCCTTCAAAAACCCCACACAATGGACACTTGCTGAAACACTTAGAACCCAAATACCTGGGTGTGGTCCCAGCCAATCAGACTAAAGACTTTTAATTGGCTATAAACTGTGTCTCAATGGTTCTCTGGAGGAATCCTTGTAACACTGATAGTGCTGATGGTGATCTAGGTTTTGGTGGCACAAAGTAGGTTAGTGTTTAGAGTGATCAAGACGTACTTAGTAACTAAGAAAAATCCCATTCTGCCACAAACTTATGTGTTTGCTTTAAAAAAAGTTATTTTCTTAAAACATAGGTAGAAATGTAGCTCCCTCATTCCTAGGAAGGGTTGGAGTTGGAAGAAGAAACTGTGATTTTTCTTTTTTTGTCCATAAAAAATAAACCAATCTATCCTTCTCCACTTCAGAAGTCTTTTCCAGTCTTTGCAGTGTTTCCAGCCTCTTTGTGTGAAAACTGAATGACTCAGTTTTATTTATATATCTGTGGGCTGGTTGTATGACTCCGAAATGAGCAATTCCACCAGGAAACAGAGGGATATTTAATAGATTTTTACTTTTGTCAAAGGGACTTGTGTCTTCGCTATGAAACACAATAACTGTGGTAAGGTTGCTTGAATAAAAATGGCTTCTGTAGTACCATAGGGAGTGGCACTAATAAGAGAGGTGGTCTTGTTGCAGTATCTGTGGCCTTGCAAGAAGTATATCTCTGGGGATGAGGTTTGACTCTCAAATGATCAAGTCAGGCACATTGTTACTCTCTCTTCCTACAGCACCATGTCTACCTCCATGTGGCCATGCTTCCCACTATAAAGATACTCAGCCAAACCTCTAAACAATAAGCCAGCCCTAATCAAATTTGTATATACATACATATATATATATATATATATATATATATATATATATATATATATATATATATATATAGAGAGAGAGAGAGAGAGAGAGAGAGAGAGAGAGAGAGAGAGTGAGAGAGCTATAGTGGTCACCATGTCTCTTCACAGCACTATAAAACATGACTGAAACTCTAAAAGGAATTGCTTTTTTGGGATTCAGGAAAATTTAATTAGAAGCCACTTCATACCAGGATAACAGACAGCTTACATTTTGAAAAATAGTAGGGAAAAAGACTACTTTAAAGAAAACCTCTGTTTGCAAATGAAAGAAAGGCGTTTTACTTGCCAGTATTGTCACAGTTAATTATGCCGGAATAAGAGAAGGGAAAACAGCTCAATGGCCCCAACATTTGTAATAAGTTCCCCTCCATATGACCTTCAAGATACAGCACAGGGATTTTTTTGGTTTTTTTTTTTTTTTTTTTTAGTCCTTTTTGATCCATTTTCTCTAGACAGTTCAGTCAGTCCCCCCTCAGTTACCCTTGTACCCTGGGTCTGAACATCAATTTATTCAAGGACTATTTTGGATTTTAACTAGTTTATTTTTCCCATGCTTCCTATTCTGTTTGTAGTCTTCTTCAGTCTGTTATACATTTTTAATTCCCAAAAGGTACTTTTCTAGGAAGATTAAATGAATATTTCAAGTATACTTTGTACATTCCAGAGCTAAAGCAAACTATTATAAAATGGTAAAGGAAAAGAGTTCCAATGGAACAAAAAATCTACTTTAATTAATAGATCCTATGTTTAATTCAGATTTTATATGCCATGTAATTAACGTTAGTTTATAAGACATGTCTGTATGTTCAGTTGGTTTGTTCTGAAGAAATGGAGTGTTTAGTGACTTTCTATGGGACTGCAATTAAGCACGAAGCCCTGCCATTGTCTCTCCATGTTGCCCACAACACATTGCAGTGGCAATGATAAAGCACTGTTAGGAGGAAGACAACACAGAAATGCTACTGCTAACAATGCAATGTGTGACAGGATTGGACTTAAGAAAACAAATAAAACAAAAATATCATATTGCTCTTTGGAATGGAAAATTTGTCTCATAAAGCAAGCAATAAAATAAAACAAGTAACTTATTTCTGTCCACAAGGCATGGAAGCAGAAATTATGTAGTATGAACATTTTACATTATATTTATTTATCTATTTATGTATATGTATGCATGCATTCATGTTATGGTGCACATGTGGAGGTCAAAGGACCCATGCAGTACTCAGTTATTTCTTTCTAGCATGTAAAGTAAGGAATTAAAATCAAGTTTTTAGGCATGTCGGTAGGTATCCTTACCCTTTTAGCCATCTTACCAGTCCAGAAGTCTTTTTTTTTTTTATGTAGAAAATAAAATCCACCTTCTTTTGTTCTTTGACAGTTTCACACATGTATATAGTTCTGTTGATTACTTCCGTCTTCCCACCCTCTCTTATCACTCTCTTGCCGGGTTAGATCCATCATCCCTCCCAATCCCTTTCCTAGATCAATTCTTAATTGAAGTAAATAATAATTAAGATAAATATACACTCACAAAAAGAAACAAATTGAAAGAAAATATCAACTTTATTTAAAACATCATTACTTTCTCTGATAAGTTCAACTGGTACAAAATGACCTCTAGAAATCTAGCTCACAAAAGAGCAGAAGTTGTAGAGTGAAAAACTTATAAAGATCATTTTATAAAATATATACAGGCCTATCTTTAGGTTTTTCTTTAAACGGCATGAAAAATATAAGTTTTTGTGACCCCTAGACCTGAGCAAAAGAATGCAGGTTCACTAGTTCCAAGAAAATGGAACTAAATGTAAGATTTTGGGCCTTCACTGCCCCGGGATACATTCCACATCCTGATACATTATCCCTGAGTCAGAGGACACTCACTATATTAACATTCCTTAGACCTCAGGGAAGAGAACCCACCTGTGGGTGGGGAAGGCCCAAAGCAGGAAGACACATCCCTGACCACAAAGAAAAATGCAAGTCATCTAGGTAGGCTGAGAAACTAGTAACCATGATGACAGGGCAACAATTGAGAAATAGTTGAGCAAGTGACAGGGCAAGACCTCATTTTTGAGAAGAATGAGTATACAGAGTATTTTCCACATGACCCTGATTGACTTAATTTGGGTTCCCCTGGAATTCTCCGATATTTTTATGTTATATTTCCTTAGCAACCCTTCACCCCCTCCTCACTCCCCTAGTTTGTGGTTTTCCCCTTCAAAAAGCCCCTCAGCCAGACGGTCTTTGTCAAATTCAGCTCCTGCATGAGCAAGCAATTTGACCATTGGCTGGCCAACTCTCCCTAATAAACCTCTGCTGAGTGCATCCAGGTACAGTGTCTTGCGATTTTGGGGTGGCCATGACTTCCTGAGACTTGAGTAGGGGTTTCCCAAGTTTGGGGGTCTTCAAAGCATGAAATAAAAATTAGGAGCTTGGCATTTGCAAAGACTGCTGCAATGTGAGACTGACGATTCTGTTGCAACTCTGAAAAGCTTTCTGTTACAGTTATTTCCCAATGAAGTAGTTTAGACTGCCAAACATATTTCCAATAAAGCTCTCCAAAGGAATTACCATTTTATAAGTCAATTTTTAAAACTGATGTCTTTGAACTCAAACCTTTATTGGATTTCAAAGGTCTGGATAGAGATTACTTTAGGGTACTATGTTGTATAACGATAAGATTTTTTTTAAAATCTACTGTAATGATAGAAAAGATAGGCTCTGAGAGAACAAAAGACCAAATCTTTACCATCATCTTTTGTGCCATGTGTGAGGAAACAGTTGCAGTGGGCACATAGAGACTCTGAGTGAGAAAGTTCTCATGGCTAAAATCGTGAACCTCTCCCCTTTTCCATGAGGAAAAAAGAGGGCACAGGGTCAAGGGAAGTACTAGACTTGGCCACGGAATGCCCAAGCATGAGATAGCGTAGAGTCCTTTGTCTCAGAAATATCATACCCTCTTGATAACAAACTCACTACTCCTCCTTGGAGACTGGTCATACACTGCATAGGACATTAGGAACAAAAGGGAATAATGAACTTACCATGTTGGTACTGTTGGAAAATCTAGTAGATCTTCTTAAAGCTAAAGTAGTAGCCTTTACCTTTTTCCACTGCTTCTATCAGTTGGGTATAATAAAAACCAAAATCCACTAACTTCAAATAGATCTCCAAAAACATAAGGGACAAGTCAATGCCCCCAGCCTTTGTGCCTTTGAAATTCCCATGTGGAAGTAAATACTGCCCTTCCTGTTCCATTTCCTTTGCATTTTCCTACTTTTGCTAATTACACCATGCTTTATTTGTTTCCTCTCTACGTTTCTCCGATGACAAATTAAAAAAATACTCTAATCAAACAATTAATCAAATATTGTTATAGGACTATCAACCTCTAGCTATAGAGCTGGAGACTTACGACTACGAAGTCTGCCTTAATGGTGAGGATTAATTGTGCTCTGAAATTGTGCAGATGTTGCCGTCAACAGACAGCAGGAAGCAGTTTAAAGACCGTGGTACCCCCAATCCTTCCTCATTATCTACCCCTTTCTATTTCCTCATCGTGTAAAATAAATAAGAGGAAGGAATTTTAAAAAACTGAGAATCGCCCCTTCTAGAACGAGGCGCTTCCTCCCACAGTCCACCTTCAGCATCCACTCAGTCCACTCAGTGTCAGAGACTAGCCCTTGCCTAGATCTGAGCGCTCTCTCTCTCTCTCTCTCTCTCTCTCTCTCTCTCTCTCTCTCTCTTCCTCTTCCCCCTCTGTCTCTGTCTATCTCTCTTTCTCGTTTCTAATCTGTCTTGTTCTCTGTCTTCAGTTCCTCATATCCCCTCTCATTCCCTCTGTCTCTCCCTCATTCTCTGCCTTACTCTTTCTCTTCTGTCTCTCTGCCAGCCTGTTTCCATCTCTCTCTCATGTCTCTCTCTACTCTGAGTAAGCCTTTCACACTCCTCCTTCCCCAATAAACCTCTCAACCTCATTCTATTGCTAGATCTGTTATGTGGCATAATTTCTTAGCAGCACAGCTTCTCATAGGCCCACTAGAGATGCCACACACCCTCACGACTTTGTCTTATCACTTTCGCTCTATAGAAGTTAACCCTGAGGACCTAACTATACTACTGCTGGACATTTACCCAGAAGATACTCCATCATATAACAAGGACACATGCTCCACTATGTTTATAACAGCCTTATTTATAATAGCCAGAAGATGGAAACAAACCCAGATGCCCTTCCATGGATGAATGGATACAGAAAATGTGGTACATTTACACAATGGAGTACTACTCAGCTATTAAAACCAATGCATTTGTGACATTCTTAGGCAAATGACTGGAACTAGAAAATAATCATCCTGAGTGAAGTAACCCAATCACAAAAGAACACACATGGTATGCACATATTGATAAGTGGATATTAGCTCCAAAGTTTGAAATACCCAAGATACAGCTCAGAGATCACATGAAGCTCATGAAGAAGGAAAACCAAAGTGTGGGTGCTTCTGTCCTTTTTAGAAGGAGTAGCAAAATACTCATGAGAGCAAATATGGAGACAAAGTGTGGGACAGAAACTGAAGGAGGGGTCGTCTGGAGACTGTTCCACCTGGGTATCTATCCCATGTGCAGACCAAAGGCAGATGCTGATGTGGATGCCAGGAAGTTCATGCTGACAGGAGCCTGATATAGCTCCTTAGAGGTCTCTCAGAGCCTGACATATACAGAGGCAGATGCTCATAGTTAACCACTGAACTGATCATAGAGTTCCCAATGGAATAGTGAGAGAGAAGACTGAAGGAGCGGAAAGGGTTTGCAGCCCCATGGGGAGAGCAACCACACCAACCAACCAGAGCTCCCACAATCTAAACCACTAGACTAGGAGCACATAGGAAGAGACCCATGACACAAGCTGCACATGTAGGGGAGGATGGCATTGTCAGGCATAGGTGGGAGAGGAGGTCCTTGGTCCAGTCAAGGCTGGATACCACAGTGTGGGGGAAATCATGGGTGGGGATATGGGGGTGGGTAGGAGGGTGGGGGCACAACGTCATAGAAGCAGAAGGAGAATAGGATGGGCGTTCCTGGGTTGGAGGGAAATGGGGAAAGGGGATCACACCTAAAATGTAAATAAAATATCCGATAAAAAAAGTTTTCTATTTTTGTGCAATCCAATCAATGAATATTTGCTAGAATTTTCTGGGCTCTTAGAGTCCAGTATACTCCAGGGTGTCAAATCAGTCATGCCTTCCTCTCCATTGAAGTGGTCACAATGAGTTGTTTCATAGCTCAAAGATCCCATAGATATACCTGAAGTATTATCTTTCTAGTCTATCAGAGGGTAGTATTCTTCATGGGGAGGAGACTTTCTGTACATCATCATGGGAAAGGGCTTCCTGTGTATGCTCACAAGAAGAGGATTAACTGTACATCCTCATGAGGAGGAAATTTCCTGCACACTCTCACACAGGAAGGAAATTTCCTATACATCAATGTAGGGAGAGTTTGTTTGGTTCTTTGTTTTGTTTTGTTTGTTTGTATACTTTCAGAGGGAGATGGTTTTTTACACACTCACAGAGAGGGAACTTTTTTGCACTCTCATGAGGCTTGAACTTCCTGAAAGAATGACAAATTCCTTGTTGTCAACAGCTGGAGACTTGTGGATGTGAGGGAACTTGTGCTGATCAGAAGACTGGAAAAAAGACAAAAGTGTGTTCTTGGTAGATTTTGCTGCCTCTGACTGTCCATAGATCAGGACTGTGATCAGGTATTTAAGGAGACTGTTTCAATATGTTCTTTCTTCTCATCAGGCTTTATGGAAATGCTTTTAAAAATGGAAAGCTGATGCAACTATTCGCACCTGCTGCCTGTTCAAGGTGACTATGCCATGGCTCTCATCCATGATCAAACGGAACGATGACTCAAACTGCTCAGTCTCCTGTGGATCTTACCACACCATATTACTTTCTTGGTTACTTGAGACTAGTTGAATGACTCAGAGCCGAAAGTACAGCTGCTCTAACTTGAGTGTCCTTTCTGTGTTGGAAATAGCACTGAGCTCAGGTGTAAGCAACAGATGCAGTTTAACATCTTTTATTAGTCGTATGTAGTTTAAAATTCATACTTTATTAAAATAAAATTAAAGTAAAAAATCTTACTTAAGAAAATCTTATTTAATATAATATATATAAACCGTTACCTTTTCTGTAAAAATGTAAGATTTAAAAATAACTTCTAAAATATATTTCTTAGAAAATCTGAAAGCTGGTGTATAGTTTTCATTTACAGAGATAATCTATCTTAGGTGCTTGAAAGCACAATTATTTACCGGGCACTGTATTAGACAGCAACTCAACTAAGCTCACAGAAGCTAATCTCAAACTTTTATGAATGAAAATTTTATGAGCAGAAATATCATCAGATAGATGTGACATTATTACCTGTCAGGGGTAAAGGAAAGTATAAAAACATAGAAATAAACTTTTGGAGAATTTGTTCCAGTGACCCATGAACAACAACCAAAAAAGCTGAAAAACAGAGAGTCTGAAGGAAGATGGGATGTACCATTGTCATAATTATTTTGAAAGAAATAAATGCAATTTTTTTAAGGAAAGCAGGGTGCTTATAACTCATAGGCACTTAGAGAGACATGTATAATAGTGATAATGATGAAAGAGAGATAATTTATCTTCACTCTTCAGACCCAAGCATTTGCCATGAGCATGATAGGTTTCACTGATTAAAAGAAAAAGTCACAAAGACATTGCATCCATTTCGTTCTTATTCTAGCTGACTGCTTCCTGATGCATGTCGCTAAAGAGACAAAACTGAACAAGGTGGTACTATTTGCATATATAAACAATTACTTCTGCTTCTTTTCTCAGACAATCAATTTTTC
The DNA here is from genome assembly GCA_030674055.1 of Rhabdomys pumilio. Taxonomy (NCBI): domain Eukaryota; kingdom Metazoa; phylum Chordata; class Mammalia; order Rodentia; family Muridae; genus Rhabdomys; species Rhabdomys pumilio. Next base: position 88,225,743 of record JANHMN010000006.1, read on the forward strand.
ATTTGATGACAAGAAATGATTCCACTACAACTACGCAGTTGTCTTCATTATGGTTCCTTTGGTGTGAAGAGACATCATGACCAAAGAAACTCATTTAAAAAAACCCACAAAAAACAAACAAACAAAAATACTGACAATGACAACCCCTCAACATACACGAAACAACAAAACAAAACTAAACTAAAAACATTTAGTTACAGTTTCAGAGTTTAGTCCATTATTGCCATGGTGGGAAGCATGGCAGCATCCACGCAGACATGATACTGGAGAAGAGAGTTTTGCACCTTGATCCAGAGAAGATGGATCCGAGAAGCACAGAGAAGACTGTGTACCACACTTGGCATACCTTGAACATAGATGACTTCAAAGCCGACCTCCACTGTAACAAACTTTCTCTAACAAGTCCATGCCTGCTCCAACAAGGCCACACTATCTAATAGTACCACTCCGTATGGCCAAGCATGAGTCTCTGGGGTATTCAAACAACAATGCCAGTATTGTCTTTGTACTAATTACTGATGGCCACCAAATAACACTTGTTTTTTTATGTTTCAGGTAGTTATCAAAATATACATGTAAAATCATGTAAAATTTAGGGTGAAAGGGCCACAGAACAAAATAACAATGGGGAAAAAAGCAACAACACAGAATTACAAATGATGACTTTTCAATAGGTATATGTGTGTGTGTGTGTGTGTGTGTGTGTGTGTGTGTGTGTGTGTGTGTATTTTCTTTAGAGTATGCTGATCTTCTGAAGGCTTGTTTAAAGAAGCCTCAGTTTTGTTTTGACTTGATACTTGCCTGTTGTAGAAATTATTTAACCCTGACCCACAGTTACTACCACGCCTTGACCTTTTATTTCCCAGATAATATACCCACACACCCTTTATATTTACAATAAGCCTTAAACAAGAGCTGGGCATATATCTATCCTCTATGTAATTAGAATCTATGTTCCTATTGATAATCCAGAACTTTTTCTTACTATATTTCATCTTGACTACCCTTAACTCCAATTGGCCAGCTCACAAGGCCACATTTTTTATGCCCCCCCTAACCCATGGTGGCATCTCCTTCCTCTCCCCTTCTTTTTCTCTCATGCTTCTCCAACTTCAAGCCTGGGAAACCTAAACTCCACCTATATATCCTCTACCCAACTATTAGCTGCAAAAATCTTTATTTACCAATCAGAAATAACTTAGGGGCAGGGTGATATAGCATCAACATGTAGACATTCTCATCTCTGGGGCAACCAGTCTAGAGAAACAAATATTAGCATTAGAATGCAAGCAACATCAGGGCAACCCATTACACTTCTCTGATAGTCTACAAATATTTTTCTAGGTATTAATATTAAGAAAACATAAATAAAAGGAAAACCATATATTTATTTGACCCATGATAGATTGATGGGAGAGGTTTGTATTTTTTCCAGTATCTCATCTAATCAAATAATAAAGTGTGATAATTTAGAGTTGCATATATTTGTCAAACCTGCTGTTGACACCAAGTTCTTTTGTGTAGTTATTTGTATCTCTACAGACCTTTTCTCATCACCATTTTTAATATCACTTATATTCAGAATTTCACCTGTTCTTTAGATAACCCATGAATTGATCTATCTGTTCTAAACTTTTCCCTACAATTTCTTGACCCACAAAGCCAGCAGAATTGATTATTTTCTGCTTAACAAAAAGCCATGACTTAAATATTCTCTGCTGTATTTTGTACCCAGCACCTGCTATCAGACACATTACTGAAGAGCCTTCAATTTACTCTGTATAAATAATAAATTGGTGGGGTTTTTGGTTTGTTTTAAAAACTGCAGGATGAAATTTGTCTTCGTTCAGGTAGTATATGTCATGCATATACTAATCTTGTGCTCATTTTCCCACATTATATAATCACATACTTATGTCCTCATCTCGTCTATAATCTCACTGAAGTCAGGTAAAATCATTAATTTGAAATTTTCTGAGTTGTGTGTATAATACAGCACATTTCAGGGCGTACATTGGAGGAACTAAGTCTAAGGCAGTATGCATAAGACAAACTCAGTAGATTCATTCCAAAACGAATTAAATTCATGAATTTATTTATAGTTGGGTGCAAAATATCAGAGTTTAACAATGTAGATGAGAAAATGAATCTTTGAGGGGTCGTTAGCTCAGGAATCTACAATAATATTAGATGAATTATGGTCTAATTTGGAAACTGGGATTAAAACTGAACTACTAAGATTAGATATGCCAAATATATATCATCACTAAACTGCAAGTATTCACTACTTATTGTTTTTTTTTTTTTTTTTTTGGGTTTTTCGAGACAGGGTTTCTCTGTGTAGCCCTGGCTGTCCTGGAACTCACTCTGTAGACCAGGCTGGCCTCAAACTCAGAAATCCACCTGCCTCTGCCTCCCAAGTGCTGGGATTAAAGGCGTGCGCCACCACCGCCCAGCCTACTTATTGTTATATTAAATAAAGGAAATAATTTCTGCCAATTAGAGTTCCAAAGGACAATGAAAACACAGAAGTTTAATATGTGTCAGCCTCTAAAATTTCCACTATTGAAAATATTTTTGTGTGTTATTATCAAATAGAGTGTTTTTCAAATTATCAGAAAAGTTGCATTTTAAAGAACTCAACTTTTATATATGATCGTCACCTATATCACTTGGGATTCACAGGTCTCAGATATTTCAAAATTATTTTTAATGGCATTCATTTGTTTACAGTCATGTGTGCTCCATGACACACATGTGGAGATCAAAAGATAATTTCCTTGAGTGAGTTCTTTTCTTCTAGAATCTGTGTCCCAGGGATCAAACTTAGGTTGTCAGACTTGGCAGCAAGTATTTTTACCTGCCACGCCATCCTGCTATTTTCATTTTCTTAGATATTTTTGGAAGCCATGCTTATGAAAAATAATGAGCTGGCAAGATTCTTCATTATGAGTTATAATAAGCTTATTTGGGGGCTGTTGGAAAAACAATAAAGAATCCATATTTTAAAAAATGATCTTGCAAAGATTTTCCTAATCTGAAAGCAATAGCTTGTGATCACAGAGTGATGGGATTAAGATGGTGACAGAACTAATTTTATGGGCCATGAAGAACATCTAAACATACACATCACCAAAAATTATATTTTGATATCAAAATGGATAATGATTGCTTTTTCTTTGTCTTTACCCTCCTGTTTAGTTAAGAACTATTACTTTGATACCTAATAAAAGATTGTCCAAATAATTTAGTGTGTGTATGTGCTGTGTGTGTGTGTGTGTGTGTGTGTGTGTGTGTGTGTGTGTGCTTTTGTGTGTGTTTGTTTGATATGTCTGTATATGTGGATGTCAAGGACAGAAAGACAGAGGTCAACCTTGGCTGCTGTTCCATAGGTGCTTTCCAGTTTGTATTTGAGATAGAGTTTTCCACTAGGCCTTGCACTTGCTGATTAGCCTAGACTAATGAGCTGCTGGTATCTCTCTGCCTCTGTCTCCTCAGAGCTGGGATTCCAATGGCTGACGTTTGCATTCAGTGTTTACATTCATTCTCATGTCAAGTTCAGTTCCTACAGCTCCACAGCATTTTATAGCCACTATTAGACATTATCTCTCCATGTCCTATACTTTATTTGCTTCATACTCCTAAATTTAAGTTCTTGTAAATAATTTTTGAGTGTTGTATAAAGCATGGTTAATAAAAAGCAAAGAATAAAATTAGGAGAAATTTAGATAATAAAAATTTAGATAATAAAATTTATTAAATAAATTTAGATAACAGAAACCATCACCATAGAAGTATTCTCACATTATGATAAATAGTGCAAATTACTAGGCACTTCATGACTCTCTAAACTCCATCTCATGTTTAAACAATAAAACTCAATGATAGTTATTTGAATTGCTCTATGTGGCTATATATCCATTGTCCAGTAGACTGAACTTTAAATTTTTCAATATTTCCTCCATAATGTTATAAATATGGATCAGCATTGCTCCATCAAAACAGGAGCTTAGGAATATCTCCTTATGATATCTCAGGGCTGAGAGAAATACCAAACATATATGTTAGAATATTTCTTAATTATTAACCCATCTATGCAAACAGACAACAAACAGACTTGCCAAAGGTAACTGTCCTAATACACACGTAACTACTTTCAGAAGTACCACAAACATTTTCATGTTTGATTGTAGCCTCATTTTATATGCTTTTTGTTAGGCTGTGCTTTCAAGTTTATAGATTTTTAATTATTTCTCTAATCATTATCAGTGTCTGGTAGAAAAACAAGGAGTTTAATCCCTGTCTTAATTCTTACTGTCACATCGAACAAACATGCAGGAACAGGCATTCTTTTCCCCTTTGGTACAAGTTCAGGGTTTTTCTAGTAAAAGTCATGAGGAAAAGGCACATAAATTTCGGACCTACATTTGTGGATACTCAGTGATAATCAAAAGTAGGAAATCAGGTTGTAGTGGAAGAGGAAAGGCCTTTGTGATAGATGTCCTATCTTCGACTTCTCATTCTGCTCTATATTACCAGGTGACTGAGGCAAGCCATACTTCATTCTTCTGAGTCTGTTCAATTTATAAACTGAATAAAATAAGTTATATGTTATAAAAGATTACACAAATCTAACAAAACTCTGAGCACAAACTTTACTCTGAGAAAACTAGTGTTACTAAGAGAAATGAAGTGATAGAGATGACAACTGAATAAACAAATGCAGTGAAACCCAAGGAAGAAACTAAGAACCATAAAGCTTGATCCAAGAAGCAAGATTGACTCATCTCAAGCACAAAACCAACACAGAAAGATGAAAATATGAATGGAAAGGAGTATGACTCTTTGGGTCCTGAAGTGTCACATGGACACATCAATCAAGCCAGAGGACAGGAACCAAAAATTGAGAGTGAACAATTCTAATAAGCATGTTCAAACAGCCAAGTTTGTGTGGTTTCTGATCAACATCACTAGGTTGAAAATGGCAGTACATTATAGAAATTATATAAGAAAGGAAAGTCTGTTATTTTAAGGAAGAAAAAAATCTCAAGAAAACTTAGAATGATAAAATATCACATACAAACAGCTGTCAGGGAACCAAAAAAGGAACAAATGGTAACCTAGTTACAATACTTTCTTCCACAATGAATTGTGCAAATCATATAGCCTTTAAAGTAAAATCCCTCCACCAAGTATTTCCATGATACCCAGCATACCCAGCAGCAGGAAACTGCACCTGCTTCCCTATACTGCATTTTCTGGGCCACAACTCTCTGCAAACATGAAGGCCTGCCAGACTCAAGCACAATCTGATAACAAAAGGCCAGCATAAGAACACAAGCAACAAGAGTCAGCACAAATCCTGGATATCCTAACATAGTCAAACACAAGAAAATGATCTTAAATCCAATTTTAGGAATATGATAAAGACTTTTAAAGAAATATTAATAAATACCATAGTTATATAGGAAATGTAATCAAACAGGTGAAAGAAATGAATAAAATTGCTCAAAACCTGAACATGGAAATAGAAGCAATAAAGAAAACATAAACTGACAAAATCCTAGAGATGGAAAATCTAAGGAAGAGAACAATAACTACAGATGTCAGAATCATCAACAGAATACAAGAGAAGACATAGAAAGAAATATGATATGATAGAAGAAATCAATATATCATTTAAAGAAAATGTTAAATCTAAAACGTTTATAACACAAAACATCCAAATCTAAGAATAATAGGAATAAAAAAGGAGAAGATCCAAGCTCAAAGGCCCAGAAAATATTTTCAACAAAATTAAAAAAGAAAACTTAACCAACTCCCCCAAAGAGATGTCTATAAACATACAAACAGTTTATAGAACACCAATTAGAGATATCTCATAGTAGCAAATTAATACCAAACATTAATGCTTTAGAACAAAACGGAGCAAACACACTCAAAAGGAGATGGCAGGAAATTATCAAATTCATGTCTAAACTCAATAAATTAGAAATAAATAGAATAACACAAAGAATGAATGAAACCAAGATTCAGTTCTTTGAGGAAATCAACCAGATAGACAAACCCTTAGCCAAACCAACTAAAGGCATAGAGAGAATATCCAAATTAACAGAATTCTAAATTAAAAGGAAGACACAACAACAGACAACAAGGAAATCCATAGAACCATTAAGTCTTACTTCAAAAAACTATACTCCACAAAATTGGAAAATATAAAAAAACTGTACAATTTTCTTGATAGATAACCACTTACCAAACTCAAATCAGGATCAGGTAAACAACTTACATAAGCCTATAACCCCTAAGGAAATAGAAGCAGTCATTAAAAGTCTCCCAACCAAAAAATCAGATTGTTTTAGAGCAGAAATCTACCAGACATTCAAAGAAGAGCTAATAACAAACTATTCCACAAAATGGAAGCAGAAGGAACATTGCCAAGCTTTTTCTATGATGCCACAGATCACACTGATACTTAAACCACACAAAGACTCAATAAAGAAGAAGAAAAGGAATATCAAGCCAATTTCCATTACAAACATTGATGCAAAAATAATCAATATACTACTTGCAAACTGATCCAGGAACATGTCAACAACATCATCTACCATGAACAAGTAGTCTTTATCTTAGGAATGCAGGGATGATTGAGTATACAAAAATTCATCAATGTAATCCACCATATAAACAAACTGAAAAGAAAAGCACATGATAATCTCATTAGATGTTGAAAATGCCTTTGACAAAATCCAATACTCTTTCATAATAAAAGGCTTAGAGATCAGGGTTACAAGGTGCATAATAACCAACAACAAATTAAATGGAGGGAAGCTTGAAACAATTTTTACTATAATCGGGGAAGAGACAAGTCTGCCCTTTTTCTCAGTATATATTCAAAAAAAAAAAAAGAAAAAAGAAAGAGCAATTCTCAAATGTATATGAAATAACAAAAACCCAGGGAAGCAGAAACCATTCTCAACAATAAAAGAACTTCTGACAGAATTATCCCTGACCTAAAGCTATATTACAGAGCAAAAGTGATAAAAACCACATAGTATTCATACATAAAAAGGCAGGTAGATCAATTGAATAGAATTGAAGACCTGGAAATGAAACCATACACCTTTGGTCACTTGTTCTTCAACAAAAGCTCTAAAACTAGATGTGGAAAAAAGACAGCCTTTTCAACAAATGGTGCTGGTTCAACTAGCAGTCAGCATGTAAAAGAATGCAAACTGATCCATTCTTATTTCCTTGTACAAAGCTCCAGTCCAAGTGGATCAAGGACCTCTACATAAAGCAAGATATGATGAATCTAGAAAAACAGAAAGTGGGAAAGAACCTCAAACACATTGGCACAGGGAAAAATTTCTTGAACAGCACAACAATTACTTATGTTCTAAAACTAAGAATTGACAAATGGGACCTCATAAAATTGAAAAGATTTTGTAAGGTAAAGGACTTTGTCAACAGGACAAAAAGGCAATCAACAGATAGGGAAAAAAATCTTTACCAATCCTTCATCAACTAGAGGGCTAACATCCAAAATCTACAAGGAACTCAAGAAGTTAGACTCCAGGGAACCAAATAACCCTATTAAAAATGGGATACAGAACTAAACAAAGAATTCTCAACTGAGGAATATAAAATGACAGAGAAGCACCTAAAGAAATGTTCAACATCCTTAGTCATCAGGAAAATGCACATCAAAACAATGCTGAGATTATACCTTATACCAGTGTGAATAGCTAAGATCAATAACTCGGATTACAACAGATGTTGGCAAGGATGTGGAGAAAGAGGAAACTTCCATTGATGATGCAAATGCAAGTTGGTACAACCACTCTGGAAATCAGTTGGTTGGTTCCTCAGAAAATTCGAGATAGTTTTACCTGAGGACCCAACTATAACATTCCTTGGCATCTACCCAAAACATGCTCCAACATAACAAGGATGTATGTTCACCTATGTTTGTATCAGCCTTATTTATAATAGCCAGAAGCTGGAAAGAACCCAGATGTCTCTCAACAGAGGAATGGATACAGAAAATATAGTACATTCACACAATGGAGTGCTACTTAGCTATTAAAAACAAAATTCTTAGGCAAATTAGATGAAACTTGAAAATATTATCCTGAGTGAGGTAACCAAGTCACAAAAAAAAAAAAAAACCAAACAAACAAAAACCCAAAACACCCACAGATGGTGTATACTTTCTGATAAGTGAAAATTAGTCAAAAGGAAGCTCGGAATACCCACGATACAACTCGCAAACCATATGAAACCCATCAAGAAGGAAGAACACCCCAAAGTGTGAATACTACAGTCCTACTCAGAAGTGCAAAGAAAATAATCTTGGAAAGTAGAGAAAGAAAAGGATCTGGGAAAAAGAGAGGAGTGGGAGGAGAAAAGTGAGGCTGGTTCAGATATGGAAGGAGATGAGGGAGAAGTCCAGGGGGTCCAGAATTTGAAAGGAAGAAAGTAACAGTGGATGAGGGAAAACTTGAGGTACCTACTAGAAAGTCCCAGGTGGCAGAGACCCAAAAGGTCCCCAGGACCCAACACAGAGGACATTAGTTGAAATATCCAACAAAGGAGAGAGAGAACCTGTAGAAACCATATCCAGTGGATAGGCATAGCCTCTGGTTGAGAGATGGGGCTACCCACCCATCTCAAAAATATTAACCCAAAATTGCTCCTGTCTAAGTGAAATGCAGGGATAAAGAATAAAGCAGAGACTGAAGGAAAGGCCATCCAGAGACTACCCCACCTAGGAATCATCCTCCCATCTGCAGACACCAAACCCAGACACTCTTGCTGATGCCAAAAAACACTTGCTGACAGGAACATGATATACCTGTCTCCTGAGAGCCTCTACCAAAGCCTGACCAATACAGATGCATATGCATGCAGCCAAATATTGAACTGAGCTTGGGGACCCCAATGGAGAAGTTAGAGCAAGGACTGCAGGAGCTGAAGAGTTAGGTAGTCCCATAGAAAGAACAACAATATCAAACAATCAGAACTCCCAATGCTCCCAGGGAGTAAACCACCAACCAAAGAATACATACAGGGGAACCTATGGCTCCAGCTGGATATGTACCAGAGGATTGCCTTATGGGGCATCACTAGGAGGGGAGCTCCTTGGTCCTGTGGAGGCTCAATGACCCAGGATAGGGCTGTGCTAGGGTGCAGAGACAGGAGTGGGTGGGTGGAGTAGTACCTTCATAGGGGTAGGGGGCAGAGGGGAAGTGACAGGGTGTTTGTGAAGGGAAAACTGGGATGAGGGATAACATTTGAAATGTCAATAAATAATATAACCAATAAAAATGAAAAAAAAAATCAAGTGAATGCAAAAGGTATTAGGGAAAGAAACCACAAATAATATAAAATATCTGTGTATAACTCTAACCAAGCAAGTCAAACATCTTGTCATAAAGTATGACAAAAACTTCAAGTCTTTGAAGAAACAAATGGAAACAATACAGTAAATCTGATAAGAGAGAACGTGGGGAGTAGTCATTAGTGCATTGGCACAGGAGACAACTTCCTGAACAAAACACCAACAGCACAGGCACTAAGATCACCATGTAATTAATGCAACCTTGTGAAACTGATAGACTTCCGTAAGAAAAAGAACACCATCAATAGGACAGAATGGCAGCCTACAGAACGGGAAAAGATCTTCACAACCCTACATCTGACAGAAGGCTAATACCCACAACATATAAAATACTCAAGAAATTAGATAACAAAAAACAAAAAAATGAAAAATGGAGTATAGATCTAAACAGAATTGTTGACAGAGCACCTGCTAATATCTGGGAAGACTTAAAGAAATATTAAACATCCTTAGTCGTCAAGGAAATGCAAATCAAAAAACACTGATATTCCATGTTAGACCAGTCAGGATGCCTAAGATCAAAACTCAAGCATCACCTCATGCTCTTGAGGATGTTGAGCCAGGGGAAAACTCATTGCTGGTCGTAATGCAAACATATAAAACCACCTTGGAAATCAGTTTCAGAAATCAGCCTCAGAAAATTGAGAATAGATCTGACTCAAGAACCAGCAATACCACTCCTGGGAATACAGACAAGTGATGCTCTACAATATCACAAGGACACTTGCTCAACTATATTCATAGAATCTTTATTCCTAACAGTCAGAAACTGAAAACAACTTAAATGTCCCTCAACTTAAGTGTGGACAAAGAAAACATGATGTACTTAAAAATGTGATATTACTCAGCCATTAAAAACAAGGACATCAAGAAATTTGTAGGCAAATAAATAGAACTTAAAAAAGTCATCTGGAGTGAGGAAATCCAGATCCAGGGGGATAAACATGGTAAGTACTCACTTATAAGTGAATATTAACTATAAAGTATAGAACAATCATTCTACAATCCACAGACCCAAAGACAGTATATAACAAGGAGAGCCCAAAGGAGGCTTGAATCTCACTGAAAAGGGGAAATAAAATAGACATTGAGGGTGTATGGAGAGGGGAAACTGCTGGGGAGAGGTGGTGTGGAAGAGAATAGAAGGCAATCAAGTGTGGGGAACACAGGGGGAGAGATAAGTGGCAGGCAGAACTAGAATTGGTGGTGGAACATCTCACCGACAAATTAGAAACCTTGGCAAATGGAAACTCCTAGGAATCCATGAGGTTAACTCTAACTAAGATTCCTAGCAATATCAGATTTGTAATCGGAAACAGCCCCCTCCTGTAACCAGGTAAGATTTCCAATGGAGAAATGGAGATGCCAACTGAACTGTAAAATCTTAAACTACTATTTTTTCCCTCCTAAAAGATGTGCAGGGATAAAGAGGGAGCAGAAATTGAGGGAATGACCAACCAGTGACTGGCCCACATGAGACCCATGTCCTGAGAAAGAACCCATTCTTGATACTGTTAATGATATTCTGCCATACTTGCAGACATGACTCTAAAATAACTGTCATCTTAGAGGCTTCACCCAGCAGTGGATGAAAACAGATGTAGAGACTCACAGCCAAACATTAGGCAAAGCTTTGAGAAGTCTTGCAGAAGATAGGGAGGATGGATTGAAGGAGTCAGGGAGGCCAAGGACACAAGAAAACAAACAGACTCAACTAACCTGAGCTTATAAGAACTCAATGAGACTTAACCACCAACCAGAGTTCATACATGGGATGGGCCTAGGCCCTCTACACATATGTAACCAATATGCAGCTTGGTCTTCATGTGAGAACTCTAACATCAGGAGCAGGGTCTGTCTCTGGTTCTGTTGCTTGCTTTTGGATCTCTTTCTCCTAACTGGGTTACATTGTCCAGCCTCAATAGAAGAAGATTCACCTAATCCTACTGTTACTTGATATGCCAAGGCTGGGAGACTTCCCCATCTCTGAATAGAATGGGGGTGGAGAAGAGAGAGATGAAGGAAGAGGGTGAGACTACAAGTAGAGGAGGGAAGGAATGTAAAATAAGTAAGTAGGTAAATAAATGAATGAATGAATGAATAAATACATTTTTTAAGGCAGCAAGATATAAGCATTCTCAAAATGAAGAACCCTGGGAAAAGTTACTGCTTATGGAAAGGTGGGTTTCCTATTTCTGTTCATGTACAGTGTCCTTGGTCAGTCATATGCTACCATAGAATTTCTGGATTGTTCCACAGCTGTGACATCTTTATACATACTATCTGACAGTAGGAAGTCAGACAGCCAAGTTTGATAAAAGATTGCTGGAGTTTCCCAAATTCTTAAGCTCCCATTTCTTCCAAAGAAAACAAAGAGAAAAGAATAAAGTGGATTCTTCTCTTTTTTTAATCACTTGATTTTCAGGATAAGGTAGGTGGTTAAATTATTGTGATACACCTTCAGAGCAAAAAAAAAAAAATGTAGGTGATTTTCTCTGTTTAAAAGGAAGTTATGGTAACAGGCTCTACTTTTAGGAGACGGAAAGAGCCTTCTAGTGAAAAGAGCAAACAAGCTTTTAAAACGTGTCAAACAATAAAGAAGAAACAAACATAAAGTGCAAAAGCATCCTGAGGTAACACCCTTCCTTTCTACCTCCACTGAGACACACCTGCATGGCATGCCCAGACACCACCCTACCTCCCTACACTCCGGTGAGGACAGACAAAACCAAAGCAGCTGTAATGAACACACGAGAAGCAACATCTTGTTATTGAGACTTTCTGGCTTCATGACTTTTGGTTCTTTGTACATATTCTTTACACATTTACATGAAGTACTGACAGGTGAACCCAGAAACAAAGATTATTATCCAAGGAACAATCTTTTCCAATTCCTTTAGAATTCATTATCTTTCTGAATTCAAGTTTATCATATCCCCCTTCTTTCTCTAACTTTCCATCTTTGTAGATCCATACCTCGTGATTTTAATCATATTAATAGGCTATCACTTACTATCTTAGGCAAATTAATTCCATTGGGTTTCGACCAATGTTTTCCAGATCACAGTTTTAAAATTACTTTAGGGATTTAGGAACAGTGATATTTAATTAAACAGAAAATGGCAGAACAGAGCAGAATAGCACAATGTAGTATGGAAGAGTTAGTATCAAATTGTAATGCTCACAGTAAGGCTTTCATTTCATGAATTTTGTCATGATGTGTAGGAGAATCACACATAATTTATACTCTTACCATTGTTGGTAAGAACAAAATATTTGAAATCTATTGTTTTAAGTGATTCTTACCTTGTTACATGTCTCATGTCCTCAGTATGTTTTCAACTGCCATGCTACCTATCCCATAGTCAGAACTCACAGATAGTCCTAGAAGCTCTTACATTTGCTCTGTAATTAGGCCTCTTTTCAAATTCTATTCTATCTATGTATCTATGTTTCTGTGTATGTATGTATATATGTATTTATGTTTCTATCATCTATCTATCTATCTATCTATCTATCATCTATCTATCATCTTTATCAATATCTATCAGCTGTCTATCTACTTATCTTTTCATCTATCTGTGCATCTATCATCTATTGTTTTTTTTGAATGTTTCTCTGTATAGCTCTGGCTGTCCTGGAACTCACTATGTAGACCAAACTGGCATTAAACTCAGAGATCCATCTGCCTCTGCCTCCTGAATGCAGGAATCAAAGGCATGTGCTATGACCATCTGGGTATTTTTATTTTTATTGACAAATAAAAATTATACTTGTATTATAGTGTGGTTTCAATGTATGGTTTCAATGTTTGTTTCAAAACATGTATATATTATGAAGTATCAAAAGAAGATTAATTAGTGTGCCATTTATTGTTTCACATTTATTTCAAAATATCCATACATTATTATTGGTATACTGGTCACATGAGCCTGTGATTTAACCCTAGATCTATTTCTCCTATCTGATTGAAACTATTTATTCATTGACCATCTGAAAGCCACCAGGAGAAGACTGTCTCCTGAAGTGGGTGGAGCTTGAGCACTAGGAGCCCTCAAAACCCACGTACACAGTGACACACTTTCTCCAACAAGGCCATCCTTCCTAATGGTAGCACTTCCCAATGGCCAAGCATATTCAAACCACCACAGGCTTAGAAAGGAAATGTCCTTCAGATTTCATGTTCAAATTTTGCTCTGTCCAAAGATGATCAGTCTAATTACTGAAAGATGATTGTAACTTGAGCATTCTGACTCAGTCAATGAAAGTCCACTGAAGAAGTATTGAAAGCCTACTTCAAAATATACTTGGAGGATACATCCTTTCTCAGCCTGTCCCGTTTGCCTACCTCTCTGCTTCCTAGATACTATGTGGTTTCCAGATATGTTTGATCCATCATGCACTTCAGCCAAGGTGATTTGATCACAGTCCCAGATCCAACAATGGAACCGGCTCACATACTGAGACCTCTGAAACCAAGAGCCAAATATAAAATAGAAATAGATCATTCCTCTATTAAACTAATTTCCCTTCCTTTAGTTATTCCATCACAGTTATGGGAAACTGACAAAAACAACAGAGAACAGACATTCCTCAGAGGACCTTGGGCAAAGAACTCTTAATTATATTTTAAACATGTTTTCTGTCTTTATTATAGAACTATATCAGAGCTACATGAATGTAGAGAAAGAATGCTATTTACAAGTGGTAATTTTGTAAATTTATTGTATGTAATATTGTGAGATTAACTCCTCATTTTGGATAAATGTATGGAAGCTTTGAAAATATAACTGCCATATGATCCATCAATTGGAACTAAACTCAGTGTGCTGTAGAGACAGCAACCACATGACCACTGTTCACTAACCTAATGATACAAAGCATGATGGTTAACCTATCCTTGAAAGGAGCTAATGACATTGGTGCGAAACAGAAGAGTCAATGGACATACACCGCTTCCTATCTTTCTCCAGATAAAAAACTAAAAGGCATTCTCTATGATTTTTGTTTGTTTGTTTATTTTATGAGAAACTCTCAACAAATGTTGATCATGAACAAGTGTTGTCCCCGCTTCTCTATCTCAGACTTCACTTTCCTGTCTGATCCTGATATCATTTTACAAATACAGAAATTACAGCCGCTGCTTATTATGGATTCTGGAAATAATTACCATCAGAATATTATATAAATAGCTAACACTAAGTTGACTGATCACAATATAACGAGATATTAAATACTTTCATAAGTTTTAAATAAATCTTAGATGGTAAAGATACTCTTTTGATGTAAGAAAATGCAATTTCAATGCAAATATAATAAAAACACAGATATACTATTAATTAAACAAGTTTATACTACTGTAAGTGGATGCTAGATAAGAATAAAAGATTTAGTTTTTACAAAATTCAAGTCATTACTAACTGTAGTGGTTTTAGCGCCTACAGAACGAATGTGAAACTTTTTCAGCACTTTATTTTACGTATGTTCTTAAAGAGAAATATGGTTTCCCTTTTTCCCCCTATGTATTTCTCTCTGTTCTTGTAAAAAAAAAAAAGTCCTTAAACTGTCCTTGAGTTACAATAATAGAAATGAATTGGATGGGTCCCAGTTGTCACTCAACCTGACAGCTATAAAATAAAATCAGCCTATTTGCTAACAGATGAATTTTTAGCTCTGCAATCTAATCACTAGGGTGACTCTTATATGCAAAGTTGACTCTTGGTTAAGTCTCTCTAAAGTTATTGTGTATATACCTCCATTTAAGAGTACTCTCTTAATAAATGGGATATTATTTTGTTCTGTAAAATATATGTCTAGCCTTATTCTTGATGAAGTTTAGAGCTTTCACTAAATAGGACTGAAAATGAAAATTCTAGTAGCCACTGAGTGGCAAAAATAGCTAATCATTCAACCTTTGCTAGCTCTCTCAATGCAAAGTGCATCCAAATTGAAAGGAAGGATGAGGTCTGTTTTTCAGTCTTGTCAGCTGAGAAAGTAAATATAATGAAAGTTTCTGGTAGTGTCATGGGATGGCGACTTGTTGATGTTTTGTTGAGCTAAACTCACATGGTGTTTCCCTGAGATTTATTTTTGGGTACTCAGGCTATAACCTGGTTTCTATGTCTGAGTACTGACATGGATAATACTAATCTATAACTAAGGATCTGTGACTGATGTTACTAGCATATCATATATAGATACCAGAATGACTTTTCTTAACAATATTAAAGACCCATTGGAGGTCATGTGATGTTTGGAGAAAATATAAATAGGACTCAATAAACAGTGATGGCATGATTGCATAGGTAGCCTTACAATGCTTCATTGATCTCACATCTTCACTTTGTTTTGTTGAAAGAGGCATGGCAGATAACTTCTACTGGCAAATGGAGTGGTTCTGGATGACTCATGCCAATTCAGTGGAGGCTTGGCCATTTCAGATACCACTGCTGATTCGTGTTTGGTATCCTGACACTACGTAACTGGACTGCTGGTATCCTGATCATGGAGATTGGAATCACCCCAAAGAACTACCTCTAAACAGGCTCACATCCTCTTATCCAATTTACCATTTTTTCTCCCCTACTTTTGGGTGATGGCCTTGACTGTGGAGGGGGCTGAAACATTTGAGAACCTTTATTAAAAGTATTTTTAAAAAAAAAATCTAAGCCTACAGATAAAGAATATACATAATTGGAGCTAATCAGTTTAATTAAAGTTAGCCTATGAAAAGTTGCTGTCCTATTGTAATGTTATACATTCTTCTTTAGAAAGTCGCACCTCCTATTTTGACTTGGTTTCTATGTCTGAGTACTGACAGGGTAATACTATTCTGTAACCAAGGATCTCTAATTGACGTTATTAACAGATCATATGGAGAAACCAGGAGTATTCTTCCTAATATTAAAGTATAATCTTATTCTTAAAAATTATTTATTTATTTTTATTTTATGTACATTGGTGTTTTGATTGCATATATGTCTGTGTTAAGGGGTAAATCCACTGGAACAGGAGTTATAGACAGTTGTAAACTACCATGTAGGTGTTGGTAATTAAATGTGGGTCTTATAAGAAGAGTAGTCTTAAACACTGAGCCACCTCTCCAGCTCCCTATAAATTTATACTTTTAAAGTTTAAAATACAAAGTCAATGCTATATTTCAAATATGATACTACAGTTCAGGTGTGGTGGTACATGTCTTTAATATTACCACTCAGGAGGCAAAAGTAGGTACATTTTTGTGAGTCAGAGCCAATGTAAGAAAAGAAAACAAACAAACAAACAAACAAACAAACCGTAGCTTGTTTCTTTATAGAATTAAACTGTAGAATGCATTTTCATTATAAACTGCTATCAAGCAAAATATTTTAATTTTGAGATGAAAAAACTAGTATTAATTGTGAATTTTAAGTGAATAAGGTTGTAACAGGATAAAATTTTCCCTTTTGTCTAAATTAACATTATATGATAAGCATATTGATTTTCACTGAGTTCACAGATGTTTATTAATGAATTATATGCACTGTGGAATGCAAAAATGGACATGATATATCATACCTGAAGATATTTGAGGTCTAATATCTAAAACACAAAAAGTGGCACAATTTATATGTTCAATGTAAAATATATATTTGTATGAAAATGTCAGTAAGTAACTTATTTTAATATTCAATGACTATACACAATAATAATTAGCACAATAATCTTAAAGGGGTTGTGTAATTTATTTATAATGTATAACAGATATTAAAACATAAGTTCAATAGAAGTTCAGAATTACTTAAAGAAGTAAATAATCGCTATTAAAAAGAATGGACTATTGAAGATAAGCTCATAGGATTTGACCTCGATCAAGAAAGAAAATAGTGAAAGAAAACTAAATAATTACTGAAACAAGACAAACATAATGAAAAAAACAATAATATAGATAAAATAAGGAGCCAGGAATACAAATAATGGCAATAGCCTGGTATGTTTAGGTAATCATAAGTAGAAAAGTTAATTTAGTAGAATATGTACTTGAAACATAATCTTAGTAACATATTAAAATCACCAACATTAGGGAGTCAGGTAAATGGCTAGCAGCTATTTTTATTTAATAGTATTTGAGGAGGCAAAATGTAACAGTTAGATGGGGAAACTTTCTAACATGGCAGTTTGTATTATAAAAATATAAACTTTTCTGCAAAGGTGAGGCTATTTAAAGTAAGAGTTTAAAAGGGCAAACGAGGTGATATTTTTGAAAAAAGAACAATTTTGCGAGTGATAGAAGAAAAGTTTATATCATTCATATTGATGCTTTTTTACAGTTCATTTAAGTAGTAGAGAAAGGTGCTACTGAGAATAAAAGTAGCAAAGTTACAAGGCAAAGCCTGAAAAACATCCACAGCCACCACAATTCTGGAAGAGTAAAACAAGGTCCTGGCAGGTTTATGGTTCAGCTAATTTTATAAGGTATACATTCTTAGTAGACATTTAACTATCATAATTGTGCATTTTTTCAGTAGCATACGTAAGTTTTAAAGAATCTAAAGACTAACAAAGTAAAACAACAACAACAACAACAAAAGAAACAAAACAAAACAAAACAAAACAAAACAAAAAACCAGGCAGGAGCAGTTCTGAGATAAAGTGTGCTTCTGGGGGAGTAACACGTAGGAGTGTACGCTACCTGTCTACTTACTCAAAATTCATACATTGAAATTCCAGTTCTTGGAATCTTGAAATGTAACTGTGGTTGAAATAGGATCGATTCAGATAGAACCACTTATATGAATCACCCTAAAGCAGTACAGATGATAGAATGCTTAGCCATTACGACTCTTACAAAGAGTAGGCAGTCATACAGAGCAAGTGCCATCACTGTTGTGGTGATACTGACCTTAGCCACAGAACTATGAAAGTCTAGAACAATCATTTCCAAGAACCTCTAAGGTAAGCATGCTTAAGCAAACTCCTTGCTCTCAAACCTGCAGCTTCCATTATTACGAGACAGTGAAGAGGTATAGCTTTGGACATCACAATAATCCATGTGAATAGCAGAGCAAGAAATAACAGAAGAGCAAGAAGTAATAATTAGGGAAATTCCAGGGTCAGTTCAGATCCATGGCTTTGAGTGGTTTTCTGCAAGACTGTACTTCATTGATTCACAGCAATGTGCTAAAATTAAAATGACATTTGTATAAGCATTACTTTTTACACTGGCCACATTTTTCCCATCAGAATATCTTAATATTTATGAATAATATTTATAACTTGATATTCAGAGAAGATGCACAAAATTGTATTATACTAATTAATGCTATTGACATGGATGAATATAGTAAGATTGGAAAAAAAATCACTTCTGTAGATGTACCATCTTCAAAACCTTAACCTATTTAGTTTTTTTGTTTTTCTTTTGTGCTTTGTTTTTTTGGGTTTTTTGTTTTGTTTGTTTGTTTTTGTTGTCGTTGTTGTTGAGACAGGAAATTACACAGCACAGGCTACCCTTAAATTGTCTGTATAAGTACGGATGACCTTGAAAGTCCAGTGTACGTCTATCTACTTCCTGAGGCAATCACACAAACTATAAGCATGCATCAGAACACTGTGTTTATGCACTTATAAGAATGGAATCCAGGGCTTTCTGTATGCTAGGCAAGCTCTCTAAAAATTGACCTACACACTTAGCCCTCTATTATTTTCAAAGCCTATTATTATTTTGTCAGAGATAAGAGAAAATAGGCAAGGTAATTCTGAAAGGTACTTATTTTTGCTTGCTTCTACCCATTTCAAGGCTAACTAGAGCCTATCAATAGAAATAATAAAGATTTAAAAAAGTAATTTATTAGCAGCTTTGCCCAAACTACTATATATCCACAATAAGGGGTTTGTAGGTGAAATGAGCAAGAAAATTTCTCTGAGGGACACAATTAACAGTTTTGAGAAGAACTACAATGTAATAGCCTAAATGTTAACTCTAAGAACAGAACAATAATTCTTGATGCTTATAATATGTGTCCAAAGTTATAGATATTTGAAGTATTTTACATGAGGTATTGAGAAGAAAAGAAATACTCTTTTGTGTTTAGGTAAAATGTTCTATAAATAATTGTTAGGTCAACTTGGTTTATAACTTCAGTTAGCTCTAGCATTTCTTTTGTTTTGTCTGAATGATGTGTTAGTGAGAACAGGGACAGTCTTCAACTATCAGTGAGAGTCAAATACAGTAATTTTTTTTTTTACAATCTTGGGTGCCTTTGTGTTTGGGGCATAGATGTTAAGAATTGAAATATCATCAGATTACTTCTGGTTGAAAATCAATTTTATTTGATATTAGAATTGCTACTCCTGTTTGTTTCTTTCTTGGGACCTTTTGCTTGGAAGATTGTTTTCCATCCTTTTACTCTTAGGTAGTGTCTGTTTTTTTCACAGAGGTGCATTTCCTGTATGCAGCAAAATTCTGGGCTCTGTTTATGTATCCAGTCTGATAGTCTACATCTGTTTATTGAAGAATTGAGTCCATTCATATTAAGAGATATTAAGGAAAAATGATTGTTGCTTCCTGTTATTTTTGTTATTAGAGGTGGAATTATGTTTGTGTAAGTGTCTTCTTTTGGGGTTGTTGGAAGACTACTTTCTTGCTTTTTCTTGGTTGTAGTTTCCCTACTTGTGTTGTAGTTTGCCATCCATTATCCTTTGAAGTGCTGGATTTGTGGGAAGATATTGTGTAAATTTGGTTTTGTCATGGAATATCTTGGTTTCTCCATTGATAGTTATTGAGAGTTTTGCTGGGTATAGTAGTCTGGGCTGGCATTTGTGATCTCTTAGGGTCTGTATAATATTAGTCCAGGATCTTCTGGCTTTTATAGTTTCTGGTGAGAAGTCTGGTGTAATTCTTATAGGTCTGCCTTTATATGTTACTTTGCCTTTTTCCCTTACTGCTTTTAGTATCTTTTCTTTGTTTTGTATATTTGATGTTTTGATTATTATATTTGGTCTAGTCTATTTGGAGTTCTGTAGGCTTCTTGTATATTTAAGGACATCACTTTCTTTAGGTCAGGGAAGTTTCCTCTACAATTTTGTTGAAGATATTTACTGGCCCTTTAAATTGGGAGTCTTCACTCTCATTTATACCTATTATCCTTAGGTTTGGTCTTCTCATTGTGTCCTGGATTTCCTGGATGTTTTGTGTCAGGAGCTTTTTGCATTTCACATTTTCTTTAACAGTTGTGTCTATGTTTTCCATGGTATCTTCTGCACATGAGATTCTCTCTTCTATCTCTTGTATTCTGTTGGTGATGCTTGCGTCTGTGACTCTTGATCTTTTTCCTAGGTTTTCTACCTCCAGGGAAGTCTTCCTGTGAGATTTCTTTATTGTTTCTACTTCCATTTTTTAGATCCTGGATGGTTTTGTGTAATTCCTTCACCTGTTTGGTTGTGTTTTCTTGCATTTCTTTAAGGAATTATACCTGTTTACATGTGTTCTCTTCAAATTCTTTGAAGGTGTTGTTTATGTTCTTTTTAAAGTCCTCTAACATCATCATGAGAAGTGATTTTAATTCTGAATCCTGCTTTTCCGGTGTGATGTGGTGTTCATGACTTGCTATGGTGGGAGAACTGGGTTCTGGTGATGCCAAGTAACTTTGGTTTCTGTTGTTTACATTCTTACGCTTGCCTTTCACCATTTGGTAAGCTCTAGTGCTACCTGCACTCACTGGTTGTGACTGGAGTCTGCCTTTCCAGTTATCCTGGTTGTGTCAGAACTCCTTGGGGTCCAGATATGTCTATAATTCTGAGCTCCAGCTGTTCTGGGTTCAGTGGACCCTCTAGGATATCTCAGGATATGGTGTCTCCATGGTAGTAGGCCAGCTAGGTGTTTACTGCTCTGAGTGTAGTCGCTCCTTGAGGATGTCTCAGGATATGGTATCTGCTGCTCTGAGTTCAGTGGCTCCTCTAGGCTGCAACTCTGAGGTTGTGGTCTGTCTAGGATGTCTCTGGATGTGTTTTCCACAGGGGAGCAGACCAGCTGGGTGTCTGCAGTTCTGAGGGCAGTGGCCTGTCTAGGATGTCTCCGGACACATTTTCCACAGGAAATTAGACCAACTGGGTGCCTACTCCAGCCACTGGGATCCAGGCGAGGGGCAGAAGGGGAGTGGTTTTCTCAGGGGCAGGGCTTGGGTGCCAGCTGTGCCCTAGGGGCTTCTTGCTGCCAGTTGTGCCTCTAGGGCATAGGGCAGTGGTCTACTGATCTTACCTGCAGTTCTGCAGTTCTGACGGGAGTGGCCTGTCTAGGATGTCTGGGAACACGTTATTCCACAGGCAGAGCAGACCAGTTTGGTGTCTTCTCTGGCCAACATCAACTAAACACTTTCAAGTCAGCTTAATCCTCTGATCTATTTTCAAATTTTTCCCTATTGTTAAACTCATTTTGGTTTATCATATTTCCAATTGAATTTCTCTGGAAGCTAATTGGTGCCAATTACTTTTTAATCTAAATTCCACCATCATTACTTGTGATTCAGTCAGCTCACTTGTAGAAATTTCTGTCATTATAGATTTGTTTTGTTGTTATGGTTGTCAGAAACAACTTTAAATTTCATAATCAAAATATTTTATGTAATTATATTTTCAGAAGATCTGATGCTTGTAGCATGTCATAACTAGAAAACTGTTTTGTCCTGTGAATTTATAGCTATTATTTGCTGTTTATTAATTATTAATTTACTATATAAATTTATATTAATTTACTATATAAAATATGCTGCTTCACTTAAAATGTGTAAATCACTTTAGTTTTAAGAACTCGCAAAAGTAAAAAGTAAATATGGTTCACAAGAACATCAGTGTAAATTCTACTGAAAATAAACTAGATAAATAATTAAGAATAATCCATGTACACATTGAGACACTATAAAGAAAGTAAAACTACACAGATAAAAATTGAAAATGCATTCTTTTAAACTACCAGTATGAGCAGTTTCTGTCCTGTATTTTAACAGTACAATTTTTTGAGTAGATTTTTAACAATTACTAAAAAATGAGAACTATTTTAATGAAATTAATTAAAGAAAATAAAAGTATAGAAAAGAAAAGGTACTTTAAGAAGCCTAGTGTAGGGCTACTAATGGGAGTATCAAACACAGACTGAAAGACACAGACAGACTAAAGGGAAGAGATCAATCTGTGGCCTGTGGCAGGAAACATATGTAAAAGTAGAAACAGAATATGTTTTGTTGTTGTTGTTGTTATTTGTTTTTCTTTCCATGTCTGCACTGTTAAAACAAATGAACATGGGATATTAATTATTTGATACAGCTTTTAGATCAACCAATTAATTAAACAAAACAAGTTGAATGGAATACTGGAGTTTGAAAATCTGTGTGGCTGATTCAATATTTTTCCCAACATAATGTTTTCATTTACTATTTAGGAATCTCATACAATACATCTGGAACACACTCACTTTACATTACTCTCCCACCCCCCTACAAAATACACCATATATAATTGATGTTATCCATACACTCATTGGAACATGGTCAAACTCCCAGTTGTCGTCCCCTTAAAGATAACTGGCTCATTTCCCATGCCTCTTCCAGAAGCTGACAACTGTGAAGAGCTTGAGTATTTTTTTTTAACAGAATGGACTTAAGTAACCAGATCTTTTGGTATTGTGTAGACAGAGTTTTAAATTATGGGCCAAAAACTGGAAAATAAAGGAAAAGACCGATTAGTATTTGGCAAGATAGCAGTTTGGTCTATAAATCAATTATGCAGTTTTTCATATTAGAGAAATCCAGTAAATGCTTGCTAAGTGACTGGTTAAAGTATCTGAATATAATTCATACTTTGAAACATTGTTTTTGGTTATTGTGAATACCAAAGTTGAATAAAAGTACCCTTCAATGGTAGATAATGCTGCCCCTAGAAGCTGTATTTTAATAAATGAAAATTACACCTAAATATCTTTCTATGAGTTTTTCAGCACAGAGACCTCTGAGAACCCCAAAGCTATATTGCTGCACTTGGTTGTCTCTAAGAACTAGATAGGTTATAAACATTTCACATATTCTGGTTATTTGACAGAGAAATCAAGCTGGAATTGAGGTAGTAGCTTTTAATTTTTTCTGCTGGCTAGTCTTCATAGTGCCAGAACCTATAAATGTTTCTAGGAAAGACTTATCATAATGGGCTTACTGATTTGTGTATACTGTATACTTAATTATACCACAGCTAGGGAATATGTACCCATCAATGTAATAGTCATGTTTGTTATAGGGATAATCAACAACTTTCTGATTAGAATTGAAATCAGCTACATAGGAAGTTACTCATATTGGATACTATAAAGTTTGTCAAAAAGCCTGTATGACTGGGGAGCTCGTATACCCTAGTGGGAAATCTTCTATGGTTTTGTTGTTGTTGTTGTTGTTGTTGTTGTTGTTGTTGTTGTTGTTGTT
>JANHMN010000006.1:88249599-88264227 GCA_030674055.1 Rhabdomys pumilio
TTGTTGTTGTTGTTGTTGTTGTTGTTGTTGTTGTTGTTGTTGTTGTTGTTAAATAGATATGATGTGTTCACCAAGTTTGCTTCTAAGTCATTATCTTTATCACTAACAAGATGTTTCTGTCAATTTTTGTTAAAGAAACTACTCTTTGCAAATGAAGATCAATAACTGCAGAGACAACTGCATAACTGGTCAAATTAATGATAATAAGTGACTGTTGAGTGCTTAGCAATGAATAGGACATCATCCCAGCCATCTCCCAAGATTCAGAGAGAGTAGTGAGAGAACACACAGAAAGATTTGGAGGATGGGACAGAGTACTACTGAATGTTGTCTTCAGGATGTGACATGAACATTGAACTCTAGATTTACAGCAGGTGTTATTAGCTAAAAAATATCTACATAAGATTCATAAGATTAGGCTCATCGCCATCCTATCTTGAAGAGTTCAGAAACTTACAAGGCTTCATGTCTCTCTGACAATTTACAAGAAGTTAATGGATGCTAAAAGAGGGAAAGAAATTATCTTCAGTGGTCTAGATACTGGTTTACATGTTCCTATAAATAACATTTCATGAGATCATCAGCTTGACTCCTCCACTAAAAACCCCACAGTCTGAAAGCTCGTCAGAAATTTTACTGCATGCAGGGCAATAGGTGAGGGGTTCTCCCAATCAGCTGTAGCTGGGAACCTCATGGAGCACAGCAGACACATTCTGCCCCCAAACTCCAAAGCCCCTTCTGGCCTGTGCCTTCCACTGGGGCAGATCATCAGTTTGACATCTCCTCTGAAAACCCTTGCAGTCTGGAGGCTTCCCAGGAGAACATCTGAACTTGGGGCAACAGCTTGACTGCTCCTCTGAAGACTCAACTGTCTGAAGGCTAACCAGGAAGTCTGCTACAGCCAGGGCCACAGACCTCCGAGGAGACCTGAAGCAACCCAGAGACACAGGAGGCGGGCTCTAGAAAGAGACACTTAGGCCAGCTAAAACCAGAGATAACCAGGCAGCAAAAGGAAAGGACAAGACCTTAAGCAACAGAAGCCAATATACTTTGGTATCATCAGAACCCAGTTCTTCCAACATAGCAAGCCCTAGATACCCCAACAAACCTGATAAACACTATGTTGACCTAAAAATTCTATCTCATGAAGATAATAAGTCCTTTAAGGATGATTCAAATACTGGTAAACAGGTAAAAATTCTTCAAGACCTTTAAAAAATAAATCCCTTACAGAAACACAGGAAAACACAACAAAACAGATGAAGGAATAGAAAAAAAAAGCAGTCTAAGACCTAAAAGTAGAAGTAGAATCAAACAAACAAACAAACAAACAAACAAACCACAAATGAAGGCAATTCTGGAAATGGAAAACCTAGGAAAGAGGTCAGGAATTACAGATGTAAGCATCACCACCAGAATACAAGAGATAGAAGAGAGTATCTCAGACATAGAGATACCTTATAAGATAATGACACAATGGTCAAATTAAAAAGAAAATTCAAAACATGAAAACACTTCTAACCAAAATCATCTAGAAATTCCAGAACAAAATACAAAGACCAAATCTAAGAATAATAAGAATAGAAGAAAGCAAATATTCCCAGCACAAAGGACCAGAAAATGTCTTCAACAAAATCATTAAAGAAAACTTCTGCAACCTAAAGAAAAAGTTAGCCATAAATGTACAAAAAGCCTACAAAACTTTAAATACATTGGCCCAGAAAAGAAAATTCTCCTGTCACATAATAATGAGAAAACTAAATGCACAGAACAAAGAAAGAATATTAAAAGCTGTAAAGGAAAAGTGCCAAGTATTATGAAGGAAGAACTCTCAGAATTGCACCAGACTTCTCAACAGAGATGCTAAAAGGCAGAAGAGACTGTACAGAGGTTATGTAGACCCTCAGAGAACACAAATGCCAGCCCAGGTTACTATATCCAGCAAAACTTTCAATCAGCATAGATGGTAAACAAAAATGTTCCAGGACAAAACCAAATTTAAACAATATCTATCTACCAATCCAGACCTACTGAGGATTCTAGAAGGAAAACTCCAAAACAAGGAAGTTAATGACACCAACGAAAAAACTAAAAATTAATCATCTCACAACAAAACCAAAAGGAATTTGTTTCACATACACATAATGGCACCTACAAAAAAACAAACATAACAAGAACTAACAATCATTTTTCTTTAATATCTCTCAATATCAACAGACTCAATTCCCCAATAAAAAGACATAAGCTACATAAAAAGAATCCAGGATATTGCTCAACAACAAAAACAATACTGATACAAACCTCAATAACAAGACAGCCACTACCTCAGAATGAAAGGCTGGATAAGTCTTCCAAATAAATGCCCCCCCCCAAAAAAAAAACTGGAGTTACTGTCATAATATCCAATAAAATAGACTTTCAAGCTAAAGTTATCAAGTGTGATGGGGAAGGACAAATCAAATTCATCAAAGGAAAAATTTACCAAGAGCAAGTCTCAGTTATGCCCCAAATGTAAGAGCATCCATGTTCATAAAAGAATTGTTACTAAAGCTAAAAATACACATTGAACCCTACACAATAACAGTAGGAGACTTCAACACCCCACTCTTACTAGTAGACAGGTCATTGAAATAGAAACTAAACAGAGACACAGTGAAACTAATAAAGGTTATGAATCAAAAGATTTAACAGTTATTTACAGAACATTTCACCCTGAAACAAAAAAATATACCTTTTTCTCAACATCTCATGATAACTCCTCCAAAATTGACCATATAATTGGTCACAAAACAAGCCATAACCAACCCAAGAGATTCAAATAATCCCATGCATCCTATCAGATCAACACAGACTATGGATATACTTTAATAACCACAAAACAACAGAAAACCCACATAACCACGGAAACTGAACAACTCTCTACTCAATGATAATTTGGTCATGGAAGAACTAAAGAAAGAAATTAAATTGTTCCGGAATTCAATAAAAATAATGACATAGCATAACCAAACTTATGGGACACAATGAAAATAGTTCTAAGAGGAAAATTCACAGCACTAATTGTCCTGGTGAACAAATTGGAGACATCCTACACTAGCAACTTAACAGCACACCTGAGAGCTCTAGAACAAAAAGGAGCAAGTACACCCAAGAGGAGTAGATCCCAAGAAATAGCCAAACTCAGGGTAAAAATCAACCAAATAGGAACAAAGAGAACTATACAAAAAATCAACAAATCAAGAAGCTAGATCTTTGAGAAAATCAACAGAGTAGATAAACCCCTAGCCAAACTAACTAAAGGGTACAGAGACAGTTTCCGAAGTAACAAAATCAGAAATAAAAAGGGAGACATAACAAAAGAAAATGAGGACATACAAAAATCATCCGTTCCTACTACAAAAGCCTAATACTCAACAAAATGGAAAAATCTGGATAAAATGGATGGTTTTTCTAGACACATACCACATACCAAAGTTAAAGTTAAACCAAGAGTCGGTAAACCATATAAATAGAAGAAGTCATTAAACTCCCCCCAACCAAAAAAAAAAAAAAAAAAAAAAACCCAATACCAGAAATCTTTAGTGTAGAATTCAGAATTCTACCAGACCTTCAAAGAAGAGCTAATAATAACACTTCTCAAACTGTTTCATAAAATATTAATAGAAGGAACACTACATACTTCATTATATGAATCCATAATTACTCTGATTCCTAAAAGACACAAGAACCCAACAAAAAAAGAGAATTTCATACCAATTTCTCTTATGAAAATTCATGCAAAAAGATTCAATAAAATTCCCCCAAACTGAATCCAAGAACATATCAAAATCATCATTCATCATGATCAAGTATGCCTCATCCCAGGGATGCAAGGTGTGTTCAATATATGAAACTCCATTAACGTGATCAACTATATAATCAAACTCAAAGAAAAAAATCACATGTTCATATCATTAAAAGCTGGAAGAGCCTTTGACAAAATATAACTCCCCTTCATGTTAAAAGTATTGGCGAGAACAGAAATTCAAGGCCCATACCTAACATAATGTAATCAACATTACATTTGTATAGCAAACCAACAGTCAAGCGAATTAAATGGAGAAATACTTGAAGCAGTCCTAGGGACAAGACAAGGATACTCAATCTCTCAGTATCTATTCAATAAAGTACTCTAAGTTTTAGCTAGAGCAATAAGAAAACAAACGAAGATCAAGGAGATACAAATTGGCAAAGAAGAAATCAAGGTGTCACTATTTGCAGATGATATGATAGTTTACATAAGCAACCCCAAAAAATTATATCTCAGAATTTCTCCAACTGATAAACAACTTCAGGAAAGTGGTCAGATATAAAATTAACTCAAATAAATCAGTAGCATTCCTAAATGATACATAGGGAAACAACACAATTTATAATAGTCACGAATAATATAAAATAACTTGGGGCAACTCTAACCAAATAAGTGAAAGTTCTGTAGGACAAGACCATCAATTCTCTCAAGAAAAAAAAATTGTAGAAGACCACAACAAATGGAGAAAACTCCCATGCTCATGGATTGGTAGGATTAACATAGTAAAAATGCCCATCCTACCAAAAGCAATCTACAGATTCAATGCAATCCCATCAAAATTCAAACACAATTCTTCAGAAACATGGAAAGAGAAATTCTCAATTTAATATGAAAAAACAAAAATCCTAAGTGTAGGAGCTTGAAAGACAGCCTGGTTTCTGGAGGAGCACAGGCTAAAAATTGTTGGAGACCCCAGGTTTTCCTAAAGAACAGCATTGCTTTCA
Organism: Rhabdomys pumilio; assembly: GCA_030674055.1. Taxonomy (NCBI): domain Eukaryota; kingdom Metazoa; phylum Chordata; class Mammalia; order Rodentia; family Muridae; genus Rhabdomys; species Rhabdomys pumilio. The sequence continues at coordinate 88,254,394 of JANHMN010000006.1, forward strand.
CCACTCACCCAGACTCCAGGCTCCAGACAGAAGGCTGCAGCCCTCCATAGATTTGGGTCCTTTAGTCACATAGGGCAACAACCCCTAGAGCTAACACAGGTAGAGGGCATGACTACAGGCCAGAAGCCTCAAGACAGATCTCCATATTAATGAGGTACTTAATGGCCAAAGAGGAATAGCCAATTAAACATTCCTTCCCAGACCCTTCTCTCTGCAAAAGGTATTTAACCTCAGGCCCATGCTGAGAAAACTGGGGTACAGTTTCTCATTTACTTTCTGCCATAACAATAAACACCTTAAGACCATGGACTGTTTCTCTTCTTCAGGATCCACTGTGGGGAACAGTGGAGCAGGCCTTTGCTTACAAAGCCTGTCTAATCTCCCGAAAAATACCTCTCTGAGCTCCCAGCCACAACTGAGACCACCAACCCAGGACAGTCAAGTGAGCTGCAGGACCAAACCAAGAACTCTCATCCACACAGGGCATAGCCAGAAGACTCTCTCCCTTTTTCCCCGTTAGGTGGCAGGCCAATCCAGCCCTATTCCCCCACTTCATTCTTGGATTTTCCATGGCTCCCTCCAGTGGCTCCTGGAGGACCAAGAACCTGAGACCAGACAAGCTAGCTACAGCTCCCTGCCAGACCTCAGACTGCACTCCTCACTCCCAGAGCAGGGTCCTGTGGTGGCCCTAGTCCCATCGAAGGGGGCGGACACAGGACACATATCACCCAACACACAGGATTGCGAAAATAATTCTTAACAATAAAAGAACTTCTGGGGAAATCATCAACCCTGACGTCAAGCTACACTATAGAGCAATAGTGATAAAAACTGCATGGTATTGGTACAGAGACAGATAGGTTGATCAGTGGAATAGTATTTAAGACTCAGAAATAAAACCACACACTTATGGACATTTATAAAATGGAGCAAAGAAAGTATCTTCAATAAATGGTGGTGGTCTGTCAGTCAGTATGTAGAAAACTGAAAATCCGTAAGTGTCACCTTGCACAAAGCTGAAGCCTAAGTGGATCAAGGACATTTACATAAAACAAGATACACTGAATCTAAGAGCAGAGAAAGTGGGAAAGATCCTCAAACTTGTTGGCATGGGAAAGGGGTGGCATCTAACAGTACACAATGGCTCAGGTTCTACTATTAAGAATTGATAAATGAGAACTCATGAAACTGGAAACTTTTTATAAGATCAAGGACGTACACATTAGGATATATCAGCAACCAACAGATTGGGAAAATTTTTTCACTAACCCTACACCTATAGAAAGCTAATATCCAAAATATATAAAGAACTCAAAAAGTTAATCTCCAAGAATCCAAACAACCCAATCAAAAAATGGGGTATAGAGCTAAACAACCAATTCACAACAGAGAAATCTCAAATGGCCCAGAAGCACTTAAAGAACTCTTCAAAGTCATTAGTTATCAGAAAAATTCAAATTAAAAGGACTCTAAGATCCTACTTTACACCAGTAAGAATGGCTAAGACCAAAACCTCAGGTGACAGTGCATGTTTTCTAAAATGTGGAGAAAGAGGAACACTCCTCCATTGCTGGTGGGATTGCAAAGTGGTACAACCACTCTGGAAATCAATCAGGAGGTTGCTCAGAAAATTGGAAACAGATCTACCTGAAGATCTAGCTATAACACTCTTGAGCATATATTCAAAAGATTCCCCACCATACCACATGGTTCATGCTCCTCTTTGTTCATAGAGGTCTTATATGTGACAGCCAGAAGCTGGAAACAATCCAGCTGTCCCACAATAGAAGAATGGATACAGAAAATGTGATTCTTTTACATAATGAAATGCTATTCAGGTATTAAGAACAAGGATACCATGAGTTTTGCAGGCAAATGAATAGAACTAGAAAACATCATCCTGAGTGAGGTAACTCAGACCCAAAGGACATGCATGGTATATACTCACTAATAAATGGACATTAGCCAATAAAGTACGGAATTCCTAGAATATAATCCACAGAATTTAAGGTTAACAAGCAGAAAGGCCCAAGTGAAGACACCTAAATCCCACTTGGGAGAGAGAATAAAGCAATCTCAGGGTGCAAAGGGAGGGAGGATCTGGGTGGGAGAGGGGACATGGAGGGTAAAAAAGGAACATGATAAGGTATTGAGAGGGGGGAGCAAGAATTAAGCCCCAAGGTCCAGTAGCATGAATGGAAACAGGCAACATCTGGAGGTAGCAGGTATGGGGACTCTATAGAATGTACCAGAGACCTGAGAGGTGAGAGATGTTCAGAACTCAAAGGGAGGGACATTAGATGAACTGCCCAACAGTGGGCAGAGAGAATTTATAGTTTACCTCCAGTAGAAACGGGGCATCAAGTGGAAGAATGGGGTTGCCATTGCATAGAGGAAAACTCTGAACCTGGATTGTTCCTGTCTAAAAGAACTGCAGGGACAAAAATAGAAAAGAGACCGAGGGAAAGAATGTCCAGTGACAGGCCCAAAGTGAGATCCATCTCAAGGGAAGGCTCTAAGGCCCGACACTATTACTGATGCTATGGTGTGTTTATAAACAAGAGCCTAGGATGACTGCCCTCCAAGAGTCCCAACAAGCACCTCAAGGAGTCAGAAGCAGATGTTTACACCCAACCAATGGACAGAAGCTGGATACTCCTGTGGTTGAATTAGGGTAGGGCTGGAAGAAGCTGAGAAGAAGGGCGACCCCAAAACAAAATCACCAGTCTCAACCACCTGAACCCCCAAGATCTCTTAGACACTGAAACACCAACCAAGCAGCATACAATACTTGACATGAGGCCCTTGCCACACATATGGCAAAGGACTGCCTGGTCTGGTCTCAGTGAGAGAAGATGCCCCTAACCCTCAAGAGAGTAGGCCTGGTTGGTGTGGGGACATCTTCTTGGATATGGGAGAGAAACTGTCTGAAGGTGGACTGGGTGGGGGAATAATGACTAGACTGTAAAAAAAAAAGATTAAAGATATTAAAAAAACATTTCACTTTGTAAGTGGACAACAACATGAAATTCATTGAATGTGAATGTAGAAGAAAAACTATTTTGGCTAAAAGAAGAGACAAAGGGGTAAAGGAAGTGGTTGGTGAAGAGGGTTAAAATATATGAAAGCCCATTATTATGCATAATTAATATATGCTAATAAAACATTTAAAAAGAAATAATTAATAATTTAATACATAAAAATGACTAACTGATACCATTAATGGAATAAGGCTTCAAGAAACATCTATTCTGTTATGTTTTAAATCTCTGCCTCCCCAAGTTTATACATTGTCACAACAGAGATCGTACCTTCTGCTCACTTTATAGCTTAATATTGCAGAAAATTTTAACTTCAACATTATCCTCAACCCTTTTTTTCCTTTAGAGACTTCAAATTTCTATATCTACCAATTGTTGCTTTTTTATATTAAATTAGGACATAACTATGATCATTGTTTCAACTTCGTTCGAAGATGGAGTGAAGAATCCACACTTTGGTTTTCTTTCTTCTTGAAATTCATATAGTGTGTGAGCTTTATTGTGGGGAATCTGAGCTTTTTGCCTAATATCCACTTATCAGTGAGTACATACCATGTGTGTTCTTCTGTGACTGGGACACCTCACTCAGGATAATATTTTGGAGTTCCATCTATCTGCCTGTGAATTTCATGAAGTCATTGTTTTTAATAGCTGAGTAGTACTCTATTGTGTAAAGGTAACACATTTTCTGTATGCATTCTTCTGTTGAGGGACATCTGGGTTCTTTCCAGCTTCTACCTATTATAAATAAGGCTGCTATGACATAGTTGAACATGTATCCTTGTTATATGTTGGAGCATCTTTTGGCTTTATTCCTACAAGTGGTGTAGCTGGATCCTCAGGTAGCCCTAGTTCCAAGTTTTTGAGAAACCGATAGACTTATTTCTAGAGTGGTTGTTGCAGCTTGTAATCCCACCAGCTAGGGAGGAGTGTTCCTCTTTCTTCACATTCTTGCCAGCATCTGCAGTCACCTGAGTTTTTGATCTTAGCCATTCTTACTAGTGTGAGGTGGAATCTCAAGGTGTTTTGATTTGCATTTCCCTGATGACTGAGGGTGTTGAACATTTCTTTAAGTGCTTCTCTGGCATTCGAGATTCCTCAGTTGAGAATTCTTTGTTTAGCTCTGTACCCGATTTTTAATAAGGTTATTTGTTTCTTTGTAGTCTAACTCCTTAAGTTTTTTGTATATATTAGATATTATCTATCTGATGTAGGGTTTGTAATAATCTTTTCCCAATCTGTAGGTTGTCATTTTGTCCTGTTGACTGTCCTTTGCCTTATAGAAACTTTTCAATCTTATGAGGTCCTATTTGTCAATTGTTAATCTTAAAGCCTGAGCCATTGGTGTTCAGTTCAGGAAATTTTTTCCTGTGCCAAAGTGTTCAAAGTTCATTCTTGCTTTCTCTTCTATTAGATTGAGTGTATCTGGTCTTATTTTGAGGTCCTTGGTCCACTTGATCTTGAGCTTTGTACAAGGAGATAAGAATGAATCAATTTGCACTCTTCTATGTGCCAACCACCACTTGAACCAGCACCAGTTGTTGAATATATTGTCTTTCTTCACTGGATGTTTTTGGCTTCATTGTCAAATATCAGGTGACCATAAGTGTGTAGGTTCATTTCTGGGTCTTATATTGTTATTATCAATTTAATTATCAATATTATCAATTGTATTCCATTGATCTTCCTGCCTGTCTCTGTACCAATACCATGTGGTTTTTACAACTATTGCTCTGTAGTAAAACTTGAGGTCAGGTATGGTGATTTCCCCCAACTTTCTCTTATTGTTGAAAACAGTTTTCCCTAACCTGAGTTTTTTGTTATTCCAGATGAATTTGAGAATTGCTCTATCTCCATAAAGGAATGTGTTGGAATTTTGATGGGGATTGCACTGAAACTGTAGATTGCCTTTGGCAACATGGCCATTTTTACTCTGCTAATCCTGCTGATCCATGAACATGGGAGATCTTTCCATCTTCTGAGATCTTCTTCAATATCTTTCTTCAGAGACTTTAAGTTCTTGTCATAGAGATTTTCACTTGCTTCGTTAGGTATTTTATATTATTTGGTATTTTATATTATTTGTGCCTATGGTGAAGGGTGACCTTTCCCTAATTTCTTTTTCAGTCCATTTACCCATTGAGTAGAGCAAGGCTACAGACTTGTTTGAGTTGCTTTTATATTCAGCTACTTTGTTGAAGTTGTTTGTCACCTGAAAGAATTCTCTGGTGGAATTTTAGAGTCACTTAAGTAAACTCTTATAATCCAGAAATAGTGATATCTTCTTTCTCTCCAATTTGTATTCCTTTGACCTTTTTTGTTGGTTAATGGTTCTGGCTAGAACTTTGAGTACTATATTCAATAGTGGAAGAGTGGGTAGCATTGTCTAGTCCCTGATTTTAGTGGGATTGCTTCAAGTTTCTCTCCACTTAGTTTGATGTTGGATACTTGTTTGCTGGATATTACTTTTATTATGTTTAGGTATGGGCCTTGAATTTCTGATATGTCCAAGACTTTTAACAAGAAGGAATGCTGTACTTTGTCAAAGGCTTTTTCTGCATCTAATGAGATGATCACGCGGTTATTTGAGTTTGTTTATATGGTGGATTATGTTGATAGATTTCAATATATTGAATCATCCCTGCATCCCGGAGGTCAAGCCTACAAGATCATGTTAAATGATTACTTTAATGTGTTCTTGGATTTGGTTTGCAAAAATTTTATTGAGTATTTTTGCATTGATATTAATAAGGGAAATTGATCTGAAGAATTCTTATTTTGTTGGGTCTTTATGTGGTTTAGGTATTAGTGAAACAGTGTCTTCATAGAACAAATTAGTTAGTGTTCCTTCTGTTACTACATTTGCTGAATAGTTTGAAAAGTATTAGTATTAGGTCTTTGAAGGTCTGATAGAATTCTGCACTAAAACCATCTGGTCCTGGGCTTTTTTTGGTTGGGAGAATATTAATGACTGTTTCTATTTCTTTAGGGACTATAGGAATGATGACTTAGCTGATCCTGACTTAGCTTTGGTACCTGTTATTTGTCTAGAAACAGCATCTGTTTCTTCTGGATTTTCCAGTTTTGTTGAGTATAGGCTTTTGTAGTAGAATCTGATGGTATTTTTGAACCTCTTCAGTTTCTGTTGTTTTATTCTATCTCCATTTTAATTTCTGCTTTCATTAATTTGGATAGTCTCGGTGTCCTCTGATTAGTCTGGCTAAGGGTTTTTCAGTCTTGTTGATTTTCTCAAAGAACCAACTCCTGGTTTTGTTGATTCTTTGTATAGTTCCTGTTGTTTCTATTTGGTTGATTTCAGCCCTGAGTTTGATTATTTCCCACCTTCTAGTCCTCTTGGGTATACTTGCTTCTTTTTGTTCAAGATCCTTCAGATGTGCTGTTAAGCTGCTAGTGTATGCTCTCCCCGATTTCTTTATGGAAGCACTTAGTGCTGAGTTTTCCTTTGAGAACTGCTTTCCTTGTGTCTTAAAAGTTTGGGTATGTTGTGTCTTTATTTTCATTAAATTCTAAAAAGTCTTTAATTTCTTTCTTTATTACTTCCCTGACCAAGTTATCATTGAGTAGAGAGTTATTCAGCTTCCATGTGTATGTGGGGTTTTTGTTGTTCTTGTTATTGAAGACCAGCCTTAGTTCATGGCAATCTGATAGGATGCATGGGATTATTTCTATCTTCTTATACCACTTGAGGCCTGTTAAGTGCTCACTTTGAAGAAGGTCCAATGAGGTACTGAGACGTTATATTCTTATGTTTTAGGATGAAAATCCATTTGGTTTAGTTTATAACTTCTGTTAGTTTAACAGTGCCTCTGTTTATTTTCTGTTTCCATGATCTGTCCATTGGTGAGAGTGTGGTGTTGTAGTCTCCCTCTATTAATGTATGAGGCTCATTGTGTGCTTTGAGCTTTAATAACATCTTTTACAAATGTGGGTGGACTTTCACTTGGGTCATAGATATTCAGAACTGAGAGTTCCTCTTGGTGGATTTTTCACTTAATGACTATGAAGTGCCATTTCTCATCTTTTTTGATAGCTTTTGGTTGAAAGTCGACTTTAGTCAATATTAGAACACCTATTCCAGTTTGTTTTTTGGGACTATTTGCCTGGAAAATTTTTTCCAGCCTCTTACTCTGAGGTGGTCTCTGTCTTTGTCACTGAGGCATGTTTCCTGTATGTGGTAAAATGGTGGGTTCTTATGCAGTCTGGTAGTTCATGTCTTTTTATTGGAGAAATTGAGTACATTGTTGTTAAGAGATATTAAGATCAATGATAGTTGCTTCCTATTATTTTTGTTGTTAGAGGTGGAATTATGTTTGTGTGTCTCTCTTCTTTTTTATTTGTTGAAAGAATATTAATTTCTTGCTTTGTCTTGGGTGTAGTTTCCTTCTTTGTGTCACAGTTTACATTTATTATCCTTTATAGGGTTGGATTTCTTGAAAGATATTGTTTAAATATGGTTTTGTAGTGAAACATCTTGGTTTCTCCATCTATAATAATTGGGAGTTTTTCTGGGTATAATAGCCTAGGTTGGCATTTTTGTTCTCTTAGGAACTGTATGACATCTGCCCAAGATCTTCTGGCTTTTAGAGTCTCTAGTGAGAAGTCTTGTGTAATTCTGATAGGTCTGCCTTTATATGTTACTTGACCTTTTCCCTTACTGCTTTTAATATTCTTTCTTTGTTTTGTGCATTTGGTGTTTTGATAATTATGTGATGGGAGGAATTTCTTTTCTGGTACAATCTGGTATTCTGTAGGCTTCTTTTATGTTTATGGGCATCTTTTTCTTTAGATTAGGGAAGTTTTCTTCTATAATTTTGTTGATGATGTTTACTGGCCCTTTGAGTTGGGAATCTTCACTCTCTTTTGTAACTAATATTCTTAGGTTTGGTGTTTTCATTCTATTCTGGATTTTCTGAACCTTTTGGTTTAGGAGCCTTTTGCATTTTGAGTTTTCTTTGACAGTTGTGTCAATGTCTGCTATGGTATCTTCTGCACCTGAGATTCTCTCTTCTATTTCTTGTATCCTGTTGGTGATACTTGCATCTATGACTCCTGATCTCTTTCCTAGGTTTTCTATCTCCAGAGCTGTCTTCCTTTGTAATTTCTTTTTTTATTCTGTTTTCATTTTTAGATGCTGGATAGTAATTTTTTCAATTCTTTCACCAGTTTGATTGCGTTTTCCTGTATTTCTTTAAGGGATTTATGTGTTTCCTCTTTAAGGGCTTCTACCTGTTCACCTGTGTTCTCTTGTATTTCTTTAAGGGAGCTATTTATGTCCTTCTTAAAGTCATCTATCATCACCATGAGATGTGATTTGAGATCAGTATCTTGATTTTCAGGTGTGTTGGGGTATTCAGGGCTTGCTGTGATGGGAGAACTGGATTCCGATGATGCCAAGTAGCATTGGTTTCTTTTTCCTATGTACTTTTGCCTGTCTCCCACCATCTGGTTACTTTTTGTGTTAGCTGGCCTTGCTGTCTCTGACTAGATCCTGTCCCTCCTGTGAGCCTGTGAGACTATGAGCCTGTGAGCCTATGATTGTCAGAACTCCTAGAGTTCAAGCTTTTGCTGTGAGCCTTTGACCCTGTGAGTTTGGGTGTGTCAGAACTCCTGGGGGTCAAGCTTTCTCTGGGTGGGATTGGGGTGAGGAGGGCTGTAGCACATAGTCAGCTCCCAGGTGCAGAAGGATACTGGAAGGATCATGTCCCCAGCTGAATGGCTCTTCCTATGTTCCCTAGGTTCCTGGTCAGGGCCCAGTCAGGCCAGGTATTGGGGCAGTTGTGGTGGTCTTACTTTGAGCCTGGCTGTGTCAGCACTCCTGGGATCAACCTTTATCTTGGTTCAATTGGGGTATGGGTGTCTGATACACTGGGTCAATTCCTGGGTGCAGATTGAACACAGCAATATTTATTTTATTCAATAATCACATAACCAGAGTCTAGGGCACACAGGTTTGGCAAGCAGACATAATAAAACTTTTTCTTTAAAGTATATATGTGGGTTCAAAATCATTTCTCTCACATACTAGCAACATGATCTTGACCTAATTATACAAAGTTTTAAAAGTAAAATTAAATATTTTTTTCAGAGAGGATTAGAGGACAAGAAGTATAAAAAATAGTATAAATCTGAGATAGATGATAGATGATCTGCAATATTGTTTCTATGATCTTGTGTGTGCTGTGTTACCCCCTCATATCTTCCTTATCTTTATAATATATCAAACATACAAGAGGCTAGAGAGGTGGTTGAGTGATTGAGGGCATGTACTGCTTTTGTGAAGTACCTGAGATTGGTTGTCACATTCACATTAGGTGGCTCACAACTGAGGATAACTCTAGCTACAGATGATCCTACAGCCTCTTTTGGATACCACTGTTACTCGTACTCATATGTGAAGATCCCCATATATACATACACATAATTAAAATGTAAAATGGGCCTAATGTAAGAAGCAGCACTCATAAAATCTCACCAGCACAACTGCCTATACATGAGATGAACAATGACATACAAAATATATGCCAAAGTAAAAAGGGGAAAGATTTTAAGACCTTACTCCTTCATGAAGGACATGAAGGACTATAGTAAAGTAAGAAATGATGAGAACGAAAGAAAGAGCCTTCCTCAGGAGAGAACATATCAGTTGGTTATGCAATACCAAAGTATCAGTCCTGAAAACATACACACAAGTAGCATTATACAGTCTGACCAAGTTACATTTATGATCTCTCTCTCTCTCTCTCTCTCTCTCTCTCTCTCTCTCTCTCTCTCT
>JANHMN010000006.1:88273576-88296077 GCA_030674055.1 Rhabdomys pumilio
AAAAAACAGAAGTGGCTTCAATTTTTCTCTTTGTTTAAAATAAAACTAGGTTCCTTCTAAAGAAAAATAAAAAAAAGAAATGGCTATTACATTTCATTATTAGGTTTTCATATAGTTAAAATTATTTCATGTAAATCAAGTATAAAAAAATCCAATGTTTTTTTTTTTTTTAAAGAGCAGTCTTAATTAAAGTCATGCTTGATTGGTTGTTCATAGTTTATTATATAGATAGACCACATTACATATGACTTATACGTATTATCTGAAACAATTCTTTGAATTTCAAGGGAGAAATCAAAGGCAACCTGTTAGAGATTTACAGAATGAATAAACAAAAATATCTGCTCACTGGTATTCTAGTTTTATCTCACAATTACCTTGAAAAAACAAAAACAAAGTCAAACAAGTGAAGCGAAAAAAGATTTTCTCTTAAAATTCCAAGCTACTGTGGGAGATGAAAAAGTCACATCCACAGTCAAGATCAGAAAGCAGAACTTTTTGCAGTGGACAGCAGTTAATATATAAATCCACAACTGTACATAGTACATAGAACAATTTTGGAGTGCTCAGGCATAAGGCTCAGGGATCTATGGAGAAGAGGACAAGGGAAGATTGTAAATGCCAGAGATGGTGACTGATTCCAAAGAAACAGCATCTTCTAGACACCCCAGGACTAATACCTACGTGAGACTGTGGCAGCATGCACAAAACCAGCAAAGGCTCAGTCCAGACAAAATCTCAGCACTAAGAATGGAAACAGACACAAAGTTCCACACCTAAGCTATTTCCAAATTCTCTTTACCATTCCAATTTCCAAACTGCTGGGAGAGGTCAAATGAATTTTCTCCAATGGTGTGTCACTGGGTACATATATCACACTCTAGGGCAGGCCTCAAGCTCAGAAGTAGTTAGCCAACACAAAATGAATTATGTTTTTTATGTACGCATGTGTATTTCTGCTCATTTTGAGGTACAGGGGTCTTACTAATTTTTTTTTTTTAGATTACCTGTGTTATTGTGTTTTTCCTGTTGAGGTAGAGAGGTGGGGGAGTCATCATTACAACATATATAATAGACCTATGAATACAAAACTATTACTTTGTTTTTAAAAGCTATCTGGCTTGGAATATTCTTTAAGATATAATTATGGAAACATCGACAGCAAATCACTTAAGAGCTCTGCTGCAATGGCCAAGCATTTTGTAGTGAAAGATTTTTCAAAGTACTTAAAGACATTCCCTTGGTATTGATGTTCCCCTGGTTCAAACACATTGCAACAACCACCAACCTTATCCTGCCCCCATCCCTTTTCCACTCATGGTGTCTATTTTTGTTTCCCTTCAGTTAACCTGGCATCATAGGGGCATGCAGAGACTGAACTACAAAGCAGAGAGCATACATGATAATGAAATCAGCCTTCTTCACATAAGTAACAGTTGGACAGCTTAGTCTTCATTTGAGATTCCTAACAATGGGAGCATAGGTGTTTTCTGACTCCATTGGCTGCCTTTGGAACCATTTCCCCCTACTGGGGTGCCTTGTCAGTCCTCAATAGGGAAGACACATTTACTCATATTACAACTTGATATGCCAAAGCTGGTTGATATCCATGGGAAACCTCTCCTTTTCTGAATAAAAAAAGGAAGGAGGAGGGAAGAAGGAAGAGGAGTAGGGAAAGGACTAAGGAGAGGAAGAAGAGGAAATTGTTGTTAAATAAATTAATTAATTTAAATGTTCCCATTTATGGAAATATTATAAAATAGTAATAAAGCTGGAATTGTTAGGGTGGGTTGCATTATTTTAAATTTTATTTCTCTATTTTTATTCAATTTTTATTAACATTTTTTCCTATTTTTCATAAGACTATCTGATTCATGAAACTGACTAAATGTTATAACCCAGAAATGGGAATATTAAGAAGAACTCTATAAAATATAATGCCCTAGTTCTGGTCATTTGGTCATTACAATTTGTTTTGATGATATTGAACTCAATTTTAAGTACTAAATCTTCTGTTAGAGAAAACTCACTGTACAACAAAAATCCCAAGCAATTCAGTTGCCGAGCTGATGGGATTAAACGTTTCCATGGGAGATAGTCTGCAGCAGAGCTGAGGCTGTATTTCTGCAGTTTATGTTCTTGTAGTAATCAGAAATGCCATTCATAAATGCAAAAACTTCATGATGATTACAATTTCAAGGTTTATTTTTAATGCTCCATACCATTGTAAGAGTGTCTAAAGAACTCTGCCGTTTGAGAGAGTCAAAATAAGCCTCAAAATACCATGAAAAATAGTAGAGTGAACATTTTTGTCTGGATATGATTTCCTTGTTGCAGAATTCTCTTAAATCTCACCGTTTCACTTGGAGATAAGCATCTTTAATTTTAGGAGAGTCGCTCCTGTTTTTAAACTTATACTTTTTCTATCTCAATGCAGGGAATTCTAAAGAGTAGTGATTCTTATTCATTGATTTTAAACTTTGAGTGGAATTCTTTGATGATGTTATCACTTTTTTTTTACATCCATTCACATTGATATCACCAACAAATGTCATTAATTATTTCAATTGCATGGTCTGCTAAGGTATAAATATGTCATGATTCATCCATTTAAGGGTTTATGGACCATTTAGTTATTTCCTAATTGAACCAATTAGCAAAACGGCTTCTGTGAATAATCCTGTGTGTAATTTCTGCTAACTCCATCATTAGCAACTCCTTAGGGCAAACCTCTATGAGAAGAGTTGCTGAGTTTTATGCCCTGCACAGTTAAACTTTTCTATTGCCAAGTAGATTGTACCAATCACACTGCCAGTCACAGTCATTCAGAATCCTGTTGTTTGGGATCCACTCCTCAGTGACATTGTCAGAGGCTAAAAGGTGAACCAAGCTGGTAGGCAGTGTTGTGCCATAGTGTTACTATTTATGTGATTTTAACTACTGGTAAAACTAATACTGTTTTTATTAATAACAAATACTTTAAAATTTCTAGGGGCTTTGTAGTTGTCTCTTACTTTCTTCAATGAACAGAAAATTTTAATTTTATTATAGCAAAATTTATGCAACTCTACTTTCCTGATCAGTATTGTTTTTACTATGTATTTTTCCTCCGTTAAGTCAATAGTAATATAATAAATATAAATATAATAAATATAATATATAATAAATAAAAATATAACATAATATAATAATATTTATGCTTTTATGTCACAGTTTTTTTTTTATATTGAACTGACCTGAAATTGATTTATATACAAAGCCAATGTGAGATTTTGTCAGAAGCCATCTAAGAAATGCTAAAGGCATGCAAGTGAGTTTTCTGGAGATGCCCCATCTTTTTCCATGGTCAGTGATGGGTGAGCTCTAAGAATGCAGGGTCCTTAGAGACTTCATCCAAAGATTGCTTCTTGGTACAGGAAAGATATGCCTTTCCTGTCACTATTACATAGCCTAATAATTCTGGAGTATCCTGGAGAACAACTTGAAGACTAACTTTCAAGAATGAATGATGTTTAGAAGAATTAATAATTTTATAGAATTCCTGAATGATTTAAGTAATTTTAGGAAGAAAATTTTAGGAGATGGTTTTAGTTGTTTTGCCAAAAAGATGTAATAAAGTTAGAATCAAGAATAGAATGTACCTGCATAATAAGAAAAACGATGAGCTTTCACAATTACACTAGAGAAAAATAGGCTTTGAAGAAATTTGTGGTCAAGAAAAAAATACTCATTCTAGGTCAGGCACAATGATAAAGCCACAAGTCTGCACTATGATAAAGCTAGGCCATGTGAAATGTTGCTTTGAACTTAAAATGAGCTCATAGAATGAAACACTTTTTAAAACTTAGTATCAACATCCTTCTGTATGTACTGTTTTGTGTAATATTTTATCTATGTGGTAATTTTCTAAAGAACTTTGTGTAAAATATAAAAAGTTCAGAGAGAAGGAATAAAGTGGTGGTTTGGAGGGTTCTGTCCCATCCATTCAATGCTATGCATGTGGCATTTGAGGCTCAGCCTAATCCACCAAATATATATATATATATATATATATATATATATATATATATATGTGTGTATTTGACTGTCTATACGTGTGTGTATATACATACGTGTGTAGGTATATGTGCATGTATGTAAGTTTATGTGAACATTTGTGGAGTTGATGAGACAGGTGTTCAGGCCCAACCAGAGAGTGTTTTTGTATGAGTGAATGTATGTTTGTACTTGTTGTCCATGAAAATGAACTTTTTTCTTTTCTTTTTCTTTTCTTTTTTCCTTTCCTTTCCTTTCCTTCCCTTCCCTTCTCTTTACGTTTCTTTCTCCCTTTTCTGGTTCACAAAAAGTTAACAAGTTTCAAGGCTTTCATCTAGCCAGCAAGAGATTCTTGAGCCAGAGAGAAAAGATTTCTAGCAATTTAGTCTTTTTCCCCTTAATCTCCTGCTGGTATCAGCAGGAGTTTATTACCAGAAACCAGAAGCATTTAACCACTGAATAGTAAGAAACCAGCACTTATTAGCACAATATAGTAAGAAAAAAAACAGCACCTGTTAGCACAGAACAAGAGAGAGTTAAGTTTCCTGAGTCCATCAGCTTCTAGCCACAGAACAAAAATAGAGAGCCTTTGACCAAAGCTGTGTTCCACCTAGGTACTTGTGATGCTGGTAAGGTTCCTGGAAAGATTTATTTACCTACATAATTTGATAACTGATCCCATTTATTCAACAGTTCATCTGTAATCCCACTGACCAACGTCTCTTTTAGAAAGTGTCTGTCCAATGCTCTTCTCCTTTGATTCACTTCAGTTTCATCTAGAGGCATTTAGTTTTTTATTCCTTTGTATTTTCTTTTATGAAATCTTTTAGAATTTACCTGGCAACTGGTTAGTGTCTTTTTAATAGCCTTAGTAAATATTTCCTTCATTTATTTATCAACTTATTTATTTATCTTGTTTTTAGATATATATCCATTTCACTATCTATTCAGTATAGTACTTGAAGTTCTAGCTAGAGCAATTACACAACAAATGGAGATTGAAAAGATACAAATTGGAAAGGAAGAAGACAAAATATCACCATTTGCAGATGATATGATAGTATACTTAGGTGTTCCCAAAAATTCCACTGGAGAACTCCTAAACATGATAAACAACTTCAGCAAAGTGGCCAGATATAAAATTAGCTCAAGCAAATCAGTAGCTTTCCTATACTCAAAAGATGAATGGGTTAAGAAAGAAATTAGGGACAAGAATCACAAACAATATAAAATACCTTAGTCTGGCTCTAACCAAACCAGTGAAAGGTTTGTACAACAAGAACTTCAAGTCTCTTAAATAAATAAATAAATAAATAAATAAATAAATAAATAAATTGAAGATCTCAGAAGATGAAATGATCTCCCATGTTTGTGAATTGACAGGATTAATATAATAAAAACGGCCATCATGCCAAAAGCAATCTACAAATTCAATGCAATCTCCATCAAAATTCCAACTCAACTCTTCATAGAATTAGAAAAAGCAATTCTCAAATTCATTGGCAATAACAAAAGACCCAGGGTAATAAAAACTATTCTCACTAATAAAAGAACTTCTGGAGGAATCATCATCCCTGACCTCAAGCTGAACTACAGAGCAATAGTGCTAAAAACTGCATGATATTGGTACAGTGATAGGCAGATAGATCAATGGAATAGAATTGAAGACCCAGAAATGAGCCCACACACCTATGGTCACTTGATGTTTGACAAGGGAGCTCAAATTATCCAATGTGAAAAAGACAACATTTTCAACAAATGTTGCTGGTTCAACTGGCGGTCAACATGTAGAAGAATGTAAACTGATTCATTCTTTCTTCCATGTACAAAGCTCAGTTCCAAGTGGATCAAGGACCTCCACATAAAACCAGATACACTGAAACTAATGGAGGAGAGAGTAGGGAAGAGCCTTGAACAAAAGGGCACAGGGGAAAATTTACTGAACAGAACACCAGTGGCTTATGGTCTAAGATCAAGAATCAACAAATGAAACCCCATAAAATTGCAAAGCTCTATAAGGCAAAGGACACTGACAATAAAACAAAACAGCAACCAACAGATTGGGAAAAGCTCTTTACCAATCCTACATCTGATAGAGGACTAATATCCAATATATACAAAGAACTCAAGAAATTAGATTCCAGAGAAACAAGTAACTCTATTAAACACTTGGGAACAGAGCTAAAGAGAGGATTCTCAACTGAGGAAATGTGAATGGCCAAGAAGTACCTGAAGAAATGTTCCATATCCTTATTCATCTGGGAAATGTGAATCAAAACAACATTCCATGTCACAGCAGTCAGAATTTCTAACATCAAAAACTCAGGTGACATTAGATGCTAGTGAGGATGTGAAGAAAGAGGAACACTCCTTGATTGTTGGTGAAATTGCAAGCTGGTACAACGACTCTAGTAATCAGACTGATGGTTCCTCGTAAAATTGAACATAGTGCTTCCTGAGGACCCATCTATGCCTCTCCTGGGCATATAACCAAAAAATGCTCTGACATGTAATAAGGACACATGCTCCACTATGTTCATAGCATCCATATGTATAATAGCCAAAAGCTGGAAATGACCCAGATGTCCCTCAAAAGAGGAATGGATACAAAAAATGTGGTACATTGTAGTAAGGAGACAGCAATGCCTGCCTCAAACAGGGAGTAATTGGGACCCACTAGGACCCAGGAATTCACTCCTGACCCGGAGCACTGGTTCCTTTCAGTCTGGGCCCAAGCAACAAACAGATCACGTTGCACCCTATCTCACAAAACCCAAAGGAAGCAGGGCTTCCAGGAGCTCTAACCACAGCAGTATCTTAGGTAAGGAGACAGCAACACCTGCACCAAACAGGAAGTAACTGGGACCCACTGCGACCCAGGAATTCACACCTGACCCAGAGCACTGGTTCCTTCAGTCTGGACCTGAGCACTGAGCAGATCTTGGGCCTCAGCTCTAATCCCAAAAGTAACACCCATCCCACACATTTCCGATACAACAAAGATAATAGGAAAGACAAGCTCCAGTCAGAGACAGGGCAGATAGCACTAAGAAGATTCAGATGGCAAAATGCAAGTGCAAGAACATAAGCATCAGGAACCCAGAGTACTTGGCATCATTAGAATCTAGTTCTCCCACACTAGAAAGTTCTGAATTCCCCATATCACCAGGAAAGCAAGATTCAGATTTAAAATTACTTCAAATGATGATGATAGAAGACTTTAAGGACATAAATAACATTCTCAAAGAAATTGAGAACACAAGTAAACAAGTATAACCCCTTAAAGAGGAAACACAATAATCCCTTAAAGAATTATAAGAGAACACAACCAAATAGGTGAAGGAATTGAACAAAACCATCCAGGACATAAAAACAGAAGTAGAAACAATAAAGCGATCACAGAGAAACTACCCTGGAGATAGAAAACCTAGGAAAGAAATCAGGAGTCATAGATGCATGTATCATCAAAAGAATACAAGAGATAGAAGAGAGAATCTCAGGTGCAGAAGATACCATAGAAAATATTGAGACAACTGTCCAAAAAAATTACAAAGTGCAAAAACTTTTTAACATAAAACATCCAGGAAATCCAAGATACAATGAGAAGACCAAACCTAAGAATAATAGGTATAGAAGAGAGTGAAGATTCCCAAATTAAAGGGCTAATAAATATTTTCAATAAAATTATATAAGAAAACTTCCCTAACCTAAAGAACAAGATGCCCATAAACATAGAAAAAGCCTACAGAACACCAAATAGACTAG
The DNA here is from genome assembly GCA_030674055.1 of Rhabdomys pumilio. Taxonomy (NCBI): domain Eukaryota; kingdom Metazoa; phylum Chordata; class Mammalia; order Rodentia; family Muridae; genus Rhabdomys; species Rhabdomys pumilio. The sequence continues at coordinate 88,281,377 of JANHMN010000006.1, forward strand.
ACCAGAAAAGAAATACCTCCCATCATATAATAAAACACCAAATGCACAAAACAAAAAAGAATATTAAATGCAGTAAGGGGGAAAGGCCAAGTAACATATAAATGCAGACCTATCACAATTATACCAGACTTCTCACCAGATACTATAAAAGTGAGAAGATCCTGGACAGATGTCATACAGACCCTAAGAGAACACAAATGCCAGCCCAGGCTACTATACCCAGAAAAACTCTCAATTACCATAGATGGAGAAACCAAGGTATTCCATGACAAATCCATATTTATACGATATCTTTCCACAAACCCAGAACTACAAAGGATAATAGTGGGAAAGCTCCAATACAAGGAGGGAAATTATACCCTAAAAAGAGCAAGAAAGTAATCCTCTTCCAATAAATCCAAAAGAAGATAGTCACATAAACAATGCTACTGCTAATTACAAAAATAACAGAAAGCAGCAATCTACTCTCCTTAATATCTCTAAACATCAATGAACTCAATTCCCCAATAAAAAGACATAGGCTAACAGACTGGATATATAAACAGGACCCAGCATTTTGCTGCATACAGGAAACATGCCTCAGTGACAAAGACAGACACTATCTTAGAGTAAAAGGCTGGAAAACAAATTTTCAAGCAAGTAGTCCTAAGGAACAAGCTGGAGTAGCTATTCTAAAACCACCAGCCTGAGAACACAAAAGAAGTGACTCATGGCTCCACCTGTATAGGTAGTTGAGGGTAGCCTTGTCGGGCATCACTGGAAGTGGAGGGCTTTGGTGCCTAAAAGTTTGGATTCCCTAGTGTTGGGGAATTTGAGAGCAGGGAGGCGGGAATGGGAGGATGGTGGGAGCACACCCTCATAGAAATAGGAGGAGGAGGGATGGGATAAGGGGTTGTGGGGGGGGGAGGAATGGGAAATGAGACAACAGTAAAAGGTAAATAAATAAAATATCCAATTTAAAAAAAAACAGATGATGGGTCTGGCAATTGTAGTTGAGCAGTCGAGGCTTTGTCAACAATTTGTTACAAGGATTTCATATAATTCTCAAGGACAAGGTATTGTGGAAGAGGCCCATGGAACTTTAAAAAGACTGGTGAGACATACTGTTGCTGAGACAAAGAATGATGCCGACCTGTGAGCTTGCTGAATGCCCTGATAATGATGACTGGGGAGCTATATTGGACATATGTTCCTGACCCACTTTTGTTTGACTATATCCCAGATGGGACAAGCTGCCTTGCCTCAAGTTTTTAGAACTTGTGAGATAGAGAATTGAAAAGAGAAACTATGTCTCTTGTATTCTTCTTAAAGGTGTCGAGCTATTAGGACTCAATCATGTACTGGTCTAGAAATCAATCCAATATGGGAAATAACAGTCTACTTTTGGAAGACTGGATCTGGACTTTTTCAGAGACATATTTGGAAGCTAGCTGTAGCTCTCTATGATGTTAGGATAGCAAGAGATAATGTTGTTGGGACAGGATCTGGATTTCAAACAAGGGTTAGTGCATGTTTTAAGGCTTTTTTAATTGTCAAGCTAAAATTGGTTTTGTCTCTTCTACAGCGTTTATTGTAAGTTGCATTGACTATATAATTTCCAATTATGTTAGTGTGTTGCAACCTGGTATGTCTGTTATGGAGGTCTATCAACCAGCTTTTGTCTCACTGCCCTGAGTATTAGAAAACCTTGATTCTCTGAAAAAAGCTGGAAAGTGCTGGAAGAAGTGATTTAGGCTTTAAGTGGAAGCAAGAGGACTTTATTATTGCTGGTATAACAGCTTTAATTCCATTAATTGCTAGCACCACTGCTTCTGCAATAGCATTGACACAAGGAATTAAGACAACTATTTTTGTTGACCATCTAGCAAAAAAAATGTTACTAATGTATTGAGTATACAAAAGGATTTATATAGGTATCTGGAACAACGAATGATGCTCTATAACCCATTCAAATTATCTGAAGGAGGTTGAGGGCCTCCTGGCCCAGGGATCCCCAGTCCAAGAGTTCTGCATCCCCATGGAACCTCAGACTCAGCGAGAACTCCCCCTGCTGGGCGGGGTCCTGTAGCTCCTGCTCAGTGCTGTGTTTGGAGTGAACTCAGTCAAGATTCTCATGCTCCAGTCTCCTTATAGCTATGGGAATCACAACAGCCCAACAAGATTCAAGAACCCATGCCCATGACCATGAGTGAGCCAATCATTCCCTGTACCTGCTCATTGTGTTAAAGCTTATCTTTAACAACATCAACATGTTGGCAGCCAAAGTACATGACTTAAGCCTGAAAACAGACCCCCAGAGAGAGTTATTAAGTTAACAGGTTCTCAAGCCAAGGATGGGTAAGCTTCTGCACAGAGCCTTACCAACCTAAGACAGAAATACACTGCCTTTGATAATGAATATTCCATGATGTGTAAGGAAGGCAATTTTTCCAGAACCACCTAAGATAGGCGCAGTCTTGTTAATGAAATTAAAAATGGGGAGGGGTGGAAAGCCTTTGGGCTGCTTGGCAAGAAGCTGACATTGTCTAAGGACAAGGAAAGGGGCTGCTTAGCAGGAATATGTCTTCTGCCAAGAACAAGGAAGTAGGTTGCAAGCAGGAATCTGACATTAGACTAGAAGAAAAAAGTAATTTCAGGTAGGAATCTAAATATTAGGCCAGAACAGAGAAGTAATTTCAGACAGGAATCTAAATTTTAGGTTAGAACAAGGAAGTAGGCTTCAGACATGAAAATGATCGTGGACTAGGATAGGGAAGTAGGCTCAGATACTTTGGTCATCCTGATAAGCCTTTAGAAACAGTGACCATGGGAGTGTTCACGTAACTTGCCTCTTTGTTGACTATTTGTGTTTATTGTACTGCTTGTTCTTCAACTATTTACATCTATTGTATTGCTAGAATCTCAACCTAAAACTGACCTTAATACATGCATGTAATCAAAATGATATGGTAGCATAAAGGAAGAAGAGATATAGGATAAGGGGTTCTAGGGAGGGAAAATGGGGAAAGGGGATGGCATCTGTACTGTAAATAAATAAAATATCCAAAAAAAAATGTGGTACATTTACACAATGGAATACTACTCATCTATTAAAAACAATGACTTCATGGGATTCATAGGCAAATGGATGGAACTTGAAAATATCCTGAGTGAGGTAACTCAGTCACAAAAGAACACACATGGTATGTACTCACTGATACATACCATGTATCAGTTCAGAATATCCAAGATTCAATTCACAGACCATATCAAACCCAAGAAGAAGAAAGACCAAAGTGTTGATGTTTCAGTGCTTCTTAGCAGGGGAACAAAATACTCACATGAGAAAATATGGAGACAAAGTATGGAACAGAGACTGAAGGAAAGGCCATCCAGAGACTGCCCCACCTGGGGATTTATTCCATGTATAGTTGCCAAACCCGGACACTATTATGGATGCTGCGAAGTACTTGCTGACAGGAACCTGATATGGCTGTCTCCTGAGAGGCTCTGCTGGATCCTGACAAATAGAGGTGGATGCTCTAGGCAACCATTGGACTGAGCAACGTGTCTTGGATGGAGGAGTTGGAAAAGGGAGTAAAGGAGATGAATAGGTTTGTAGCTCCATTGGGGTAGCAACAGTATGAACTGGTCAGACCCCCTGGATCTCCCAGGGACTGAACCACCAGCCAAAGACTACACATGGAGGGATCTATGGCTCAGTCCTCATATGTTGCAGAGGATAGCCTTGTTGGATTTCAATGGGAGGAGTGGCAATTGGACCTGATGGTCTTAGATGCCCCAGTGTAGGGGAATGCAAGGGAGGGAAGATAGCAGTGGGTGGGTTGGTGTGGGTGTGGGGGAGCACTCTCATAGATGCAGGAGTAGGGGGGATGAGATAGGAGGTTTCTGAGGGAAACCTGGAAAGGGAAAACAATTGAAATGTAAATAAAGAAAATTAAACAACAACAACAACAATAATAATAATAATAACAATAATAATGATAAACCCTCCTAATCCAAAACATCAAGGAAATCCAGGTTGCAATGAAAAGACTAAACCTAAGAATAATAGGAATAGAAGAGAGCCAAAATTCTCAGTACAAAGGACAAGAAAATGTCTTCCACAAAATCATAGAAGAAAACTTCCCCAACCCAAAGAAAGAAATGGCCATGAACATATCAAAAGCCTACAAAACTCCAAACAGATAGGGCCAGAAAATAATATCCTTTCATCACATAATAATCAAAAGACTAAATGCACAGAACATATAAAGAATATTAAAAGCTATAAGGGAAAAAAGCAAGGTAATATATGAAGGCACAACTATCAGAATTACACTAGTCTTTTAGACAGAGACATTAAAAATGAGAAAAGCATGGACAGACCTCTTGCAGACCCCAGGGGATCACAAATATCAGCCCAGGATACTAATTCCTGCAAAACACTCAATCATCATAGATAGAGAAACAAAAATATTCCATGACAAACCCAAACTCAAACAATATCTATCTACCAATCTAGCCCTCCTTTCGTTTAAGATTGACTCTAAAACAAAAACTCCAACACAAGGAGGGTACCTACACAAAAGGGGAAAAAATTTATCATTTCACAACAAAAACAAGGGAGATAATTGCATATACATAGTGGCACCTACAAAAACAAACATAACTAAATAACAATCATCTGTCTTTTATATATCTCAGTATCAATAGACTCAATTCCCCAGTAAAAACACATACACTAACAGACTGGATATGTAAGCAGGTTCTATCACATTGCTGCACACAAGAAAAACACCCCAGTAACAAAGACAGGCAACACCTCATAGTAAAAGTCTGCAAAAATGTCTTCCAGGCCAGTGGTCCCAAAAAACAAGCTGGACTTGCCATCCTAATATCCAATGAAATAGACTTCTACCTAAAGTTATCAAGCAAGATAGGGAAGGACACATGATATTCATCAAAGTAACAATCCACCAAGAGAAAGTCATTTATGAACATCTATGCCCCAAATGCAAGAGCACCCACATTCACAAAAGAAACTTTACTAATGCTCATAACATATATTGTACCCCACAAAATAATAGTGGGAGACTTCAACATCCTAATCTCATCAATGGACATGTCATTGAAATAGAAACAAAACAGACACAGTGGTACTAATAGAGGTTAATAACCAAATGGACTTAACAGATATATACAGAATATTTAACCCTAAAACAAATATACCTTCTTCTCAGAACCTCATGAAACCTTTTCCAAAAATGACCATATAACCAGACACAAAACAAACCTCAGCCAATAGAAGAATATAGAAATGATCCAATGCATCCTATCAGATCAACACGGAATAAAGCTACACTTCAATAACAGCAAAAAAATAGAAAACTCACATACCTATGGAGAACAATTCTCTCCTCAATGATAAATTGGATAGGGAAGAAATTAAAAACTTCCTGGAATTCAATAAAAATGATGACACAGAATATCCAAACTTATAGAACACAATGAAATTAGTGTAAAGAGGAAAGTTCATAGAACTAAATGACCTTGTAAAGAAATTGTAGAGATCCTACACTAGCAACTTCACAGCACACCTGAAAGCCTCAGAACAAAATCAGCAAACACAGCCAAGAGTAGTAAATGACAGAAAATAGTCAAACTCAAGGCAGAAATCAACCAAATATAAACAAAGAGAACTATACAAAGAGTCAATAAAACAAAAGGCTGATCCTTTGAGAAAATCAACAGGATAGATAAACCTCTAGCCAAGCTAACTAAATGGCATGGAGACAGTATTCAAATTAACAAATTCAAAATGAAAAGGAAGACATAAAAACAGAAAATGAGGAGATTCCAAAAATCACCAGATCCTACTACAATAGCCAATACTTAACAAAACTAGAAAAATCTAGTTGAAATGGATGACTTTTCTAGACAGATACCAAGTACTGAAGTTAACCCAAGAGCAGTCCCATATTTACTGAAGAAATAAAAGAAGTCATTAAAAACCTTTCAACCAAAAAAAGTCCAGGACCAGATGGCTTTAGTGAAGAATTCTACCAAACATTCAAAGAAGAGCTAGTAATACTCCTTAAACTATTCTATAAAATATAAACAGAATGAACCTTACATGGTTCATTCTATAAAGTCACAATTACTTTGATTCCCAAACCACAGAAAGACTCAACAAAGAAAGAGAACTTCAGACCAATTTCACATATAAGTATAGCCAATAAAATTCTATGAACCCGAATCCAAGAACAGATTAACAGCATTATTCACTACAATCAAGTAGGCTTCATCCCAGGGATGCAAGGTTGGTTCAATATACAAAAATCTATTAAAGTATTCTATTATATAAACATACTCAAAAGAAAAAACACATCATATTAGATGCTGAAAAGGCATTTGATAAAATATAATACTCCTTCATGTTAGAATTGGAACGATTGAGAACTCAAGGCCCATAACTAAACATAATAAAAGCAATTTACAACAAACAAATAGCCAATATCAAATCAAATGAAAAGATATTTTTTAAAAAAAAATCCCACTAAAATTAGGGACAATACAAGGCTGCCTAATGTCCTCATATCTATTCAATATAGTATTAGCCATTGCAATAATTCTAGCCAGAGACAACAAAAGGAGATCACGGGGATACAAATTAAAAAGGAGGAAGTCAAGATTATCCATGATATGGAAAACAATCCTTAGCAATAAAAGCATCTGTAGGAATCATCATTCCTGACCTCAAGCTGTACTACACAGCAATAGTGATAAAAACTGCATAGTATTGGTACAGAGAAAAACAGGTTGATTAATGGAAGAGAACTGAAGACCCAAAAATAAATCTATTCACTTATAGACACTTGATCTTTGAGAAAGAAGCCAAATATACACAATGGAAAAAAGAAAACATCTTCAATATACGGTGCTGGTCTAACTGGCAGTAAGCATATAGAAAAACACGAAAATAGATCCATATTTGTCACCTTGCACAAAGCTCAAGACCAAGGAGTTCCACATAAAAACAGATACACTGAATCTAAAAGAAGAGAAAGCTGGAAAGTGTCTCAAACTCATTGGCATGGGGTGGGTGGTGGGGGATTTCTTGAACAGAACTCCAATGGTTCAGGCTTTAAGATTAAGAATTGGTGAATGGGACCTCATTGAAAATTGAAAAGCAGTAAGGCAAAGGACACCATCAATAGGACATATCACCAACCTACATAGTGGAAAAAGAGTCATCATTAATTCCACATCCATAGAGGGCTGATATTCAAAATATAAAAAGAACTCAAGAAGCTAACAAAAAAAAATTGGGTATAGAGTTAAACAGCCAATTAACAACAGAGGAATCTTAAATGGCCCAGAAGCACTTAAAGAACTCTTCAAAGTCCTTAGTCATCAGGGAAATGCAAATCAAAAGGACCCTGAAATTCCACCTTACACCAATCAGAACGGCTAAGAACCAAACCTCAGGTGACAGCACATGTTGTTGAGAATGTGGAGAAAGAGGCACACTCCTCCATTGCTGGTGGAATTGCAAAGTGGTACAACCACTCTGGAAATCAATCTGGAGGTTGCTCAGAAAAGTGGAAGTAGATCTACTTCAAGACACAACTATACCACTTTTGATCATATACCCAAAAGATTTCCTACCATAACACAGGCCACATGCTCCTCTATGTTCATAGAGGCCTTATCTGTGACAGCCAGAAGCTGGAAACAAACTAGATGTCCCACAATGAAAGAATGGATACAGAAAATATGGGTCATTTACACAATAGATTATTATTCAGGTATTAAGAACAAGAACATTATGAGTTTTGCAGGCAAATAGATGGAACAAGGAAGTTTGATCCTGACTGAGGTAACTCAGACCCAAAATGACATGCATGGTATATACTCACTAATAAATTTATAGTAGTCAAAAGTGTATGGAATACCTAGGATACAATCCACAGAACTCAAGAAGGTTAACAAGCAGAATGGATTAAGTGAAGTTACCGCAATCCCACTTGGGAGGGAGAATAAAGCAATCTCAGGGTACAGATGGAGGGAAGGTCTTGAGTGGGAGAGGGAACATGGAGGGGAAAGGGAGAACATTATCTGGTATGGGGGTGAGGGAGACAGGAGAGAAGCCCTGAGGGTCAGCAGAATTTATGGAAAAATGAAATCTCTTGGGAGGTGGAGTGGGGAAAGTGAGGAAATCTCTAGAAAGTACCAGAGACCTGGGAGGTTAGAGACACTCGGGACTTAAAGGGAGGGACCTTAGTTGAAATACCCTACAGTGTGGAGAGGAAACTTGTAGAGTCCACCTCCTGCAGAAAGACAGGGCATCAAGTAGATGGATGGGGTTGCCATTCTATAGTCAAAAACTCTGACTCAGAATTGTTCCTGTCCAAAAGAACTGCAGGGACAAAAATGGAGAAGAGACTGAGGGAAAAGAGATCCTGTGACAAGTCCAAATTCCGATCCATCTCAAGGGGAGTCTCGAAAGCCTGAGACTATTACTGATGCTATGGTGTGCTTACAGATAGGAGCCTATCATGGCTGCCCTCTGAGAGCCCCAACAAGCAGCTGAATGAGACAGATGCAGATACTTACACTCAACTATTGGAGTTAGGAAAAGTCTACAATAAGCTGAGTAGGAGAGGGACCTATAGGAAGACTAGCAGTATCAAATATCCAAGACCCCTGAGGTCTCTCAGACACTGTTCCACAAACCAAGCATTATACTGGAGCTGGTCAAAGCCCCTGGACTCATATACAGCAGAGAACTCCCTGGTCTGGCCTCAGTCGAAGAAGAGCCTAACCCTGGAGAGTCTTGAGGTCCAAGGGAGTGTAGAGGCCTGGACAGGTAGTGGGATATCTTCTGGAGACAGGGAGAAAGATAAATGCAATGAGGAACTGTGAGAGGGCAGACCAGGAAGTAAGTACTGGAATATAAAAGAATAAAAGTAATTAAAAACAAAGAAACAAAACATAAACCTACTACTTTAATAGTTTTAAATGAAAAAGTTATTTGAGGTGGTTAATTTGACATTACCCAGGAACCAGAAACATACACATTTGTGAAGCCTCTCTTTCCTGGTAAACTAGTGGTTAAACAAGCTTTTCTAAAAGTTCTGTCTTGAATTCAAGCATTTTTCTGAGTATGAGGAATCTATTTGTCAAGGATATGTGGTAATAGAAATTCTGGTACTATTCTCTGGATTTTGGCAGTAATGCAATTAGATTAACTCAGTCATTCTTGGAGACTGCCTGAAAGTTGCAGGGAGCCATTTATTTGAACAAGACAATAATAATACTAATAAAATTGCAATACCCAGATGGTAACTCTGCTGCTATTTTCAAGTTTCTTTGGTAAGTGTTTCTAAGAAGCAAGCTCTAACACACACACACACACACACACACACACACAGAGAGAGAGAGAGAGAGAGAGAGAGAGAGAGAGAGAGAGAGAGAGAAAGAGAGAGAGAGAGAGAGGTTCAGAGTCCTACTTATTATTACTTTGGCAAAAATCTGAGATTTTGATTTTCCCCATCATTTTAATGTAGTAATTTATGCACTGACATTAAGGTCGTCTTCTTGGTCAAATCCTTTCATTCTTTCTACGGTTTATGGTAAATTTTTCTTCCACATACCTTTCCTGTCTTCAACACCTTGGCCTATGAAATACATTAGTCATTCCCTGTCCTGTCTAGACTATAAGGAGTATAATTCAGAAGGAAATTTCTGAATAGCAACACTTCCTCCCCAGAGAAAAAGGTTCATTAAAAAGAGTATCTGTTTTTTACATTGGCTTGTTAAGGTTACCTGAATGGGTCTTCCATCAGGAGTCAGAACCTCTTCTGAAAGCTCCATCATCTTTAAGGCCATCAGAGCAATGGGCTTCGCATGGCACAGGCTTTTCCTGTGCAGCCCTGATGCAACACAGTATGCGTCACCTATTGTTTCCACCTGTAGTAATCAGACAAATCAAATGCAAACATATAATGAGTCAGAAATAAATGATTAATGCTCTGAAGTTGCAAATGATGCTTAAAATATGTCAAGGAAGAATCAATAAGCAATTAGACAACTCAGTGTAATCACAGTAGAGTTTGCAAACAGCTACAATCAAATACTGACATCTCATTCCAGGCTATTCATTATCACTATAGATGATCGCTGAAATTAGGAATGACTGTAATATGATTATTCCTCTAAAACCAGAGTTGTCAGTATTTTACCTAGGTGGTATACAAATGATAACTTTTTCAAGAAGCATCATTATATACTCTTCAAACTTTGGATAGTCCTTTGGAAAGTTTTTGTTTCTTATCTTCAATTTTCCTACCTTCTCAATTGCCCCAGACTTGTACATTGCATGCATCTGTAATTTGATGTCAAGTCTGCTTTCACTTATTCTTAATAATTATAATACTAAAATTATTACATTTATACTTCATGTCATTAATCATTTAAGCAATTTAAATACATTACCTGATGTTAAATAAAATAAACTGACATGAGAAATCATATTTAAGAGATGTGAAATAGGAAGGTTAAAAAAAACAGCCATAACTATACAATAAAATAAATATCAGTCCCTGTTAAGGTATTCTTCTGGCTCTAATCTAACTCCATTGTCAGGCTTCATTCTAATTGGATGTTTCTATTTATTTATTTAAAGTATTTTCCAATATTAAATGCTTCAGATATCCAAAGCTTTGATGTGAGGTCATCAACAGTTCTTTCTATTGGAGTTACATGTAGACTCCTGTGTCCTTGAACAGGATCTAAAGATCCAAACTCAGACCATAGAACAGCATGTACTGTGATCCGACGTGCTTAAACCAACCCCGATCCTTTTTAGTTTTACACATTTTTAAAATTTTGGATGGCTGTCAGCTATGTACTTTGAAATTAATTTGTGATTTTTTTTTATGAATCAAAATTGAAAGTTAGTAATTTATTCATATAAACTGCATGGCTTTGCAGCCTGTTTGAAATAATCATCTTGATTCACTGCTTAGAATTTCTGTCATCATCAACTTCCTTAGCATTTTCACCAGATATCCAGAAAAATATAGACTTTTTAAATATGGATTTCTATAATTTGTACTACAAGACTTTATAACCCATAAAGATGGCTTGGGTAATAGCACCGTTGATGAAGTGTATGAGAAGCTGAGAACTCCAAACAACTCCCATAAAAAGTGAGGCATGATGACACGTATTTATAATCTCAGTGTCAGGGTGGAAAACATGTTGATATTTGAGCATTGATTGACAGCTAGCCTAATTAAATCTATGTCCTACAGAGCAATGGAATTCCCCCTCTCAAATAAGCAAGATGGATCATTCCTAGTATCTGAAGCTAACACGTGTACACATGCACCTGCTCACTTGTGTATAACCACATAAGCATGTTCACACATCCTCACACAAAGAAAAACATTGATAAAGATTTATTATATAAGGCACTCCCTCTTTAAGAAAAAAATGCAATAACATGAAGTGAACTGATGTTACCAATTGATATGCTGTATAAACACACTATAAAATTGAAGGGTGAAATGAATTTGTATAGAACATACATGAGTTCATTAAATACATGTTAAGTTGTATACTTCATATCACATAAATATTTCGAAACTTTTGGTTTCCAAAGTTATAATAGTTATCATAAATGACAAGATTAAGAACTGGACAAAAATACACCACACCAGCCCTGGAGAGATTTCTCAGTAGTTAAGAGCCCTGGCTGTTTACCCACAGGACCAGGTTTTAATTCCCAGCATACACATGATGGTTTACAGCCAGCTATCACTCAAGTTCAAGTAGTTCTGATGCCCTAGTTTGGTTTCTGCAAATATCATATACAACTGCAAATATACAAGCTTGCAAAACTTGTAAACACATAAAAAGATTAAAGCTAAAAAGTAAAATTTAAAGTGTAGCAAGAAAGTGACATATATTATGACACAACTCTTAAATTTATTTATAAACACATTTTTTCTGGAAGAAATAGGAGCTCTAAATACTCTTGATTGCATTTTCTGGTTAAGTCGTCATGAGATAGTAATGTGACCGCACAATCTAAAGCAACACTTATTTCTCATCCATGTTTAACGATTCATTCAGGTTCGAGTATTGAATGGAGAAGAGAAATCCTTGGCTTTTCATACCAAGATGGGACAAAGGCATCTTCTAAGGAATCAAGTCGATAGGGACCCATTTAACATGAAGGATATGGAAAAACATAAACCTCCTTGTGCACAGGAGAAATAAAATTATTTGGTACTAGAATTCATGAGGACAAGAACAAATATCTAGATGTTTGCATTATGAAAGGAATATATCTTCACAGTGTTCTGTTCTGGATTAACACTACCTGCTGTGTTCCATGAAAGCTTGATTTGCCTCATCTGTCTTCATTGAAAACAACTTCCTGTACATCGAGTAAAAATACACATGTGTGGACATTTTTGTGGATCCTCTTCACAATAACAAGTTGGCAAAGATTTATGAGCTATAGAAGTGCAAACATCATGTATCAATGTCAAATACTCTCGTGGTTATTTATTTAAACTAAACAGAAACGAAACAAGCAAACATCGCAAGAGATGACACAGTAACTGTTCAAAAGTTGTCTGAGTTTTGAGTCTCTTTATCAATGCTTTTGTAATTTTTCCATAGCTTTAAGTACAACAAACACTATAAAAAAAATAGTGCCTCTCATTTATTTTCTGGCTTTGCAACTTGCTCCAGAATAACACCACAGAAGAACAAAGATAGTTCAATAAAGCAGGGAGTTGAAGAGAGAGTAGCACTCAGAAACACAAGGAAAACAAACAAACCAACAACAACAAAAAAAACCCTTCTATCTTTCCCTAAATATGTGAGAGGAGGCTAGGACAAGATGAATGCAGTATATGACTGCTGTTCACCATACAACCACAGTGGCTTTTATAATGAGTTCACTTATCTCCACACAGCTCTCTTTAAAATCTACATTTGGGTTTGCACCTGGACCCAGGAATGGGCCCTGGGCTCTGGTTCTCCAGTCACTTCACCTACACCCAGAAGCAGCTTGATTGAGCATTTTAACACATTCAGGATTACAGAATCACAGAGAAAGCAAAGCCTCCAAGGAATTCTGACAAAATAAGGCTCACAGGCTCACAGGCTCATAGGAGGGACAGGGTCCAGTCAGAGACAGCAATGCCAGTTAGCACCAAAGATAACCACATGGCAAGGGCCAAGCACAAGAACATAAACAACAGAAACCAATGCTAATCGACAACATCAGAACCCAGTTCTCCCACTACAGCATACCCTGGAAACTCCAACACAGCTGAAAAGCAAGATTCAGATCCAAAATTCCATCTCATGAAGATGATAGAGGACTTTAAGAAGGACATAAATGACTCCCTTAAAGAAATACAATAGCACACAGGTAAACAGAAGCCCATAAAAAGGAAACACATAAATCACTTAAAGAAAGACAGGAAAACACAAACAGGTGAAGGAATTAAACAAAACCATCCATGATCTAAAAATGTGAATAGAAACATTAAAGAATACACAAAGGGAGACAATCTTGAGATGGAAAACCTAGGAAAGAGAGCAGGAGTCACAGATGCAAGAATCACCAACAGAATATATGAAATAGAAGAGAGAATCTCAGGCATAGAAGATACTATAAAAGACATTGATTGACACAACAGTAAAAAAAAAAAATACAAAAAGAAAAAACTCCTAAGCCAAACCGTTCAAGAATTCCAGGACACCACAAAAAGACCATACTTAAGAATAAAAGGTATATAAGAGAGTGAAGAACATACCTTCTTCTCAGCATCTCATGGTATCTTCTTCAAAATTGGCCACATAATTGTACAGATAACAAGCTTCAACACATACAAGAACACTGACTTAATTCCATGTATTCTATCTGACCACCACAGGCAAAGGCTATTCTTCAATAACAACAAAAATAACAAAAAGCCCCCACACACATGTAAGTTGAACAACTCTCTACTCAGTGATAACTTGGTCAGGGAAGAAATAAAAAAATTAAAGATTTTTTAGAATTAAAAAACAAAACAAAACAAAACAAAGAGACAACATACCCAAACTTACGGGACACAAACAAAAGAGTACTAAGAGGAAAAACCATAGCTCTGAGTGCTTCCGTAAGAAAATTGGAGAGAGATACACTAGCAGCTTAACACCACATCTGAAAGCTCTAGAACAAAAAGAGGCAAGTACACCCAAAAAGAGTAGATGGCAGAAAATAATCAAACACAGATCTGAAATCAACCAAGTAGAAACAAAGGTAACTATACAAAGAATCAACAAAACTAGGAGCTGGTTCTTTGAGAAAATCAACAAGATATGTAAACTCTTAGCCAAACTAATTATAGGTCACAGAGACAGTATCCAAATTAACAAAATCAAAAATGACAAGAGAGACATAACAATGGAAAATGAGGAAATTACAAGAATCATCATATCCTACTACAAAAGCCTATACTCAACAAAACTTGGAAATATAGATGAAATGGAGTGTTTTCTAGAACAAACCAGATACCACAGTTAATTCAGGACCAGTTAAACCATCTAAGCAGTCCCATAATCCTGTGAAAATAGAAGTAGACATTAAAAGCCTTCCAACACACACACACACACACACACACACACACACACACACACACACACA
>JANHMN010000006.1:88296087-88334052 GCA_030674055.1 Rhabdomys pumilio
ACACACACACACACACACACACACACACACACACACACACACACACAAGCCATGGTTTTAGCACAGAATTCTACCAGACCTTCAAAGGAAACCTAATACCAATCCTTCTCAAACTATTTCACAAAATAGAAATGGAAGGAATACTACTCAATTCATTCTAAAAAGCCACAGTAACACTAATACTTAAACCACACAAAGACACACCAAAGAAAGAGAACTTCAGACCAATTTCCCTTGTGAACAACAATGCAAATGTACTCAATAAAAGTCTCGCAAACTGAATCCAAGAACACATCAAAACAGTTATTCATCATGATCAAGTAGGCTTCATACCAGAAATGCAGGGATGGTTCAATATACAGAAATCCATCAACTATTCACTATCTATTCAATATAGTACTCGAAATTCTAGCCAGAGCAATTAGACAACAAAAGATCAAAGGGATATAAATTGAAAAGGAGAAAATAAAGATATTTACTATCTGCAGATTATATGATAGTACACATGAGCAACCCCAAAAATTCCACTAGAGGACTCCTGCAGTTGATAAACAACTTCAGCAAGGAGATTGGATATAAAATTAACATAAAAAATCAGTAGCCTTGTACTACTTAAATGGACTGAGATAGAAATTAGGGAAACGACACCCTTCATAATAGTCACAAATAATATAAAATATCTTGGTGAGACTCTACACAAGCAAGTGAAAGATCTGTATTACAAGAACTTAAAGTCTCTGAAGAAAGAAATTGAAGAAGTCCTCAGAAGATGGAAATATCTCCCATGTTCATGGAATAGTAGAATTAGCATAGTAAAAATGGCCATCTTATCAAAAGCAATCTACAGATTCAGTGCAATATCCCTCAAAATTTTAACAAAATTCTTCAGAGAGATAGAAAGAGAAATTCTCAAATTTATCTAGAATTACAAAAACAAACAAAACAAACAAACAAATAAAAAAACCCAACAGCATAATGAGAGTACTTCTCAACAGTAAGAGTACTTCTGGGGTGAGTCTCCATTCCAGACCTAAAGCAGTACTACAAAGCAATAGTGGAAAAAAAAACTACTGGTATTTATTCAGAGACAGGCAAGTAGGTCAACAGAATAGAAAACAGAATAGAATTGAAGACCCAGACATAAACCCACACACCTCTGATAACTTGATTTTTGAACAAAATCATCCAGTGAAAAAGGACAACATTTTCAACAAATGTTTCTGGTTCCACTGGTGATCAGCATGTAGAAGAATGCAAATCTAACCATTCTTATCTCTTTGTACAATGCTCAAGTCCAAATGTATCAAGGTCCTCCACATAAAACCAGATATGCTGAATCCAATAAAAGAGAAAGTGGGAAAGAACCTCTGCCACATTTTGCACAGAGGATAATTTCCTAAACAAAACACCAATGGTTCATGCTCTAAGATCAACAATTAACAAATGGGACCTATAAACACTTCTGTTAGGCAAAGAACACTGTCAATAGAACAAAATGGCAACCCACAGATTCACAAGAGATCTTTACCAACCCTACATCTGATAGAGGGCTAATATTCAAAATACACAAAGAACTCAAGAAGTTAGACTCAAGAGAACAAAATATTCCTAAGGAGTTAGAGAAAGGACTGAAGGAGCTGGACCTTCATACCCCATAGGAAGAACAACAATATCAACCAACCAGACTCCCCAGAACTCCCAGGGACTAAACTACCAACCAAAGAGCACACATGGAGAAACCTATGGGTCCAGCTGCATATGTAGCAGAGGATGGCCTTGTCGGTCATCAGTGGGAGGAGAGGCCCTTGGTCCTGTGAAGGCTCCATGCCCCAGTGTAGGGGAATGCCAGAGCAGATAGGCATGAATGGATGAGTGAGGGAAAACCCTCATAGTTGAAGGGGGAGGGGGAATGGGATAGGGGACTTCCAGGAGTAGGGGAAACCAGGAAAGGGGATAACATTTGAAATATAAATTTAAAAATACCCAATAAAATAATAAAATAAAATAATTGAGGTAAAAAGCTAAACAAAAAATTCTCAACTGAAGTATATGGAATGACTGAGAAGAACTTAAAGAAATTTGAAGTCAGGTGTGGGGAGGGAGAAGGGATGGTCAGATGGTCATGAGAATGGATGGAAATCTCCACTGGGTGGAGGAGGGGGGCATGTCCAGAAAAAGATGGAGACTGGGATAGGAGAGGTGCCCAAGAATCACCTGGGATGTTTTTAGCTGTGATTCACAGCATTGGTGATACCTAGGAGACTGCCTTATGTGGGCAGAAAGAAACCCTGGTGGACAATAGGGATACCAACCCACACAGAAAACTTTCAATCCAAAATATATTCTCTATATAAGCAATTTGGGGATTAAGAATGGAGCATAGACTAAGGGAATAGTCAACCAATAAAAAGCCCAACTTGAAACTGAGCCCATGGACAGGACAAGCACCAACACTGAACACTATTAGTGGTACTGAATACTATTAATGGCTTGCACACAGGAGTCTATCATGACTATCTTCTGGAAGGCTCTACCAGCCAACTGACTCACAGACATACAGACACCCACAACCAAAGAGTGGATAGAGTTTGGGCACTCTTAGAAAAAAATAGGAGGAAGGACTGCAGGCCCTAAAGGGATAGGATCTCTACCAGAAGACCAAGAAAATCAACTAACCTGGACTCTTGGGGTTCTCAGAAACTGAACCACCAATGCAAGATCATACTTGGCCTGGACCTAGGCCTCCCTGCACGTATGTAGCATATGTATACCTTGGTCTTCTTGTGGGTCATGAACAACTAGAGCAGGGGTTATCTGAAAAGCTGTTTCCTCTCTGTAGGATGTGTTCTAGCTGGGCAACATTGTCTGGCCTCAATGGGAGAGGATGCAGCTAGCTTTGCAGAGACATGAAGTATAGGAAGAGGGGAAACCAAAGGTGGGCCCTCCTGCTCAAAGGAAAAGGGAAGGGAAGATGGGGGAAGGAATTTGGGAGTGTGTGGTGGGTGACAGGAGAAGTGGCAGTGAAGGGTGTTGAAAGTAAATTAGTAATAAATAATTAAATGAATAAATAAATATAAATAAAAAGAAAAAAAGAGAAATGTTCAACACCCTTAGTCATGGGGAAATGCAAATCAAAACAACCCTGAGCTTCCATCTCACACCAATCATAATGGCTAAGATCAAAAACTCAGGTGACAGCAGATGCTGGCAAGGATGTGGAAAAAGAGGAACACTTCTTCCTTACTGGTGAGACTGCAAGCTGGTAAAAACACTTTTGAAATCAATCTGGTGGTTCCTCGAAAATTTAAAATAGCTGTATCTGAAGACCCAGCTATACCACTCCTGGGCATATAGTCAAAAAATGTTCTGAGATATAACAAGGACACATGCATCACTATATTTACAGCAGCCTTATGTATAATAGCCAGAAGCTGGAAAAAACTCATATGACCTTCAACAGAAGAATGGATACAAAAAAATGTGGTACCTTTACACAGTGGAGTACTACTCAGCTATTAAAAACAATGACTTTATGAAATTCACAGGCAAATGGATGGGACTAGAAAATATCATCCTGAGTGAGGTAACCCAGACACAAATAACCACACATGTTATATACTCACTGATAAGTAGATATTAGCCCATAAGCTCAGAATACCCAGGATACAATCCACAAACTATATGGAGATTAAGAAAAAGGAATATCAAAATGTAGATGCTTCAATCCTACATAGAATTGGAAACAAAATAATCAGAGGAGGTAGAGGGAAGGAGGGAACTGGGAGGGAAAAAGAAGGGGGAGGAAAAATAGGGGGCAGGATCAGGCACTGGAAGGGACAGGGAGAATACAGAACATCAGGAAATTGAATAGAAACATGAAGCAGGGGAGATGTGGAACTGGGGGTATCCACTAGAAAGTCCCAGACTTCAGAGAAGCAAGAGGCTCCTAGGACCTAATGGGATGACTTTTGCCGAAACACCCAACAAAGGGTAGATACAACCTGTAGTGATTACCTCCAATAGATAGGCATGGCCTCCAGTTGAGGGATGAGGCCACCCACATACCTCAAACATTTTAACTCAGAAATGTTCCTGTCCACCAGAAAGACAGGGACAAAAAGTGGAACAGAAACTGAAGAAAAGGCCATCCAGAGACTACCCTACCTAGAGATTCTTCCCATCTGCAGACACCAAAACCTTACACTACTGCTGATGCCAAGAAGCACTCACTGACAGGAACCTGGTATGACTGTTCACTGAGAGGTTCTACCAGCACCTGACTAATATATATGCATATAGATACTCACAGTCAACCATCAGACTGAGCTCCAGGACCCCAATGGAAGAGCTAGGGGAAGGACTGAAGGAGCTTAAGAGGACTGTGCTCCCATAGGAAGAACAGTATCAACTAACTAGACTATGCAGAGCTCCCAAGGATTAAACCACCAACCAAAGAGCATACAGGGCGGGAGCCATGGCTATAGCTCTATTTAGCAGAGGATTATCTTATTGTCTTATCTGAGATCAGTAGGGAGGAGTGCCTTGGTCCTGTGGGTACTTGATCCCCGAGCATAGGAGGATTCTAGAGTGGTGAGGCAGGAGTGGATGAGTGGGTGGAGGAGCACCCTCATAGAGGCAAAGGGGAGGGGGAGAGAGAGGATGGGATGTGGGGTTTGAGGATGGGTAACCAGTAAAGGGGGGATATCATGTAAATAAATGTAAATGAATAAAAATGAATTAGTTTGAAATGTAAAGGAATAAAATGATGAATAATAAATAAAATAATAAAATTTATATTTACATAGGTCTACATTGCTCTAGAAATAAAGTGTCACAAACACATTTCTGAAAGCTGTGATTCCATTTCCTTTCCTTTAATATCACTTACAAAAGTTTGTTCATCTCCCACCTCACTCGCATTGACTGATAGTCTATTTGTTCCATCCAAGTTAATGGTTAAGCATTATCTTGGGGTGTAGAGTGTGAAGAGCAATTTTCTCGGATCCATTTGTGAAGAAAAATTTACTGTTCCTATCATAAAGTAAAGTGTGTGTGTGTGTGTGTGTGTGTGTGTGTGTGTGTGTGCACAAAGGTACACAAGTGTGTGCATACACCTGTGTGCATGTGCCTTCATCCAGACTCCACAAATACTGGATACTGATTTAACATCTGCCCACCAGCTCAGTATCAAGCTGCCTAATAATTTTTACTAAATGCATTCAATTGCAATTATTTCTAACACTTACTGGATAGTAATGTCTAATGACACCAACATATGTTTCAAATGTAAAACTAGGGACTATATTTAACATTCTCTAACTTTTATTAAGGTTCCGTTAGCTATATTTTCACAAGCTGCAAGACATTTTAAAAATGATCTCACGAAAAGCATGATATGAGATAAAAAAAAATACTATAACATTCTTCTCACTGTTTCATCTTGTCTAAAGGAGAAGGGCAGTTCAACTTAGAGCCCCTCCTAAGCTCTTCTCTGTCTTCCAGTCTGTTTACAACAGAATCAAACTTCCAGATTCTTTAGATTCGAAAATTACAACGACTAGGTCAAACAAACATACCCACAAGAATAAATGTACACACACACATACATACACATACACACAGAGGCACACACATGTGCACACTCAGGCACACACATAATATTTGCACACACATGCGCTCTTATGCACATATGTGCATACAGGCATGTGCAGACACTCATACATGCTCATGCACATGTCAACTGCCAAGAAAGCTGTGGCACAGTATACAGTCAATGATGTAAGTTAAGTTCACTGAGTTCCATTAAATACATCCAAGTAAATTACATATGATGATTTAGGGTTTGAAAGAAAATACTTTTAACTAAATGCTGACTGATAGGGCTTCCTCAAAAACAACCTTTCCCTTCCTTAAAACAAGAAATCTAATTACAGTTACTTTGGTTGATGTTTCTGACCCAAATACTGCCTTTAAGGGTGTCTTTACAGCATTTACTAGATACAGCAGCCTAAAAGAGGTCATGGACATAAATAGAACAGTAATTTGGCCTAGGAACTATTCCCAAGTGTTTGCCATGTATTCCAAATGACTGCCTGTGACAGAGAGAGCTCTTTTCCTGATAGACTTTCGGTAAGGATATCTACCTCCAGATCCATAATAGGAATCTCAATCATGTATAATATATTCATGCCAGGGTCCGGATTACTAATTGTAAATATCGATGAATACTGAATCACGTTAGAAAAAATACACTGTAATATCCAGTGAAATTGTTTCAAATTTTAAGTTCGATCTGGGAGATTCGATTTTTCTATTGTTCATTATCAGTCCTAGAGAATTTTCAACAACTAGACACCAGTTTCCAGGCTCCCTAACCACTATGACTATAATTTTCTACATGTTCCTATCAAAATGAAGAGCACGATGTTCTTTGCAAACTCTCTTTACCTTCTACTACTGTGTCTGTACTAAAACTATTGTTCTGGCTGGAGTCTACCCATCATCCTGTACAAAAGAAATCTCAAGGACAAAACAAGATACAATGAGACAAGGCAAAGCCCTCATAAGCAAGCTGGACAAGGAAATCAAACAGGAGGAAAAGAGTCTCAAGAACAGGCAAAAGGGCCAGAGATACACCCACTCCCACTTTTAGGAGTCCCATGTTCTAGTATAGTAGTTAGAATTATGATATATCTTAGTCATAAAAAGACAATGCAGGCAGTGTTATGAAATATTTCAATGTGAAATGTGCCCAATGAGTCCTGGTTTGAGCATTTGTTCTCCATATGATGCTGCTTTTGAAGAAGGTTATCAAATTTTTAGGCAGACACTCTGAGTGGACCTAGAGGCTTAATAGTCTGCCCTTACTTACTTTTTCCTTCTCTCTGCTTCTTGACTGACCATGTAGTGTGACCAGTTGGTCTCATATTCCTAGTTTCATGCCTTTCCTGCCATCATGAATGTACTTTCATGAAACTGTCAGCTAAAATACCTCCCTCCTGGAAATGCATGCCCTTAACAATGTATTACCTCATCTCTCCTTCTGCCCTAAGCTTAATGGTTTGTATCAGCTCGCTCCCCCAACCCCCTTGCCCCATCCCGCCAACATCCTTGGCCATCCACTGGTAGCAAAGGCTGCTGGTTCTAGCTCCCCAAGATCTTACATGATAGCTACATGCTACATGTTCCAAAGCCTGGCTGAAAAGCCCCTTTTTTCCTACATCTCCCATCTGTACCTTCTATCCAGCAGCTGGCTCCAGGCCTTCTTTATTGAGAAAATCAAGAAGCAATTAGGGAACCAGTCCTTAATGTCAGCACCTTCCCTACATTACTCATTTTTTATTTCTTCTTTTTATTTAATCTTTCTTTTTAACACTCCAGATTTTATTCCCCTCCCAGTCCACCCTCCAACTGTACCACATCCCATACCTCCTCCCCACCCCCTGTCTCTACAAGGATGTCCCCATTCCCTGACCCTGCACCCCTCTAGACCTCTAAACTCCCTGGGGCCCCCAGTCACTTGAGGGTTAGGTTCATCTTCTCTGACTGAACCCAGACCTGGCAGTCCTTTACTGTGGAACTTGCCCTCATTCATAAAATCAAATGAATAATCATTAAGATGCCTAAGATTTCCATATAGTGTGCAGCATATACTGATGTTTGCACCTGTATCTCAGTCTACTGGATTCCATCATTCCTTGTGAGGTGATTTTTTTTTCTGATTCAGAATCTAATTCCTTGGCTGCTTAGAATACTCTTTTTTATCACTCTTCTAGCTTGTTAATGTCTACAAAGCCTTTTTTGTCTTCCTTATCTGCAGTCCATGTTTGACAAAGGCATAATACTAAAGGGACAAAACTTGACTGGTAATTTTTAAAGCACTGTGGACCTTTGAAACTGACAAAATAATTCACCTAGCAATACAGTTGTTAGAATAGAATGTTTATTTGTGGGTTCCACCTCACCTCCAATCACATGGAAACTAGCTCTTCTCTAATCCTAGCACGATGCTCCAATGCATATTTCCATACGTTTATTACCATTCGTGAGCATCTGCTCTCTTATTAAAGGAGTTATAAATACTTTTACAAATATCCAGAAACTCTTCTAACTTAATGGCAAGAAACTGCTACACTCTGTCTAATCAAGTAGTAGCAAATGTAATGTTAATGACAGTACTGAATAAGGTTACTGGAAAAGTGAGCATAAGTCTTTAACAGTGTTCGATTTCAGAAGTTTCTCCACTGACAACAAAAGCACAAAATATGTATCTCCCAGGAGACTGTAAGTGTGACTGTAATTTTATTTGGGGAAGAAGAATAAAATGATGCATACGTATTTATAAAATTTCAGTAATAAATAAGTAGTTTGAAAGATTCTCTGGTTTATTAGAAACAAAGAAAAAGAAAGCATTTTATTCTTGATGTAAAATCTGAATCTAGCTAAACTAATACATCCTTAGGGTTATGGTTCATTCCCCAAAGGCTGGCCTAGATCCAGTGGACAGGCAGATTTAGTACTCTGTTTGTTAAGTGTAAAACAAAACAAAATCTTTGAGACAAGAAGGGATGTAGACTTAGAACTTTGTGTGAGAAAAGCCTCTTTTTCTATCTTATGAATGAGGTTATAAATGACACCATTTAAGTTTCCTATATAGTGCCTTATCCAAAAAGAACATTTGGGTTCTCCAAATGTGTCTTATGTATGAGGCATGGATGATTGTCACTAACATATTTTCCTGACTTTCATCTTCCCTAAAACACAAACAAACACACTTAAAAGTGTGGTTTGGCACAATTGCTCAGTGGGTAATATTTGGTCCCAAGACTGACAGCCAGAGTTCAATCCTTAGTACGAACTTGGTAAGTAGAAAAAAATCAGTTCCTCAATTTGTCCTCTGACCTCCAACACATACCACGGCACTCACATGCAAACACACACACATAACAAATACACAGGCAAGCAAACACACACATGCAATTTTAATAGTGCACACTGATAATTTTCTATGAAAAAAAATGTTTTATTATGGACATTTATCTCTATATACTTCTGAATTCTGTGTTTATGTATTGATGTGAATGTCTCAAAATTCATCCTTTGAAAAAATAAAATCTTAATCCTCAAAACAAAATTATGAGGAGTTGGAGCCTAGTAGAAAGTATGTGTCTTTGGAAGTCTCCAGTCCTAGAAACTGAATAACGACAAACTAAAATTTTTTTTTGTGGTGATGGCTTGGCTTTTTCTTTTCCAATGTCTTTGTAGTGTGAAGACATAACATGAAGCCTAGACCAGATGCTGATGTCTTAATATTGATTTTTTTTTTATCAATATTAAGTTTGAGTTTTGAGTTTTGGTGGGTTTTTTTATTGTTGTTTTGTTTTGTTGTTTTTATTTTTGCCTATAGATCTGATGTAGACTATATTTATCTTCATAAAAAACAGGCTTAACGAGGGTGGGGAGGGGGTGGGGGTAGGTGGGGGCACACCCTTGTGGAGGCAGGAGGGGGAATGGGATAGGGTGGGGGGGAATGGGCTGAGGAGATAAAATCTGAAATGTATTTTAAAGAAATAAAAAAAAAAAGAAAAGAAACAGGAAAATCACACCCTCATAGAAGCACAAGGATCGGGGACGGAATAAGGGGCTCCTGGGTGGTGGGGGGAATAGGGTAAGGAGATTAAAATTTGAAATGTAAATATTATATACAATTTTTTAAAAGGGGGGGAGAAAAGTTGTTAGAACCAACATTTTTAATAAAATGTCAGCCCTCTTTAAAAAAAACTATCTTGATACTAAAATTTGTTTTGAGAATTGTATATTGCAGAATACACAGCCTTGGTGTATCTACTCATTAAGCAAGCTGAGCTGACCTGCTCAAACCTCTGATGTCCTGGAATTCCATCTGGATGCAGTGAGGACACAACATCAGAGGCTTATCATTTTACTCTTCCCCTCCATCCCTCTTCTAATATCTCAACGCCCATAATCAGCTTGAGGAAGTTAATGAAGACCCAGCGCCCCTATTCACTGGACTTGGGGACTAAGGTGGTTAATACTGGGCTGTCTTCCTAGGGAAAAGTAGTGGTTTTGTTGGAACAGGGAGGATTAGCTAGGATTTATTGCACAGCCATTACCTATTGGTAGAAATCTGTATAATTAGTATCAAGATGAAGTTATAATTTCTTAAATGGTACAAAATTTACTTTGATTTCAAATTTAAGGTTTTCATTGGTATGAGCTTCTTATTGATATAAAAGTGAGATGAATATTGATACTCTCATGGGCATTGTGCCTGTATAACACTTTTAGGAATACAAGGCTTAGACCCAGTCCTTCTTTAACTTTTTAAACTTTTTTGAGATGGTTAGCCTGTGAGTTAAGGGACTATAGCAAAATCATGGCTTTGAGTTTATTGTTATAGTGTTTTCTATATTTTAGTTAGAAATAGCTGAGAGGAGTTAACAGACAGCATTCCAGATTGCCTTACATGGATAGTTGGTTTTCAAAACTTCAGAAGTCCACAGAATTGATGTTACAAACATTTCTATATTAATGTTCATTTTGATTAGAGACCTGTCTGCTCCTGACAGCTTCCTGTCTTGGATTCTAAGAAGAAATTGAGCATCTTTGGAGTTACTCCAGTTGTGGTGAGACAGCCACCAGGCAAGAATTGCCTCTTTCCATCTACAGACAAATTACTGTCCAGAAAAGGACACACTTGAAGAATAGTCGACTGATTATATCTGCCTAGACAGAGTAATCAGCCCTTAATAATTCTGCATCACTAAGGTCTGTCAGATGATTCTGGGCCAGAAGGCTGAAGATTTGATGCTCCAACGTTCTGTAGTACACGGACTATCCAGATGTTCAGCAGTCTCTATAAATTGGCTAAGTTTTAGAAGCTATGCTTTGTGCGTCCCATAATTTCAGTTAACTCAGTCATTCTGGATTTCTGACAGGGTTGAAAACTTATAGTCTCATAGCCAATCCTGGCTATTTACCTTGAGAGAAAAGATCTGAGTGGATGGTTTTCAGCTGACATTCATTCTAAAGCCAAGAAAAAAGCCAGGTTCAGAACTAAGTGTTTTAGTTAGGAGAGATGACAGAGGTTCTGGTTAGTCAACAAAATGATGGACTGGGTATTAAGACTATCATGTAATTCACTGGTACAAATAGGCATAATTATGCTCTAATTGTATTTTGAGAGAAAAGTTTTATTTTAACAGGAATGGTGATATGTAGGAGGAGCTAAGGTGGGTGGAGTACCAAGAGGAAGAGAAGGATTAAGAAGAGAAAAAGGAGAGGATAAGCTAGCTGATGAGAGAGAGAAAGAGGAAGAGATAGGGGGCATAAAGGCAGATGTTCACGTGTCTCCACCAGTCAAAGATAGTTGATATATTTAGTTTGGGTAATGGGTTACACTTCTGATTGAGCATTACCAAACTTACAAAGCCTTCGATTAACATTTTAAAAAATTGTTTAAAAGCAAAAAGGAAAAGGGGGCATGGGATAGGGGTTTTCTAGGGAGGGAAAATGGGGAAAGAGGATGGCATCTGAAATGTAAATAAAATATCCAATAAAAATGTAAAAAAAAAGTGTAAAAAAAAGCAGGCTCAAACAATCGGTTGTAACAGTAGAAATCATACAAAGATATCTTGACAGTAGTTAAGAAACTGTAACTATCTTTAGGCAATAGTCTATGTGTGTGGATGAGGATATCCTTTACCTAAGCAAAGGAAATGTTTCTTTAAGGTGAGCAAAGGCTTCCGCAGATGTCAAATTCTTAAGTCATACCCTTTGCTTATCAGGGCCCTAAGAGACATCAAATGGTGTACATTGAGTCTCCTCTCCAATTCTGTTACAATGATAAACAGAGTTAGGGCCAGCTTCGTAGAACAAGCTTTCAAAGTCACAAAGTTATAAAAACAAGCCAATGTAAATTTTAAGTTAAAAAATGTGTATGTGTAAAAAAAGACTTTATCTTTGGGGTGCAAATATTTCTTAGTGAGTGAAGCATTGGCCATGCACGTGTAAGGAAGTATGTCTAGATGCCTAGAATATAAATTCAGGCAAATAGAGTGTTTCTGTATTCATAACTTACATATTTGAAATTCTCAAAGGATACACTTAAAAATAAATCATTAATATTGTTCAATTTCAAAAGCTGGTTCCATGAAAAATTCAAGTATTGAGAAATAGAAAAATAATCATGTACAGTTTGTAACCTAAAGCAGAACAACCTAGGGAAGCTCCAGGGACACCACAAACTCTCTGGCTTAGGTTCTATTGGATAGAGCAAACTTTATCCTGCCTCAGAGCTAGTGCTTCTCTTTTCAACTGCAGAAAGAAGATGTAAAACATCTCTATTCTCGGTCTCTGATTCCTGAGGACAGGTGTAGGAACAGCCCTGGTTACAAATACTCAGTTAGAAGCATGCTCCCATGGCTAGGCCTGCCTGTTTCTAAATCCCACCACTGTCTCCTGCTGGCATCATTATTGCTTTGGCTTAGGTATTCACAGTAGTAGCGAATCATTGCCTCTGGTTCCATCAAAATAATGTTTCAAAACCATTAAAAAAAAAAAAGATAGGAAGAAACAAGATTCACGTTCTTATTATTTTCTGAAGTGCTCAAGTTTTCTAACTTGTCAGAAATATAGTTTTGTTTTGATACAATAGGGATGCTGTGGTGAGTCTTAGTCGTGAGGGACCAAGTCTCATCATTTACATTTTACCAATTCTAATAAACACTGAAAACACTCAGTTAAGAGATACGCATAGATTTTTAGACATAATACATAGCTCCCCTGCCATATACCTAAGTACACATGTCTAAAACAATAGAAACAACTAACATTATATTTATTTTGTCCTAGACACTGTTATAATTTCACTTTATAGGGTATGGTACTAAAGAAAAACAAAATGAAGAAAGCTATTGATAGTAAAAATGATAATGAGTGGGGGATCCACACTTTCTCTGTGCTTCTTTCTTACCTCTTACCAAATTTGTTGGCAAAGTCAAAGCAGAGAAGTAAAACTTCCATTGTCTTGCCACTGTCCAAAGTTCCTATCACTCTTCCTACTGACAACAGATATTAATTTAAATAAGTTTATTATTTGCTTTCTACACATTTATTATTTGCTTTCTACACATTATCAGACTTGACAATGTAAGCCCTAGTACATTATTGATGTTGCCCTTTTGCTGACTCTGTCTATCTAATTACAAACGGGTAGAAATTATAATGTCTGTTGTCTCCAAATTACCTGGGTCTTCCTCAGTATTCACGTACCTGTAAAAATTATGGCAGCCAAGCCCATGAAAATCCTTTAACTTTCTCATGGCTTAAAATGTGCTCAGTAAAATGCATCGCTTCTTCCCACACCTCCCACTTATAGAACTGTGAATTATTTTAGCAGAATCTTCTTAACACGGCCTACATTTGCTGAATTCTTCCACTCTAATTATAATTCACCACTGCTTCTCTGTAATGATAGTGAAACACTAAAAGGTGAGGTGGCCAGGCACACGTACAGAGACTGGGCATTACAGTGTCAACTTGGGGTATACCTTTCAGTTATCTCCTTCTACGTTGTTTCCTATTTATATTCCACTTTATCTGCTTTGTAATACAAACAAGGCTTGCACATTTTTCCTCTTCAAACTTTCTATTCAAAAGTTACCCACACTTTAAACCTAACAACTGTCTTACATTTTGTAAATCAACAAGGTTGCTTAAAAAATGGCCTTTGGGATTTGATATTTTTCAATAGCAGTTAATATATGCATGTGACTAATAAATATTCAACAGTTCATAGATAGCATGTAATAGTAATTATTCTAGGGAATACAACATAGTACAAATATGCTTAAAAATAAACAAGAATGATAGAAACTAAGAAGGTCAGACTAAGAATTGCTTATTTATATTCTTTCTCATTTATTTCTCACGATGTACTTGTTTATCCTATTCCTTTCCCAAACCCTTTAAAGATAATGTGTGTGTGTGTGTGTGTGTGTGTCTGTGTGTGCGCACGCTTGTGTGTGCTTGTGTGTGCGTGTGTGCACTCACTTGTATGCACATGTACTTATGAATGGCAGATGTTAACTTCAAGCATCTTCCTTTGTCATTCTCTGCCATAATATTTTGAGACTCTCTCACTGAACCTAGAGTTTCATGGTCTAGCTACCCAACAAAACAACCCATCAGGATCCAGCTGTCTCCACTCTCCCAGCAGCAGGGTTACACGTGCACTCCAGTCTTCCTGGATATCGTGGGAGTGCTGAGGACCTAGAATCAGGTCCTCATGCTTTAACAACAAGCACTCTTTGTCTTAGCCATCTTAGCCCCATCTTTCCCTTTCTCCAGCCTCATCATCCTCATAACATCAGCACATATTGTGTCTGGATTGACAAAATGCAATTTTCTTAAACCAAAATGAATAGCTAAAGCTGTCCCATCTAGTTATTGCAGATCCACATAACCCGAGTATTGAATATGTTAAAAACAAATAGCCCTGGAATTGTATAAGTTCATACTTCATTACTTAAATTTGAGAAGCAAGCTTATTTAAAAAATGTTATTTGTATTGTTTTTGTTTAATTTTAAATATATATATATATATATATATATATATATATATATAATTATATACTCGTACAGGAGAGATATACAGTGCATACAGTGCAGTTAAGGATTACATCAAGAAAATAATTTTGCAAGATAAAACTTGCTGATAATTATTCATGCCTGTAGGAATGTGTCCTAGGTTTAATAACATACAAGAAAATGTGAAGATCATGTCATGTTTTCACAGACTTATTTTCCAAGGTCATTATATTTTTAAGTTTAGGAACTACTTTGCTAACCCCAGAAGAGACCATATTTTTTCCTATACTTCTTTTCAAAGCCTCACTTATATCTTCTTTAAATTATAGACTGGACAACGTGAATCTATTTATCTATCTTTTTCACTTAGTTATATAATCTTAGAATTAAAAACTGCAAGCTGGAAGAGGCTAACATTGAAATTCAGTGACTAAAACAGGGAGACTAATGATCCCAATGATAAGTAAGAGGAAGTCTGAAGGAAGGAAGTGCAGGCAAACTTATTCTGATTTCTTCTCTTTTAGGAAAGGTCACTGCACAAGAGCAACAGGATTAGGGCGTCCCTCTAACTTAGACCCAGACACTGGGCTACTTTTATGACAACTTATGACACAATAAATTACAGAGAGGCTAAAGGCAATTTGTAAAAACTCTTATTTTATATAACAAAGCATATTGCTTAGCCATCCTCCACACTGCATACTTACCACTCAGAGACTAAGTGAGCATCCGCTACGTGTTTGATATAATTATTCTATATAGTCTCCTTTTTTCAGGGAGACACATCTTAATGTGAATGTCTCATGAATCATAATGTGAGGGAAAAAAGAAGCACATAAATTCTATCCAAATCTATTTACATGCAGCTTAGACCATGAAAAGGAGCAGCTGCTCAAATTTTCTGAGTTTATTAAAACCCTGTCATTCACCATTTGCCTAAATTAAATGTCCCTGCTGACCTTCACGTAAAAATGCAGGGACTCTGACATTACATAATCTGTGTAAAAATCCTTGCAAACTGTTCATTTATTAAGTAGGTAGAATGCTGAGCTTCTGAAAGTATGGCTGCAACTTTAATAAGAAGTTCATACAGAGTTTGCTGAAACCAAATAAATAAACGGTGGTTCTTACACACTTGTGATTTACCTCCATTTCAAAGCTAAGTATACTAAGGTTCTGACTGAGAACTATTGACCATGTAGGAAAGAGTGAGAATACTTGCATATATTCTTTTAGAATTAAAGGACCTCACTTCACTGACGTTGTGAAAAAGCTGATTACTCAAAGGTAAATAATATAAACCATATTTTAATATCACTTGTTATTTCCTTTTTTCCATAAAAATAAAGATTCTTAATACATATTGTAGTCTCACTCTCTAAGCAAAAGCTAATTATATTTTCTAATTTGCTTAGTATTGTAAGTTTTGGATAAAAAGAATTACTTGTGCAGAACTATCTTTTTTAAACTGCAATATCAGAGTTTCTGAAGTCAGTACTTTAAGATGAAATAATGAACTTTTGCTAAGATAGTAGAAAGATGTGTATTCTATAAAAAGATTTATCTATCTCTACATATGTATATATCAAATGTCACATGTATGAAATATAATATATATATATATATATATAAAATTCATCATCAAGTTCAAATTAGTATGCATTCTTGTGAGTTGAGAGCTTGTTATTAAAGTACATATATATAAGTAGCTCATCTCCATTACCTTGTAAATATCCAAAAAGCCACACTGGTGATCAAATCGCGTGTAGAGTTCATTGAGCATGCTGATCACCTGCATGGGAGTACACTGGGCACATATGGCTGTGAAGCCCACAATGTCAGAGAAGAGCATGGTGACATCATCAAACTTTCTGGCCTGTACTTGCTGTCCTTGCCACAACTGCTGAGCTACATCACCAGGGAAAATGGAATACAGCAGATCCACTGTCTTCTTTTTTTCTTCTTCTAGGGCCTGGTGAGTTCTTTCTAAGGTGGCCTTTAGTTTATCCATCCTCTTCTTCAAGCCATCCTGGGCCTTTGCTTGCTCTCCAACTAAAATGACATCTCGAGTAGCATCATGAATAGGGATGTCTGAGAGATGCAGTCCTCGTCCCATGAGTTCATCCAACTTGTCCACACATGGAGAGCCCAAAAACAAAATGGCACTTGATTCTGGGACGTGGATCATTTGTCCTTTAATCTCCATCACCTGTGAAATGAACATGGAAATTTGATCAGTCCTCCTCACAAGCTGGCTGAAACAATGATGTAATACCTGATGGCTAGGAGGAAGAAAATTGTTTTAACAGTATGAATTGCTGTTTTCATACTAGGAAGTATTCAACTGATTCAAAGCCCTTACAAACTTCATGGATCAGACTAGAAATAACTGTTTTGCATCTTATTGTAAAGATAATGATGAAATATAAAACAAGACCATTGAGAAAATAAAACAGGAAAACATTTTTATTCAAGATGGAATTATTACCAGGTATATTGTTGAGCTGGCTTATGAACAAACTCATAGGACTTCACCTTAATAGTAACAGAATCAGAATAAATTAAATTGTCAAAATACCTGTACTTAACTGTCATTAAAACAACACTCCCTTCAAAAACTAAATCTTGGACCTTATGATAAATCATAAAATTATTTAGTGTTAGGAACACAGTAATTGGAAAAAGTAACAATCAACATGATGACAAGATTAGTGAGCAGTTAAGTAAGCTGAAAAGTAAAGAATTTAAACCAGGAATCTGTCATTAAGCCATCGTGTTAGCAGAAAGTGCACATTCATAAAGCAAAACATACTCCACAGACACCAAATTAGAAGAGCATTAAGCCAGTTAAGAACATAGAGTGTAGGGACAAGTAAAGTCATGCTATCCTTCCCGTTTGTGACTTTTCACAGACATGAGGAGATTGGCATTTAATGTAAAAAGAATACTGAAACCAGGATTCTGCTACCTCAGCTTGAAATCCTACTGAAAATGGCAGAGTGGTAGAGTACAGCCATAGGGCATGACTTTTCTGATAGAGTTATTTGGGTTAGACCAATATGCTCCAGTACAATAGGTTGGAAAGAAAGCTGTAAGCACTTGGGGAAATAGGTAGGACCAAGTGCTGATCAATCTGAGTCTGCAATGTTACCATCCATTCTCACACAGAATGTACCTCATACATTTATTCTCCATTAATATTTATAAAAAGCTACAGGCTACTTTATCATGCTAGAGTCTAAAATACTCACCATTTACCCCAATCTCAGGGAAACTAAACTCAACAGAGACTTGATGGAATAGGCTTAAAACAATGAGCTCTACATTCTTGTTCTACAGTTTCTGCTGGAGTTCAGAGTTTCATGCTTTCATTCAGTGCTCTGCCTCAGCCTGGAGCAGATATTGAATGCTTTTATTTACTAGTGCTGCTCTGGACCATAAAGATAAATGAATAATAAAATAACATTTTTTTCAAACTTTTTGTAGTACATTAAGGAATGCAAACTATATAAGGCAGAAAATAATGTGACCAGAAGCCATCCCCAGATCCACACATCTGGTGAAAATGACAGGATGATTGTTTTATGAAGAATTTCTGGGTTGTTGCACACATTCCTGATATGTATTTTGGGGCAAAAGTGTTGTTAATGTTGTACAGTTTGTTATTAAAGGATAGTAAGGGCAAAAAAAGGATATTCATATAATTTATACTCTCATAGTTTTAAAAAAAAGTATATTTTCTGCCTGCTACTGCTTTGCTCCTGTTCATTACTTTAATAGATAACTTTTCCTTCATCTTATATTTTATCTTGTTATATTTTGGTTGTTATCTCTCAGAATCCGGTTTTTTCCAATTAGAGGAAGAAAGGGAGCAGATTTGGAGAGAAAGGATGTGGGAAGGGACTAGGAGGAATAAAGAGAAGAGAAATTATAGTCACAATATGTTGTAGAAAAAGAAAGAATCTATCTTCAATGAAAGAAAAAAGTACTATACTGACTATTTACTAATAATTTAACAAATATGGCCAAAACAAACTGTACAAATTTTTCAAAGAATTAATAAATCTACATAAAACAAAAATATTTTCAATTTATAAGTGGCTAATTGTTAATATTCTGAAATCTCTAACTTCTACGGGCTTTGGGAGAAAAAATATTCACTATCCATATTACAGCATGGTTACATGGGAGAGAAAAACTGAAACAAATAAATTCTTTTTAAAATAATTTTTGTTGGTGAATTCTTATCTCATTTAATTAATGAGCAAATTCATTTAGAACATTTGCGTCACTGTCATAAATACATTTCTCCAGTTGGAAAACAATGCACAGTGTTCTTCCTAAATTATTTTGTCAACTATAAGTTCTTAAACTGACTATTTGCATTTACAAATTTAGTAATGAAAAAATTCCTCTAGAAACCACATTTCTTTTACTGAGTAACCAGAATCATAGAAAACTGTCTCAAATATAGACTTTTATTCTATACCCAGTAATATTAGAGATTTATGAGATAATAGTCATAACAAAATTAAGAACTTTGCAAAATCTATAAAATTTCAGAAATTAGAAAACATAAAAAGGAATTATTTGATACTTAATTGTAAAAAAAAAAGAATTGAAAGACATTAAATTGGAATTTTAGCTTGGTTTAGCCCAGTTATTCAACTTTTAAACTCTAGGTTTCATTATGCTTAAAATAGAGATTCTGGTGATGATTCTGATGAAGATGGTGTCTATAACTAATACATCTTCTGAGTACATGCTTTTTAGCAATGCACAGCATGGAGAAAGCTTAATAGTTGGGGAATAGAGGGAAGGACAATGGACCATGCCACCAGTAAGAAGGACTAGTAAGGTAGTATAAAGTTCAGAACCCCACTAAATCTCGTAATTGAGAATGGAAGGAATTCCAACCAGTTCCTCACTTGTTTCCTGTCCTGGAGTATATGATTATAACAGTCCACTAAGAGGATCATAACAACCAGTCACATACTATAGAACCTAGAGTTGTCCATGCTAATGAGGTATCTAGATAGGTCTCAATTGTTTAGCCGATGAGCTTTCCTTCCTGGGCTTCCCTTCCCGCAAAAGGTATTTAATCACTGGTTCACCCAGTGTATGCATATGCATCTTCATCCACTGTGTTTGTCCTTTGTTGGGACAAACAAGGACTGTCTCCTTCATCAAGGACTGCAGGGTTGTGGGGAGGGAGTAGGCCTTCATCTTACAGATCTGCACCTAAGTATCCCATAGAAGGCTTTCCCAACTCCTGGCACTCACTAAGAGCTAGGCACTGGATCCCCCACATACACACACTCCTGTTCATTGCAGACCCTCTGCCCCATGCTCAACTCTTCTTTCAAGCCTGACAGTGGCAACTGGGTGCACAGGACTTTAAGAACCATAACATCCCCTCCAGTTTCACCTGGAGAAACATGGGCTGGGACCCCTAACCTAGACTACATGTTGCCTTCCCTGAGCAGCATGTTTGCTGACTGACGTCCTAGCAGTGAGTTAAAAACACAGGCTGACAGGAGAACAATTATAATTCTAAGTATAATTAATGTGAGAAAAATTTAAAGACACATTCTCAACAAGCAGTTAAGAGAACAATAATTGTTACCGATATTGATAAAGTATTTATTCACCTTATTATCTAGCCACATCCTGGATGTGGTTTTGATTGCCTGGATCTCTGAGATAAAATTAATGCAGCACAAAAAGTTATATGTCATTGGATCTTTAAGATCAGGCCTGGTTTCTGCTCTTAAAGAGTAATAACTTGAAAGACACTAGCTCTGTTGAAAAAAATAATAGAATACACAAAGTGTCTGAGGAGAGAACCTTCTTTTGTGTATTAAGTTTCTTTCTTTCATCTGCTAACACCTTCACCATTTTGCCTGGCTAAGGACACAAGAAAGGATTAGGCTGACACTAGAGGTACTCAGCTAGAAGCACCCTTTCCATAGATTGGAATGTCCTTCTTTCATTTAAAGATACCAAGACACTGGATGGCAAAATGTATTCTGTATTCTCTAGCATCAATACCAAGGACAAATTGGAACAAAAAAGCATGATATTATGAAATGAGATAAAATAGTACAAGACAGATTCTAAAAGTTGAGGTGTGACTGAAATTAGAACCCATAAAAGCCATCCAAGGAGACTATAGTGAACATAATGAAAATATAAACTGATAAAAGAACCAGGATAATCACAAATTGAAATGAAAAGTCAATCAACTGATGCCAACACTAAACTGAATCAGATACAGGAATTGACATATAGACACATACATACACTTACAAAATAAACTAAAAATAAAGTATTTTAATTGTAATCCCCAAAATACAATGAGGTAGCCAAAACATATCCCTATAGTTCAAATTTTTGACCAAGTAATTCTACATCTTAGAATTAACCTTAGAAGAAGAAAAAATATGAAAAAATGGTAAAAGTGTCACCTACCAAGAATTTTCAAGCAGTTCAGGAGTCAGATGGAATAGAGGACAACAGAAAAATAAAGCCCACTGAATCAATTAAATGGGCTCACATAGTCTCATAGAGACTGAAATAGAAAGCATAAGACCTGCACAAAGGTGCAACACATCTTTTGCATACACGTTATGGTATTTTTGTGGGACTCCTGACCAGTAGGCATGAGTGTGTCTCTGATTCTTTTGCCTGCTGTTGAGACTCTTTTTTTTTTTCTCTTGGGGTGTCTTATCCAACCTCCACATGAGGGTATATGTCTTGTCCTGTTATGTCTTTTTTCGTTATATTTGGTTGTTGTCTCTTGGAGACCAGCTCCTTTCTGAAGAAAATGGATGGAGAAAAGGAAGGTGGGGAGTATCTGGGAAGAGATGAGAGAGGGCAAACTGTGTTTGGGATGTACTGAATTAGAGAAGAACCTATTTTCAATGAAAAAAGATTTAAAAAAACCTGGAGCTGTTAAAAGAAGTTCAGATGTTAAGAATACTTGGTG
Organism: Rhabdomys pumilio; assembly: GCA_030674055.1. Lineage (NCBI taxonomy): Eukaryota > Metazoa > Chordata > Mammalia > Rodentia > Muridae > Rhabdomys > Rhabdomys pumilio. The sequence goes on from JANHMN010000006.1 coordinate 88,317,686, forward strand.
TTATTACAGAGGACAGATATGTTTCCTAGCACCTACTTGGTTGCTTAAAATGTCCTGTCACTCAAGATCTTGAGGATCTGACATCATCTTCAGACTGCTGCAAACACCAGAATCACACATGATGTACATAGTGTATACACACAAGAAAAAAAAAAGGAAAATGAAAGTATTTTTGCACAGAATTTTAAAGACAATAGTAATGTGCTTCAGGAGGCAATTACAAAATGTTTTTACAAACAAATTTTTAAGATGTCCAGAAAATCTCGAGAAAGCAATAAAAGATACAATTTAAGCCAAATAAAAATTATAGAATGGAAAAATTGGAGTAATCTAAATAGAAACCTCCTTAGGAGTGGTCAAAAATAGAATAAAAATGACAGGGAAATTTACTCAGTCTAAAGAACTAAGAGAAAACAGATTTTTTAAAGAGAAAATCTTCCTGGGATCTGCAGGACAATGCAAAGCAAACTTTTACATATATATCTCAATTTATACAGTGAGAGGCCTGTATATGCAGGTAAAGAGGGTAAAATTAAGACTGTACTAGAAGAAATACTAGCTTCAAAAGGTAAACATGTAATGAAAATCCTAAAAATGAGGTTCAATATGCTAAATAGATCATGAATATGTATGTGTATATACATACATACATATATTTTTGTTTTTTGTGTATATAGTTATGTAAATATATATAAATATGTATGAATATATATATATATATATATATATATATATATATATATATAATCACAGGACTGAGCAAAATTGAGATTTTTGAAGACTAAATACAGAGAACACCCAAAATTAGCCAGAGAAAAATGAAACATTTCTTATAGGCAATGACTTAATTATTATTTTTTCCTCTTAATTCATGGAACCTAAAAAAAATTAGGATATCATTTTTAAAATATTAAAAGAAAAACACATTCTATCAACTGAATTATCTTACTGGAAGCCATCCATCAATAGTGATGAGTAAATAAAAAACTGAGATACATACATTTATATTTACGTATAAAGCTATAACACATGATCCTGCCACATACAAAGACTGTGGAATCTGATCAGTTTCTTTTACCAAGGTTCATACAATTATGTAGACCAGTCTTCAGCAGAAGTGTCAATGAGATACAATGGGGAAGGGATCTTCTGTTTAGTAAGTAATTCTGATGGAAAAAATTGAATATTATGTAAATAAGCATTCAAAAAATCCATTTGAAGTGATTTGGACTTAATCATAAGATGAAAAATGTGAATCTTGAGACAGAACACACATTGCAGGTGTCCTTTGCTCTTGGTTTGGGTAATAACATTTTGGATACAATCCTACAAGTGTGAGCATCAAAAGCAAGGGTGGACAAATGTAACTATATCAAACTAACAAACTTCTTTACAACAAATAAACACTCAATGGAATGGAAGGAAAACCTAAAGACTGGTTAAAAAATTTAAATCATACACCTAATAATTGCTTCAGATCAAAATATATAAGGATATAAAGTAATAAATAAATAGATGTAGAAAAGTCCTAAGTAAGCATTCATCAAAAGAAAATGTACAAATTTGTGTACAAATGTGAAGTCGTGCATCTTTTCAGTTAATATAGGGTAACATACAATGGCAAATAAAATAATTTGAAAAGTAATTCTACAGAATAGCATTTGAATAAAATTTAGGTGAGAGAAGACACAGAAAAGCAAACCCCAGTGCCCAATCTGTATATGCACTCAATAACTAGCAGCTATTATTACTGTGGCTAAGCATTACAACAGTGGTAGTGAACAGAGGTGACACATGAGAGACACAGGAAATGATAACAGAATTACATTGAGAAGGGGTGTGTGCATGTGTGTGTGCGTGTGTGTGTGTGTGTTTTCAATTTGCAATTCTGGGAATTAAAGTCAGGATTCTGCACATATTATGCAAACACTCTACCATTGGTCTAATGAGACCAATGATATACAATATTATTTCATAAAGTTCCACTGAAAAAGCATAGAATTTCCATGCACTAAAATATACTGGAACATTAAAGTCATGGTGAAAACCTAGAGCTAAATGTCTACAGATATGTTCCAGCTTCATTTTATCAATTAAAAAAAAAAGTTTCACAAACCATACAAAATATCACATGAATTAGACTATGATCATGAATGCTGAGTTTGCATTGGTAAATTGTTTCTCACACATAGGTCTTCAGACAATGTTCTCCAGAGCATTCCTATGAATATAAACAATGTATGAAAAAAAACCACATTAACAAGATGATCCAGCTGTAGAAACAATCCTTAGAAGTTGGCTATGACTGTGAGAATCACGTGGGTTAATGAAATACTAATGGGAGATATAGGAAAGATAAAAGCCCAGGGTGAAAAGCAACAAATCTGATTATGGCAGGGATTAAAGAGGAAAGGGATTAACCTATGTTCACTCAAGTTAAGTACATGTTATTATGTTATAATCATTGAAATGTGAACCTGGTCTATATGATTCTTTGTCCAATATCTAAAGTAATCATTGACTCTGTCTCAGGTGATAAATCACATTATAGATGGAGAACATCCCTAATTCAGTCCCTTTTGTAGCTGAAATTATCAGGGGAAATGCCTATTTGCGGAGTAAAAAGAACATATGAAAATACAAACAGTCACAGGTATGACATTCTTAATAGTTGACATCACTGTGAGATACTTTTGATATATCATTTTGGGCATTAACCAGTTTAAAATGATTCTATTTTTGTAATATGTTTAATAACAAACATTGCTACTAATGCCATTTAGAAAGATGTTACTTTTCTGCACAGTAAAACATAAGAACTGAGAATGATTAAGATATTTTCCTATATTGAAATAAAAATTGAATTAAATTTTAACAAATATGTCTTTCTCATGTATTTCTTAGAGACATCAGAAACAGGCAATCAGGGCTTAGTTGAATATAATATCAGCTCAATATTTTATATTGATATTTTCTCACTCGTTTAGTGGCTCATTATCCATAAGGTTCAGTAACTTCATTGCTTAGGAATAAAGAAGAAGCAGCATATTCCCATAGATATCTACTCCAGTTACAAAGGCTACCTTCAGGTTTTGAACTACGTTATCACTTTTGATTCCCCATCTGAGCTTCTTAGCTTATGTGATCTGTCCTGCCTGGGTTATTAGCACTGTGTCTTTCCTAATTCCTCACAGTCAAACATGCTCACCTCACCTCTAGGCTGTCTTCACAATTACTACCTCCCATTGCTTGCTTAACTTGCTTTTTATACTTTCGATCTTAAATGTCTCATGGAGTCTGTGTTTGACTCTCTTTTCTAAGTTATCTGTTTAGATTCACAAATAACTGTATGAAAGGCTGGGAGACAAGGCCACAGGGAAGTTGACTGTAGCATTTTACTTCTGTCTTGTTTACATATTATACTTGGAAATAAGACTCGGTCAAGGAGTTTTTTTAAAAATTGTAAACCACTAAAATACTAGCTTGGTATTAATGTCAAGTCAGTAAGTAAGATGACTTGGCAACAATTTCTGGCTAATTTAAAATAGAAACAGAATTAGAAATGTTGCAGAGTCCAAAGGAAGACTGTCTGCCAAGCACATTATGACACCATAAGTTCCAATGAAGCACCTGTGCCTCCCAATACAATTATCTGTACATTTTTATACTCACTTATTATTGTCCCTAGTTTTTATTTTTTCCTGATTTTTATTTTTAATCCTAGTCTTCTTTATATTTCTGGTGTTATTCCTTAAACATAAGAACCACCTTGTTTATTTTATGTAGGATGTTGACACTCATTCCTACAGAACATCTGAAATTTTCTAGGAAAAGGACATGACATTTGGGTGACCCCGTTTCTCTCACATGGGAAGGCACTTCTAAGGAAATCACCTCCTTAAAAGGAGCTCCAAAACCATGTTTGCAAATACAGTAAATAACAACAGCATTTTATCTTTTAGACTTAGTTAGCATTGCTTTGTCCCTGTGTTGTGGAATGCATGCATATAAACATGTTTAGCCTCAGGTGCCAATTTAGATTTCCATTTTACAGCAGACAAAAAAATGAAGTCCATGCTGTGTAGATGTTGCTTATATAATTTCTCGAAAGTACAATAAGAACAGCAAACATCCCCACAAATTTGCTTCCATTCTGTGTATACTTTGAGATTAAGAATATGTACAGGCCTCAGAGAAAGATACTATACTTGACAAATCCAATAAGATATATGGGTTATCAATATTTATACATGTTCATCTTCAATTTGATATTCTTCATGGGTATCAAAGTTAAAATGTTACTGTGATCAGAAGCTCTGAAAAAGCTAATTTTATGCCTTTCATCTGACAGCTCTCTGTGACTCATGGTCCCTAATTACTATTCCTTCAATGTATTTATGGCATGCCTCTTGTGTCTGATAACCAGTGTTTACAGAAGCCTGTGGTCAAAGCACAGTGAAAACATAGATTATAATTTTTTGTTGCTCCTTTTTAATCTTACTGCTGTATCAAACACATTTTCAATAAACTGTGTTTTGCTTAATATCTTGCCACACAAAAGAGTGCGTAATTTTCTTTACAAATGGATATAATAGGATTGGAGAGAATAGGGCTCACTATATTGCGATGATTAGCTGAGGGACACCATGAAAAACAGCACATTCCTCCTATGATCATAGAAACGCTTCTTCCTATGATTCTTACAAATTAGTCTATGTTACTGATCCATTCCTCAAGTTATCTTTCAATCAACAAGTCAAGGAGGAAAAAAACCCTATACACAAATAAAAGTAACAAACTCATGCCACCAGTATGCTATATTCTCCACTCAGGGTTACATCTCCTGAACTCATATCTAATCCACACCTTTTAAGTTAGAGCTACTTAGTCCTTTCAAAAGTTATTTTCTCAGGCTGCCCAGTAACGTTATCTAAAGTAGCAATAAAATACCAATACAGAGACTCGTCCCCAGGGAAAACATCCATCTTATATTTAAGATTGCTATTTAAAACAAAACACAAAAACCTCAAGGCATGTTTTTAAAACACACTCTTTATTCTCCCAAAAAAGTCGATTATCAAACACTTAAGGTAGTGCTCTTAATATTTTTATGACATTTTCTATCTTAGGCTGGCACGTTCTATATTCATATATTATTTTATCTGTGGAATTAGATTTTTTTCCTAAGATTTTACTTTACTGAATTGAAACACACCCACGACTTGGTGACTAAAATGATTTGGGAATAGAAGTGAACTAAAAAATAATTTAAAAAGTCACTGTTTTTTTTCAAATAAACCATAGATCACATAGTAACTACCAGATGAAGAGATCAGTAGCAGATACCTTCACAAAGTAATTGTAAAAAAAATAATAAGAAGAAGGAGAAGCAGAGCATACTGGGACACCTCTAATCCCAAATTTAAATTTTGAGTCAGGAATTGCAGAATTTCAAAGTGGATTATACAATGGACTCCATGTTGGAGTACAAAACAATAACATTCACCTTGCTGTTATGCAGTGGGACTATCACAATCTAAAACTTTAGTATTCAAGCTAAAAGGCTCAATGTAATCTAGTCATATAAAATGTAGATGACAGATTTTTAAGAGATCACAAAAAGAGACTATACAGAAGAAAGGATGCTAAAGAAATCCAAAAATGACTGTTTAATAGAAATTGAACTCTAAGAAAAATAAGCTACAAATAGAATTCTTAAGGTTAAGTGGAAAAATTTGATAACAATTTTATACTTAGGATATATGCTCAGAGATAATTATTCTGTTTAAGTAATGGGACTGTAAACTGTGCAGATGAACTTTGCTCTCAAAAAATAGAAACTAAGGGTCAGAAAATCGAATAGAGATATGTAGCAGTGGAGGATGGGGAACTGGGGGTATCCACTAGAAAGTCTCATATACTCCAGGATACAATGGTAATGATATTAGCCAAATACCCAACAAAGGGGAAATACAACCTGTAGAGACAACCTCCAGTAGACAGGCACAGCCTTTAGTTGAGGGATGGGGCCACCCACACATCTCAAAATTTTTAACCCAGAAATGTTTCTGTTCCAGGTAAGATAAGGACAAAAAGTGGAACAGAAACAGAGACAGAAAAAGACACCTAATACTCAATCAAAATACAAATATACCAAGATAATATCTCAATTCTATAACAATTCATAACTGGTACCTCATGAAACTGCAAAGTTACTGTAAGGCAAAGACACTGTCAATAGGGCAAAATGGCAGCTTACAGATTAGTAAAATATCTTCACCAACTCTACATTTGACAGAGGGCTAATATCAAAAATTTAAAAGAAATCAAGGAGTTGGACACCAACAATCTACGTCACCCAGTTTAAAAATGGGTTACGGAATTCTCAACAGAGAATCTTGAATGCCTGAGAAGCACTTCAAGAGGAAAAGCCCTTGGTCTTGTAAAGGTTCAGTGCTCAAGTGTAGGGGAATGCCAGGGTGGGGTGGCAGGAGTGGGTAGGGGAGTAGGGAAATATCCTCATAGAAGCAGGAGGAGGGGGGATGAGATAGGAGATATTCAGGGTGGAAAGTGGAAAAGGAGATTGAAATGTAAATAAAGAAAATATCCAATAAATAAAATAAGGGAACTATAAACCATGATAGAATTTTCAAAAAATTTAAATTTTATTTACAAAAATTTACAATAATTCATAACACTGCCTTCAACATTGCAAATTCTTCACATGCAATCTTATACAAAGTGGAGCAAGAACATTTGAATTCTCCCATAGGTTCTTCTAAAGTTATTTCTCTTTATGACTCAAAAAATTGCTTTAAAAGCTTCTGCAAATATATGGAAACTATTTAATATAACACAGTTAATAAAAGTCTCATTTTAAGATTTTTTTTTAAAGAAATGTTCGAAGTCCTTAGTCATCAGGGAAATGCAAATCAAAACAACTCCAAGGTTCTACACTCATCAGAATGGCTAAGATGAAAAACTCAAGAGGTAGCACATGCTGGTGAGGATGTGGAGCATGGGAAACACTCCTCCATTCCTGATGGGAGTGCAAACTTGTACAAGCACACTGGAAATCAATTTGGCAGTTTCTCTGAAAACCTAGAATAATTCTACCTCATCACCCAGCTATACCACTCCTGTATATATACCCAAAATACGTTCTACCATCTCACAAAGACATTTTCTGTTTTTAACCTAAGTTTGATTCCCTAGCATTCTCTTAGAGGAAGGAAAGAAATAACTACTTCAAATTCTCCTCTGACATTTACATGTGTCTCATGGCATATGTACACCTGTAAACATACACCTACACACACAGAGAGAGAAAGAGAGAGAGAAAAGAGAGACAGACAGAGACAGAGACAAAGACAGAGACAGAGACAGAGTTTTGTCTTGATATGTGTGGTCATAAGAATGTTGTACTCTTACTCAAGCCTTATCCTAGCTAAAATGACTCATCACAGATCAGAAAAGGAAAGTACCAGTCATCTTATAGTAAGAAAAATATATTGACAAAAATTTCTTTGCTTATACAGAATGAAAAGAGGCAGCTTCCCCTATTTTTCCTCTTGGAAGGACTCCAAGTTCATACTTGAAGCTATTAAAACAAAAGTAGACTTCTTTTGGACTCTGAAAAACCTAGTCTTTTTAAGTTGTAGTGTATCTATCTATTATCTATCTATCTATCTATCTATCTACTTATCTTTTTATCTATCTACATTGAATCGGGGTATTAAATATCCCAGACTGTCTGCACACTCACTATGTAGCTGATGATTGCCTTAAACACCTTCTTCTCCTGCAGGGTTTCTGCATGCTAAGACAAGTATTGTAAGATTAGATTTTTTTCAAAATCTACTTTATTTAAGGTTCAAAACCTCTTTATCCTCCCTTTGAGTCCACTGAACCTAAGAGGTAGGATACAAAGAAGGTTAATAATAGAAAAAGATGGTTGTGGGTCCATTTAGAAGTAGTTCCTTGGGGCTCTTCATTATCAAGATACCGCCAGTCTGGTTCATTATCAACCACCAAACAGGAATCTGTAATGCAGCTTAATCTAACAGAAACAGCAAAGTCCCTAGAAGCAGCCAGAAGGAGCCAGAATACTACAAATTCTCTGGCGGATTTCTCTCTATGGCATGAAGACCAATGAGGACCAGCAAAGACCAGCAAAACCAGTTAAGAAGTGTTGCAAGGTGTAGCAATGCAAAAATGTCTTCTCACTGAATGTAGGGTTCTATTTATATTCTCTCTAAACATCACATGCCCTCTCAAGTGTCTGTTTTCAGCGAAACATCGCATGGCCTCTCATAAGAGAGCTTCCTGAAAAACATCATGTGACACAACTGAGATGGTAAAGAAGCCAGAAATTTCCAGTTCAAAGCACTCTACCAACAGAACTACATATAGCTTCTGATCACCAGCATACACACTCCTAGTTGTACGTTTCAAAATCTCTCCAAGATTGCCAGTCTTATAGCATTTTTAAGTGGAAGGCCACAGACTTAGAGATATCCTACTACGTGTCTTGAGATTTAACTGCTGAAGTCCCCACTGTATTTTTTCTGCTTTGCAGAATGGACTCTGGGATAGATTGTCTGGTGCCCTAGTTTCTATGGACTATCAAAGTTCATGTATGAGTTGCATTTACCAGTTAAGAAATGTTCTGTTTGTATCAATGTGAGTTGGTTTCCTTTTGTTGGAAGCATTTTGACTTGAACATATAATTCTCAGCTTGTCTGCCATGTCTCCTTCAACTCCTAGTCTAGAAGTAATCTGACCTCCCCAATGCACCAATATTCATATATTATTTTGAGCTCTGTCATCAAGAATTTTTGTAGCCATATTTTTTAGAAAGACATGCCTTAAACTCTGAAGGTAACAATGTATAAAATGTTGTATTTAAAATTATTTTTCTTTTTAACATATTATTAGTATACATTGACTTAAAATTCAGTAATTATATTTTGTACATTTTAAACGAAACCTGTGAAAAAACAAATGCTCAAAATCATATATGGAAAAACTAAGCATTTTATAAAGGAAAAACAGGCATTTTGTTTCCTATGCCAATTACCTATTTTATGTCCTTAATGTTGGGCATTATCAAAAATTATCTATTAGTCTATGCATTACATCAAAATAAACTTGCATGTAGAAAAAATCAACAACATACACAAAATCATTTTTTTTTTTACAAAATGATATGTGGAAGAAAAAAACCTAAGTTAAGAAAAAAAGGAACAAAGTTGAAAGCAGCAAATACTTGGTATCTTGTATGCTTTTCTTCCTGAATACTGAGGCAAAGGAATCTGTATCTGAACACAGGACACTGAAATCCAAAAATGATGCGGCTGTTCCCACCCTTCTTCCTAAAATACGGCCATCTGTAAAGAAATAGCTTGAAATAGTTTACAGATGACCCCGCATACTCTATGAAAACATAACATTTCATCCAAGTCTGAAATGTTGCCATTTCCAGAAAATACGTGCTGACAGTGAAAAGACTGTGGGCTTTGAAGTCAGAATAATTGAATGAGGATTGTTTCCTTTGTTTTCTGAACTCACACAACTTGATAGCGTTTTTTAAAAAAATGAAAATAGTACTATTACTTCCATATAATAGGAAGACTGAGACAGAAAATAAAGACAGCACACTAGCTTCTAATACAAGAAATGAAATTAAAAGCAGCAGATGCTATTATTAACATCAATATTATTATCACAAAGCATCTGTATTAGTCCATCCAGAGTGACCCACATCTCCTTCAGAGAGTTATTGAATTCTATTTATTTGTTTGACTATTTATTTATTTTATGTTTACTTATTGAATTTAAAAGAGAACAGGAGAATGAACCCCTCTTTCCTTTGAATTCATTTATAAACACTTGATGACTGTCACACATGTGATTTTCATGTTCTCTAGTAGAATGTAAATGATTTGAGGAAACTACACTAGTCTCCTTTACCCTGACTTCCTCCACAGTATCTATCATATCTTACACATATTAACTGCTTACATGTGTTGAGGCTTGCAAGGATAATTTGTACTCTCATTATCATACATGCGTTCTTGGGAAGTGCTACATTTAGCGCTGAAACACTTTATGAGGAGCATCAACAGGCTAGCTCTTATTCTGAACTAGCATGAATATTCTTATTCTGAACATTCCTGAATTTCTCTGTGTCTTGGGCTTTTCAAATGAAAATGTTACATGGAATTATTTCCAGTCTAACTTGAAGCTCTAAAACAAGAAAAGGAAGAAAGGGGTTGAAGATAGCTTTATGTGTCATGTGTTTGTTGTATAAGCATAGCAGTCTGAGTGTACATCCACAGCAGCACTCAGGTAAAAAGCCTAGCCCAGTGGTTTCCTACTATGATCTCTGTGGGGAGCCGACTCCTAGCAGAAAGCAGCTATCATCTTTGCAGCTATCATCTTTGCAGCCATCTCGGACCGTATACCCTGACAAGAGACTTGTTTTTCAACAGCCCACAACAGCTGAGCACACTCTGATAAACATCTTGTTTTTCTCACATATCTTGCTTTGTTGTTTAATGTTCACAGCTGCAAGGCACAGGTGGTAAAGTGTCTTCAGCTGCATTCCCCTGCTTATGATTATATGTACCCATGATTTCCTTTCGAGAAACGGGACTTGAACAGACTTTCTGTCTTGTCTCCATTCTTCGAATTTCTTGCCCCTCCATCCCCACTATCTCCCTTGCAGACCCTGTTGACTGACCTGAGGACAGGGCCACCTGGTGCCCAAAGGTGGGGCAGCACGGGCCAGGACAGATCTCAGTGCTAGTGAGTGGAAAGAGGAGGGTTTCAGCATATTACTGGTTAGCCAGCCTAGCCAAAGTATTTGATCCCAAACTGTGAAAGACTCTGTTCCAAAAACAAAATAATGTTGACAGCCATCCAGACAACAACTAACATTGACTTCTGGCTTTGCACAAATACATATACTCAAACCACACACATTCCTCAAATAAAGTTATGAAGGAAATAGGGGATAGAGGTGGAGAAAGGGTTACTTCTATATGGCTTCTAAATTGCAGGAAAGCATGTTTATCATTTAGAGGCTGTGAGACGGAGTTTGGGAATGTGAAAGTTGAACTGTTAGTGTTCTACTATGGATAGACTTTGGTGACATGAATAGAATTTGAAGAAAGAATAATCCATTAATGATCCATGCCAATCCTTAGTCCCTTCCTATAAATTAACCCGTATTGTGTTATCACATGTGATTCCTGCTGTAGCCTGTAGGGACCACAACATTTCCCTTTGGTTGCTAAGCCTGACTGTGTTCACAGCGCCTGTTCTTCGTAATTCTGAAGAAGAGCCAAATGTGTCTATTAATGTACTTATCAGTCGTTATGTATTTCACAGATTGGGAAGTGTTATCCGTTGCTTCTTGAAATAACATAGGAGGGTCTTTTCTGACAGAAAACAAGAATTGTATCTTGCAATAATGACCTCTAGCAGTGAGTTACAATGCTGGAAGCTGATAATGAAAGCTGGTAATGGAAGATCCACTTCCAATCTATAAAATTTATTTGAAAAGACAGTACAAATTGTATCTGCCCATAAAATTTTTACTAGGCCTAAATAAGGTCTTCTCTGAAGTTTAACCTCCAACTCATTTTAATACCCAATATTTTCTCATTGATAAATTAAAATGCACTAAAGAAAAATACACTTCTGGACTTACTCTCCTTTAAAAAGATAAAATAACTAATAATTCTCGGAGGGGAAGTAACCCAGCATTTAGTAGAATTAATGCTCTACAGTAATGTGTGATTTATTTGTAAGCATCAATCAAATGAAACAATGTGGTAAGCACCTTACAGGGAAATGAAAAAGACATAAGTATATTTATTAGTCTATTGTCAGAATCTCAGATTGGGTATGGGAAATACTTATATATCAGACACAAATTTATATTATAAACAATACAAAAAAACACAGTCAGCAATAACAAACATAGCACATAATACAAAGCTAATTTTTAAGCTAAAATTAATTTAAAAGTTATTTTAATTTTTCAGTGTAGTCTGAATCACTTAAACGTAAAATAATTACTCAGGCTGCCTAATTCTTAGTATTTCAGCATATAAGTCCCAAACTAACAAATTAAGTTCATCTAAGAAAAAAGAAGATATGAGTGAACAAATCAATAAAAATACAGGGTCACAACATGAGTCAGAAGGAAATTTTAAACACTTTAGGAGCAAACCTATAAGATAACCTCTTTAGAACAATTTAAAACTTCAAAATGAAATGGCTTTCATATTACCTGCTACAAAGTTGATTATATATCACAAAGTAGAATAACAACATTCTAGCTTAACTATCTTGTCTGTATAACAGCTTTTTTTGGTATGGGGATATACAATAACACAAATTCTAATTTTTTGTGCCTATGTTATTTCCTTGACCAAATTTTTGCTTCAATACTCACCCAAAAATAAATATTAAAACCATTCCCTAGTCTAGTTGCAGACAATGTAACATACATAAAAACAAAACCTTAGATTTCTAACCCTTCGGTAGACCACAGAATAGTTTTTTATCACACACACACACACACACACACACACACACACACACACACATTTACATCCAAAATACCACACTGTTTCAGTTAATGGAACATGGATAAGTGATATTACTAAAATGAAACAGAGGTCTAATAAAAATTCTAAAAATTATGAAACAGTATGTGCAATATAGCTGTCAAAAATTTTAATGAAATTGTAAAGTTTAATTTGTTTTGTGGGATGTTTATAAATGCATTTTAATATTCAATTGTGTATCAATTGTATATACACAAATTCAAAATTTTATGTTAAATCATAATTGAACAATATTAGAGAAATAATTTGTTGATAATAAAGATTTTACTTTCCTTTGAGGGTAATTTTTCTATCCTTCAGTAAAGATTGCTTTGTTAAAGATCTGAAGTGATTTAGAACCATTTTGTGACCACCTGGATGACCTGAAGGAAGAAACTCAGATTCTGCCCAATATTTCTCAGTTTCATCTCTTCCCTGCCTGTAACTTCATCTTGTTAGTTTAAATATATTTCCTTGCCTAGATTTCAAGGTAGCATTCTCTTCACTCATATTTGCACGACATATAATGCTCTTTCTGTTTTATTTTTAATTCATTAAAAAGTTTCCTTTGAGATGAGTTGCCAACTATCACACTTTATATTGCATTAGCCCTAAACTCAGTGCTATGTAAGTTTCTCTTGCTGCACCCTAGTACCAAGTGTACTCACATTCATTACACCTGACAGCATATATTTGGAATTGATGTGTTGATTTACCAAAGAGCATCACTTATTGAAATGACTCATATCCAAGATATATATTTTCTACTGTCCAGCTTACTCTAAACACATCATTTACAATTAATAAATGTCTTTAAATGTGTGCACTTGGGATGACCAAGCACTTGTACCTTTAAAAGCTACATTAAAACACATAAAATATATTTTGAAATACCAAAATACTTTGATAACATGACTACTAATCTACTTTCAGTAATATTTTATGGAAAAAGAGAAAGCTAACATATTACTATACGAATTGAAACAGACATATTAATACAATTTTAAAATGGGGTGATTGTGAATTGTGGACATCTAGAATCATATAGAGATACATTCATTCTTTATAGACTGGATATTTTAAAGCAACAAAAAATTTTAAAATGAATTTTCTCATAGTTCTGGAGGTTATAATTCCAAAACTAAAGCTCTATCACAGCGATGATCTGCTTAAAATCTCCAATCAAAAATCTGTTTTTTGTCTTCATCTTAGCCTCAGTTGCTGCACGAAATCCTTTATGATATCACAGGGACCGGAGCACAATGCAGAACATAAGGAGTTTTCTGTTTGTGTGTGTTTGTGTCTCTCACAAAAACACCACCCACATCCTAATAAGCCTGTCTTAATTGGATTTTATCTAAAAAGAGTACAGTTCCATATAAAAATATTGTATACAGAAAATAAAATAAAAATTTGTTACTTAACAAGTGTTTATTAAGAGAAAATAAATATCAAAAAAAAAAACTAACCTTAACTTCATTTACTTTATGGGAAACATCAAAGAAATTGTGTTCTTTGATTGAACTCATTTAATATAGTCATTATGAGTTAAGGTGATACAGAACTATCACCTAGTTTAAGGGAACAAAGCTAATTAGTAAAGTCCCCAATGGGTTACATATTGCATATTTTATATCTTAGGAGATTAGAGCTCTAGCACAGGATACTATAAAGTCCTCTTTGCAGTTCTATCTGCTACCAGAAAATTTTAACTATATTAAAATTATTTGCAAAAAACAAAAATAAAGATTTGGTAATTTTTTTTAAAAAAGTAGAATGGGGATAGGCATGGTAGTACACACCTGTAATCTCAGCCCATGTGAGATGCAACCAATGGAGTCATAAGTTAGCAGCTGGCCTCTTCTACTAGCAAGATTTTGTCATGAAACCAACACAGTAGCAAAACCCCATAAATAAATAGAAAAGGAGAATGTGAATTTAAGTATTTCTATTAAAAAGAAAACAGTGTTATGACAAAACTAAATATAACTAAATTGCCCAAGAATAAATTTTAAATTATACTTGCTATTTTTCAAACCTACTGAAATGAAAAGAAGGAATTGAACTGAACTCCAAATCTCTGCTCAAATATTTATGTGTGTGTGAGTGTTTGTGGTGTCTCTCTCTCTCTCTCTCTCTCTCTCTCTCTCTCTCTCTCTCTGTCTCTCTCTCTCTCTGTGTGTGTGTGTGTGTATATATATATATATATATATACATATATACATATACCTCATATACATATACATACACATACACATACACATACAGACATACACACATACACACATACACACATACACACATACACACATACACATATATATATGGCAATACAAAAAGTAAGAGGCCATGGATTTAAAAATTAATCATTGGAAGGCAACATAGAATTTCAAGGTAGGAATAAGCGAAGAAAACTAATGTAAATACAAGTACTCATATGCAAAATTCTCAGAAAATTAATTAAAAATAAATTTGTTCCTATGCAGATTGAGTGAGAACCATAAATAATTCTTATGAATTACTAGATCACAAAGTCAAGTATTCCTGAATACTCAAAGTAAATCAGCAAATAGAAGACCATATCACAAGCAAGGTATAAGCAAGCACTGACACATAAAATCTTGTCCACACTCAGGAATACACACACATACACACACACACACCGGACCTTCATAAATAACAATAATAGTAATATTATATACCTGAGAAAGACTATGTCTCCCACTACCAGCATTCACTAGCTACCCTTAGTTCTTTGTCTTTCTCAGCCTTAGGAATGATGCTTTTTCCATCTGTGTTAGCACGTCTATTGTTGTTGTCTTTGTTCACTTTTGGCAGTCATGTTGGTCACACTTTACAAGTGTAACTTCAGACATTCCTAGGAGACACAGTCTCATAGCACAATCCCCAATCGTCTGGCTCTTACAAACGTTCCACCTCTTCTTATTCAGTGCTTCCTGAGCTTTAAACAGGTTTGTCAAATCCTTTATCATAGAGAATCTTTGAGCCATATTTTAGACTAAAGTTCACTTTGAATACATAGGAGAATAGAATATCTAAGCATTCTAGAATACTTCAGAATAAATAGAAGGTATTTCCATCTGTTATTTAGATCTATAAAATGTATACTGGTTCAGAAAAGTTTATTATACACTTCGTGTTTGAAAAATGTTGAATTAGACACCAAGAGTTTACTTGTAAAAGAGAAACATGTCTTCTGTGCCAATGTGTGCATGTGCTTTCTTTTTTAAGATTTCTTTTTCTTCCATGTAGCTTTTTATGTTCTTTGTGTTAAGAAATGGATGATGCTGTGGGTGACACTCTGGCAATTTAATCGACTACTTTCAAGGAAATATTTCTAAATGATCAAACGAAATGTAAAGCTAACAATCTGTCAGTGTATGATTTAGAGAAAATACCCCCTCTCATTATGCACCCCTATTGCCTCCCCACACATACACAAACACAAACATTTCCTACTAATTGGAGATAAGGAAGAATCAGGGGTGGTGGAGATGACGGGGTGTTTGGAACGATGTAAGAGGAAAGAAAATCCTGCAGCTGTCCATATATGATCACCGAGTGGTAAAAATTGAACTCATGAAGTATGCCAAGAAGGAACAAGTTGCTTTTGAAAAACGAAAACAAAAACAAAGTCAAAACTTCAAAGAAGTGATACAAGAAGAGAGATTTAGCAACTACAGTTAATATTTCTCAATAGAGATGCATGATGAGAACTAACAGACA
>JANHMN010000006.1:88337685-88373892 GCA_030674055.1 Rhabdomys pumilio
AGGAAGGAAGGAAGGAAGGAAGGAAGGAAGGAAGGAAGGAAGGAAGGGAGAAAGAATTGGAATTACTTAGTCCCTATGCCCTTATGCTACAACTAATATTAAAGACTTATATAAATTCAAAATAAAAAGTATACCTATGCTGGAAAAAAAATAAAATAGTAATTAAGTTATAATCACTTCCCATTACTAGTGCAGGACAGTGATTATTGAGCAAATTTATCAATTGCAATTATATTTGCTAGACCCACCTCCACTACAAGAAGGATGTATTACTTTAGGAAAATGATACAGTAATACCTATGAGAAAACAAATGATATCCGAGGGTGCCCAAAATCCAAAGTCTTGAGTGAACAAAAGGAACATCATTTCCTCCAGGGCTGAGTTTACTAGCAAACAAGTTCAAATAACATTGGGATTGGTTTTCAGTTCTTTGTTCTAGTAAAATCACTCTTCTTTTATACATAGATCTGAGAAATTCATGAATGGCAATTCCAGCTTCAATATCAAGCCACAAAATTCTGTTTTTCAAATTATGAATGGGTACAGGATCCTCTTCCTATTTAATTTAGAAATGATATGTGGGATACATGAGATTTTGAAGTCAAATTAACGTCGTATGAATTCTGAAAGCTTTATAGAACTGCAACACTATAATAATTACAGATATAATATTCTAAGCCGAAATGCTTATGCACTCACTTAGCCATGCAGCAAGCTGTGCTGATTGCTATGTTATAGTAACAGAAGAGCAAAAAACCTACCAACTACATATATGATACCTATAGGTCCTCTAGAGAGAATTATTGGAGAGCATAAAAGTATTATCAGTCATTTGTGGTATGGCTAGTTCTCACATTGAATTTCTTTACTTCTTATTCATAGAGAGTCACCATATAAGCCAAGTAAATTGCCATCCAGATGGGATAATTTTTAAACTTGTTTTATTATTTTACATGTATGAGTGTTTTGTCTGCATGTATGCCTGTGCACAATGTTTATACAATGCTCATGTAAATAAGGAAAGAAAGTCAGATGCTCTAGAACCATACTTACAGATGATTGTGAACCAATATGTGGGTGCTGGCAATCAAACCCAAGTCTTCTGGAAAATAAACCAGTACCCTTAACAGTGGAGTCCTGCCTCCAGCCCCAGCTTTGTAACTTCTCTTTCAGTCAAGTGTGGCTCCTGTTCTAAATTCCAATATAAGTTATACTATCTATTATATTTTATATATTTATGTTATAAAATTATAAATATTATATTTTATATTATACACAATATATTATAGTAGAAGGAATATAAGTTAAAAAACATGTTAAAAAAGAGTTGAGGGGTCCTTATGTGAAGGGTATACATTTCTTCTATTCTTTCTTCTTTCCTGTTAGTTAGCTTATTTCTTCAGAGTCAGAGAGACAGAGAGGAAGAGATAGTAAAAATCAAGCAGACATTACAGCTCTAGAAGAACAATTTTATTCCATGGAATATAAAACAAAAAGATAATAATTATCTATGTTCCTGAAACAAAAATGCCAACTATAAGTGGACTACATTTTATATGAAATAGAAATAAACTTCTACTATTTTGATTTTTTATTTTGGCAATATAATATTTCATATTATCTTATTATTGTCTCTCCTCTTCTCTGTCCTCTCTTTGAGTGTGTGTGTGTGTGTGTGTGTGTGTGTGTGTATTGTGTGACTTGTACACACATATACACATAAATGTACACTGTCTGATATATTATCACTTTGTAAAGAAAAAATAATTATCTACAAGTATTTATAAATATATAAAGTCCTATTTCACATATAATAAATTTGACCTATAACTAAAAATATGAGCTATTTCACTATAAAATATAAAGGAACAGTCTAAAGGGAATGGACTATTACCCTTGTTGACATAATCTACAGTGTCAATAACAACTCTTCAGAATATAAGTTCCAAATTGAATTCCCCAACAGTTCATGAAGTCTCCAGTAGTTTCTATTTCATTTAGCACAAAGTTTAAGTGAAGCAGAGCCTCTTAAGGGAGCCTCCTCTTCTCTGTGACATCTAACCTGTATTCCAGCTTACGGTGACTCTCTGCCTCCATAGGGATTTTGTTCTCTTTTGGTGAGATGTTCTCAACTCCAGCTCTGGTCCCTCACTCACATTAAAATTTTTATCTCAATTGTTATTTATTTAGATTACCATGACATATTCACACCTATCTTCCCATGGTCCTGATTGTGTTGGTTTTTTCAAATTGTCTTTGGATTTCATGAACTAATTTATTATTTTGGAAACACTTAAGGACCTACTGAGCAGCAGCCACTATCCACCTCTACTAAAACACATCAAGTATATTTTTACATTTTACAATATGTTCCCTCAAGCCAAGAGGATGTAAATACTAGTCTTTCAATGGTTAATTTTTTATGCCTTAAACAATGTTTAGTAAGTGACAGATTATCAGGAGCATGCCCTTCTGTTAGAGTTCCTTGATTTCATTGACTCACCTCTTCCATTTTCTGCTCTGATTTTAGATGATTGTTTTGCATAGGGAAAAGCATCTTGAATATTAAAATCCAAATATCTCCTTTCTCAACCATAACACAACACCCACTGTTCCATTATCCACACATAAAAATCCAGTCTCATAGCTCTATGCTTCTGCCTAGTTACCAAATATTTGTCTAACTCTTCTTAGTTCCCAGAGCATCAACAGGACCCCATACTACTCCTTTAATTCACTCTCAGTGATATAAATAAATCTTCACTCCTTTTATCCCCATGTTGTATCACACCAACTCAAAGAGTCATTCTAGATAGATCCAATAAATTTCTGTCCATACTCCTTGATGCTGATAGCAAAGAAAAGTGAATCTGTGACAGATATGGAGGTGACTTGGTTAAGTGATGTGCTTTATAAGTAGATAATTTTTCATTAGCTATTCCATGTAATTAAACTAGTAAACATCATGGAATTTGGTCTTGCTATAAGAAATAATTCATCTTTTATTTCTGTTACTATACTAGCAACTGTCTACAGCTACAATTTTAGTTTTTATATTGTTTTATTATTTACATTCCAAATGTTGCCCTCCTTCCCAGTCCCCTCTCCAAGAATTCTTCGCCCCATCCTCCTGACCTTTTGCATCTGAGAGGGTGCTCCCACACCAACCCCACTAACAACCCTCATGTACCCATCTACCCCAACCTCACACACCCCTTATCCCCTGGGGCATCTAGCCTCTACAGTTTTAGGCACATCTTCTCCCACTGAGTCCAGACAAGGAAACCCTCTGCTACATATGTGTCCGAGCCACAGACCATGTATGCTGTTTGGTTGGTGGCTTAGTCTCTGGGAACTCCCAGGGGTCCAGGTTAGTTGACACTTTTGGTCCTCTTATGAGGTTGCTATATCCTTTAGTTTCTTCAATCCTTCCCTTAACTCTTCCATAGGGGTCCACAACCTTATTCCAATGACTGGCTGTAAGCAATTTTAAAATGGTGTTTTCATCTTTGGCCAGTTGGATGAAATGTCATATAATTATTCCTTAGACTTTAGGAATTATTTACAGGAATTATAAATGAGTTACTTCAGAAATTATTTGATAAAGTTTCTTTGTGAAGTACGTATTAGGAAATGATAGAGTAGCTGTGTCTAACTACTCTATTCTGATGACAAGTGCTTAATTTTTTTTAAAGATGCTAAAAAATAAAAATGAATCTTAATGAATAACCTACTCTTATTTCAAAGGCTTTGGATGAGAAATTCACTGCCATACCCTGTTGGGAAAACAGATTACTTTCATTTCCTTTGCCTTCTAATTTCACTTTAGGACTGTATGTTTTTCTTTTACACTCAACAGCTGTTTCTAATACAATAAGCATAATGAATTAATAAACGTCTAATGCATAATTTCTGAGCATTAGGTAACAAAGAGAAGGTAATTGCTAAGATTAGATGGAAACATTTCTTTTCTTTAGTGGTACATTATTCTCTTTGATTATTGATAATTGACTTCCTTTTCAATTAAAAATCTTAATATATATTTCTATTTTAACCCATTGTCTAGTTTTGAGCAATAAATCACCAAAGTCTTGATTAGTAAGAGCTAAAGACATTAGAAAATCTTGTTTAAGACAGGCAGAAAATCTTATCCCAAAGAAAGGCACAGCATAAAATAAAAATTGTATTAAAAATAAATACAATACTCAATTTTAGGAATTTCAAAATTATAAATTAAATAAAGAGTATTTTAAGTGTACAGTAGCAATTCTTTGCATAATGAATAAATAAATATTAAATACAAACTGGGTCTCATAATATCTTTTCACATAGGCTTGCATTTTTATTTTTAATTTTTAATTTTTAATGGTAATTATTTAAGTACATTATATGTTTCCTAGTTTATGCCTGTAGTTTTTAGTATGTTTACTTTTTTCTCCAGAGTGAGCTCCTGTATGTTTAAAACAATCCCTAGAAAATCACAGAGAAGAAAATTCAAGGAAGGAGGGATCAGAAAGATGTTAAAGAACAGAAGAGAAATCACCACATAGGTATCACATTCTCTTAAGCATCTGAAAATAAAAGAGATTTCTCATCCTAGATATTCTCATAACCAGCACTTCAAAGTTCACTACTATAGCTGGCATGAATCCAGAAGTAACCCATTTGTTAGAGGACTTCTAAAACCTGGAGTACTTTAGAGCAAAAATGAATCTTATAATTTTTTTACTCCTGTTAAAGGGGTTGAATTTATTAACATTACTTTAAAACCTATAAAAACAACTCTTGAAAACATTTAACTAAAATAGCCATGTTTATTTCAGTACCTCATTATTTGGGCTTAGAGACTACAAGTATAAGAAAATAACATTCTTATAAGAAAATAACAACAAAATTTTTCCTTCAAAAAAGATATTCTCATTGAATTCTCCTTTTTAGAAAATAGAGGGAAGGATAAGTATTGATTTTAAAGCATCTGTACTTTTTTTTGACATGTAATAAACTGTAATCAGAAAAAAAAATCCTCCCCCTGGAAACCAACTTGTAGAATGTGTGTAATATAATTTTAGGCCAGATAAGCAAAAGACATGGCAGTAGTAAACACCACATATATATTTCTCATTATGAGCTTATAAATGATTTGGCTACAAAAATTTGGCCTAACTCAAACTCTACAAAATCACATAGAATAAAAAATATCTAGTGTTTGAAAAATAGTTAAAGCTGCTTCATATTTAAAGGAAGAAAATATACCAGTCAATTTGCTTGTTTATTATCTCTGCTATGCAATATACTTAGACAAAATATAATTAATATGTATCCAAAATCAGAACTATAGATCACAATAAGAGACACACACATGAGATGTACAGGCTGGAGACTTAGCTTCACACAGATGCTTAGAATTCATACAAAAATTGGATTGGCATATAGGCATGCCTGTGGTCCTAGATTATTGAAAACAGAAGTTGGATCCTCCTAGTGAGCTGGTCACAGGGTAGGCAGAAATGTGAGCTGCAGATTCAGTGAGAATCCCTACCACATTATATAAGATGAAAAGGGCTCAAGGAAGATAGTCCAGCTCTACCTCGGGCTTCCACACACATGTGTGTTCACATGTACCTGCACACTACATGAAAAGACACATACACACATGCACATACAAATACACATATGGTAGACATAGTGGGTGGTAAATTTCAGTTTATGGTCCAAGCTATGAGGAGATTGGATGAAATAATTTCTTGCTAATTACACATAAAAAATCTAAACAAAGTGAAACAACAACAATGTTTCTGAAATCCAAAAAAGAGCTCGCTCCTCCTAAGGTTCAGGCTATATCATGTCTCTAAATATCCTGAAGAAAATCATTTGATGAAAGCATCAGTGAGAGGGGAGAAAGGAGCATGACTGAAATCTACTAAAGCAGTATGCTCTTCCTGACCAGGTTTGCACTCAGAAGAAATGGAGCAAATAGAGACAGAGCTTTTTCAACTACCACAAAGCCTTACTGATCCAGAAGAGAAACACAAATTTCAATCAGCCTGATTCTTTCCTGGAGAGAATGGAAAGCCCAATGAACAAATAATAGAGCAAGAGAATTTACCAGAAATAATTCAGGATTTACATAATGACAACGGGGTTAATTTTTAAACAAAAGAAAAGAAGAAAAGAAAAGAGAAACAAAGCTTAAGATGTAGGAATATAACAACATCAAACTATGTGAAACAAAAAGATATAAAACTGTAACTAAATGTGGATAAATCTATCAATACATAGAGAGAGTTTAAAAACGTCCCTAAGGAGTGAGCATGCACAGCATAAACTTTGTACATTCAGAACAGAACTCAACAATATTATAGGCTATTTATTCCAACAAAAGCAGAATATAAATCCCCAGTCTCAAAACAGTCACCAGGATGGGCCAGATGACAAACTCTAACACACCTAAAAGAGGGATTTGCAATATTTATTCTCAGACTACACTAAAATTAAGCTATAAACAAACACAAAAAGGTACCTCAATGAATTCTAAGGTATTTCAGAGACAAACAACATACACTTTTAAGTAACTTATATCTTAGGAATACCTTGATAGAAAATTTATAAATAATCTAAAGTAGAACTTTGAGAGCAGTTGGATGGCAGATGCCTGGAAGTTGCAAGAAGGAGGTAGATTATGTAATTATGCTTTAATTTACAATATACCATACTACTGCTGCTAGTAATATTAATATATAACTTATCAAAAAAGATGATTAATAATATTGGATGCACACACACACACACACACACACACACACACACACACTACAATAAGACTCTAAGACCCACCACATAATCTTCTGTACTAATGAAATTTTTAAAAAGAAGAGTAAAGTAAATCCAAGAAGATAGAAGAAAAATATCAAATCACAGTACAAATACTTGCAACTTGAAACAAAAACAATGAATAGAGACAGAATAAGTAAATTATATACTTGTCCTTTTAAAGGGGGAAATCCTTGGTAAGTGTCTAGAAAAAAAGAGGAAGATTATGGAGCACATTAATTACTTAAAGCCTATTTTATAATTCTACTGACACTAGAAAGGCAATAGAAGAATTTTATGAGAAACTTTATACTCCTAAGTCTGATAAACTAGATAAAACAGACCAGCTCCTTAAAAACAAAATATGCAAAAATTCACACTAGAAATAACAGCAATAGAAAGATAATGCAACTTTACCCTATCGATATGTTAATAAAACTGAATAAGAATATTAATCTTTTATAGCAGAAGATAACAAGCTTCAATGAGTTTAACACATACAGAGATAAAAAAATATTTCTATAATGAGTCTAAAGAACAATTAAGGAAGAAATCAATCCCATAACATAGAAGCAGAGACAATCCCACAAATAGGACCCAGAAAAGAAATAAAGATAAACTAGAGTTCATTAATCTTTTAAAAGTTTAAACACCCTAAATACTACTAAGAGAATCAAAAGACAAGGAACAGATGAAAGAAAATATTTGTGAATTGTAAAAAGAAATTTACTTAAATTATACAAAGAACTCTTAAAACTCAACCATAGAAAGACATGCAGCCTACACTGAAAATAAGTCAAAACATTAATCTTCACCGCACCAAAGAAGAAATACAGAGACAATCAAATATAAATCAAGATTTCTTATGATAAGTCATGGAAATGGAAGTGAATACAACCACTGAATGAGCAAAATCCATAACAACAATTACATCAAATATTGACAAGAATTTGAAAGAGTGAGGATGCTTTTCATTGCTTCTGAAAACAAGAACTACTAGGCATTTGGAAGATAGTTTGGCAGTTCCTTACAAGGATAACGAATTCTTACCACATGGGTCAGCAATTATTATTCTTGAGATTTAACCAAATGTGTTAGAAACATATACATTGATAAAAATCTGTGTATAGTCCAGTAGTAGTGGGATGGGGGACACTGGTACCAATAAATGAGGAAACTAACATCTCAACAATAGCCATTTTTATTCACACAGCAACCAATTTATACTTTGAAGGTTAAGAGTCATGTGAGTAAAAAATAAAACAACACACATGTGGTAAAACCGTGTTTTTTTTTTCATAAAGCCATATAAACAAATAACAATAGCCAGTTGTACTGAATAATGTGAAGCAAACTCATTCCTATCTGCTACACCTGAGTGGGACACAATAACATTCCAAAAATAATTTTGTGGTTTTTAAAAAACGGAGTTCATAAGACTTGTTTTCTTGAAGTTTTCTCAAAGGCACTCAGTTCTCTTCACATAACTCCATCCTTGGAATGTGTTCCAACATGGATGTGTATAATAGCTTTATTGAAACTTATCAAACCTTGGAAGCAACCAAAATATCCTTCCATAGGTATGTGGTTAACAGTCATAAACCCAGACAGTAGAATATTGCCAACACTAAAGCCAAATAAACCACCAAGCCATCAAAAGACAAAGAGGAACTTCAAACTTATATTATATGGTATCTTCATTTATTTTCCATTTTACAACAATAAAAAATTGATGAAAGAGAGCATGGGTTTCTTTGGGCTTATAGCTCCAGTTCAAACTCATATAATAAATAATACAAATAATCAATAGCAGCATAAGCATGAACTTTGGGTAAAATATGTAGATATACAGCCATCTGTTGTGATAAATCTGACTCATGTAAAGGATGTAAATAATGGAAGAGGTCAAGAATCCTGAAGACGAGAACTATAAAATCTACTTACACCTTCAACTAATTTCTGCTGTAGATGTGACAATGTCCAAAACTCAAATCTGCTTATGAAGTAGCATTACTAGGCATTTGTAACCTTCTTAGCAAAGTAGATAGTGTTAGCATTCTGTCTAAACGCCACCCTGCATTTTCCTGGAGACAGCCAAGTATGCTCCTCCCCACAGTTACCTGGCAACAGCCAAGGTAGGCCTGGCCCACTATAAAAGGGGCTGCTTGCCCCCTCCTCTCTCTCTTGCTCCTCTCTTGCCTCTTGCTTCTCCCTGTCCCCTCACACCTTCACCCTTCCCTTCCTTCCTTTCCACATCCTCATGGCCAGCCAATACTTCTCTACTCTCCCTCTCTCTCTGCCTCTATAACCCTCTTGACTCCCCTCCCCATGCCCTGAATAAACTCTATTCTATACTATACTGGTGTGTGGCTGGTCTCTCAGGGGGAAGAGATGACTTGGTATGGGACAGCTGTGACATCCCCTTTCCCCATACCTTTTCACACACCCACAGAACATATTCTATCTCTTTATCATTTTATAAACACACCAGGGAGCGTGTCAATCTCATTAACTGAAATGTACCATTATTTACTTAATATTTGATCTCTTCATGTATATTACACAGAAATAAAAATGAAGATAAAATAAGCAGGCTATAGACATGAAAACACTTGTCATGTGGTCTCTCAAAAGAAAGATTTTTTTTTTGCAAGAAGATAAATAGTGTTATTTTAGAATGACCAAACACAATACATTGAACTGAGCAATGATGTGGACATCAATCCATATTATAAAAGTCTGCCTTCTACAAACTATGGATTTTAAAGTCAGATTTAATTTTTCTGCACTTTCATGAAAATTTAAGAAAAAGGTAATCTTGGAAAATGTAGTTAAGTATGAAAATGGAAATGCCTGGCATGTAGAATATTTACTAGTAGCCCAATGCACTCATTATCATCATAAGGTAAATAAAGCAAGTGTGGGTGAGCATCATACATTGTAAATTAATTCAGAAGTATTAACTGAGTTAGACTTTGTCTATGTAGTTAACACCAACGATGACAGAGAAAAAAGTTCCAACAACCAGTTAATTTGTCTATTTTACTGTGATAACACTTTCATCACCAAAAATCAAACAACAAAAATCCTTTCATATCAACTAACAAGGACTAACTATTTCTAAAAAATTCTATTGGTGTTCTTGCACCCTTTACTCTAAAAGTAGTAGCCATATATTGAATTTTTCATATTAATAATGTAAAGTCTTCTAGAAGACAGAGAGAGAGAGAGAGAGAGAGAGAGAGAGAGAGAGAGAGAGCCTATGAAACACACAGTCAATCAGTTATGATATTTAGAAAATGCTAAGAGTTTGTGTTAACAATCTATATGGAATTATTTCATAAGCTATGATTGCACAGGACAACATAATAGAAAAATTAATAATAGAGTATGAATACTTAATAAGCATATCCATTTTACAAAAATATATGTAGACATTTCTAATGATTAGTTTCATTCATCTTTTGAATAATTCCTGTGAATATTTTCTATAGTTCTAGTTTTCCCATCTATAATAACTCTCAGCATGAGTACATTTTCAGAATAAAAATGCCATAATTTTAGTTTCTAAAAGGCATATTTTTCAGAAAGCTAATATAATTTGTCTTCTTGAAGTAGAAAAGCAGACATTTAATAATTAATAAAAAGCAAATCTTGCCAGTGCTATGGAATTTAGGGAGGCTTCAAGCAAGAGAGTTGAACTTTCAAGACCAAAGAGAAGGATGACCTAAGAAACTATATGCCACCTCTTCTTGTGGTTGTCAAGCCTGCAGAAGTCTCTCAGATGCTCTCAGGGGCCTGAACTATGCCACGAGGCCTGAACTATGATCAAAACAATGACAAAATACTGATTTTTCATCTTTTCACTGGTGACACTTCCGCATGTGGGAAAGAGTATTGGCATCTTACCCTCAAAAGGCCACCAGAAATCTAACAACATCATCTTCATGTAATTATCCAAACAACACTTATATATCTTTTTACCATGTATCTCTGGTCTGCCAGGAGTAATCAGCCATAAGAATCCTTAACCAAATTCAAGCACGCATCCATTGATTTTTCTGCCCTGGAACTCTGATTTTTATCTTTTAACTTTTAAAGGAGAAAAAAAAAACATTAAATATTACCTTGATTTGACCAAGGTAACAAGAAAAAAGATGATGCTAAATGAATATTAAAACATTATTAAACCTTTTGGAAAACTATAAAAGTATGTACTGCCACATTGTAAACACTTTACAGCCTGACAGTGTCATTCTACTGCTGATTCTTAATGGTCATATCCAGTATTCTCAGCTTGTGTGGCATATCTTGATTCAACGTAAATTTAATCTTACTGGATGATCTCTGGAACAACAAACACAAAATTTCTTTGTCTTACATTTTAGTGTTATATATTCCATGACGATACGTACATATTGTGACAAGAAAGCCACAGTCATGAATAACTCCACAGAATTTCAATTATCCAACAGATATATTTTCTTTTTTTTTCCTTTTTTGAGGGGAGGGGGTAGTTTTTGTGTACACTTGTCAGGTTTTTTTTTATTGGATATTTTATTTACATTTCAGATGTTATCCCCTTTCTCCATCCCCCCTCCACCCAGAAACCCCTATCTCATCCCCTTTCCTCTGTTTCTATGAGAATGTACTCCCACTCACTCACACATTGCCACCTCCCCAAACTCGAATTCCACCACACTGGGGCATTTAGCTTTCAAGGGACCAAGGACCTCCTCTCTCACCTATGCCTGACAGGCTATCCTCCCCACATATATAGCTGGAGCCATGGGTCCCTCCCTATGTGCTCCCAGGCTGTGTGGTTTAGACCTTGGGAGCTCTGGTTGATTGGTATGGTTGCTCTCCCCTATGGGCTGCAAAACCTTTCAGCTCCTTCAGTTTTCTCTCTAACTCCTCCATTGCGAACCCCATGATCAGTTTAATGGTTATTGTGAGCATCCTTCTCGGTATATGTCAGGCTCTGGCAAAGGAGGCATGTACTTCCTGGCATACACATCAGCTTCTACCTTTGGTGACTATCTATGGGATGGATACCCAGGTGGAACAGTCTCCAGATGGCCCCTCCTTCAGTTTCTGTGCCACACTTTGTCTCCATATTTGCTCCCATGAGTATTTTGTTACTCCTTCTTAGAAGAACCAAAGCACTCACACTTTGGTTTTTCTTCTTCATGAGTTTCATGTGGTCTGTGAGTTGTATCTTGGGTATTGCAAGCTTTTGGGCTAATATTCAATTATCAGTGAGTGCATACCATGTGTGTTCTTTTGTGATTGGGTTACCTCACTCAGGTGATATTTTCTAGTTCCATCCATTTGCCTAAGAATTTCATGAATTCATTGTTTTTAATAGCTGAATAGTACTCCATTGTGGAAATATACCACATTTTCTGTATCCATTCCTCTGTTGAAGGACATCTGGGTTCTTTCCAGCTTCTGGCTATTATAAATAAGGTTGCTATGAACATAGTGGAGCATATGTCCTTGTTATATGTTGGAGCATCTTCTGGGTATATGCCCAGGAGTGGTATAGCTGGGTCCTTAGGTAATGCTAAATTTTTTCTAAAAATTTTCACCGATTGTTCAATTGTTCCTGGTGGAATCTGCAGCTATCTATACAGAAGAAAGCCAGCCAGGTACTTGTAACATTGTTATTTGGTTCAGAATTTATGAATATCTATAAAAAGTAGATTTGTCATTTTTAAAATAAAACCTCTGTATTCCACTTAAATAGGGCCAAGAAGATATCAATGGAAGGGACAGTATTAAATAACAAACAGAGAAATGTAAAGGATGTTATTATTCTTTTAATTAACCATCAACTTTAGAATATTATGGTCCCAAACAGGTAAGTTTTCTACAATATATTTGAAAATATTTTTGGAAGAATAGTCAAATGTACTAACAAAACTTAGGTGATATGAGGTCATCATTGACATTAAATATTTTCTAGCATGCTCTAAAAACATTTTCCCCAATATAGTTCCTCAAACTTTGTTAAATTTAAGCTGTCTGTAAATAAATTTTTAAAAAAGTCAAAGTAACTAAGATAAGGTATAGCTTTGCCGAACACAGAATGAAGTCATTCATAGCTCTCTAGCCTACATTTCTTTCTGAGCAACCAGATTTGTTTGATGCCAGTTGCAAAGCAAGAATATTTGTGACAGCAGCCTATACAGAATATTATCTAAATATCTGATAGTCTTCTCTCTCTGGACCTTCATTCCCTTCAGAGAAAACTGAAAATATATATTTCACAAAGAAGTATATAGAATATACTCAGGTATTTCCCTAAGTTTTCATTTCTTAACATTCTTTTTTGTTTACTAATTGGTGTGTGTGTGTGTGTGTGTGTGTGTGTGTGTGTGTGTGTGTAAATGGAGATATGGTTTGGTACATGCCAGTAATTCATAAATGTTTTTAATCTCTTCAGATATGTTCAGCAAAAAATAGTTTAAAAAAATCAACTTTAGAGGTATCTGGTGCACCACCATTATCCAAGCACTTAGAAGGTAAAGTAGATCTGGAATTCCAAGCCAGTAAGACTCTGTCTCCAAAAGATAATGAATAAAAGAGAATAAACTGTCAGCAATCATTTTAGATGTTTCAATTTTTATATGAATTAATTTTGACACAGAATTTTCATTTTTCATGATTTATAATAATTGTCTAAACTCTTCATATATTCAGGCACTGAGATACAATTCTTTGTAGCTACATAAAAGAAACAATTTTTCTCATCCTCATCACAAAATCAATCTTTATTTATGTCTAAAATCTACCACAAATGTAATAAATTCAATCTGAGAATAATGTGCTGAAAATAGATGTGAGAAACCCCCTGATTTTTGTGACATATCCTGTTGAGAAAAATGGTGATGCAAAAGTCATAAAAATAATTAAAGAAAATTATTTAATATTTTAGAAAGCTCAGGTTCTTGAAATGGATCACGTTCTGAAAAACAAAATATTAAGGTGCAGAAGCAACATGTAATTTTCCATTGCAGGAATCTCTTGTGTAGTTCAGGTAATTTAATTGAGTTAGTCTGAAAAATAACTTCAATTACTAGATGTCAAATAAGACAGGAAGTGAGGCAGAACCAGAAATATAAGACCCTGAGGTGCTAGGCAAAGAAGATACCTTTCATATAGCTCTGCAGGAATCTGTAAATATGAATAGATAACAGCAATAGTTCATTTACTTTATTTAGTGTCTAACCTCTCCAGAAAAACAGTAGACTGTTAAAAAATGATTTCTAATGAAAAGATGACTCATAATCATATCTGCCATGGGATTAATTAAAATAGAAATGACTCTAATGCCAGACTTACTGTCTTAGTCAGTTCCGGCTTGAATAACAAATAATAATGGGCTGAGTTTCTTAAGCAATTCTTTTGCATAGATATGTGTAAAGCTATCATGTCAGAGTGTTAGCATGCTGAAGGTCAGGTGAGGACTCTCCTGACTAGAGTCAGACACTTTTCATTGCTACTTCCTCAGGAAACACAGTTCTGACACGTTTTACTTTTCTAGAACAGCAATTCTATTTGATCAGGTCTTTATCAAGTGAATACATTTAACCTTAACTATGTCCTTTTTTTTTCTTTTATTGGATATTTTCTTTATTTGCATTTTAAATGTTATCCCTTTTCCCAGTTTCCCATCCAGAAAACCCCTATGCTTCTATGAGGATGTTTCCACACCCACCCACCCACACCTGGATCCCTGCCCTGGCATTCTCCTATACTGGGGCATCAAGCCTTCACAGGACCAAGGGCCTCTCCTCCCATTGATGCTCTACATATGTTGCTGGAGCCATGGGTCTTTCCATGTGTACTCTTTGGTTGGTGGTTTAGTCTCTGGGAGCTCTGGGGTGTGGGGTCTGGTTGGTTGATATGTTCTTCCTATGGGGTTGCAAATCCCTTCAGCTCCTTCAGTCCTTTCTCTAACTCTTCCACTGGGAACCCCATACTCAGTCCAATGTTGGCTGTGAGCATCCATCTCTGTCTGCATTTGACAGGTTCTTTGCAGAGCCTCTCAGGAAACAGCTATATCAGGCTTCTGTCAGCAAGTACTTCTTAGCATCTCCAATAGTGTCTGGATTTAGTGAGTTTATATGGAATGGATCCCCAGGTGGGGCAGTCTCTGGATGGCCTTTCCTTCAGACTCAGCTCCATACCTTGTCTCTGTATTTGCTCCCATGAGTATTTTGTTCTCACTTCTAAGAAGGACTAAAACATCTATCTACACTTTGGTCTTTCTTCTTAAGCTTCATGTGGTCTGTGAATTGTATCTTGGGCTTAACTGCTTTCTTAAAGGCCTTATTTAAAATACTGTGGAAGATTGGAGCTTAAAGATGAATTGGAGTAAGAGGACACTATATACTGCACATAGATTGTAGATAATTAGGTCCAACAGATACTGCTAGCTAAAACAGAATTTTAAGGGAGCCAACATCTACTTGCCTAGGAATTTGCAAGATGAAACTAAGGTATAGAAATCTCTATGCAAATAAATCTATCCACATAGTTTTCAAGAAGATGTAAACAGAGCTTTAAATATTTTAGGCAAAATGGTGTCTTTGCAAATTACAATTAAGTACATTTAATATATTTATATATATATATATATATATATATATATATATATATATATATATGTGTGTGTGTGTGTGTGTGTGTGTGTGTGTGTGTGTGTGTGTGTGTTTATGCACTACAGATGTAGTAGACATAATTCAAACTCAGACACTAAAAGCATCATTAAAGAAAATTAGGAAAATGACAGTGGGGTGTCTCAAAATTTGAAAAAAGAAAGAAAACATTGAAGCAAGCAAGTATATCCCTTGTTACTTAATCTTTTCGTTACTAAGGTATATACGGGTAATTATCAGCTATAGCGTAACTCAAAAATTTCATCAGCAGATTTACTTAGAATAAGAGTAAGAACTACATGTCTCTAAATGATTTAAACAGATAAATATATGACATGATAGCATTTAAATAAATATGAAAACACAATGGTTATAGATTTTAAAGGGATATACCACATGTTATATATGAAACTGAGTATGGGATGTTGCCTATTGATATGTTAATGTTGTTGTTGTTGTTGTTACCAAATTTCTGTCAGAAAGCTACTTAAAGGAGAAAGAGCTTATTTTGGCTTACAAGTTAAGAAAATCTAAGCATGGTGACACTTGCCTGAGGTAGTTGGTCATATGACATTTGTAGTGAAGAAGCAGAGAATCAAAGAGAAAGCATGTTATGCTGGACTGTAAAACCTAGTGGCACTTGCCTTTAATCTCGGGAGGCAGAGATAGGTTTATCTCTGTGAATTTGAGGTCAGCATGGTCTACAAGAAAGCTCCAAGGCAACCAGGATTACAAAAAGAAATCCTGTCTCAAAATACAAAAACAAACAAACAAGTAGGCAACAACCCTGAAGGTTCACCCAGTGGCTTACTCCCTTTATAGGACTCGGCTTTATAACAGTTCCATACCCTTCCCCAACAGTGCTGCCAGTTGGAGACCAGAAGTTCACATGCATAAGTTCATGGGACACTTCACATTCAAACCATGGGATCAAGTGAAAAAGTAAAAACTATAGAAGAAAATAAAGAACAAAGAGAGATCTCACACAGAACTATTTATGATTTAAGTGTTTTAAGTTAAGAAGATGAGTAATCCTATTAACTTAATCTCATAGAACAAATTTCAAAAAGAAGGAGCACATATAAGGAGAGGTAAGAGATGGTTTCAACTCTGCTCTGAGTGCTGTGTGTGTGTGTGTGTGTGTATAACTGTGTTGTCATATGAATGCTTATTAAATATACATTTTCAGGTTTCATTACATTCTAACATGATGTAGGCACACGATTATAGCTCACTTGCTTGCTCTTGTTAATGTGAATATGTGACCAATACTTTTACAATGTAGTATGAATACCTTTCTCAGCTCTCACCCATAAACTTCCCTGTACAGTACTTTATACCTTTTATGAGAAGACAGGGCAAAGACAAACCAAGTTATACATCTCTAGATCCCACAATGATTTCAGAGTAGACCATATTATTTTCTCCAACAAGGCTAAATCTATATTAGCCTATGGGTGCATTCATATATAAACTACCACAGACTGCTTGGAATGTTCTCTGGGAAACACTTCAACTTTGGTAAAGCAGTCACCTGCACTGGTTGTATTTTACAGCATTATCACCTATCCTAGCCAATCAATGGAAGAGAAATTATGCTAAAGCATCAGCTGATTGTCTAACTGTGATGACTTTTATCTGATGATTCCTGGTTGTCTATAAAAACTGAAGTTTCCTTCAGGGCCTCTGCTTTTAACATGTAGATTGAATGTCTAGCACACTCTTAAAGTTTAACAAGTTTTTGTTAAACCAAGGAGAAGAAGTATGGGACAGAGAAGAAATAGGGGCTGGAGAGGTATTTGAAAAAGGAATCTAAACTGTCAGGAAAATGGACTACAAACACAAGGAACACATGCTGCATAACAAAAAACCTTACTACCCTGCAGGGTTAGATTCTTCAAAACCTACTTTTAATAAGGATACTTATTAAATGCTTAACCTGTCTTCTAGCTCACCACCCACCAGAGGTAGTAGAACAGAAGGATTGATAGGGCAAAGGAGGCAGGGCAGTGGTGGTGCACGCCTTTAATCCCAACACTTGGGAGGCAGAGGCAGGCGGATTTCTAAGTTCTAGAACAGCCTGGTCTACAGAGTGAGTTCCAGGACAGCCAGGGCTACACAGAGAAACCCTGTCTCGAAAAAAATAGTTCTTTTGAAGAGAATCCAATCTGCATTGTCAGGATTAGTTCACACAAATCTGCAAGAGTAGCATCATCCACCCTCAAACACCATTGACAAATCAGCAATAACAACTTGATCCAGAAGAAACCCCAAAGCTTTGACAATGGGTTCAAGTCTGATGACTTGGCAAAAAGCCACCAAAATACCACGAGATGTTCTTTGGAGCATTTCTGTCTATGAAGTCACAATAAATGATGTCCAGAAAAGAGTGGCCAGGTGATCTAATACCACACAGTGTTGTACATTGTCTTTTGGGTTATATTCTTATCCTTTCCAAACATCACATGTTCGTTCAAGCGTCTGCTCTAGCAAAACATCATATACACTTTGTGCAGGCTACTTCCAGAAAAACAGCAAGTGTCTCTTCTCAGCAAAACATGCTCCCAGGTATCTGCTTCAACAGAAACATCTTCTCATACGACAGTTTCCAGAAACAACATGATGCGACACAACTGGCTTTCCAAAAAAAATCCGAAGTTTCCACGTCACTACCCAGAAATGTCAATCTTACAATATATTCTAAATATAAAAATGTACTCGTCATTAATATGGACAAAAAGAACGGAAAGCCCACATATATGTAGAAACTGAACAATGCTCTACTCAATGATGACTTGATCAAGGAAGAATAAAAGACTTTTTAGAATATAATGAAAATGAGGACAGATCATATCAAAACTTGTGGGATTCCATGAAAGCAGTACTAAGAGGAAAACTCATAGCTCTAAGTGCCTACAGAAAAAAACTGGAAAGAGCATACACTAACAACTTGACAGCACACCTGAAAGTGTTAGAACAAAAAGAAGGAAATATACCCAAGAGGAGTAGACGGCATGAAATAATCAAACTCAGAACTGAAATCAACCAAGTAGAAACAGAAAGAACTATACAAAATATCAACAATACCAGGAACTGGTTCTTTGAGAAAATCAACAAGATACACAGACCCTTAGCCAGACTAATCAAAGGGTGCAGAGAGAGTATTCAAATTAATAAAATCAGAACTGAAAAGGGAAACATAACGACAGAAACTGAGGAAATTAAAAAAAATCATCAGATCCTACTACAAAGGCCTATACTCAACAAAATTTGAAAATCTGGATAAAATGGACAATTTTCTACACAGATACTAAGTATCAAAATTAAATCAGGAGCAGCTAAACCATATAAACAGTCCCCATAACCCCTAAAGAAATAGAAGCAGTCATTACAAGTCTCCGTACCAACAGAAGTCCGGGACCAGATGGTTTTGTGCAGAATTCTATCAGACCTTCAAGGAATACATAATACCAATTCTCTTCAAACATAATACAAATTCTCTTCCACAGAATAGAAACAGAAGGAACACTACCCATTTCATTCTATGAAGCTACAATTACGCAAATACCTAAACCTCACAAAGACCAAATAAAGAAAGAGAACTACAGACCAAACTCTCTTATGAACATTGATGCAAAAATACTCAATAAAATTCTCGCAAATCAAATCCAAGAACACATCAAAGCAATCATTCATCATGATCAAGTAGGTTTTATCCCAGGACTGCAGGGATGGTTCAATATTTGGAAATCCATCAATGTAATCCACTACATAAATAAACTCAAACAAACAAACAAACAAACAAACACATGATCATCTCACTAGATGCTAAGAAAGCATTCAACATAATTCAACATCCCTTCATGTTAAAAGTCTTGGAAAGATCAGGAATTCAAGGCCCATACTTAAACATAGTAAAAGCAATATACAGCAAGTCAGTAGCCAACATCAAACTAAATGGAGAGAAACTGGAAGCAATCCCACTAAGATCAGGGACTAGACAAGGCTGTCCACTCTCACCTTACCTATTTAATATAGTGATGGAAGTCCTAGCGAGAGCAATCAGACAACAAAAGGAAGTCAAAGAGATACAAATAGGAAAGGAGGAAGTAAAAATTTCACTATTTGGAGATGATATGATAGTATACTTAAGTGACCCTAAAATTTCCACCAATGAACTCCTAAACCTGATAAATAACTTCAGCAAAGTGGCTTGATATAAAATCAACTCAAATAAAATAGTAGCCTTCCTCTATTCAAAGGATAAACAGGCTGAGAAAGAAATTAGGGAAATGACACCATTCACAATAGTTACAAACAATATAAAATACCTTGGAGTATATCTAACCAAGCAAGTAAAAGATCTGTATGGCAAGAACTTCAAGTCTCTGAAGAAAGAAATAGAAGAAGATCTCAGAAGATGGAAAGATCTACCATGCTCCTGGATTGGCAGGATTAATTTAGTAAAAATGGCCATCTTGCCAAAAGCAATCTATAGATTCAATGCAATCCCTGTCAAAATTCCAAATCAATTCTTCACAGAGATAGAAAAAACAATTTGCAAATTCATTTGGAATAACAAAAAAAGCCAGGATAGCGAGAACCATTCTCAACAATAAAAGAACTTCTGGGGAAATCACCATCCCTGTCTTCAAACTGTACTACAGGGCAGTAGTGATAAAAACTGCATGGTATTGGTACAGAGACAGGCAGGAAGATCAATGGAATAGAATTGAAGATCCAGAAATGAACCCACACACCTATGGTCACTCGATCTTTGACAAAGGAACTAAAACCATTCAGTGGAAAAAGACAGCATTTTCAACAAATAGTGCTGCTTCAACTGGAGGTCAACATGTAGAAGGATGCAAATGAATCCATTCTTATCCCCTTGTACAAAGCTCAAGTCCAAGTGGATAAAGGACGGTCACATAAAACCAAATACACTGAAACTAATAGAAGAGAAGGTTGGGAAGGCCCTCAAATACCTAGGCACAGGGGAAAAGTTTCTGAACAGAACACCAATGGCTTATGCTCTAAGATCAAGAATTGACAAATGGGACCTCATAAAATTGGAAAGCTTCTGTAAGGCAAAGGACATTGTCAATAAGACAAAACAGCAACCAACAGATTGGGAAAAGATCTTTACCAATCATACATCCAGAAGAGGGCTGATATCCAAGATATACAATGAACTCAAGAAATTAGACTGCAGACAACCAAATAACCCTATTAAAAAATGGGGTACAGAGCTAAAAAAAGAATTCCCAATGGAGAAAACTCTAATGGCAGAGAAGCACCTTAAAAATGCTCAACATCCTTAGTCATCAGGGAAATGCAAATCAAAACAACCCTGAGATACCACCTCACACCAGTCAGAATGGCTAACATCAAAAACTCAGGTGATAGTAGATGCTGGTAAGAATTCGAAGAAAGAGGAACACTCCTCCATTGTTGGTGGGATTGCAAGCTGGTACAGGCACTCTGGAAATCAGTCTGGCAGTTCCTCAGAAAACTGGACATAGCATTACCTGAGGATCCAACTATACTACTCCTGGGCATATACCCAGAAGATGCTCCAATGTATAACAAGGACATATGCTCCACTATGTTCATAGCATTCTTATTTATAATAGCCAGAAGCTGGAAAGAACCCAGATGCCCCGCAACAGAGGAATAGATACATAAAATGTGGTACATTTACAAAATGGAGTATTACTCAGCTATTGAAAATAATGAATTCGAGAAATTCTTATGTAAATGGATGGAACTAGAAAATATCATCTTGAGTGAGTTAACCCAATCACAAAAGAACACACATAGTATTTACTCACTGATAAGTGGATGTTAGCCCAAAAGTTTGGAATAACAAAGACTCAACTCACAGACCCCATGAAGCTCATGAAGAAGGCAGACCAAGTGGGGATGCCTCAGTCCTACTTAGAAGGAGTAACAAAGATACTCAAGGGAGCAAATATGGAAACAAAACATGGGACAGAAACTGAAAGAGGGGCCATCTGGAGAGCATTCCACCTGGGTTTCCATCCCAAGTACAGTCACCTAAGCTAGACACTGATGTGGATGGCTGTAAGTGCATGCTAACAAGCACATGATATAGCTGTCTCCTTAGAGGTCTGCCAGAGACTGACACCTTCAGAGGATGATGCTCACAGGGAACCTCTGATCTAATCAAGTGTTTCCCAATGGAGAAGCTAGAGAGAAGACTGAAAGAGCAGAAAGGGTTTGTGATCCCATGAGGAGAACAAAAATACCAACCACCAGAGCTCCCCAGGGTCTAAACCACCAGCCTGGGAGTACATAGGGAGGGACCCATGGCTCCAGTTGTATATGTAGGGGAGGATGGCCTTCTCAGGCATAGGTGGGAGAGGAGATTCTTGGTCCCATGAAGGACGAACACCAAGTTGGGAGGAATGTGAGGGTGGGGAGGTGGGAGTGATGGGAGTAGGTGGGTCACAGCCTCATAGAAGCATGAGGAGGGGGGATGAGATAGAAGGTTTCTGGGTGGTGAAGGGAAGTGGGTTAAGGGGATAAAATTTGAAATGTAAATATAATAACCAATTAAAAAAATCTAAAACTAAACAAAACAACAATATTAATAAACAAAAGAAATATTGAAGGAAAAGAATGTTATTGTTTAGCACATGAAATGCAAGTAGAAGTAATAGAAAAACACAAGATGGTAATAGAAAATCTAGGTAAGTGAATGGAAACTACAGAGGCAAGTTCACCAACAAAATACAATATATGTAAGAGAATTTCCCACATTGAAGACATGATACAAGAAATAGATACACTGGTCAAAAGAAGTATAACATCTAAAAAAATTTTGACACAAAACATCCAGGAAATCTTGAACACTAGGAAAAGCCTACACCTAAGAATAATAAGAATAAAATTAATGAAGGGAATCCTGACTCAAAGGCTCAGAAAATATTTTCAACAAAATTATAGAAGAAAAATTTCCTTACCTAAAGTAGATGCCTATAAAGGTACAAGAAGCTTATAGAAAACCAAAGAGATTAGATCAGAAAAGAAAGTCTTATCTCCACATCATAATGAAAATGCTAAATATATAAAACATAGAAATAATATGAAAAAGACCAAGATCTATTATAGTTACATTTGACCACTCTGTAGGCTTAAATTTTGCAAAATATAGTTTATTTAGAGTTCTTATATGCTTCAACCTTCCTTTTAACCCACTGACCACAGGTAGGTGAAAAAGAAAGTTAATAGTAAAAGGGAGTAGTGAACCAGTTTCAAAGTAATTGCTTGAGGTGATTCCACTCTTCCAAGTCAAAATATCAGTAGTTCAATTCAATGGCCAATACCAAACATGAATCTGTAGTGGGGCTTGATCCAAGAGTAACACCATGACTCTGCCTAATCAGTATGAGTCGGCAAAATTGCCCAGAATCAGCCAGAATACCAGGAGAAGTTTTTTGGTGCATTTCCCTCTATCAAGTGAGGACCGGTGAAGACCAGTAAGCATTGCAAGGTAAAGCAAGGCAAGATACTCCTCTCTCACTGTTTGTAGGGTCCTAGTTATATTATTTCTAAACATTATATACCTTCAAGTATTTGTTTTCAGCAAAACATCACATCACTTGACTCAACTGAGTTGTTAAATAAACCAGAAGTTTCCACTTCACATCTCAATGGAGACCTAAGACAATCTCAGAAAATGGAAAAATCTCTCAACCTCACAGATCAGTAGGATTAACATAGTAAGAATGCCATCCTGCCAAAAGCAATGTACAACTTCAAGAAAGTCCCTATCAAAATTTCAACAGAATGTTTTACATACATTGAAATGAAAATCCTAATCTTCACATGGAGAATCACCAGTATTAAAACATACCTGAACAATGAAAGAACTTCTGGGGATATCACCATTCCTGATTTCAAGCTGTTCTACTGAGCTATAGTAATACAATGGTGCATGCTGTTGTCATAGAAACAGAATATATATGCCAGAAATGCACACTAGAAAAAAGACAGCATCTTCAACAAATGGTGCTGATCTAACTGGATGTCTGCATATAGAAGAATGTAATTAGATCCATAATTACCACCTCACATAAAACTAAAATCCAAGTTGGTCAAAGGCTTCAGCATAGAACCTGACGCATGGAATCTGATAGATTAAAAAGTGGAGAATAGTCCTGAACATATTAGCAAAGGAAACAACTTGCTAGAGAAAACACTCATAGCACTGGCACTAAGATCAACAATAAGTAAATGGAACATTATGGAACTGAAAATCTTCTGTAAGGCAAAGGATACCATCAATTGGTCAAAGCAGCAGCCTACAGAATAGGAAAAGATTTTTACCAACTCCACATCCAATAGAAGTCTAAAACGCAAACTATGTAAAGTACCCAAAATCTAAGTACTACAAAACCAAGTAATTCAAAGTTTAGGTACAGATCTTTTTATTTATTTATTTATTTTATTATTTATTTTATTTTTATTTTTTTTTTTTTTTTTTTGGTTTTTCGAGACAGGGTTTCTCTGTGTAGCCCTGGCTGTCCTGGAACTCATTCTGTAGACCATGCTGGCCTCGAACTCAGAAATCCGCCTGCCTCTGCCTCCCAAGTGCTGGGATTAAAGGTGTGCACCACCACCGCCTAGCAGATCTTTTTTTTTTCATATTTTTTATTGAATATTATGTTTACATTTCAGATTTTATTCCCTCACCCCATTTCCCCCACCACCCAGGAACCCCCATCCCATCCTCCCTCCTTCCTCCACAAGGGTGTGTCCCCACCTACTCCACACTCCCACCTCCCCACCCTCGAATTTCTCCCCACTCAGTGTTCAGCCTTCATGGGACCAAGGATCTCCTCTCCTACTCATGTCTGACAAGGCCATCCTCCCCTAAGTATACAGCTGAAGTCATAGGCGCCTCTCTTTGTGCTCCCAGGCTAGTGGTTTAGACCCTGGGGAGCTCTGGTTAGTTGGCACTGTTGCTCTCCTCTTGGGGCCACCAACTCTTTCAGCTCCTTCAGTCTTTTAACTTCTCCATTCGGAACCCTTGATTAGATCAATGGGTAGCTTCGAGCATCCGCCTGCAGATATGTCAGACTCTGGCAGACCTCCGAGTAGATAGCTATATCAGGCTCCTGTCAGCATGCACTTCCTGACATCCATATTGGCGTCTATCTTTGGTGACTGCACATGGGATGGATACTAAGGTAGAGTGGTCTCCAGACGGCCCCTCCTTGACTTTCTGTCCCACACTTTGTCACTATATTTGCTCCCTTGAGCATTCTGTCACTCCTTGCAAGTAGAACCGAGATATCCACACTTGGTCTTCCTTCTTCATGAGCTTCATGTGGTCAGTTAGTTGAATCTTGGCTATTTCAATCTTTTGGGCTAATATCTGCATATCAGTGAGTAAATACCATTTGTGTTCTTTTGTGATTGGGTTACCTCACTCAGGATGATATTTTCTAGTTCCATCCATTTACATAAGAATTTCTCGAATTCATTACTTTTAATGGCTGAGTAGTACTCCATTGTGTAAATGTACCACATTTTTTGTATCCATTCCTCTGTTGAATGGACATCTGGGTTCTTTCCAGCTTCTGACTATTATAAATAAGGGTGCTATGAACATAGTGGAGCATATATCCTTGTTATATGTTGGAGCATCTTCTGGGTATATGCCCAGGAGTGATATAGCTGGGTCCTCAGGAAATGCTATGTCCAATTTTCTGAGGAACTGCCAGACTGATTTCCAGAGTGGTTGTACCAGCTTGCATTCCCACCAACAGTGGAGGAATGTTCCTCTTTCTCCACAGCCTCGCCAGCATCTACCATCACTTGAATTTTTGATCTTAGCCATTCTGACTGGTGTGAGGTGGTATCTCAGAGTTGTTTTGATTTGCATTTCGCTGATGACTAAGGATGTTGAGCATTTCTTAAGGTGCTTCTCTACCATTTGAATTTCCTCAGTTGAGAATTCTTTGTTTAGCTCTGTACCAGATTTTTAATAGGATTATTTGGTTGTCTGCAGTCTAATTTCTTGAGTTCTTTGTATATATTGGATATTAGCCATCTATCAGATCTAGGATCAATAATGATCTTTTCCCAATCTGGGTATAGTAGTCTGGGCTGACATTTGTGTTCTCTTAGGGTCTGTATAATATCAGTCCAGGATCTTCTGGCTTTTATAGTCTCTGGTGAGAAGTCTGGTGTAATTCTTATAGGTCTGCCTTTATATGTTACTTTGCTTTTTTCCCTTACTGCTTTTAGTATCTTCTCTTTGTTTTGTATATTTGATGTTTTGATTATTATGTGACAGGAGGTATTTCTCTTTTGGTCTAGTCTATTTGGACTTCTGTAGGCTTCTTGTGTATTTAAGGACATCTCTTTCTTTAGGTTAGGGAAGTTTTCCTCTATAATTTTGTTGAAGATATTTACTGGCCCTTTAAGTTGGGAGTCTTTACGCTCATCTATACCTATTATCCTTAGGTTTGATCTTCTCATTATGTCCTGGATTTCCTGGATGTTTTGTGTTAGGAGCTTTTTGCATTTTGCATTTTCTTTGACAGTTGTGTCAATGTTTTCCATGGTATCTTCTGCACCTGAGATTCTCTCTTCTATCTCCTGTATTCTGTTGGTGATGCTTGTGTCTGTGACTCTTGATCTTTTTCCTAGGTTTTCTATCTCTAGGGTAGTCTCCCTTTGAGATTTCTTTATTGTTTCTACTTTCATTTTTAGATCCTGAATGGTTTTGTGTAATAACTTCACCTGTTTGGTTGTGTTTTCTTGCATTTCTTTAAGGGCTTCTACCTATTTACCTGTGTTCTCCTCAAATTCTTTGAGAGTGTTGTTTATGTTCTTTTTAAAGTCCACTATCATCATCATGAGAAGTGATTTTAATTCTGAATCTTGCTTTTCTGGTGTGATGTGGTGTTCAGGACTTGCTAAGGTGGGAGAACTGGGTTCTGTTGATGCCAAGTAACTTTGGTTTCTGTTGTTTACATTCTTATGCTTGCCTTTCGCCATTTGGTTAACTCTAGTGCTACCTGCACTCTCTGGTTCTGACTGGATCCTG
The DNA here is from genome assembly GCA_030674055.1 of Rhabdomys pumilio. Lineage (NCBI taxonomy): Eukaryota > Metazoa > Chordata > Mammalia > Rodentia > Muridae > Rhabdomys > Rhabdomys pumilio. The sequence continues at coordinate 88,364,249 of JANHMN010000006.1, forward strand.
CCTTTCCAGTTATCTTGGTTGTGTCAGAACTCCTTAGGGTCCGGATGTCTCTGTGATCCTGAGCTCCAGCTGTTCTGGATACAGTGGCTCCTGTAGGATATCTCAGGATATGGTGTCTCCGTGGTAGTAGACCAGCTAGGTGTTTGCTGCTCTGAGTGTAGTCACTCCTCTAGGATGTCTCAGGATATGGTGTCTGCTGCTCTGAGTTCAGTGACTCCTCTAGAATGCCTCTAGATATGGTGTTTCCTGCTCTGAGGTCAGTGGCCTCTCTAGGCTGTCTCCAGACATGGTTTCCACACAGGAGCAGACCAGTTGCGTGTCTGCTCCAGCCACCGGGATCCAAGTGAAGGGTGAAAGGGGAGTGGTATTCCACAGGGGTGGTGCCCTGGGGGCTCCCTGCTGCCAGTTGTGCCTCTGGGGAGTAGGGCAGTGGGCAAGTGCTCCTACTTGCAGCTCTGAGGGCAGTGGCCTCTCTAGGATGTCTCTGGCCGTGGTTTCCACAGAGGAGCAGACCAGCTGGGTGTCTGCTCCAGCCACCAGGTTCTGTGTGAGGGGCAGGAGGAACTTATACTAAGAAATTTATACTAAGGGAATCTCAGATGGCTGGGAAACATCTTTTTAAAATGTAAATCTTTAGCCACCAGAAAAATGTACATTAAAACTATTCTGAGAGTTCATCTTGTGCCTATCAAAATGACTAAGATAATAAATAGAGCAATGCTCTCCTTGGAACCATATGTACAGATAGCAGTAATAGAGTAAATCTGTATTCCATGGTATTTCCACCTGCAGATATCCATCAACTAATATTTTCAGCTTTTATTATAAAAGATTACTGGGCTAAGACTTGGCTCTATTTCCCCACATTTAATTGTAAGTAACCTTGAGAAACTAAGAATAGCCACTTTATTATAAGAGATTTTATGATTTCTTCAGGACCTACAAGCACATGGAAGCAATATTAATGCTGAAAAATAATGACTCCAAAAGGATGAATGCACAAACTAAATTACTAAGTGTATCTTTTAATTTTTTTGGTCTAAAATTGTTTATGTCCAATATCAGAACAATAGATGTCTCAGTAAAAACTATTGTCAGACAACTACATTTCTGACCAACTGTTTCTAAACAAATTAGAAACTCACTCTTGTCTTTGAAGAATCCAAAGCAGCATATTATTTTACAATCACATATTTGATTTTGGCAAACATACTCTAGAAATAATTGTCAAATGTTAGGTTTAAAGATAACTACCTGCATATAGCAGCAAATATTTGGTTTAGTTTTAATCCTTCTTCCAAAACAAACAAAGAAAACACACACACACACACACACACACACACACACACACACACACACACACTGGGCTAGGGATTGGGAGAGAGAATTCTACTAAAAAATAAAAATAAACAATAGACAAAACATAAAACATAAATATATGAGTTACTTCCTTCATCATTATTTCAATTAAAATCTCAATTGCCTAATGAATTTTTTGAGGTCATTGTTTGACTAAAATACAAACTCATAACAGTTATTTGGAGAAGCAGACAAAACAAGCAATAAATGTGTAGTAACTGTCTTTCTGTTGGACCCCATTTCAGCCCTGGTTTGAACCTTGTGGACAAACCCAAGCCTGTCTCGAGTTTCTGCAGTCTTGTAGGACAGCATAAGTCTGGCTCAAGTTTTGAGACCTGTCTCAGTCACTTCCATATTGGGGTGACTCAACAAGACCTGTTTGGCCCTGCCTCTGGCCCACGGTTTACCTTTTTATAGAGATCAACAATATTTAGTGACAAAATTACTTCAGTACAATGAATAAATAGTCATAAAGCCATGTTCTTTCATAGTTAGCTTCCCTATCATATTGTGATTAGCATTTATTTGGCTGTGTTTGATTTTGAAGTGTTGTAATAGTGAGCTTTGACTGCAATTATTCACATCATGTTCATAACATACACATATAATGATAACACTAAATGTAGAAACAAAATTATTATAAGTAAAATGAAAGATAACATTTTGAAAATTGCAGCTCTGAGTAGAACATGAATATTGCATGAGTATTTTGAATGATCTATTATAATGGGTACTTGAAGGACAAACAGTAAGTAAGTCTCTAAGAACTTTAGGTCTAACATGCAAAGAGATTAGAATTTGTCATTCTACCAACCACTAACAAAATAATAAAAAAGCTGAAGTTAACAACTTTTTTTAAAAAGGGATACAAAGAAGAAATATTTCCTGATAACTTTTATAAAAGCATCAATCTATAATTCTACATTCAGCAATCCTGAAAATCAGAAATACTTCCAAACATAACAGAATGTATTTATTGTATTTTCCAAAGTAGACAATGCATTTTCTTCTTCTTCTTTTTTTAACATAACTCACTACATATATGAAGAAAAAGAATAAGGTAACACAGGAAAAAATAGCCTTTTCCACACATCAAAAATAGCATATATATATATATATATATATATATATATATATATATATATATGCGCAAAGTAGTTATAGTAATAATTGTGTGACTACAACAGTATACAGATTATATCCTATAAAAAATTACAGTATTGTCATGGATGAGGAAGGCAGACCTCAACAAACTGTTTTGAACTATCCATAAAGCAGTGTAGTATGGCAGGGAAGTGTGCCTAGATTGGGTGGAAATACATATTCAAAAGCCAGATTAGCTACAAGGATTGAATTACATGAAATATACCACATTTTTTTGCACTGACTAATAGTTTATATACTTATGTGCTTATTTCCAGTCTTAGACAAGGTAAGAAGCACATTTAAGGGACTAGGGATACAAATTTGCTCAATTTGAAGAAGATCCTCAATTAGCACCACAAAATAAAACAAAAATGTATTCCAGAACACAGCCACATGAATATTGAAGTCACTTCTGAAAGTCAGTTAGGGGGAACTTTGGGGTTGGGAAGTGGTTTAGTCAATAAAGTTATTGTCACTGAAGCATGTCAATGTGATTTAGAAGCACCTGTTTTCATGGGAAAAATAGTATAGCAACATATTGTATAATATTAGCAATGAGAAACTGAGAAAGATCTCCTGGACTACCTTGTCAGCTAATTTAGTGAAGTCAGCAAGCTCAAGCCTCAGTGAGGAATCTGTCTGAAAAAAAAATAAGGTTTAAAATAATGGAAACAGACACCTGACATCAACATCTGGCCTCCATGTGTACATGCAAATATGTAACATGTCCACAATATATGCATATACACACAGAGTAAAGAAAAAAGGGTCTTTTGCTCCCATAAAATGTCAATACAGATAAACGAGTTAATGAATTGGAAAGTATGATACTTGGTTTCATATTGCTCATTTACATGGAAATGAACTGGGTACTGTGAGCAGCAATTCTTTCTGCCTTTCTAGACTTGGAAACAGTCGACTAACAGAAAGTCTTCTATGAACACAGCAATTTTCATCCATATTTCATTGTAAAGTTGAAACACACAATGAGGAAACTCAGAAACTATAATACACAAAAGACCCAATCAAAATGAAAGCAGGTCATCACAGAACAGGTTAGCTGCCCTCCTGCCCAAGAAATTCTCCACACATTCTGTTCACTCCCCCAAAGACCCAAAACACTGCCATCCCTCAGTTGTCGGCCCCCCTTCAGTACCCTGTCCCCATCTGTAGCAAACATCTCCTGCTAAGGTGCAGTTCATGACAACAAGAAAAACATGTAGGTGGATTCTGGCAAAGTTCTTCCTGTTGTATCAAAGACCACACTGCCCACCAGGACCTCAGGTATGCTGCTCACCTACAGCCCTCTTCCATTCTTTAATTGCTCCCCCACACACAGTATCCCCAATTTCTCCAGCCCTCCTGTTCTCCTAACTGAAGTTAGGAGTCTCAGCTCCCAATTGTAGACTCCTTGTTGGACCAGAGGCCATACAGGTTTTCAGAACTCATGACCACATAGACCAGAAGATCAGAGAGGAAACTAAACCAAGATACAAGACACCCACCCAACAAAGACAAACTTATATTTCTGCACCTAGAGTATCAACACCCCAACTCAAATGTTTAGACACCAGCACAAGAACACAATAACAGCCAGGCCAATAGGTCAACCCTGGTGCCCAACTACCCGTCTGCAGAAAGCTCTGAAAATTTCAAAATCACTTAACCACAAGAAACATCTTAAATCAAACTTTATGAAAATAATAGAGGTCTACAAGGATAAATGAATAAATCCCTTAAAGAAAGTCAGGCAACAAACAAACATATGAAGGAAGCAAATAAAACTGTTGCAGATCTAAAAATGTAAATACATACAAGAAAGAAAATAAAAACCGAGCGAAGATGGGAAATAAAATCTCTAAGTAAGTGAATGGGATCTATAGATACAAACATCAGCAACACAATATAAGAAGTAGAAAATAAAATCTCAGGGGTTGACGACATGATGGAAGAAATGGATATATCAATCAAAAATGTCAAATCTAAAAATGTGACTAACACAAAACATCTAGGAAATCCTGCACACTATGAAAAGGCCAAACATAAGAATAATAGGACTAGCAGAAGGAAAAGTACATCAAGTTCAGAGGCCCAGAAAATGGTTTTATCAAAATAGTAGAAGAATTTGTTTTCTAACTAACTAAAGGAGATGTCTATAAAGGTACAAAAAGCACAGAGAACATCAAATACATGGGTCCCCTTTCCACATAATGAAACCACCTAATATGTAGAACAATAACAACATCAAAAGAATATTAAAAGCTGCAAGGGAAAAAGAACTAATAACATATAAAGGTAGACAGATTAGAGTTATACCCAACTTCTCAGTGGAAACTCTAAAAGACAAAAGGTTATAGGTAGATGTTCTACAGTCTTTAGGACACCGCAGAAGCCAGCTCAGATGACTAAAGCTGACAGAACATTCAATCACCATACATGGAGAAATACAAAATATTCCATAAAATGTCAAATTCAAATACTATTCATCTACTAATCCAGCCCTACAGAAGACACTAGGAAGAAAACTCCAACCCTCCACCCAATAAGTTTAATGACACCTGCACAAACACAGAAAATAATTTCACAACAATACAACCAAAATGAGGGTAGCACACACGCACACAGACACACACAGACACACACAGACACACAGACACACACATACCATTAATATCACTCTAGTACCACCAACAACAGCCACAAAATAACAGGAATTAACAATGCTTGGTGACTGATGTCTTTCAATATCAATGGACTTAATTACCTAATAAAGAGACACAAACTAACAGAATGCATATTAAAACAGGATCCATTCTTGTGCTGCACATCAAAAATCAAACAAAAACAAAACCAACAACAACAAACACCTTAACATCAAAGACAGACATTACTTTTGAAAGATTTGAAAAGAAATTTTAGAAGCAATTTAATTCCAACCTACAAAGCCATTCTAGTATCTACTGAAATAAACTTCAAACCAAAATTACTTAAAAGAGACAAAGAAGAACACTTCAAACTTATTAACAGAAAAATATCAACATGTTAATGTTGCTTTTATTGCCCTACCTTGGGCACCAGATCTAATTATATGAGACTTAATGCTGAATAAACTCAGTTTTTCTAGTTATTTCTGAACTCTGGCTTGCCTGCTTAATTTAGCAGTTATGTTCCAAACTCCTCTCTAAGCTGACTGATTCACTCTCACTTCTTCTGGCTTCTGAATAAATTGCTCTGCTTGGCCTCAAACTAACTCTGGCAATATGTTCTAATTTTCTGACGCCTTCTCATTCTCACTTCACAGGCAACTTGTCTCTAAAACTGCTCCAATAAAAATATCACTTCTCTCTCTTTTAAATCACATGGACCTAAAACGTTTTTGGATGTGATCCTTTGCCAGAGTAGCCATGATCTTGGATTAAAATTTCTCTATATCAAACAGGATGACATTTTAATTCTTAGCATCTGTGACCCAAACACAAAGGCTCCCATGTTTGTGAAACAAACATTGCTAAACTTAAATCACATATTGACCCTCACACATTTATATTGAAAAATTTCAGTACCCCACTGTCATCAATAGTCAGACCATATAAACAAAAACTAAATAGGGACATACTGGAGCTAAGAGACATTATGAAACAAAGGACATAACAGGTAGCGACAGAGTATTTTAACATAACACAAAAGAAATAATATTTTTCCAGCACATTGGGAGACTTTATGCAAAAATTAAACATATAATTAGGCACAAAGCAAGTTTCAACAGATACAAGAGATTTGAAATTCTGAATTGTATCAGACTCTCAAACTCATGGGACAAAATGAAAGCTGTGTTAAGAAAAAATTCTATAGCACTAAGTGCCTACATAAAAAAAATTGGAGAGATAGCCTACTAACAACTCAACAGCACCCTGAAAGCTCTGGAAAATAGGAAGTAAGCACACAAAATATCAAACAGAGAGCTGAAAATGTTCACGTAGGAACAAAGGGAAAAATACAAAGAATCAATGAAACAAGTTGATTCTTAGACAAAATCAACAGGATAGGCAAACATTTATCCAAAATAATTAAAAATTAGTGAGAGAATATTCAAATTAGTAAAATTACAAATGACTATAATGAGAATACTGACATAAAAACGGACAAGTTTAGCAATAGAATTGTTCTACCAGGCACAACAAGTTTTATTTAATAAAAAATCGTGTGTGATTAAAGAGTTCTAAAAGCCAACTTAATCCTGTAAATTCAACATGAGGTATAATATTTTCTGGATGAAAAAGGAAATGAGAAATAGAGAAAATGTGGTTTATTACTGGGAATCTCAATTCTCAAGCTCCTCCAAATCAGGCTATATCTTGACTATTGTATTCAGCTGAAGTGTTGGTGACAAGTGAGAGCTTGTTCACTGAAGATGGTGATACAGTCTCTGAAAACATCACACATGCTCGAGAGCATTAGAAAATGATATTTATGCTAAGGAAGAAGTCATTTGGAGCTGTACTGATCGCTCAACATAAAAACTGAGAATGGTTGAGGCTGTTCACAGTTACTCAGGAAAAAAAGACATGATTTAGACAGACAAACCCTCAGCACAGCATGAGGATGAAGCTGAGTACATTACCTCACAGAAATACTTTCCTTTTTTGATAGAAAGAAGCATAAAAGTCCTTAAATAGCAGTCCACAAATTAAGCTTATATAATAATGTTGCTGAAGTGTAATTTTTTTTTAAATCTCAAAGAAAATGTAAATAAGGTTGCCATTTTGGGACACTTTTAGTCTATTACAAGTAATTTAATTAACTTGGTGACTTGAATATTTGTAATTGTTTTCCTTTTGAATTTAACATTGAATTACTTTATTTGCCTGCTTTGTTTTTATTTTTTTGTTTTTTGTTTTGTTTGATTTATTCTGTTTTGTTTTGTTTTGTTTTGTTTTGTTTTGTTTTGTTTTATTGACACAAGGTCTCACTATGTAGCCCTGGCTGTTCTGGAACTCACTATGTATACTCAGCTGGCCTTCAACTCACAGAGATTATTGTGATTCTGCCTCTTCAATACTGGGATCAAAGTGAGATCCAGCTGAGCCATTTGTATCTTTAGTAAGGTTTCCTTTTACCTATAAAAGTTATGTTCAGAATCATGTGAAGAGTGTAGAGCTGACTTTTCTTTTTTATAGTCTATTCAATATGTGCATTATGTACTAGAGCCAGAAGAAAGTGACAGGTCAGGTTAACTACAGTATATCATAACCCACTCAGGACATATTTGATTTTATGCTTCACCATGGAAAAAGCCAGGAACAGGGCATAAATAACACCTTCACTTAATTTTATTGTTTGCTTATGAGTTTCTTATCATTATTTTCATGTTCACTGAACTCAATCTCCCGTATCTTGAAATGTTCCAAGAACAAAACTTAGAATAAGATTTCTATTCTTTTTCAAGAAAAATGACTAGCACAACAAAAACCTCATAGAATTTCCACACTTAAACGTGGAACATTCTAGCATGTCCTTTCTACATGTTCCCAGGGAGCTTTACCAGAAATATGATATTTACGATGAAATGAATCCATATACAGTTGAAAGATGATAGAAGAAATGCAGACATTGTGTTGACGAGCTGCCACTCCACTATTCAGAACCCGCTCCACATGGATATGTTAGACATCATTCTTGACCCAGTATGATCCTATCATTTGTATCTTCCTGCTTTTCTTTTTAAAGAACTAATTGTTCTCTATTTAATGATTCCATACAAAATATTTATACTTTAAAAATTTTAACTTTGAGGTCAATAAAGGGATTTGACCTTGTTAGTATGTGGGTGAAAATCATATATAATTACATATATGAAAAGTTTGTTGTGAGGCCTTGTTCAGTGTAAGCATTTGCTAATCAGAAATGAAATAAGTAAACAACTCTCTTCCAGTGTAAGAGTTCCTACAATGCACTGAAGTCTGATGGAAGCTTATTAACAACAGATGTCATGTTTATCATTATATCCCTAGTACCCAGCACAAATGAGCAGCCAGGAAAAAGGGCCTCTTGAGTCTATTAGGAGAAATGGTCATTTGTCTAAATAAAGTGTTGGAGGACTGAGACAGCAATTAAAAACACTGTTGCCTCTTGCAGATGACCTGGGTTCAATATTCAGGAGTTACATGACAGCTCACAACCATCTGTAACTTTAGTTTCAAGGGATCAAAAAAATTTTTATGTTTCTAGGGTACAAGATACATATGTGATATAAACATACTTGCAGGAAAAAGATCTATACACAGAAAGTAAAATTAAGGTTAAAAATGAATAGATGAAAAGTTATCAAGTATAATGCAGTCAGCAACTCAGCTGATAATAGTATTTCTATGAAAGCCAAAAGAAGGCTGAGAGTTTATACTTACATTTCCAGTTCTTGCATGGAATATGATTCTCATGGAGCTGATTCCTTAGACCAATATCAGTAGACTATGTTGCTACTAACACAGAACATTGTAAAACGCTTTTAAAATTTAATTTTCTGGTTTTCTCAATTTTAAAGTATGGATATCATCTTGGTACTTTAAAATGTTAAAGTAATAACCGAATACAGTGACATACACCTATAATATCAAAATGGCTAACACAGGAGAAATGCTGGGAGTAAACTTTAGTTATTGTCTGTTGTGGTTTTGGTTTAAACATCAACAACGAAATGATAACCCAGAGAAAAGCTGATATGCAGCTAGTGATAGTACATGTGGAGGTTCTGGAAACTTCAAGAAGTAAGATGGTTGTAAATTCTAGAGGAATTATGTCTCAAGGAATAGATTTGGGAGGATATATATTGTCCTTGGCTCTACCAATCACATTATTTGCTCCCTGGTTGGCCTTGAGATTAACAGGAAGTTAACAGCTCTCATCTGCCTCAGGGCACTAGCTCCCTAAGGATCTGTCCAAATACATGAAACCAAATAAACCATAGAGGGATCTCAATGAAACTGTGTGTCAAGATGTAACCTCCCTATGTTAGATATTTTGCTTATTAAAATAAAAAGAAATTAATACCATGTCCTATAGAAACCCACAATTTAATTAAAAAGACAAAGACAAACACACACACACACACACACACACACACACACACACACACACACACA
>JANHMN010000006.1:88373902-88403426 GCA_030674055.1 Rhabdomys pumilio
ACACACACACACACACACACACACACACACACACACACACACACACATCCATACAGTACTGTGGTGAATGTTACAAGATTACACCAAAGCTAAAAATGTGCTCCCCCATCCACTACCCACTCCTGCCTCCTCATCCTGGCATTCCCTATACTGGAACATTGAGCCCTCACAGGAACAAGGCCTCACCTCCCACTGGTGCTCAATAAGGCCATCCTCTGCTACATATGCAGCTGGAGCCATGGGTCCCTCCATGTGTACTCTTTAGTTGGTGGTTTAGTCCCTGGGAGCTCTAAGGATCTGGTTGGTTGATATTATTGTTCTTGCTATGGGATTTCAAACCCCTTCAGCTCCATCAGTCCTTTCTCTAACTCCTTCACTGGGAACCCTATTGGGGACCCCGTGCTCAGTCCAATGGTTGACTGCAAGCATCCTCTCTGTATTTGTCAGTCTCTGGCAGAGTCTTCTAGGAGACAGATATGTCAGGCTCCTGTCAGCAAGCACTTCTTGGCATCTGCAATAGTATCTGGGTTTGGTGTCTGTATATGGGATGGATCCCAGGTAGGCCCATCTCTGGATGTTATCATGTGAATTCTCATACATTGAATTAAAATAATCATTATGGATTTTAAAATCATGTAATATTTTCCTCATAGTTGCAGAATGGATGCTATCTGATGTCAGGAATAAAATAATGACACATGTTTGACATGCTTGACTGAAAAATATGAAGACAGAAGCAAATGGGTGACAAATGTGGCTGGTCAAGTAAATACCTTGACTTCTTTCAAGGGTCTACAATCATATACCAATCAGCATTACTAATAAGTCTGATATATTTCACAGGCTGACTGTAAATTGCAAGAAACACATAAGGCAAATGTCATAAGAGTCATGGAAAGCAATATTTCTTTTAAATTTTGATTTTAGAAAATACTGAAATCTGCAATAAATATGTTTCAGACAACAAAATTTTACTGAAGACAAAGTGAACTAAGTTATATTGGGAATGTATACAAGTCAGGAGGACTCAACAGGCTATGAAACAAGATAAATCAAGCTAACCTGCACTCTAAACGTGCTACAATACAGCAGAGTTACGTTTACATGAGGGTAAAAATGGGATTGTTTTTGACAAGACCATTTGAAAACAAACAGCAACACAGCAAAGATAAGGTTTTTTTCTATTCAATTTTGGTAAAGTGAGAAAAATAATACCTTTGTATCTTTGAGGGAAATTATAGAAAACAATTAAGAAACATTAGAATTTTCTATAAAGTTTTGTAACAGGTTATAAAACATTTTAAGTTATCCCAATCTTTTAGACAGAGCAGACAGAACTTTGGTGGAAAGGTTTTTTAAATTACTATAATTTGCCAGTATTTAAAGAACCAATCACTTACATGTGACATTTAAAAAGATATTTAGCTTGTATCTAAGTAAACGGATATAAATTCATACTGATAATAAAGCAAGAAACAACTTCACACATTTTGTGTTTATTATGACTTTTGTATATTTATATTCTCTTTCCCAAATTCATTTTAAATTTTATAAGAATTTTATAAAGCCTACAGCACTTGCATCTTGCAAAAAAAAAATGTTGAAAACATGTTGGCTGATATTACATCAGAATAATCTACTAAAGTTTATTTCAGGTCATATACTGTAGCATAGACTCGCAGATCCAAATGCTAACTTTAATGAAGATACTACTTCTACCATATGGGAAAGCTCTCTTAGATTAGCTTTAATTTTCTCATATAAATTTTAGAAGCTTTAAGAAGCTCATAAGAATATCTTTGCTCCTTTTGGAAACAAGATCATAGTTTGTCAAAATTATAGAAAATAGTTCATGTCAAATACACATAAGAGGTAGAAGACTGTGATAGTACCCATCTCATAGAATTTTTAAAGGAAGTAAATTAAAATGTATATATGTTGAAAAGTTTGGTAAGCCCTCAACAAGCGCATATTGCAATCATTAATCACTGTCAACTTCAAACTCATCATATTTGAAAGATGCAAATGAGTTATCATGGTACTTGTCAGGATGTGTATTGCATTGTTATCATGATTTATTCAAATAATCAAAATTTTAAGATAAAACTTAAAAGGTCTAGTCACTAAAATAATCTTTTAAAATAGATCTAATGTATATATTTTAATCCCACTTTTAAAGTAAATTCTTTTGCCATTTAATCGCAACAAACTGCAAAATTCTTCTTAATAACTGTGGTGTTTTGTTGCATTTTACAGCTGCTTTCTTCCTGACAAGTCTTTAGGACACATCCTTTCTCCTACAGTCAGTCAATTCTATTCAATAAGAAGAAAATTGTGATTTTTATTATCATCTCTTACTGGATAAACCATGTTCAGAAATATGGAAGTTAAGTTTAAGTTACATGAAAGTACTCCTCTTTCTCCACATCCTTGCCAGCATCTGCTGTCCCCTGAGTTTTTGATCTTAGCAATTCTGACTGGTGTGAGGTGGAATCTCACACTCCTTCATTGTTGGTGGAATTGATGATCTGGAAAGCAGCCTGGCGGATCCTCAGAAAATTGGATATAGTATTACCTAAGGATCCAGCTATACCACTCCTGGGCATATACCCATAAGATGCTCCAACATATAATAAGGGTACATGCTCCACTAAGTTCATAGCAGCCTTATATACAATAGCTAGAAGCTGGAAAAAATCAGATGTCCTCCAACACAGGAATGGATACAGAAAATGTGGTACATTTACACAATGGAGTACTACACAGCTATTAAACACAATGAATTCATGAAATTCTTAGGCAAATGGATAGAACTATAAAATATCATCCTGAGTGAGGTAACCCAATCACAAAAGAACACACATGGTATGTACTCACTAATAAGTGGATATTAGGCCAAATGCTAGGAATACCCAACATAGAAGTCATAGACCACATGAAGCTCAAGAAGGAAGGCCAAAGTGTGAATGTTCCAGTCTCTCTTAGAAAGGGGAACAAAATACTCAGAGAATCAAATACATAGACAAAGGATGAAGCATAAACTGAAGGAAAGGCCATTCAAAGACTGCCCTACCTGGGGATTCATCCCATATACAGTCACTAAACCCCGACACTATTAATGATGCCAAGAAGTGCTTGCTGACAGGAGCCTGATATAGCTGTCTCCCGAGAGGCTCTGCCAGAGCCTGACAAATACAGAGTTGGATGCTCACTGAGCATTGGGTCCCTAATGGGGTCCCCAATAAAGGAGTTAGAAAAAGAACTGTAGGAGCTGAAGGAGTTTGCAACCCCATAGGAAGAACAATAATATCAACCAACCAGACCCCCTACAGCTTCCAGGGACTAAACCACCAACCAAGTGGTAGACATGGAGAAACCCATGGCTCTAGCCACATATGTAGTAGAGGATGGCCTTGTTGGACATCAATGGGAGGAGAAGCCCTTGGTCCTGTGAAGACTTGATGCCCCAGTGTAGGGAAATTTGAGGGTGGGGAAACACCTTCACAAAAGCAGGGGAGGGAGGATGAGATAGGTAGAGGGGGAACTGGGAAAAGGATAACATTTAAAATGTAAATAAAGAAAATATCCAATAAATATCCAATAAAACAAAGCAAAACAAAACAAACAACAAAAAAAGTATAAAACCATGAATCAAATATCCCCAAATAAATATTTTGCCTATTGTGTATGTGAAAAAAAGTTACATGAAAGTATATTATTAAAATTTTGGTTAATTCTAGTGGAAGAAAGACAGAATGAAATACTAGATCATTTCAATCCAGCTTTGAGAAAAATGAATACGCTGATAATTAAATATCTTATAGCAAAAAGAGTATTTCTACAAGTGTGATAATAGTTTATAGATATATTCCCCTGCCCACTGAGTCCAGTTAGGGACAGACAGCTGCCCTGAGACTCCTGATGCACTTTTAGAATTCCATTGTCCTGCTCCCTTTCCATCCATCTCCCTAAACTAATCCTCTACCTGTCATGTCCCCAGGAGCACACTCAGCAGCTGGGGCAGTTACAATGCACCCTGAGTTCTACTATTCAGCACAAAGCTAAGTACAAGGCTTACCGTACCAGGAACACCGAGGTTAGCCCAAACCCCATCCCTGCTACATCGAGAAGATCCTAGAACAATCAGAGGGCTTAAAGGCCAGCATATGAACATATTCAGAGCTTTAGAGCACAGCTATTCTTACTACAGCAAGCCCTGGATATGCTAACAAAACTGGAGCACAATAAAATTAGTTTAAATCCAATCTCCTAAAAATAATAAAAGCTATTAAAGAAAAATTATTTTAAAAAACCTTTAAGAAATACAGGAAAATAAAATCAAACCGGTAGAGGCTTTTAAAGAGGAAACAAATAAATACCTTAAACAAATATAGGAAAATTCAATTAAAAAGGTTAAAAATGTAAATAAAACTGTTCAAGACCTGAAAATGGAAATAGAAGCAGTACAGAAAAACAGAAACTCAGGGAATTCTGGCAATGGAAAACCTAGGGAAGAAAACAAAAATAACAAACACAAGCATCACCAACAGAATACAAGAGATGGGACAGAGAATCACAGGCATAGAAGCTATGATAAAAGAATTCATATATCAATTCTTGATATATCAGTCAAAGAAAGTGTTAAATCTTAAAAAAAATGTGTTATGAGACAAAAACATCCAAGAAATCTTGGATACTATGATGAGACCTAACTTAAGAAGAAGAGTAGAAGAATGTGAATAGTCTGAGCTCCAAGCACCAGAAAATATTTTCAACAAAATTATGGAGGAAACCTTTCCCTTCCCAACCTCAAAAAAAAAAGATACATCTAAACATACAAAAATCTTAGAGAACACCAATTAGATTGGACTACAAAAAAATTCCTCTTGTCACATGATAATCAAAATACTAAATCTACAGAACAAAGAAAGAATATTAAAATCTTGAAAGGGGAAAAGGCCAAGTAACATACAAAGGAAGAATAAGAATTATACCCAACTTCTCAACAGAGACTCTTTAAGCTAGAAAGGACCTGCACAGATCTCTTGCAGCGTCTTTAAAAAATCACAGATGCCAACCTAAACTACTATACACAGCAAAACTCTCAATAACAATAGATAAATAAAAAAATATTTCAAGATAAAAACCAAACTTAAAAAAATTGCTGGTGGAATTGCAAACTGATACAACCACTCTGGAAATCAATTTGGTGGTTTCTCAGAAAATTGGAAATAGTTCTACCTGAGGACCCAGCTATACTGCTCCTGGGGATATACCCAAGAGATGGTCCATAAAATCATAAGGACACATGTTCCACTATGTTCCTAGCACCGTTATTTGTAATAGCCAGAAACTAGAAGCCAGAAACTAGAAGCAACGCAGATGTCTCTCAACCAAAGAATGAATACAGAAAATGCAGTCCATTTCCACAATGCGATACCATTCTCCTATTAAAAACAAGGGCATCATGAAGGCAAATGGATGGGACATGAGAATAACATTCTGAGTGAGGTAACACAGAGACAGAAAATACATATAGTTTGTACTCACTTATAAGTGAAAATTAGCCATAAAGGGCAGAATAAACATGCTACAATCCACAGACCTGAAGAAACTATATAATAAAGAGGTTCTAAGGGAGGATGTAAGAATCTCACTCAGAGGGGGAAACTAAATATTTATTAGTGGTAGATGAAGAAAGGGAACTGGGTAGGAGAGGTGGGGAGGAGGCAAAAGGAGATAGCTCTGAGTACCTCCAAAAAGAAACTGGAGAGAGCATACAGTAACAGCTGAAGAGCACACCTGAAAGCTCTAGAAAAAAAAAAGAAGGAAGTAAATACACCCAAGAGGAGTAGACAGGAGGAAATAATCAAATTCAGGGCTAAAATCAACCAAGTAGAAAAAAAAAAAAAAGAACTAAACAAAGAATCAACAAACCAGGAGCTGTTTCTTTGAGAAAATATTTCTTTCTTTCCTTCTTTCCTTCTTTTCATTTTTCCTTCCTTCCTTCCTTCCTTCCTTCCTTCCTTCTCTCTCTCTCTCTCTCTCTCTCTCTCTCTCTCTCTCTCTCTCTTTCTTTTGTTATATCTTTGGTGTTTTTCTATCAAATATAGTCTAACAGGAGTCAAACTGAAAAAGGAAACTTCAGTTGAGAAAATTTCTCAATCAGACTGTCTAGTAGGCAAAAGGTCATTGAGTATTTTCTTGTCTGATGATTTACTATTGCAAGTGCCATCCCTGAACAGCTGGAATAAGAAATCATCTGTATAAAATAGTAATTCTATTCCATCATGACCTCTTCTTCAGTGCCTGCCTCCAAGTTCATGCTTGATTTCCTGATTACCATTCATAATGTACTGTAAGATATAAGATGAAATAAACTTCTCTCAAAAAAATGTGCAATGTCATTAACTATCAGGAAAATGTGAATTAAAATGAAATACTATATTCTATAGGAAGACTTTTATTCAGAAGACTGACAATGTCAACAATAGTTGGGAATTGCCATAACTTTCATGGGAAACAATTAGTGATTATTTTAAGAACCTAAACTTATGTTTTGAATGTGACAATGTAGTTTCTTTTCTATCAGTCACCAAAGAGAAACAGCAAAATGCCCCTGCAAACTTTTGTATGTGGACAGTCACTGTAATATATGTAATATGTAATATTACTCATAATAGCCCAACCCAAAAATCAAGAACGTGAATTGATAAACAATAGGCACTGTTTAATATGCACATATCTTTACCATGGAAGTGTTTTCAGTAACAGAAAGGAACAGGTTACTGATACATGATATGGTATGTACAAAACCAAGCAAGTTGTATGGATACAATGACAAGAAATACCTACGATATTCAAATTTATAAACATGAAAGTCAGCGAGCAAGTGGTAGTGGAGGCAGAGGTTGGCCATTAATAAAACCAGTAATCTTTTGTTAGATAAAGGTCTCTAATAATGAGTCCTTGTGAGTTAAGATTCAAGTGTACACTTACTAAATATCTTTGCACTATATGCTCACCAAAGGACATCTTGATTAAAGAAAACTTTTAAAAACAAAATGTACACAGTATGTTCCAAACAAATCTCCAGCTTTGAATTGCTTTAATCTTAAAGTGACTGGCTAAAAATTATTTTTACTTCAATACAAAGTAACAATTAAATACTGTGTGAATCATTTTACTTAAAGGGGCTAATGCCTGCATTCAGAATCTATGATACTGTAATTAAATAAAATTTTAATCTCTAATATCAGGCATCTAATATCAGGTATTTGTAATGCTCAAGGTTAAAATCATTTCTTTCTTTCTGAAAAAAAATTAAATTTTATAAATTTAAGTAAGATATGCATTTTAGGCATGAGGATTCTGTTAAGAGTCTATAACCCAACATGCAATTATTTGGATTTTAGAGAATCTTATACAGATAATAAAGTAGCAATACAGGAACAATATTAATGGCCTCCACTGGGTCATATATTTGAATACTTAGACAGTAGAACTATTGAAGTAGCTGTGGCATTGTTGAAGGAAGTGTAGCACTGGGGCTGGGCTTTTGACTTCTCACAAGCCCAAGCCAGGCTCAGTGTCACTCTGTCTCCCTGCTTCATGCAGATCCAAATATGTAGAACTTGCAGTTTCACCACCATACCTGCATGCATGCCACCATGCTTCCCACCATGATTATAATTGACTAAGCCTCTGACACTGTAAATAAGCCCAATTAAATACTTTTAATAAGAGTTACTATGCATAGAATACTAACCAAGACATGTACATAAAAAGAGAAAGGACAACAGAATTAGCATATACATAAAATCTCAGTTTGTGTTATCCAATTTGAAAGGCAATTCGTGAAAAAGGTGAGACAAAAATTAGGATCCAACTCAAAGGGAGGCCCTAAGGCTTAACATTATTACTGAGGCTACAGTGTGCTCACAAAAAGGGGCCTATCATGACTGCTCTCCTAAAGACAGAACAAGCAACTAAAACAGTCAGATGCAGATATTTACACCCAACTAAAGTCAGAAGCTACTGACCCCTGTGGTTGAATTAGGGAAAAGCTGGAAGGTGAGGAGGAGGTTGACCCTTTAGGAGGACCAGAAGTCTCAACTTACTCTGACCTCTGAGATCTCTCAGATACTGCACCACCAACCAGGCAGCATATATGAGCTGATATGAGTCCCCCAACATATACAGCAAAAGACTACCAGGTTTGGACTCAATGAGAGAAGATGCACTTAACCCTTAAGAGACTGGAGACCCCAGCGAGTGGGGAAATCTGGTGGGGTGGAGGATGGGAATGGTAGGGACATTGTTGGGGAAACAGGGGGGAGAGTAAGAGGTATGTGATGTGTAACATTCAGAGGGTGGATTGGAAGAGGGATAAAATCTGGACTGTAAAAAAAAAAGTTAAATAAAATTAAAAAAAGAAAAGAGATTTTAAAAAATACCCTATATTGAGTCTTTTGGACATACAATATGTTGTGATATAGAATTTCTAACTGTATACTAAATATTTACTATTATATCCGTAGGTAAGTATAGTTCTTTTCCCTCTCTAAAGATGCTTCTCTTAGTAGATAAAGACCATTACAGAAAGTGACAACTGGTCAAAATACAGAGAGAAATTGATGTGGCTGCACAGTTGATCCTTCTAGAAAACAGAAGAGGTGGGACAACATCACAAGAGGCATTAGCTGTAAGGCAGTGTCTTGAAATGGGGGTATAAAGTGTATGGAGCCAGGGCGAAGGGAGAGTCATCTGAGAGAAGTTGGGGAGGAGAGTGGATGCTGATAAGCAAAATGCATCATATTAAATCCTTACAGAATTGTTAAAGTACCACATTATTAAAGAGGGCAAAATGGACTCAAAATCAGTAAAGTTATGTCTGGTGAACTGCTAATACATAAAGAAAGACAAATATAAAATCATCTCTCTCCAAATCTGTTCTTTATTATTTGATATTATCTAATAGACTATTATTATCTTAACAGAAAAAGAAATCCTTACAAGTTGCTAAATTAAATTCAATCTAAGTTGAAGTCAGTCACGGATCCTTGACAGTCAACTGTGAAATTCTTACAATTTCATTATGATATGGTAAAATTAATAAATATATTTAGGACCTTCAATTAGCATATCATAAAACAACAATTTGGATAGATTTGATCACAAAAATGAAGGTTATCTCTTTCTTGGTTATTGAAAACATTACTCATACTCAAGACTTACTCAAATTTTAGATTAATAAATCTAATGAGAGAATAATTTTATCATGAAAAGTTGTTCATTTGTAATGCTGTCCCTCAATGTCAACTCTGAAAATGAAAGTTAAAAAAAAATAACAATCCTATTATTCTATCACAAGGATGACATACTTAAAATGCTCACCACCTTCTAAAATGTTATTAAAATCATTTGAAGTGTTACTACTAAATCTAAAAAACAAAACCAAAAACCCAAGAATAGCAACAACCACAAATAAAAGCAAAAAAAAAAAAAATCATGTAATTTATTGTTTAGAAAATCTATTGCTGCCATGTCATAGTTTGTTCCTATGATAATTCTTCTCTTTATTTTAGATGTCAGTGTATGTGGGTGATAAAAACTTGATTGTAAATTCCCATTAAGATAATAGATTTTAATGAAAGAAAATGTGTATGCACAAGGCAAAACAGAAGAAAGTACCTGTAAAGCTTGTGACTATCTGGTCAGTATGAAGACAAAAATCAGAATGCAGACCTGCTTTTAAAGACATTATGGACATTAACATTTATCTAAGTTATTAAACCTACCATGTTCAACACTTTCTTCTATAAGTCAAGAAGAAAATAAGGAAATGGTAGGAGGAACACAACAAGTAGAAAATAACTTTAACAGTAGGTGGTAGAAATGAGAATCATGAATATTTATTCAACACTTAGCCCTTGAGCAGATGTTAAGGATTTTTACATGGATTATACCACTTAATCCTCACAAGTAATTTTCTCAGGTGGGATATTTAAATTGTAGGAGAAGTGTTTAAACTTAATCTCAATAATAACACGAATTCTTTGTGTGTCTTTGAAAATTAACCTGACTCACTAGATCACTAAATTCATAGAAAAGAAAATAATCTTTGTAATCAAGTGACCTCATATAAATGTATATGTCTATTTAGTTTGAATATCAAATGTCACTCATAAGCTCATGTACCAGAATACACTGTCCCCATGCTGTGTTGTTACTTTAGGAAGGTTATGGCATCTTTGGAACACTCATGATCATTAAAGACAAGCCTTTGAAAATTATGTCTACTTCTAGTTCTAGCCCAAATTCTCTGCTCCTCATTCATCAAGATGTGAGGAGCCAAGGAAATGCAAACAAACCAACCCTGAGATTCTACCTTGTACCAATTAGAATGGCTAAGATCAAAAACTCAGGTGACAGTACATGTTAGTGAGGATGTGAAAAAAGAAGAACACTCCTCTGTTGTTGGGGGATTGCAAACTGGTACAACCACTCTGGAAATCAATCTGGAAGGTTCCTCAGAAAATTGGAAATAGATCTACCTGAAGACCCAGCAATACCACTCTTGGGAATATACTCAAAAGATGCCCTAACATGCCACAGGGGCATGTGTTTCACTATGTTTATAGTGGTATTATTTGTGATAGTCAGAAGCTGCAAACAACCCAGATGTCCCACAATGGAAGAATGGTTACAGATAAGGTGGTTCATTTACACAATGGAATGCTATTCTGCTATTAAGAATAAGGATATTCTGAGTTTTGCACGCAAACAGATGGAACTAGAAAATATCCTGAGTGAGGTAACTCAGACTCAAAGGGACATTCATGGCATGAACTCACTGATAAGTGGATATTAGCCAAAAATTAAAGAATACCTAGGATACAATCCACAGAACTCAAGAAGGTTAACAAGCCATAGGGCTTCAATCCCACATGGGAAGGAGAAGAAAGCAATCACAGGAGGCACAGGGAGGGAGGTACCTGGGTGAAAGAGAAGAAGAGGAGGAAGAGGGGAAAAGGGGAGCATGATCAGGTATTGGGGGTGGGGAAAACAGGAGAGAAGCCCTGAGGGCCAGCAGAATGAACAGAAATATGCAACTTCAGGATTGGGAGAGAACTTGTAGAACCCACCTCCAGTAGAAAGACAGGGCATCAAGTGGAAGGATGAGGTTGCCATCCCATAATCAAAAACTCTGACCCAGAATTGTTCCTGTTTAAAAGAACTACGGGGACAAAAATGGAGAAGAGACAGAGGGAAAGGCAGTTCAGTGACAGGCTTAACTTGGGATACATCTCAAGGGGAGGCTCCAGGACCTGACAGTTATTAATGCTATGGTGTGCTTACTGACTGGAGCCTAGCATGGCTTCCCTCCAAGAGGCCCAACCAGCAGCTGACTGAGAAAGATGCTGATACTTACAGACTGAAGTCAGGGACCCCTGTGGTTGAATTAGTGAAAGGCCAGAAGAAGCTTAGGAAGAGAGCTACTCAATAGGAAGACCAGCAGTCTCAACAAGCCTTGACCCGAGATATCTCAGCCACTGAGTCACCAACCAGGCAGCATACATGACCTGGTCTGAAACTCCAAATATATATACAGCAGGGGGCTGCCTGCTCTGGCCTCAGTGAGAGAAGATTTGCCTAACTCTCAAGAGATTTGAGGCCCCAAGGAGTGGGGAAAACTAATGGAACATAGGTGTGGGGACAAGAACATCCTTTTGAAGACAGCATGGAGGAGAAATAAGATGAGGAACTGTGGGAGGGCAGACCAGGAAGGAGTTAATGACTGTACTGTAAAAAAAAAAGGGGGGATAATAAAAAATAAATAAACAAGTTGTGAGATGTCTTTACTACGATCTCCTGCAGCAACGGGTTCTTCCATGCCTTTCCTTCTACAATGGATGTCAACCCTCTGAAAAATGTTAGCCTAAATAAATGGTTCCTCTGCCAATTATTTCTAACAAGCATTTTGTTACAATGATGAGAAGAGTACTTAACTGTATTAAGCATGACTTATAAATGAGTGCAAATATTGTATTCTAGGTTTCTTTATTCTAGGTAGAAAATATGACAGAAACTTTATAGACTTAAACTAAAATCAGTGCCCCAGAGATAACTCTCTTAGAGCCAGCTGGCACTTTTTCCATGCATTGTGACTTAAGAACACAGAGAAAGACTTTATGGGTCATAACCCTGATTTTTAACAGGACTCTATATGAATGTCTACTCCACTGAAGTAAACCTTAGAATATCTTTCAGTGGTTCATGTTTCTATGAGGAAATGTTAATCTCCAACTTCTTTTCAAGTTTACCACAGATCATTTAACCTAAAAACAATCTATTTCATAAATGTCTAGAACAATGATAGACATGAATGATGTGAAAGAGACCAAGTCATAACCAAATATGTCTTTCTAATTGAATATTCACTGATGGTGAATTGTTTTTAAAACAATCAGTAATGGGCTAGACAAATGGTTCAGCCTTGAAGAGCATTTCTGTTCTTCTGGTGAACCTTCATTCAATTCCCATCATGTATATGGTAGCTTGCAAGTAACGCTAGAGGGTCCTATGTCCTCTTCTGACATCTGTGGGCACATGACACATATGCATACATGACAGCAAAACATTCACACATAAAATTTTGAAAATTACCTTTTGGAGTTTTATATGATAAACTACATGTGATGGTTTGAATAAGAAGCCCTCATATAGTATTCTGAATTTGAATGCTTTACCATCAGGGATTGGCACTGTTTGGGAGGGATTAAAAGATATGTCCTTGTTGGGGTGTGTGTTATTATTAGAAGAAGTGTGTCATCAAAGGTTGATCTTTAGGTTTCAAACCAAAGGCAGGATAGATGGCCTTCTCTATTCCTGTGTCCTGAGGATCCAGATTTATCACCCTTAGGTACTTTTCCAGAACCATGTCTTGTACCATGCCACCATACTCTATGCCATGACAACAATCTCTGACATTGTAAACCAGCCTCAATTAAATACTTTTCTTTATAAGAGTTGCTATGGTCATGGTATCTCTTTATAGCAATAAAATAGTGAATAAAACAGAAGTTGGTGGCAGGAAGTAGAGTATAGATATAATAGGCCTGACTGTGATTATTGAGGGTAGAAGGTGATGGATTTTAGGACACTGTATTAGGAAAGCAATTGATTCCTTTAGGTGGAGTTTAAAGGCCCACTTTAGTAGGAAGATAGTGGTGCTGAGAGCCACATAGATTATGATAGCACAGCTCAAGAAGTCTCAAAGGAGAAAAAGATTAGTAAGTGGCCTAGAGAGTGTTCTTATGATATTTTGGTGAAAATTATGGCTGCCTTTTTCCTTGGTCAAAAAAAAAAATCTGCCTGAGTCTAAAGTTAAGATTTTTTTTCACGACAGCCTAGTAATACCTGTGTTGTGTGGTAATTAGTGCTCACTCTTATGTAGATCTATTATTGAAAGGAGTAGGCTGAGCAAGAAAAAATACAAATGCACAGTTTGAAGAGAAGAAGAATACCCCGAAGTTTAATAGAGCTAAGTCTAGTACTTAAGTAGATAAAATTTTAAAGAAAAGCCTAATGCTAAATGGAATAAAAGGAGTGGTGACCTCGGGGCAAGAACCCACCTGCTAAGCTTCCAACTTGTGGAAAGAAATTAAAGAAAAGATTAAGCACTGAAGGAAGTAAACAGACAGTTGATGCTGATGGAATTGAATAAAGGGTCATGTTTCAGCCCCAGCAGTCAGACTTCAGCTATGTGATTCTGGCTTTAATACCAAAGATACAAGAAAGGGGTTGTTGAATCTCCCTCTGTGGCTAAGGAAAGGCACAGAGGCTAGGCATATGCCTGGAGTGTGCCAGCATGGAGCACCAGAGAGGCCACTGGCTGAACCTGTGAGGTGAAGCTTGGATCACCTTGGAGACCCCAAAATGTTGGTGATACCAGAGTCATGGGATACCTGCCAAAAAGAGCTGCACACAGGGTGTGGAATCATTCCAAAAGGAGAAGTATGTAGCATCAACAAAGCTGAAAGGAGTTGGAGACTTAAGAGTACTTTAGGATCACATGGAGATGCAGACTTTGGAATTGGCTCTGCTGATTTTAGATTTTGTTCTGATCCAGTATTTCCTCAGTATGCTCCCTGTCCTCACTTTTTGATGGGGATAAATAGATAGATGATAGATAGATAGATAGATAGATAGATAGATAGATAGATAGATAGATATGTGTTACTGTATATTGGAAATCTTTGAACTGCTTTTTTATTCTGATTTTACAGGGGATTGCAGTAGAAGTTTGTTTGAAGTCTCAAAAGAGACTCTAAACTTTGGACTCTTAAAACTTTTAATTGTGGTAGACTATGACACTTGAAGTTGGAATGGATACATTTTTTGCATTATGATATGGCTATAAGCCTATGAGGACCAGGGATTGAAATGTGGCAGGTTGAATAAGAATAACCCCTGATAGGTTCACATCTTTGGATGCTTAGACATCAGGGGGTAGCACTACTTGAGAGGGAGTAGGAAGTGTACCTTATTGGAGTGTATGTGGTCTCCTTGGTGTAAATATGTCACTGGCAGTGGGTTTTGAGGTTTCAAGTGACGAAGCCAAGCCCAGCAGCTTTCTTCCTTCTTGCCACCTACAGATCTAGACATATAACTCTCAGATACTTTTTCAGTACCATGTCTGCCAGCGTGTCATCATGTTCACTACTATGGTGACAATAGTGTAAATCTCTGAAAATGTAAACAAGCACCAATTAAATGCTTTCTTTTACAAAATTTCCACGGTTCTGTTGTCTCTTCACAGTAATCAACACTGATTGCAGTACCAGGTTATCCATTTTTCAGGACTGACTTATAATATGGAAAGAAAATGGTGAAAGGGAAGTTGAACTTAAATAAAGATGATAGGAAAGTTGCCACCCTTACACATTTATCACTCATACAGGAGGACTAAGAGTATAATTTAGAGTTGAGGATGCTGGCTTTATTCCACTAATGTCTCATGAAATCACTCATGAGCGTGTTCAATTCAGTCCTACACTTAACCAGCGACTAAGAAAGCAAAATGACAACTACCATGGTTTATAGAAAACATTTATCTCTGCAAATGTTTTAGAATCACCAGCTCAACTGTTGGTTTTATCATTTTATCAGCAGCTCAGAGTTCATTATTATTTAATAGTTACTCCCAAAAGAGTTAATAATAAAAGACTTCAGTGTGGGACGTGGTAATAGAGTCATTAAAATAGAGAAACAAAATAAACAAAATAAAATAGAGTCCTTAAAATGCTACTTTCTTGTGAAGGCTCCCTAAAGAAGCATAAGCTCCAGGCACACGCAGGAACGAATCAAGGACAGCTTTTATGAGGAAATGATTCATATTAAAGTCAAATTTAACAAGAAGCACGTAATTTTCAAGTCAGATTTTCTTTCCTCCTTGCATATTAAAAAAAAAAAAAAACTATGTACACTGTATTTGGTGACATACTAAATAAAACGGTTATTCACTGTTCAAGAAGTTATGCCATTAACTGTGTGATGTTCAACTGGGAACAACTGCAGCCTCATAAATTCCCTATTCTGGTAAATATAAGCGAGTGAGCAAGAATGGAAATGTAATGTTGAGCAGATTACTATCTCATTCCAACTAAAACTCCTGCTATCACATTATTTTTAAACCATCACTGACATGTTTCAATGATAATTGCATTCTCTCAATGAGCACAGCTCCTTTTATTTGAATTGGCAGGGGACCCTGACATTTGAGTCATCATCTCATTATGTCTATTTATTATCTGGGTACACAAATTAAATAGAAATCCAAGCACAGTAAAATTTGCGAAGAAAAGTCTGATGCAGTATCTTTAAATTGTAGATTTTTTTTCTTAAGTCTAAAGAGGATATAAATTGAGATTTATAATGTGTTCTTATTAAGGCATATTTGAAAAGACTGACTTTAATTTAAAGGCCAAAATTGCTTGAAAATCCTTTAGCCAAATATTGAACTTTTATAAAACAAAACTGGCAGTTTCAATATTATCTAAACATAAAGGAATAACTATAGGTTTAATGTAATTCCAAATGTAGACAAAAATACACATCTAATAAGTGTCATCCATTCTGAAAAGGCTTCAGAATTTACAGAGCTTGTCAAATACATAACATACATGCTAAAATATTAACACAATGTCTTTTTGTGATCACAAATATTATTAGGGCCAATAGTACCAATGACTTAAATTGAAATATCTAAATGTACTAAGTGGGAACCCAAGTCTTACCTCCAAGTTATTTCAAGCTATAGGACTTCTATAACGAAAATGTTATGGTGAATCTTCTAGATCACTGGATTCAGCCACTTGAAATAAATGTACATCTTTCTATCTTTCTCAAATGCATTGTTTAAAATTCTTCCATCAAACTACAAAATTATAAAACTAGTCAACAATAACACTAAAATTCATTAGCTACGGTTTCTAGAAACCATTTCTTCTTTGACCTATCATTGTATACACGTCAGAACATGGGTACATTATTCATTTACTCAATTTTTGTTTGTTCTACCATCTTCCTCCTTGTACATTCTAAAAGTCACAGAGTTCCCCCAAATTATGTAGAATCCTGGAGGATAGCCCAAAATAGCTCTATTTACCATGATAAAGAAATAGACTGAACATACCTTATTGGAAACTAAATGAGGACAAATTCAAATATCCACCCTAAAAATTAACATGATTTTTCCTACGAATTACTAAAGTATATTACCAAAAAGGTAAAAGTAGTCACAACTGATTTTTCTTATATTTCATATTGCATTACTGTCAGATTTAAAAAAAAGAAACTATCTGAGAGACAAATGTTGCTAGAACTCAACTATTTTCAATTTTATTTCTAGTATCTTTTCATTAGCTACTTACATTTTTATGGCCTAGATTTCTAAATGAAAACTCAAAGATAAAAATCTACACTAAAATACAATGCATTATGTTCTCTCAAGTAGTAAAGGTGTTTAAAAATAAAAGTCTCAATTTGAATACTAAAATTTAATTAGTCCATTTCCAACTTACAGAGGATATATTTTTCTTTTCTTTAGCACATACTCGTAACATAAATGGGAGTGTTCAGAGACTGTGAAATTTCAAGGAAAAGATAATCACAACAAAGAATGTTTTTATCTTTGTTTGCTTAAAGATAAGCCAGACAACCCCACAGTGTTGAAATTTCTCTCAGTTTGAGTCAGTACATGGAAATATTCATGAATTGATATTGTTGGATTTTTACTGAGTCCTATCATTTTGTAATTGCTGTGGCTAGTATTAATAACTGTCTTCCTTTAATGTGGTGAAATAAATTAACAAATGAAGCAGACACGATGTAAAAACCCTGGGAATACAGCCAAATCTTTCTACATACATCCAGAGACCAGTAATCTTCTAAATGGCACTTAACGCTCTTTTGCCTCAATAATTACAGCTGCAACCCATATATAATTTATTGAAATAACTATCCATTCTACTAGATCCCATCATCCAGCTGGAGCACATGATTACTTACCTTATCTTCATTTTCAGTACCAGAAGCTTCGGGCTTGGTCCTTATCACAAATGGGGTGGACAATCGTAGCAAGACTCTATCGAAAGTGGCAGTAACTTTTGGAGAAACAATCTCAAAACAGTCCTCAAACTTCAGCACTTTGTGGGTGTCATATCTAAGTTGCTTCCGTAGGCCCTCCCCAAGCTGAAGGACCACCATGTTGGAGTCAAACATCAAATGGAAGGGGAAGGCCCTGCAGAAGGTGTTGATGCTGATTCTGAGGTCTGCAGGAACTTGGGAAGTACCTTGTGGAATGTTCTTTGTGGTCTGAGTAGTTTCACATTCTTTGATGAGGAAAGTAAGACAGCTACAATTGCTTGGGTTTGAACCATCCGAGCACAATTTCTCATTTTCAATTTGCTCAACTTCCACATTTAAGTGATAGATTCTCTTTCCTGCAGCCTTAATCATTCCCAGCATTGCAAAGCCCACCGTATGGTGAGGGTGGAAGTAATGGAGCATGAGAGTACCTTCAGGAAGCTCTTTGCATAGGAAAGATGATGACTCTAGAGTGGCCTGTTTCCCAAAAGAAGTCCTAATGTGTTCCAACAATGCATCAAAGCCATTGAAGAAGTCCTGCAATGTGCCACCTACAGCTCGAAGGACTCTCTCATTCTCGTCAAAGCATATCTTAAAGAATTCCTCACCAAATCTTTCTTGAATTTCTTGGAACTTCAGTCCTAGAGATAAAGGAGAATAAAAATGTTAGTAACATTCACTATATGTAATTATCTATATATCTTTCAAAACACGTAAAGAGGCAGCAATTATGAGATGAAAAGATGGCTCCATGGTTAATATAATTCTCCCAAAGAAGACCTCATTTGATTCCCATCACCTACATAAAGTGGCTCTGAACAGCCTAAGTTCAGATCCAAGAAAATCTGACACAGATCTTATGGTCCCATGCCTACACACAAGCACACACATACACATAATTAAAAATAAACACATATAGCCAGGCAGTGGTGGCACATGCCTTTAATCCCAGCACTTGAGAGGCAGAAGGAGGCAGATTTCTGAGTTCAAGGTCAGCCTGGTCTACAGAGTGACTTCTAGAACAGCCCAGGCTATACAGAGAAATCTTGTCTCAAAAAAACAAAACACCACCACCACCACCACAACAACAACAAACACATATTTTTTAAAATGGTAATATGTAAGTGAAACAAAAGAGATATTTTCCTGAGTCCCCAAATTTCCCACATAGGTTAATCAAGAGATTTATCTGTCTCTTTTAAGTCTTTCAATTTGGTAAAGTACAGATTTTCTTTTTTAATTATTCACTTTATATCCCTTTTACCACCCCCTTCTCAGTCACCCCCTCACACAATCCTTCCCCACACTCCCCCTTCCCTTCTCTTCTGAGTGGGTGGGAACTTCCAGTGTGGGAGGTATTTAAATAGGAATAATCTAGAAATGAATTTTCTCTTTAATACCACATTATTTAAACAACACAAATGATATTTTCTTAAAGATTTTACTAATCATTAAAGGACATACAGACACATATACAAAACTAGACATTCATTAATTGGAAAATACCTACCAAAGAGATACTCTATATGCATATATGGGGAAAAGCATCAAGCTATCCACTGGAAATAGAGTATTTATCATAGAATAACAAGGTAAATCATGCACATTAGATAGACTTCATTAAAAAGTATATAAAATTGTAGAATTTGAAATGACTGGTTTCTAAGGTAGTAGGAACTTGGTCCTACTACTACAAGCTAGCAATTGTAAAGTACCAATTAAGTTTATATCATAAATGAAAAAGTAATTCAACAGTAAAAAAAAATCAAGCCAAATTGCTGAATTCATAAAACTAAATAAGACAATAAAACAACATATCGGTAAATACCAAAACATCTAAGATTCAAAAAGTTTAACATATATTTAATAAAATAGAAACAATATGTTCATATACAATAAAAGCCATTTTCCAAAAATTAAATGTTTATTTTAAATAATGGAAGATTTAAAAACACACACAAAAAAAACCTTTTCTACTCAACTCAAATTAAATATGAAACTTTATTTCATGGCCATTAGCCAATGTGTTGGGGATTCTAACTGTACTGTTACATAGAAAAATATAATTATTATAAATGTTGGAAAATAATGGAATGACAATTGTGTAAAAATAAATCTAAGTACACATTATGAAATGTTTTAAAATTTTTAAAAATGGTATGTAAGTTCAACGGAAAAAAGGGGACCACTTACTACATGGTACTAGCCAGTAAACCATCTGAGAAATGTTAAAATTAAAAATGTTAAAATGTTAAAACAAAATCGTATTCAAATCAGGCAAAGCTTAAAATGTGAACACACACAATACTGTATAAGAAAATTCAGAGACTATGTCCTTTAGCTAGCATAATGGAACAGACACACACACACACACACACACACACACACACACACACCATTAAAATATTTGATTTTGTATTCTGTAAACATGTGCTGAAACTACTAGAATACTGTTTTGTTTAGGTAAAAGTATGAGTGCATTATTCAACCATCCTGAGTTTCCATTAGCCTCCTTATTACTAAGTGGCCTTAGATCATAACAAATAAGTGTCCAGTGTAGGGACCATCCACCACCTTCTTAACTGACTGTTCTGTATTCTCCCAATCACTCTCTAGTCCATTCTTCATATGTCCTTCATAAATCATAAATGTATCATCACTTCCGAGCTAAGGATTTCCAATGACTATCTGTTGCTTTTAAAATAGAGCCCAAACTCAGAGTGTCATGTGCTTGCCTGTGCTGTACTTTGGTCTACTCTCATCCCCTTACGTCTCATATGTGACACTTATTAAAGGTTCTCAACAGTTTCTCCTGTTTATTGGCTAATGAACATGTTGGATTCATTTCACATTCATTTTGTCTGAGTAGAATTCTCTTATTCTACTAACACTGCTAAATTGATTAGCTGCTTTCTCTCACTTTATATATTTTACATCTATATTCCTCCAGAATATTCTTGGGGAACCAGTCTAAAGTGAGATAGATGCCTATTTGCTAGGCTTCCAGATTACCTAATGGATACTGACATCTTAGCATATATCGCAATGTTGGCTGCTTTGGCCACTCCATCAACCAGACCTAACTGACTTGAAGATAAAAGACTTTTTTCCTGTTTAACATTTTTTTATTTCTTCATCTAAGAGAAAAAGCAAAACAATAAACAAATCAAACTCCCTGTATCTACTCTCAATGCTGGGCACTGGATACCCTAGAATGATAAAGACTGAAACAGTTTGGTTTCTTAAGCTTATGTTATAGATAACTCAATAATTCTATATATCGGTCATAAATAAGGCAAAGAATGATAGGGCGGTAAGATGATTCAGAGTGTTAAAATGAACATTAAGTTTGAAAACAGCCTTAGGCTTGGCACATGTATGCAAATATATACACGAATACACGCAAAAATAAATCCAGCGATAGACACAATAATGAATAAGCAAATAAAAATTAACAGAGCTAAGATATGAATAAACATTAACTAAGCTAGTAGATTGGTAAGAAACTAGATTATTCTAGGACAAAGGAAAGTTTTATTCGTAGATCCTGGAAGAGAAAATAACAGGAAAGTTTTTAGAGAAACTAAATGAAAATTATTCTTGCAATCTTAATCCATGATACAATAACTTGTCTGGAGTAGTACTTTAATAAACTGATAAAATAATAATTAATAGGCAAATAGAGTTATGTACAGCTGACAATATGTTCATGTGCAACAAAAATCATATATGATGTATACATAATGTAAATAATAGATATACACTTCTATAAGTGTGTACAAGTGCTGTTTTCATACCCTTTAATGTTCTCTGGCATGACTTTTTCCTAAAAGCAGACAAATTACGCTATTACTGACTTATTAGATATGAATACTTTTAGTTGACAATGTTTTTTAATAAATAGGCACTAGTGTTTGTTGAGTAGACTTGCAGATACACATGTAAGCCCAGCTGCTCATAAGTATGTTATTCTGGCCACCTGTCAGATGACAAAGTGGTCATTGCATCCTCAGGTCTCCTTTTCCAGACCAATGGCAGACTGAGGTGGAAGACAACAAACCAGGAATGTACTCATTTGTGGTATGGAAATTGAAAACAAAAAGCTAAAACAAAAACCAAATGGGAGATATATGCTATTTACAAAGGTATGCATGGTATGTGGCTCAATGACCCAACACCTTTGGGCTGACTGCTACATTATAAACATGTGACAATAGCTTGTGGACTTTGAAGCCACTGTTGGTTAATTTTGTAATTTTCCAATACTTTTACCTCCTGTTTTAGAAGGTGAGGAAGGCAACTGCTAAGCAAGTACATAGATTCTTACTTCTGTTCCTGTCCTTATTCAAACTGAAAGCCATGGTAGTGGCATCCAGAAAGTGTAATTTCCTCATGGATGTATTCTCAGAGGCCTTACTCTGAGTTGTTAATCACTTCTCGTGCCTCTTTGATGGTTGTTTGTGAAAACTACTACTCTGTTTTTTTGCCCCTTTTACAGCTGCAAATGAAATCTAGGGAGCCATTTTGCTGTCCAATTTCCACAGGAAGAAACTTTAGCAGTAACAGCCATGGTATGGTAAAGAATAAAAACTCATTGTAATCATTTTCTCTTACAAGTTTCTTATTAAACCAAGTAACAAGTATGGGTTATTAGCCAAACAGAATCAGGTTTAAAGAAAACTGGAAATGAGTACATTTAAAAGTGTCTCCAATGGGGCTATTACTGTGATTTGAACTGGTTCATAAGCAAGTGACTCTCCTACTTTATTTTTTAAATTTAAAGAATGCAGGCCTGTGGTTATGTCGATATTTGCTTTCATGAGCATAGAACACAACATCTTTCATCAGAATGCTGTAATGTGCACTAGCACTTCCCTGGTAACTCAATCCAATACCCCTTGAATCACAGTGGTCTTCCTCCTGTATAGTCATCCTTCCTTTGTTTCAATTCCTCCAGTGATTAGCAACACATGAAACCTGTTCCTCCAAGCCCAGTGGCTCCAGAAATTACAAAGCTCATTCCAGCTTTCATCTGAGGCAAAGTCTTAGAAGTTCAGTGGACTCGCTGTGTTACATAATCTGTGACAACTGTAACAAATCTGCATCCTCTCTTCACCGACATCCAGTAAGTACCCTAAAACAGCTCTCAGTTTGTTTTCTAGTCTTAGATTTTAAAAGAACACATTCAAATTTGATTAAAAGCAACACTGCATAACTGCTTAAGCTTAAGTTAAAATGGATAAAGCATAGCAACAATAGAAAAAAAGGAAAAGAAGAACACAAACAAAATGGTGTTTGTGTGATTGGAAAGACACTCCAAATAGTGACTCATCAAGAAATCAGAGTAGTGCAGATATAAATAGAAAATCTCTTTCAGATAAGGGGGCTTTCCTGGGTATAAAACCTTTTTTGTCTATATATTTTACCTTGTGAAACACATCTCTCTAGAGGTTCCTCCTTTAAATTATATCTTTATATTTGCATTCCTTACACTGTATGATGTATAATTTTCATTCACAAATTCCTTTATGACTGACTTCTAGAGGATTTGAATTCAGCTCCCCATATCCACATCCACATTGGTCTCGTTTCAACAGGCTATAGGTCTAATTCCAGAGATAGCCAGTGCCTCTAGCCTCTATGAGTAAATGCACTCACGTGCACACGCACACACACACACACCCACACCCCACACGTATATACACAAAAATACTACACACACAAATGAATTTTAAAAATAAATCTTATTTTTTAAAATGTTAAAATGAATAAAGAAGTGATTTAGGGAAGTGAAATGACCATGTAAGGCACATATAGAAATTAGACTCATGCACATTGCTTCTTTATTATCCTAAACAAGGTCATCCTAAGAATGGCTGATGTTAGTTACCCACACCAAGCACCTGTTCATATGTGTTATGATATCGGTTCTAATAGAGGAGCACAGAGCTGAGTTTATCAGTACCACACCATA
The DNA here is from genome assembly GCA_030674055.1 of Rhabdomys pumilio. NCBI lineage: Eukaryota > Metazoa > Chordata > Mammalia > Rodentia > Muridae > Rhabdomys > Rhabdomys pumilio. The sequence goes on from JANHMN010000006.1 coordinate 88,397,529, forward strand.
ACAGACTTCACAACCATATGAGAAATTGAGACGAACAAAAATACAACAAAAACTTTCTTTTTAAAAACTGACTAAGGAAGAGAAAAATAGAAATTTGAATTCTTGGTTTTTATAAAAAAAAAAAACAAGCTGCTTGGCATCCTGATTTATGGGCTGAATAAGTTATTATAAATTCTTCTACATTGCAAAATAGTTGTTCTTTTTCTGTGTCTCCAAATATGTAGACCCACCCATATTTTTCATAGTTAAATTCATCATGTTCGTAATAAACAACAATGCTTTGTTTTTAATCTTTTCTTGTTTGTATCATGTGTCATATTAATGGAGGTTAGGAGTGTTTGTAAATGTTAGCTTTCAATTGAGTGTTGTTCTACATTTGACTACAGCTAAACTAAGATCTGGCCTAAGCTCCTTCCTCTCCAAAAAGAAATTTGAATTGAAACCAAGCTAGTTTAAAGGTAAAGAGTTGAACTACAAAGCTTCACTTCTTTGTGTTTGTCAGTAATTCTGAAAAGATCAACTGGGCCTTAACGTCCCACTGATCTCAAATTCGCAAAAAAGAAATGTTCTAGCAAGGCCACCTCAGGTAAGTATATGTGCTACTTCTCATGAAATAACGAAAGATGACTCAGACAGCAGATCTGGGAGCCATGAAGGACCAGTCTCCGCCTTGAAACTTAATGAGGTTTGCCTGGTTGGATCATTGATTCTGAGGTTCAACTTTCTACTTGTAAATTTCCATCTCAGCTTCTGTTTCCCAGGGAACCAGAGCTGTAACATCATAAACATTTCCCTGGGCTGAATTATGTCTGTACACATAATTCTCATTTAAACATCTGTTTGACATTCTCCAAGCTGATGTGTCATCTGTTAATTGACCATTTTATACCATTGAGCTGCTTCTTGTTGCCAATAATACTTTATAAATAGAAAAACCATTCAACAAACATTGTCAGGCCATTATTTGAATTTTCATCTTCCTTTATTGAATTATTTCTTTTAAAATAGCTCAGCCACAGGCCATTATTAAGGCAAAGTTTATTTTTAAATCTAGTGATATGAAAGTTCTCTAGCTTATTGTATCAAAACCAAAAATCCAGTAGTAAGATACAACAACAGGATCCTAAATAATTCAGACACATTATTTTCAGGATTATTTTATGTTTGATCCAATATTCATATTTTGGTGTTGGAGAATTCTACAGAGAAAATATAATGGTTTATAGTTAATACTCAGAAAGCATTCTGCTGTAGTTGGCTCAGTTAAAAATACCTATGCAACACTATGCTCCATGATACAACAAATGTTTGCTTAATGAATAAGTAAATATTCCGAATGGCCTTACTAACACATAAAATGTAAACAAAATACATAGTGTAATAATGTAGGCTGGTACTTTTAGCTCCAAGTTCTTACTTAAACCTTTCCAAGAAAGATTAAGGTTGTAGCAACAGTAAAAAGTATATTATGGGTACATTAGATTTACACAGCTTAGAAAGGAAATGATTAAAATCAAGAATTAAGATGGAGCAAAGTAAATAATGGCCAATAAGAACAGTTGGAACCAATCAGAAAACAATAGGCCAAGTGTGGTAGTTGTTAATATTGTCAACTTGATAAGACATGGAATTACCTAGAAGATAAAACATGGGGCATGTCTGTGAGAAAATTTCTAGACTGGGTTAAGTAGGCAGGTCCATCCTAACTGTAGGAGGCACAATCCTATCTGCAGATTTGCTGGACTGAATTAAAGGGAGAAAGAGAACTGACCCTTTGCTTCCTGACTGTGGATACAATGTGATCATCTGCCTCAAGCTTCACAATAAACTATATCGTCAAAGTGTGAGTCAAAATAAACCTTTCTTCCTTGAGTCTGTTTTTATCACAAGAACAAGAAATGTAACAGATAAACTGCATTTTTAATTATCTAACCAGTACTCACATCATAAATTCATGGGCAGAAATACTAGAGATGAGGAGAAAATATGAATTAAAAATACAACCCCTTAAGTTTGGTGACAAGAGGGAAAGGAATAACGATATGAGGCTAGATATGTGCACTTTCCCTTTTGAAAAAAGGCAAAAAACATTTCCTGTTCTTATTTCATACAAAATTCCACAATAAAAATTTCTCAAATCAAATTAGTTTCCCTGGTGTCTCAGATGCACACCCTGCTCATTCATTCTCATTTCCCAGACTTGCAATGGCCAAACTAGAGCTGAGAAAAAAAAGAAAGGTAACCTCTTTTGAGTAAGTGTAAGTAGGAAATATTAAAAACAGAAGCAAGAAGAGAGAAAATAGCATGCCACTTAGTTTAATCGTATAGGTAAGATTAAAGCTAGCTGACCTGAAAAAAATATAAAACAAAACAGTGCACTAATTTTGTGATAGTCTTGTTCCCATGAATTTTATCATTCACATAACACCCTTTTTTTTTACTCAAATATTATATTGAATTCTTACCATGATTAGTAAATATATTCCATTTTTAAGATGCTGAATTCAACATTGATATTCTAACAAAAGCTTGCAAGTACTGGAAGAAGTAAGTTAGGCTTTAAGCAGAAACAAGAGGGTAGTGGTCTTGATTACTGCTGGTGTAACAGCTTTAATTACATTAATTGCTAGCACCACTGCTTCTGCAATTGCTTTGAAACAAGAAGTTAAGACAGCTACTTTTGTTAATCATTTAGCAAAAATAATGCTACTAATGTGTTGAATATACAAAATGATTTAGATATGTCTTTGGAACAATGGATTGATGCTCTTTATCCTATTAAATTATTGGAAAAAGTTTCAGAGGTTAAGGAGCCATCTCAAGTGTCATGCCAAATACCAATGGATTTGTGTTACTTCTAAAATTTACAATGATAGTCATTACAATTAAGAAAAAAATTAAGGACACTTCCAGGGTATTTGGCATAATGCTAACACCTCTTTGGATGTTTTAACTTTGCAAACTTTGCTTATGAATTTCAAGAATGCTGCTCTGCTGAGCTTTAATGCTGCAGATACTGCTGATAAAATTTATCCATGGCCTGAGGTCAGTATTTCCATTTTGGTCAAGTTTCAAGAATACTATATATATAGCTAGATCATGCTAGCCCTTATTGTCCTGGCAATACTTTTATTCCTTCCCATTGGGTTAAAGCTGCTCTTTAACAACAGCAACATGTTGGCAGCCAAAGTATATGGCTTGAACCTGAAAATGGACCTCCAGACAGAGTTGTTAATTTAACAGACTGGCAAGCCAAGGACAGGTAAGATTCTGCACAGAGTCTTACCAATCTAAGACAGAGGTGCATTGCTTTTGATAATACATATTCTATGATGGGTAAGAAAGGCATTATTGTCAGAACAACCTAAGACGGGCTCAGTCTTGTTTACGAAATAAAAAGGGGGAAAGATGTGGAGAACTTTTAAGGCTGCTTGGCAAGAATCTGACATTGGCCAAGATCAAGGAAATGGGCTTCAAGAAGGAATCTGATATTAGGCTAGAACAAAGAAGTACTTTCAGATAGAAATCAAAGTATTTGATTTCTACAAAGAAGTAGGCTTCAGGCATGAAAATGACGCTGGGCTATGACAGGGAAGTAGGCTCAGATAGTTTGGTCATCCTGATAAGCCCTTAGAAACAGTAATCATGGGAGTGATCATGGGATTTTGTTTATTGCCTTGCTTATTCTTTGATTATTTGTATTTATAGTCTTGCTTCTTCTTGTCTATTTGCATCTATTGTATTTCTAGTTCCTATACCTAGACCTGACCTTAACACTTGCATGTAATTAAAATGGTATAAAAGTATATTTGAAAAAGTTTTAAAAAATAAAAAAGATACTGAATTCATTGTGGCCTTGTAGCATGTACTTTACATTTTTTTAAAACATTGTATTTGCTTGCATTTCAAATGATATCCTCCTTCCAGGTTACTACTCCCCCTTATTCCTCATCCTACACTCCCTCCTACCTCCCCTTTGCCTCTGTGAGTGGGCCTCTCCACCCATTCACCATCTCCTGCCTCACCCATCTATCATCCTTTTAAACTGGGGCATTAAGCCTCCCTCCCCTCCCTTTGATATCAGATAAGTCCATTCTGTGCTACATATGTATCTGGAGTCCTAGCCCCTACATGTATACTCTTTTGCTGGTGGTTTAGTCCCTGGGATCTCTGAAAACCCTTTAATTCCTAAAGAAATCAAAAGGTTGTATAATCAGAGATCTTTGGGTGATTGCTAAGCAAACAGAACTGCATTATCCAAAAGGTCAGCTGAATCTAGTACTCAGGAAGAAGATATTGCAGAGCTGAGTATCCTGAATTCACACATTGACATACTCTATGTTTCCAAAAATATTTCTTTAGTGTGAAACAGAAAAAGTCACAATGAAGAGTGAAAGCTGTCGGACGTGGTGGCTCACACCTATAGCACCATCTGATTGGAAAGCTAAGCCAGAAGAACTGCCATAAGCTCAAGGTCACCTGGGTTTATACATAATAAGTTTCATGCAATCTTGGACTACATAATGAGACACATTTTTACTTTTTATGTAATTAAAAAAAACAAGCTGGCTTTTCTCATCTCAGTTTTCTCTCAGCCTTGCCAGAATATTATTGTCATTTCCTATTTAGTTTGACAAGAAGATGTCAAAGGGCAGCATAGTTTGATTTTTTTCAGTTCAGTAACCGTGCAATAGTTAACCCCTGTGACCTAGAAGACAAATATTTTAGATGTTTTTCTATTGCCTTGTACCCTAGAAACTTCCTCCACCATTTAACTAAAAATTTAGTTTCTAAAATCATGACCACAAGCTTCAATATAGCAAGAAAATTGTTATTGTGGGCATAGGGATAAGAATAGTCAGGAAGAAAAGGATGGAAATTTTAGAAGATAAGATGTTATTTATACTTGCTTAAGAGAGCAACTTTTAAGTATAAAATGAACTCACTTAAGCTTTGTAGATTTTATATAGTAACTGTTTAAAAAGTTAAACAGATACATGACTGGAACTGACTCTATGATTAAGAACTCATACACAGAGCATGCACTTAGCATTATGGCTTGTTCTAAGTGAATATTCCACTTAACTCATTGTACATGTGGAGGTACAAAAGAGCTGAACATTACTAATGATGGCAGCAGTTCTGAAGTTAAATGCAGCATTATCTAATGATTGATTGGTGGGCTATAAAAAATAACTTCCATGGTATTTAAAATGTCAGGAAAGCAATAAAAAAATCAGAATCTACACAGGGGAATATATTAATGATTGATGAGGCTTTTGAATTTAAGCAAAGTATTGAGAAAACCTAAAATTATCATAATATAATAGTAAAAGAATTTTTAAAAGGAATGTATGTGTCCCACTGACTCTGTCACTTACTGAATTATCAAGATAGTATGTAAGTTAGGCAATGGATGTAGTTGGGAATTTTATTTTTACTGTTATATTCTCATGGATGCACACTGTATCTTCTATGTAGACAAAAACACTTTCTAGAATCTAATTGTCCAGTGTGATACCAACTGCTGTGTAGTACTGAATGAATAGAATAGGATAATGTTCACACAGAAAATCTACAAGGTCTATATTACAAAATGAGGTTACAAGTAAGAGAGAATAGAACCAAAGAGTAAACTTCATAGGATAATTTCTAATCTGGACACTAATTATAGTATCTGTTATTTTATTGACAATATTAAGAAAACCAAAGTATATTCAATTATAAAGAGACATCATAATGTCTTTATTGGACTTAATGTTTGACATATTAGTTTCATTAAGTTTAGCATTTTTGTTGATGTCTTAACTGGGACTCCAGTCTAGTAAAACAAAAGAAGAAGAAGAAGAAGAAGAAGAAGAAGAAGAAGAAGAAGGAGAAGGAGAAGGAGAAGGAGGA
>JANHMN010000006.1:88403826-88436405 GCA_030674055.1 Rhabdomys pumilio
AGGAGAAGGAGAAGGAGAAGGAGAAGGAGAAGGAGAAGGAGAAGGAGAAGGAGAAGGAGAAGGAGAAGGAGAAGGAGAAGGAGAAGGAGAAGGAGAAGGAAAGGAGAAGGAGAAGAAGAAGAGGAAGAAGAAGAAATCTTATACGACACAGAATTATTTAAATATAGTTTAACTTTATGCAAAAACTTCATACTTTTGTTATCACAATTTTTAACTTAGAGGTAAATTGGAAAATAGCAAAAACTTATAATTCCAAGTTATTTTACCAGTTACTTTATAATATGTTCCTATTTATTCTCTCTCTTTCAACCCTCCTTCTTTCCATCTCATACATAAATGTATACACTACACACACACACACAAACACACACAAAACATACATTCCAATTGAAGACATCAAACATCATAGCCCTTATCACAAACTCTTTTACTGTATTTGGATATTAGATGATCATGTAATCCTCAGTGTATATTGACCTTTTGTTGACAATCTTAATAATTTATTTTATAGCTAATTATTTTCTAATCCAAGCACCACTTCAAGCATGATGTTTCTCATTTGTTTCTTTTTTCTCTGGAGTATTTTCTTTTTTAGGCCATTTCTTCAACCTTTCAAATCAGCATTCTACATTGGATTAGAAATCAGGAAATACCTCTATGGCTAGAATTACCATTGGCAAAAAGGTTTTGTAGGCCTTGGAAATGTAGTTCATTGACAGGGGTTTTTCTATCATGTCAGGGGCCTTGGTTTCAACCTCTAATATTGCCAAAAACCAGACAAAAAAGTACTTCAAAATATTTCTAATTAAATCAGTGGTAGGAGTAAAACAGTACTGATGGTAAAGTGCAGTTATATATATGTACAGGGTTTGGGAGATTGGCTTAACAAACACAAATAGTACTTCTAATGTGATACAATTATTTTCTAGGCAGAAATAGTTATTTTTTTAAGTGACAGGTTAAAAGGCATTATTTTCTGAAGTTGAAAAAACTATATTCCAAGTCTTCTTTCAGTGTTTGTTACCTAAGAAACTTGAAATAAGTGACATTCTTAGCTTTAACAGTTTTATATGTAAAAGTAGAACAACAATATTTAGTTCTATAATCCAATAAGAATCAATTAATACCGGTAAATAATAATGAATCCATACCTACAAAAAGTTCCTTGCAAATAGGAATGTAGTTCATATGTCCCTGCATGTGTGAGTTGCTTGAAAGAAAACAATACTGATTCTCATAATCATGTAGACTTCAGTCCTCTCCACTCTTTTGTGTCAGTGTCCTTAGCAGCCACCATTCTGATATTATCTTATTTGTTATTTTGTGTTATTTCCAATATCTGCCTTCTCATTTTATATCTATTTTTCCTCCTATTCATTACTGGCAACTAGAACAAAAACTACTCGAAGAGACTGCACTGGTGGAAACAGTCCTTGATAACTAACTGTTCCTGTAACACCGCAAGCCTTTCCCCATAGATCACACAGATTTCTGTAGAGTAATAATCCTCCCATGCTTAATAAATTGAGATTTAACATAAATCCCAGTGATCATTTAAATTCTCAAGTTCAAGAAATTTTATAAACTTGTAGCAAACTTGATTCTAATTATTACACAATTTTCTATATAAAATATTAAATATGGGACTAAGGCAATTGGCTAATAATGAATTATAAAGCAAACTTTTAGATGTTTGGTTAATTTCTTTTCCTGCTGTTGCTAATGTAGGAGATGGGCAATAAGAATAATGCAAAAAGAAAAGGCATTTTACTCACTTTTGTTTATTACTTATGACTATTTTTGTATTTGTGTCTGTATATGGGTATAAGCACATGAGTGTAAATGCCCAGAAAGACCAGAAGATGCTGAATGCCCTGAAGATTCAATTATAAATGGTCCTGATAAGGAAGTTGGGAATCAAACTCAGGACCTGTACAGGAACAGTGTGCTTAATCTTAACTATTGAGCCATTTTTCTAGTCTCAAGATTTTTTTAACATAAATGAAAAAAATAGCCTGAGGTACAGAATTGAACAGAAGAAATGAAAGAAGTGTCAGAATGCTGTGGAAATAGACAGACCTGAAATCAAAAGAAAGAACAGTTGAAAATGACAGAAACTTGGTATATTCAATCAGAAAACTCTCAAGACTCTGGAGTAGCTTAAATCAGTCAGGGCTACCTGTCAGGGATGGTGTCTGCTGAGATCCTGGAATACCACGTGCAGGATCCTAAACAAACTCAGAGCGCAGTCAAAGCTCACACAAGTAGACACAACTCTTCCCTCTTACAAGAGAAAACTATATCCTCCACTTTATTTAATCTCAGACTAAACGTTTTCTCTGGGGACAGAATTTATGATTTTAAAAGTACAAATTGACAGAATAATTTTGCCTAAGACTCTCCCGTGAAAACCTGGCAGTAATCCAGCACTTTGCTAATGTCATATGTGACCATTTATTTTTGGTGTTGGCTTGAACATCAACCATTGCAGGTCTGTGTGATGTAATGACATAAGGTAATAAAGGTGAAATGTATATAGACTAGGTATGTCTATAAAGTCAGAAAATCACACATATACACTTGTACATGTGCATACATACACAGATACACAAACAATTTAATGAGACATCAGTATCATCAAAAAAGGTTTATAAAATATAGAAAAAGAAAATGAAAGAAACAAGATGATGTGAGGAGGTGAGATGAGTGGGAGGCAGGGAATGGATGGGGGGAAAGGCAGGGAAGAAGGGAAAGGAGGGGAGAGTATTGAAGAGTGCTAGACTTTGTTTTGGGTTCAGATGCAGAACTGAAGTTCTAGAGAGAAATAAAGGTTAATTAAAGAACAACAAGGCAAAATGCAAAGTGACAAACCACTGTCACATGATTAGACTGGTCTCCAGTTTTCCAACAGTGAAAATAGAACGAATTCACCATCTTTGCCAAGAGAATGACTAGCCTTTCACCAAGGTGTCAGGTCACAGATTCTCAAAAGAACCAAGGAGGGAACTTAGCATTAAAATCACTGCTCTGGAAACAAGTAAGCAGAATATCTGATTATTATGACCACAGCCTACTTTTCTAAATATCCTCAATGGTCCTACCATACAATTCATTGGAGTATACGAAATATGTTGTTATCAAGTCTGAAATAAAGATAGTGATTACTTAGATTGAGATTCAAATCAATAATGCAATTTTTATTGCCCTAAGGAATGGTAAATAAATGAATTTATAACAATTATTTTTTAATTAGTATTTTGAGTTGCATTTTCCACTCTCTTCTTGTCTAGCTTCCAACAATGTTTTATACTGACAATTATGTATTATTCAGATATTAATTCAATATCTTTGCTTATAGAAACTGCATTTAGGGGGGTTGCAGAGATGGCTTAACAGCTATGAGCACTGGCTATTCTTCTAAAAATAAGATCTAAACTCTAGGCTCATAAGAATGGCAAACCATAAAGCACAAAATGACAGTATTGGATTCACTCTATTCTTACATAAACTTTTTTATTAATTTTTAAAAATTAAAATATGTAGGAGACTCAAAATGAAGTTATGCTCCTAAGAAAGAGCAATGTAAATGAAGAAACAAGGAATTATACAAAATCAATAGAAAAAGCTCAAGAGTGAATTAGCAAAAGCCCTCAAATCAAAACAACAAAGGCTTAGAAGAAAAGTAGCATTTTTATTCAAGTTGATTTTTAAAAAGTAGCTAAAGAAAAAAAAGTACATTGATAGTACATCATGACATAATTATAATTTTTTTAGATATTGTGGCAAAAAGTAAAGCAAATTGTGTATTTGACAGTTGGTGACCCAATATTATGTTTTTATGAAGTAAGAAAAACTTCCTTCTAACTCAGAAAGAGGAAAGCCCCAAATCAGTGTTGTTTCCTAATAGAAGTTGAAGTCAGTTGGGAGGCGGAGGGTTTCCTCACAGCCTCACTGTGGCTGTCTTTTAAGGATTATAAACCCAGCCACTGCTTCTGGTCACATGCTGTGCTTCCTAATCCACATGATGTGACAAGTCTCCAGCACAGCCTTAATACTGACATCATGACTAAAACCCTCTAAAATTAAGAGCAAAAATAAGTCCTCCATCTCTTATTTGACCAAGCATTAACATCACAGTGGGGTAAAAATAACTAATATAAAACAGACATTCTGCTTCTACTACATGCTAAAGATATGACTCTAGTCAAACAGGCTGACCTATCATGGCTTTCATTTATTTTGTTCAATATCAGAGATAAGTACTTAATCTTTATTTTTTGCGTGGGAGAACATTCTCAGACAATGAGCACTAGTAATGTGGGGGAAAGAAAACCCCACATTCATGACTTTAATGCTGGACATTTTTGTAGAGTTTTATTTATTAGTCATTGAGAGTTTTAGATAGATAGATAGATAGATAGATAGATAGATAGATAGACACACAGATAATAGATAAATGTTAGATAGACAGATAGATGATAGTACAAGAGACTGCCTTTACGAATCTTATACTGTCAGCATCAGCAACAGAGTCTAATTTTGTCACATTCCCTCAAAGTTATTCTCAAATTTCTAAAATCTTTTTATTCCTCATGATACAGTGCTACCTAACTCAATCCTCGAGATTTTTTTTTTTATGAAAGCAAAACAGAGCTTTTAATGGATTTGCACCATGGGTACTAATCAATAATTAATGCATGTTTTACACAGTTTCTACACAAAGTATTAAAGTCTTGGGAAAGCACTCAGAATTACAAAACAGTATAAAATATTAAATAGAACATGGATTTGTTGAAATCATACAAAGGTAGCAGAGGTTGTTTTTATTCATTCAACTTTTAATGAGAAACAGACAGGAAAACATGAGAATTGCTAAGCTTTAAAAACACTATTAATATTAAATTCTAGAGACAATAAATGACACTGCTTCTCAGTCTTTGACATACTGCGGTGAAAAGGCAAATGTCACTATTATTTTATCAGGTATGACCAGAAAAAAATATCCCTCCAGTCGTACAACAATTATAACACCAAATGCACAGAACAAAGAAAGAATATTAAAAGCAGTAAGAAAAAAAGGTCAAGTAACATATAAAGACAGACCTATCAGAATCACATTAGACTTCTCAACAGAGACTTTAAAGCCAGAGAATCTTGGACAAATGACATACAGACCCTAAGAGAACAAAAACGCCAGTCCAAGCTACTATACCCAGCAAAAATTTCAATTACCATAGATGGAAAAACCAAGGTACTCCAAGACAAAACCAAATTTAAACAATATCTTTATTAATCCATCCCTAAAGAGGATAATAGATGGAAAGTCCAACACAAGGAGGGAAACTACACTCAAGAAAAAGCAAGAAAATAATCTTTTCACAACACACCTCAAAGAAGAGAAACACACAAACATAATTTCACCTCTAACAACACAAATAACAGGAAGCAACAATCATTGGTCCCTAATATCTCTCAACATCAGCAGACTCAATTCCCCAATAAAAAGACAAAGGATACACAAACAGGACCCAGCATTTTGCTACATACAGGAAACATAACTCAGTGACAAAGGCAGACACTACCTCAAAAATAAAAGACTGGGAAAAAATTTTTTAAGCAAATTGCCCCACGAAACAAGCAGGAATAGCCATTCTAATATCCAATAAAATAGACTTTCAACCAAAAGTTATCAAAAAAAAAAAAAAAACAGGGAAGAACACTACATACTCATCAACAGAAAAATCCACCAAGATGAACTCTCAATTCTGAGCATCTATACCCCCAAATGAGAGGGCAGCCACATTCATAAAAGAAACTTTACTGAAGCTCAAAGCACACATTGAGTCTCACACAATAATAGGAGATTTCAATGCCCCTCTTATCAATGCACAGATTATTGAAACAAAAACTAAACACAGACACAGAGAAATTAAAAGAAGTTATGTACCAAATGAATTTAGCAGATATATACAGAGTAGTTCACCCTAAAACAAAAGAATGGGCCTTCTTCTCAGCATCTCATGGTACTTCTCAAAAATTGACCATATAAACAGACACAAAACAAACCCAAACAGATACAAGAACATTGAATTAATCATATGTATTCTAACAGACCAGACTAAGGCTGGTCTTCAGTAACAACAAAAGGTCCACATACATGTGGACACTGCACAACTCTCTATTCAGTGATAAATTGGTCAGGAAATAAAGAAATTAAAGACATTTTAGAATTTAATGAAAATGAAGGCACAACATACTCAAACTTGTCAGACACAATGAAAGTATTGCTAAGAGGAAAGCACTATCCCTGAGTGCCTCCATAAAAAAAAATTGGAGAGACCATACACTAGCTGCTTAATATCACATCTGCAAGCTCAAGAACAAAAAGAAACAAATACACTCAAGAGGAGTAGATGGCAGGAAATAATAAAACTCAGGGCTGAAATGAACTAAGTAGAAACAAAGAGAACTATACAAAGAAACAACCAAACTAGCAGCTGGTTTTTTGAAAAAAATCAACAAGATAGATAAACCCTTAGCCAAACTAACTAGAGGTCACAGAGACAGTATCCAAGTTAACAGAATAAGGAATGAAAAGGGAGACATAACAACAGAAACTGATGAAATTCAAAAAATAATCAGATCCTACTACAAAAGTCTATATTAAACAAAACTGGGAAATCTAGATGAAATGGCTAATTTTCTAGACATATACTAGGTACCAAAGTTAAATCAGAATCAGATAAACCATCTAAACAGTTCAACAGCCCCTAAATAAATAGTAGTAGTCATTAGAAGTCTCCCAACCAAAAATTGCCCAGAGTCAGATGGTTTAGTGCAGAATTCTATCAGACCTTCAAAGAAGATGTAATAAGAATACTTCTCAAACTATTCCAAAAAATAGAAACAGAAGGAACACTATGCAATTCTTCCTATAAAGCCACAGTTACAGGTATCTAAACCACAAAAAGACCTGACAAAGAAAGAGAATATCAGACCAATTTCTCTCATGAATAGTAATGTAAAAATACTCAACAAAATTCTCTCAAAGTGAACCAAAAAAAACCACATCAAAACAATCATTCACCATGATTAAGTAGGCTTCATCCCAGGAATGCAGAAAGGGTTGAATACACAGAAATCTATTAATTTAATCTACAATATAAACAAACTTAAAAAAAATACATAATCATCTCATTAGATTCTGAAAAGACTTTGACAAAAAGCAATACTCACTCATGTTAAAAAAAGATTAGAGAGATCAGGAATGAAAGGTCCATACATAAATATACTAAGAGGAATATACAGCAAAACAATAGCTAACATCAAAATAAATAGAAACTCAAAGCAATCCCATTAAAATCAGGGACAAGACAAGGCTGCCCACTCTCTTCTGACCTATCCAATATAATACTCAAGGTTCTAGCCAGAACAATTAGACAACAAAAAGAGATCAAAGATACAGAAATTTGGAAGGAGGAAGTCAAGATATCACTACTTCAAGATGATGTGAAAGTATACATAAGCAACCCCAAATGTTTTACCAGAAATTCCCACAGCTGATAAACAAGTTGAGTAAAGTGGCTGGATATAAAATTAACTCTAACAAATTAGTAGCCTTCCTCTACTCAAAGGATAAATGGGCTGAGAAAGAACTTGGGAAAAGCACACCCTTCACAATAGTAACAAATAATATAAAATATCTTGATATGACTCTAACCACCAAAGTGAAAGATCTGAATGAGAAGAATGTCAAGTCACTAAAGAAAGAAATCAAAGATCTCAGAAGATGAAACGAGCCAAACTCATGGACTGGTAGGATTAACATAGTAAAACTGGCCATCTTACTGAAAGCAATCTATAGATTCAATGCAATCTCCATCAAAATTCCAACTCAATTCTTCATAGAGTTAGAAAAACCAATTCTCAAATTCATTTGGAATAACAAAAAAAACCAGGATAGTGAAAAGTATTTTCAACAATAAAAGAACTTCTGGGGGAAATCACTATACTATAGAGCAATCCTGATGAAAAACTACATGGTACTGGTACAGAAACAGGCAGGTAGAACAATGGAATGAAAACAAAGACCCAGAAATAAACCCACATGCCTATGGTTACTTGATCTTTGACAAAAGAGCAAAAACCAACCAATGAAAAACCATTTTCAACAAATGGTGCTGGTTCAACTGGAGGTCAGCATGTAGAAGAATGCAAATTGATCAGTTCTTATCTCCTTGTACAAAACTCAACTCCAAGTGGATCAGGGACCTCCTCATAAAACCAGACACACTGAAACTAATAGAAGAGCAAGTGGGGAAAAGCCTTGAACACATAGGCACCCTGGAAATTTTCCTGAAAAGCACATCAAAGGCTTACTCTCTAAGATCAACAACAAACAAATAAGACCTCATAAAATTAAGTTTCTGTAAGGCAAAGAACACTGTCAATTGGACAATAAGGCAACCCACAGATTGGGAAAAGATATTTACCAACCCAGCATCAGACAGAGGGCTAATATCCAAAATATTCAAAAACTCAAAAAGGTAGACTCCAGAAAACCAAGTAACCCCATTCAAAAGTGGAGTACAGAGCTAAACAGAGAATTCTTAACTGAGAAATCTCAAATGGCTGAGAAACACTAAAGAAAATGTTCAACATCCTTGGTTATCAGGGAAATGCAAATCAAAATGACCCTGAGATTCCACCTCCCACCAGTCAGAATGGCTAAGACCAAAAATTCAGGTCACAGCAGATGCTGGTGAGGACATGGAGAAAGACTAACACTCCTCTACTGCTGATAGGATGACAAAGTTGGTAAAAATCACTTTGGAAATCATCAAGACTATTCCTGAGAAAACTGAAAATAGTTCTACCTGAAGACCTAGCTATACCACTACTCGGCATATACTCAAAAGGTTCTCCAATATATAACAAGGATACATGCTCCCTTATGTTTATAGCAGCTTTATTTATAATAGCCAGAAACTGGAAACAACCCAGATGTCCTCAACAGAGGAATGGATGCAGAAATTGTAGTACTTTTACACAATGGTGTATTACTCAGCTTTTAAAAACAAGGATTTTATGAAATCCATAGGCAAATGGATCGAACTATAAAATATCATCCTGAGTAAGGTAACCCAGACACAAAAGAACACACCTGATATGTACTCACTAATAGGTGGATATTAGCCCCAAACCTCTCAATGCCCGTGGTACAACCCAGACTATATGGAACTTAGGAGGAAAACCAGGGTGTGGATGCTTCAGTCCTGCATTGAGGGGAATACAGAATGATCACAGGAACTGGAAAGAAGAGGGTCCTGGGAAGAAGAGAGGAGGGGGAGAAAATAAGGGGAGCAGGATCAGGTACTGAAGGGGATAAGAAAGTGGTACAGAGGGTCAGGAAATCAAATAAAAATATGTAGCAGGGGGGATGAGGAACTGCAGATAGCCACTGAAGGATCCCAGATGCCAGGGAAATGAGAGGCTCCCAGTGGGTATGACTTTAGCAGAAATGTGCAGAGAAGGAGAGATAGAACCTATAGTGACCACCTTCTGTAAATAGGCATGGCCCCCAGTTGAGGGATGGGGCCACACACCCATCACAAAGTTTTTAACCCAGAAGTGTTCCTGTCTAAAGGAAGAGAGGAACAAAAAATGGAGCAAAGATTGAAGGAAGGGCCATCTGGAAACTGCCTCACCTGGGGATCCATCCTGTCTATAGACACCAAATCCAACACTGTTGCCCTTGCCAAGAAGTGCTTGTTGACAGAAACTTGGTATGGCTTTTCCTTGGGCAGTTGTGCCAGCAACTGACCAATGCAGATATGACTGCTTGGAGCCAACCATCAGACTGAGCTCAGGGACCCCAGTGGGGGAAGCTGTCAGAAGGACTGGAGGAGCTGAGAGGATTACAACGCTATAGGAAGAACATCAGTTTGCTGGACCACCCAGTGCTCCCAGGGACAAAACCATGAACCAAATAGGGAGGGATCCGTGGCTCCAGATACATGTGTAGCAGAAGATGGCCTTGTCTGACATCAATGGAAGAGTATGCCCTTTGTCCTGTGGAGGTTTGATGCCCCAGCATAGGGGGATGTTGGATTGGTGGAGCACAAGATGGTGTGTGAGTGGCACACCCACATAAAGGTAAAGGGGAGGGAAAAGAGGAAAGTTGTGGGATAGGGGACTTGTGGAGGGGTAACCAGGAAATGGGATATCATTGAGATGTAAATAAATAGAATGATTAATAATAAATGATGAGAATGTCATAATTATACTAATATTTAATTCATTATAGCTAAGAACATGACATAACTTCTAATCTCATTCCCTTAATTCTCTACACTCATTCCATCTCTGTCCTTTTATTGCTAGCTAAATCCAAGTCAGGATACCAAGTAGCAACATGTTCAAAACAAACATAGCACAGGTTTATGATACACATTTCACTACACCCGTAAACCAGCACAATTTCTGATAAAATACAAAATGTCCTGTTTTATAGGAGTACACGCATATTTTTACATCTAATGCAAACTAAAATTAGGCTTTGCATATCTCTGCTTTAAAATATTCATTTTTTCAGACAACTAAAATTAGATTATCTTGGCATGCAACAGCCATTGGGATTGAAATAATGTAACAATTTAACACTCAAAACCATAAGCACAAAGGGCACCACTGATATCTATCTTCTCTTGCATAAGGGTCTCTTGGGAGGACTCTGCTGTGTTGTCACAATAATTATTAGGAATCTAACATGAAATGAACAGAAATCAATCTGCAAACCATGTGACAGAATGTAGACAGAAGTGGCTACTAATTAGAAGAAAATAATCTTATCTGTGAACAGTCCCCCCACACACACACACACAATGGGGTAGGACTAGGAACCAGGCTTTGGTAAGCAACTGTTTTCTACAAACATTTTCATGGGTGTAAAACCAAATATTTAATGACAAAGTCTTGGTCTCCAATTACCATATTCCCCAAACATAAGAGAAAAATGAAACACTTACACCTTTACTTTCCCTTCCCCTCATATTTTCTGTCAATAATATTAAAAAACATATAGTTAATATACCGAGTACATTAGCGGTACACCGAAGAATTCCTGAGACATCTTCAATTTCCTCTTTGCTGGAATGGTCTGCATAGGAGCATCTGTTAGAGATATTGTGAAAATTCTTTTCTGCATCCCTATAACTAAGAAGAAAACAAAATTAGCATTCAAAGGAACTTTGGAAAGCATTTACAAATGCACTCGTGTCTACACCAAGTACATACAGTCTATGGTATCTGGATAACCACCTTTAAAATAACTGATATTTTAAACATAATTCTGTCATAAGCCAAGAGCCCCATTAACATTCAGAGTACAGGACTATATCTAGAGACAACTGTTAATTAGAAAGCTCTGGGAGGTATAGTAAAATACATGTAATATGAAGGAGAAA
Organism: Rhabdomys pumilio; assembly: GCA_030674055.1. Classification (NCBI taxonomy): domain Eukaryota; kingdom Metazoa; phylum Chordata; class Mammalia; order Rodentia; family Muridae; genus Rhabdomys; species Rhabdomys pumilio. The sequence goes on from JANHMN010000006.1 coordinate 88,415,292, forward strand.
GGAGAAATCATGAGAAGAGAGGTTGAAGTGTGGGGAGGGATGGGAGGATTGGACAGAGGAAAGGGTGGAAATGGGAATAACTAATATTGGGCATGTTTGAAAAATCCAAATGTACATCGACTAGTTGTAAACTTTCTAACAGCCTGGGCAAGAAGTCAGAGTAGAACAGTGATATCAAGTGGAAAGTAAGTTTAGGTGAAGAGGGGGATTGGAGTTAGGTGAAGAGATGTGGGAGTTAGTAAAGGTACAACTAACACTGTGAATATTCAAAAACAACACATGGAAACCTACTGTTTTACGAGATTTTAAAATAGCAGAGTTCCATATAAAAGAATTTATCTGGAGTTGCCCTACACAGAAGATAACGCTTCTCCCATATTTTGCCAAATAAAAGCCCAGTGCCAGATGTGGGATAGTTCTAAAACAAGGTTCATGTAAGAAGTGTTCTGGACATCACCCAGAGATACATGTTATTGCCATTGATCTTGGTAACCCTCTATAAACTCGTTTTCTTAAGACATGGTGAAATAGGGTTGGAACTGACCAGGAAGCTTCTGCTCTTCTGACTACCTCCCATAGTACCAGAAGGTGCAATCCAGGCTGCTTGGAGGAGAAATCATCAAGAGTCTTACGCAGCTGTCAACCTTGTAAACCACAATAACAACCAGTATGGCAAGATATGTCTGTGTGTACAGTAGTGTCATAGATGTTGTAGGGTAACCAACTGCTTTCTTTTTTTAATTTACTCTCATGCTTCATGAGAGGAAAGGCATGCCTGGTAGTGTAAATCTGGCGAAGACCACAGGGTGAATCTCCTACTATTATTTTGCTAAATGGAGGAAATACCAAACTGACATCTATGTCTGTATTTCTATACTCATAGAATAATAGTAAAACTCCCAAAACTCATTAGGAAAGTTTCTTCTTTCAATGGAAATGAACAATTGGTCAAAGTATAGAGAATACTTGTCAGCTGAATACTCAGCCATGAATGGGGCATCTATACTACCCACCCAAGAATGTAGGGAATCATTGCAAATTTGTAATGACCAGAAGTTGGGAAGGACTGGACATAACATGGTCTTCTGGACATGACAACACTAACGAACTCAAAGGGCATCTCCTTAACAGACCTATACAAGATCAAATCAAATAACATTTCAGCATGAAAGGGGAACGAGCTCAAGAGCCCCCATTCCTAGCAGAGGAGTTATTGATAGTTGAGGGCTTCCGGATAAAGGTCAGTCTCTTTAAAGGTATTACCTTTACTAGGCCAACCATGCAGCTCAATTCATTTGCAACCACTTTACAGTCATACTAGCAGTCCAGTTTGGTAGAATCAGAAGGGCAAACATGAATCAGTAACCATGTCACTACCTAGCAGAGACAGTCAAGCCTCAGCCTCTTCAGCATGGCACAAGTCAGCAAAAGGGGGTAGGACAAATAGGAATGTGCCTCTCTCAGCAAAGCGATACAGATCAGTGAAGATGCGAGATCAATAAGCTTTATCCAGCTCTCTCTATAAGCGAGCCTAGCTCAGCCTCTGTCACTTGTCCATTGGGTTCTATTTATACTCTTTCAAATCATCACCTGCCTACCAGGGTTCTTATCTCACCACAGTTCTTGCCTCAGCTCTTCAGTCTAAAGCTCCATGTAAGTCTGTCTCAGCTGACATCCCTCTATCAATCAGTACAGGTCTGCAGAAGAGGCAAGAATTCTTAACACATCACCAGGAGGTTTTGGGTGCATTTTTTTCCTATGGAGTCCCAACAAAAAGGAGCTCAACTACACAATGCAAAGTGGACCGATACATGCACGCTGTTTGAGAAGTTTCCTTCATCACAAGTCTTTTCATGTGCTTGTTTTATCAGAACATCCTTTCACCTATGTCCACTTCAGCAAAACATTCCTTCATGTGTTTGGCCCAACAAAACACCATTCAACACAACTGACTTTTCAAAGAACCCTTAAGTTTCTACTTCATTATACTCATTCAGAGAAAAATCCACCAAGATGACATCTCAACTCTGAATATCTGTATTTCAAGTGCAAGGGCATTCACATTTGTGTAGGAAATAATACTAAAGGTTAAATCTTATGAGGAACTCCACACATTAATAGAGACCAACATCCTATTCTCTTCAATGGACAGGTTACCAGACAGAAACTAAACAGAAATAATGAAACTAAAGAGATGTTATGAATCAAATAAACCTAACAGATATGTACAGGACATTTCACCACCAGACACAAGTCTCAACAGATAAAAGAAAATTCAAGTAGCTCCTAGTACCCTACCAGACCACCACGGCTTAAACCTGGACTTCAACAATAACAGAAACAACAGCATACAATCCCATAGAAATCTGACAGCTCTTTACTCAATAAAACACTGTCAAGGAAGATATATAGAAAGAAATTAAAGACTTTCTAGAATTCAATGAAAATGAATGCACAACATACCCAAACTTATGAAATAGAATGAAAGCAGTGCTAAGAGGATATTTCAAAGCACTAAGTGTCTTTGTAAAGAAATTAGTCAATTCTTACAAACTTAACATGCAGTTATGACTTATAACTTATGTTCTCATGAGTTAACAGTGCACTTAAAAGCTCTAGAACAGCAACAACAACAACAAAAAAAAACCAAGTACCCCCAAGAGGAGTAGAAATACTAAAACTCAGAGTAGAAATCAACTAATCAGAAATAAAGAGAGCAATACAAAAAAATCAATGAAACCAAGAGCTGATTCTTTGAGAAAATCAACAAGACAGACAAGCACTTAGCCAAACTAACTGGATCTACTGCAACTTAATATGCTAAGGTAGGTTGAAATCTATGGGAGGCCTCCCCTGTTCTGAGGAGAAATGAGAGTGGGACATGGTGGGTAAGAAGATGAGAAGGAGGAACTGGGAGAAGAGGAGGGAAGAGAAGATGAGATTGAGATATAAAAGTAATTAACTAATTAAAGAAAACAGAAAGGAATGAAGAAAGGAAGAAGGAAAGAAAAAAATACACACTGACCTTACCTACAGTGGCAGAGATAACAGTGCTATGAATGAGAGATTACGTAGAGTAATTAGAGCCTGACAAAATTTGACTTACCATTTACTAACTCTGAGATCTTATCTAAGGAACATAGTCTATCAGAGTATCTTCTTGCCATATATAAAATGGTCTCTCTAAGAGTACCCATGAGGGACTGCATGACACAATGCCTTTATATGCTGAGGTAGGCTGGAACTTTCTTAGTGACCTCTGAATGATATCACTATTGAGGACAGTGGTGGCCAAGTGTTTCACATTCCAAAGGTCTGGCCAAGAAGACCAAAATGCTTCTTCAGAAGGCAAACTTCACTCCAACTCTGTTGAACCTAAATCTTTAAAATAAGGAAACTAAGGTACAAAGTTTATAATGGACAGAGATGTTATACTCAGCCCCTCAGATTATATCCTTCCCACACATATTTTTTTAATTCACTATGCTACTACTCACGTACTTCGACATTATAATTTGTTCATTTATCCCCTCTCTACCCATCTTTCTAAAAGTTAATTCCTCATGAATGTCAGCCACTAACAAAAACAAAGGGATATGGAATAAGCAAGATAAATAAATAAAAAAAAAGATAATAACAGCCAATGATGATCAATGTGAAACTACAGGTGATAGTATAATAGAAATGACTGATTTGAAGACTGAGGTCAGAGGACAGATTCTTGAGGTTAGGTGCTCAGGGAAGACCTTTCAGAAGTGATGGCATTCTAGCAAAGACCTACATATAAAGAAAAAGTAGTATACAGACATCTGCAAATAGAACATTCAAGAAAGTAGTATAAGTTCCATGAATGATCTTGAAAAATTGGAATGAAATGAAAGGAGGATGGTAGAAGACAATGGACTTTTAAAAGTAGAGGTCAGATGACAGAGAATGCTGATTTTAATCTATCCTAATGGACAACGACATGGTTTATAAAGACAATTCAAATTGAAATCTCTGAATTAGCAGCATTAGAGTGACCTGATAACTTGTCAGAAATGTTGATCTCATCTCAGATTTTTGAAACTAGTGACTCTGTTAATAGACATGAGGGTTAATCTTGGCCGTTACTGAGTGTGTCTATGAAGAAGTGATTGACATGTCAGTGAACTGAATGGAAAACAGTCACCTTGAGCATCAGTGCCATTATCTATCTAATAGGGTGGGGATCTGGGAAGGGACAAAAGCAAAAGAGGGAGGCTAGCACACAATTATATGCTCAACTCTTCTTAAACAGATAACTCTTCTTGTTGCCATCGCCTATGGACATTATATTCATCAGTTTTTAAATCCAAATTTACACTACAAATTCTGCAAGATGACTTTCAAACCTGTATCTTCATGCAGGGGGCTTCACTGTTCTCTTTATTGTGTAGCTTCCAACTTCTTAGACTGGGCAGCTACAGATTTCACTACAGTGTGCAACCAGACACTGTGAAACTATTCATCTTCTGATCATAAATGTCAAACTAATACATTGTCATTTGTGTATGTGTACGTGTGTACCTGTGTGCACATGTAGACATAAATATATGTAGTTACAAAGTGATTCTAATGCAGATTAATGTTTAGGAACTACTGACTTCAAGTAATTTTTAAATCATTCTTTACAATAAAAAGTCAGGACTAATCAACAATGAATAGAAGCCAGAAAACTAGATCAAAATCTCTCAGTAGGACATGATGATGATGATGATGATGATGATGATGATGACGACGACGACAACGACAATGATGATGGCAGTGACAACAATGACAGTAGAGAGGGAAAGATTTATCTTATTTTAGCATTTTAGCAAAGAATATATTATTTTAGCATTCACTTTTCCAATAAAAATTATCTCTATGAATAAATACATGAACAACTGAAAAACAAATTAAAATATAGAATAATTGTGTAAAGATGAAGAGCCACTGGCAGAAAGGTTATATTACTCCACAACAAGAGGCTCCATCCTCTTTGTGACCCTTTGAATGAATAGACATTCCTAGCTCCAGTACTAGGTTTTTGGAGGTTGCAAAAAAAAAACTCCAGGAGTTTCTATGGGCAACAGTTATAAAAACTCAAGAAGTAGTGTATGATACTTTTGATATTTGATGTGTAAAACAGATCAAAGGACACAGTTTTAAGGAAAAAAATAGGGGAAATTGATAAGCCAGAAATTGACACCATATTGAGACTTTAAAAAGCACCCATACATAAACTCTGTCATCTCTCCTCCTTTAGATTCTCAATCTGTGGTTTCCAAATTACTCCAAGATTTGCTTATGAGAAGTGTAATTTTCAGAAAGTAGAAAAAGAACTTTCTTGTTAGAAATACATCTCCAAAACTATGGAAAATAATGCTTTGAGACACTTACTCTCTATTGTTTAAATTCCCTTAAGTGTAGGAAACACATCAGTTTTCACAGTTAGAAATAACTAAACTGTTTTGTGAGAAGGAACAGCACCTAGGTGTGAAGACATTAGTCCCCAGTGTTAATGATATTCGCTTTTCCCCTTTTCCAGTTTTGTAAAGAGAAATACAAAGCAGTCTTAAAGTCAAATAAAAAAGTTAGAAAACGAAGCTACCCTCCCCTGGTCCTTGTGGCATGGGCATACACCTAGCTGGTCTGTTCCCATGAAGAAACCATATCCCGAGACATCCTAAAAGAGCAACTGAACTCAGAGCAGTGAGTAAGAACAATTGCCTAATACCTTACTCCCCAGAGCTACAACTGGGAGCACGGGGCACTCAGGACATACCAGGCACCAAAATCCTGCCCCTGCAGAATACAACTCCCCTTCCACCCCTCGCCTGGTCCTTGTGGCTGGGGCAGACACCTAGTAGATCTGCTCCTGTGAAGACACCATATTCCAAGATATCCTAGAAGAGCCAATGAACTCAGAGAAGCAGACACCATATCCTAAGACATCCTAGAAGACACACTGCACTCAGAGCAGAGGAGACCTAGCTGGTCTGCTACTGTGGAGACACCATATCCTGAGGCATACTAGAGAATCCACTGTAGCTCAGAATCACAGATTCACAAAGACATCTGGACCCTGAGGAGTTCTAACACAAGCAAGATAACTGGAAAGGCAGGATCCAGTCAAAAACAGTGAGTGCAGGTAGGACTAAATTTGACTGAATGGCAAAAGGCAAGTGCAAGAATGTAAGCAACAGAAACCAAAGTTACTTGGCATCATCAGAACCCAGTTTCCCCAACATAGCAAGCCCTGGACACCCCATCACACTGGAAAAGCAGGATTCAGAATTAAAATCAATTCTCATGATGATGATAGAGGACTTTAAGATGAACATAAATAACACTCTCGAAGGATTTGAGGAGAACACAAGTAAACAGGTAGAAAACCTGAAAGAGGAAACACAAAAATCCCTTAAAGAATTACAAGAAAACACAACCAAACAGGTGAAGCTATTACACAAAATCATCCAGGATCTAAAATTGGAAGGAGAAACAATAAAGAAATCTCTAAGGGAGACTACCCTAGAGATAGAAAACCTAGGAACGAAATCAGGAGTCATAGATGCAAGCATCACCAATAGAATACAAGAGATAGAAGAGAGAATCTCATGTGCAGAAGATACCATGGAAAACATTGAAACAACTGTCAAAGAAAATGCAAAATGCAAGAAAGTCCTAACCCAAAACATCCAGGAAATCCAGGACACAATAAGAAGGCCAAACATAAGAATTATAGGTATAGATGAGGGTGAACATTCCCAACTTAAAGGGTCAGTAAATATCTTCAACAAAATTATAGAGAAAAACTTCCCTATCCTAAAGAAAGAGATTTCCATAAATGTACAAGAAGCCTACAGAACTCCAAATAGGCTAGACCAGAAAAAAATACCTCCCATCACATAATAATCAAAACATCAAATGTATAAAACAAAGCAAAAATACTAAAAGCAGTAAGAGAAAAAGGTAAAGTAACATATAGAGGCATACCTATAAGAATTACACCAGACTTCTCACCAGAGACTATAAAAGCTAGAAGATTCTGGACTGATATCATACAGACACTAAGAGAACACAAATGCCAGCCCAGACTACTATACCCAACAAAACTCACAATCACTATTGATGGAGAAACCAAGATATTCCATGACAAAATCAAATTTACAAAATATCTTCCCACAAATCCAACACTTCAAAGGAAAATTGATGAAAAATTCCAACACAAGGAGGGAAACTACAACCTAGAAAAAGCAAGAAAGTAATCTCTCAACAAACCCAAAAGAGGATAGCTACACAAACATAATTCCACCTCTAATAACAAAAATAACAGGAAGCAACAATCATTTTTCCTTAATATCTCTTAATATCAATGGACTCAATTCTCCAATAAAAAGACATAGACTATCAGACTGGATACATAAACAGGAGCCAGAATTTTGCTGCATGCAGGCAAAACACCTCAGTGAAAAAGATAGGCACTACCTCAAAGTAAAAGGATGGAAAACAATCTTCCAAGCAAATGGTCCCAAGAAACAAGCTGGAGTAGCAATTCTAATATCAGATAATAATCGACTTTCAACCAAAAGTAATCAAAAAAGATAAAAAAGGACACTTGATACTCATCAAAGGAAAAATGTACCAAGATGAATTCTCAATTCTGAACATTTAGGCCCCAAATGCAAGAGCACCCACATACATAAAAGAAACTTTACAAAATCTCAAAGCATACATTGCACCTCACACAATAATAGTGGGAGATTTCAACACCCCACTCTCAGCAATGGACAAATCATGGAAACAGAAACTAAACAGAGACACAGTGAAGCTAACAGAAGTTATGAGCCAAATGGATTTAACTGATATCTACAAAACATTTCATCCTAAAACAAAAGAATATATCTTTTTCTTAGCACCTCATGGTACCTTCTCCAAAATAGACCATATAACTAGTCACAAAACAGGTCTCAAGAGATACAAAAAGATTGGAATAATCCCTTGTACCCTATCAGGCCACCATGGACTAAGGCTGGTCTTTAATAATGACAAAAACAATGGAAAGCCCACATACACGTGGAAACTGAACAATGCTCTACTCAATGATGACTTGGTCAAGGAAGAAATAAAGAAAGAAACTAAAGACTTCTTAGAATTTAACAAAAATGAAGACAAATCATACCAAAACTTTTGGGACTCCATGAAAGAAGTACTAAGAGGAAAACTCATAGCTCTAAATGCCTACAAAAAGAAACTGGAGAGAGCATACACTAGCAACTTGACAGCACACCTGAAAGCTTTAGAACAAAAAGAAGCAAATACACCCAAGAGGAGTAGACAGCAGGAGATAATCAAACTCAGTGCTGAAACCAACCAAGTAGAAATAGAAAGAACTATACAAAATATCAACAAAACCAGGAGCTGGTTCTTTGAGAAAATCAACAAGATAGATAAACACTTAGCCAGACTAACCAAAGGGCACAAAGACAGTATCGAAATTAATAAAATCAGAACTGAAAAGGGAGACATACCAACAGAAACTGAGGAAATTAAAAAATCATCAGATTCTACTACAAAGGTCTATACTTAACAAAATTGGAAAATCTAGATGAAATAGACAATTTTCTAGACAGATACCAGGAACCAAAATTTAATCAGGAGCAGATAAACAATCTAAATAGTCTCATAATCCCTAAAGAAATAGAAGCAGTCATTAAAAGTCTCCCCATCAAAAAAAAAAAGGTCCGGGACCAGACGGTTTTAGTGCAGAATTCTATCAGATCTTCCAGGAAGACTAAAATACGAATTCTCTTCAAATTATTCCACAGAATAGAAACAGAAGGAACAGTATCCAATTTGTTCTGTGAAGCTACAATTACACTCATACCTAAGCCCCACAAAGACCCAACAAAGAAAGAGAACGTCAGACCAATCTCTCTTATGAATATTCATGCAAAAATACTCAATAAAATTCTTGCAAATCAAATCCAAGAATGCAACTAAACAATCGTCCATCAAGATCAAGTAAGCTTTATGCAAGGAATGCCGAGATGGTTCAATATTTGGAAATCCATCAACGTAATTCACTATATAAACAAACTAAAAAAAAAAACACATGATCATCTCACTGAATGCTGAGAAAGCATTTGACAAAATTCAACATCCTTTCATGTTAAAAGTCTTTGAAAGATCAGGAATTCAAGGCCCACACCTAAACATAATAAAAAGCAATATACAGCAAGCCAGTAGCCAACATCAAACTAAATGGAGAGAAACTGGAAGCAATCTCACTAAGATCAGGAACTAGACAAGGCTGTCCTCTCTCATACTACCTATTCAATATGGAATTGGATGTCCTAGCTAGAGCAATTATAAAACTGAAGGAAGTCAAAGGAATACAAGTAGGAAGAAGCCAAAATTTCACTATTTGCAGATGATATGATAGTATACTTAAGTGACCCTAAAACTTCCACCAGAGAACTCCTAAACATGATAAACAACTTCAGCAAAGTGGCTGGATATAAAATCAACTCAAACAAATCAGTAGCCTTACTCTACTCAAAGAATAAACAGGCTGAGAAAGAAACTAGGGAAATGACACCCTTCGCAATAGTCATAAATAATATAAAATATCTTGGAGTGAATCTAACCAAGCAAGTGAAAGATCTGTATGACAAGAACTTCAAATCTCTGAAGAAAGAAATAGAAGAAGATCTCAGAAAATGGAAAGATCTCCCATGCTCATGGATTGGCAGGATTAATTTAGTAGAAATGGCCATCTTGCCAAAAGCAATCTACAGATTCAATGCAATCCCTATCAAAATTCTAAACCAATTCTTCATAAAGATAGAAAGAGCAATTTTCAAATTCATTTGAAATAGCAAAAAAACCAGGAGACTGAAAACTATTTTCAACAATAAAAGAATTTCTGGGGGAATCGCCATCCCAGACCTCAAACTGTACTACAGAACAAATAGTTATTAAAAACAATACCAATGGTATTGGTACAGAGACAGGCAGGAAGATCAGTGGAATAGAACTGAAGATCCAGAAATGAACCTACACACCTATAGTCACTTGATCTATGACAAAGAAACTAAAACCATCCAGTGGAAAAAGTCAGCATTTTCAGCAAATGGTGCTGGCTCAACTGGAGGTCAGCATGTAGAAGAATGCAAATCAATCCATTCTTATCTCCTTGTACAAAGCTCAAGTCCACGTGGATAAAGGACCTTCACATAAAACCAGATACACTGAAACTAATAGAAGAGAAAGTGCGGAAGACCCTCTAATACCTAGGAACAGGGGAAAAGTTCCTAAACAGAACACCAATAGCTTATGCTCTAAGATCAAGAATTGACAAATGGGACCTCATAAAATTGAAAAGCTTCTGTAAGACAAAGGACACTGTCAACAGGACAAAATGGCAACCAACAGATTGGGAAAAGATCTTTGCCAATCCTACATCCAATAAAGGACTAATATCCAATATATACAAAGAACCCAAGAAATTATATTCCAGACAACCAAATAACCCTATTAAAAATGGGGTACAGAGCTAAACAAAGAATTCTCAACTGAAGAAACTAGAATGGCCTAGAGGCACCTTAAGAAGTGCTCAACATCCTTAGTCATCAGGGAAATGCAAATCAAAGCAACCCTGAGATACCATCTCACACCAGTCAGAATGGCTAAGATCAAAAACTCAGGTGACAGAAGATGCTGGCAAGGATGTGCAAAAAAAAAGAAGAACACTTCTCCATTGTTGGTGGGATTGCAAGCTGGTACAACCACTCTGGAAATCAGTCTGGCAGTTCCCCAGAAAATTGAACATAGCATTACCTGAGGACCCAGCTATACCACTCCTGGGCATATATCAAGAAGATGCTCCAACATATAACAAGGACATATGCTCCACTATGTTCATAGCAGCCTTATTTATAATAGCCAGAAGCTCAAAAGAATCCAGATGCCTTTCCACAAAGGAATGGATACAAAAAATGTGATACATTTACACAATGGAGTACTACTCAGCTATTAAAAATAATGAATTTGAGAAATTCTTAGGTAAATGGATGGAACTAGAAAATATCCTGAGTGAGGTAACGCAGTCACAAAAGAACACACATGGTATTTACTCACTGATAAGTAGATGTTAGCCCAAAAGCTTGAAATAGCCAAGATTCAACTCAGACCACATGAAGCTCATGAAGAAGGAAGATGAAGTGTGGATGCCTCAGTCCTACTTATAAGGAGTACCAAAATACTCAAGGGAGCAAATATGGAGACAAGGTGTGGGACAGAAACTGAAGGAGTGGCAGTCTGAAGACCATTCCACCTGGGTATCCATCCCATGTACAGTCACCAAAGGTAGACACTGATGTGGATGGCAGAAAGTGCATGCTGACAAGAGCCTGATATAACTGTCTCCTTAGAGGTCTGCCAGAGTCCGACATATTCAGAGGCGGATGCTCACAGCTAACCACTGATCTGATCAAGAGTTTCCCAATGGAGAAGCTAGAGAGAAGACTGAAGGAGCTGAAAGGGTTGGTGGCCCCATGAGGAGAGCAACAATACCAACCAACCAGAGCTACCAGGGTCTAAACCACCACCCTGGGAGCACATAGGAAGGGACCCATGACTCCATCTGTATATATAGGAAAGGATAGCCTTGTTGGGCATAGGTGGAAGGGGAGATTTTTGGTCCCATGAAGGCTGAACACTGAGTGGGGGGAATTCGAGTGTGGGGAGGTAGGAGTTGGGGGGATAGTTGGGGGCACATCCTCTTAGAAGCAAGAGGAGGAGGGATGGGATAGGAGATTCCTGGGTGGTGGGGGAAATGGGGTAAGGGGATAAAATCTGAAATGTAAATATAATATCCAATAAAAAATAAATTTAAAAATGAAATGCAAAAAAAGAAAAGAAAAAGGAAGCTATACAATGAGAAATAGGGATGAGGGAAGGCAGAGTCAAGAAAGACAAATGCAATGAGCGTGTAGCCACCTAGCTCCTTAGTCTCCATCAGCATCAAGGCAAATGAAGGCACTGGTGGTCTATATCCACCTATACAACATTCAAGCAACACGTTGATGGTCCATTTTAATCAACTACGACCTCAGGACACCTTGTTATAGACAGCTTATCAATAGTCCTTATATTGTGTTAGACAGAATAAAAAGAACTAAGAAAAGACCATTTAACCAATAAGAAGGGAATCATCTCAGTTCATGTCACCATAATTCCGAGAAGAGTTATGGCAGATAAAAGAGAACTCCATCCCACCAATGGCCAAAGGCTGCTCTATAATTATCACACTGAGGTTAATTATCTAATCCAATAGAAATATGAGTTTTCCCAATTTGTCTCTATGGCAATGCAATTTGGTTCATGAATAAGAGCATTTTGACTTGATCACTTGATTCCCAAGCAAAGACTGGCACTTATAATTTTTAAAACAACACTTTGACTTTAATCACTGGCATTACCATAAAAATATTTAAAATAATAATAACAAATCTACAACACTTACTATAATTGACAAATTGTTTAAGTATATGAACTAAGTTAAGCCACAGAGCGTACTTTGAAAATAGTAATTTCAATGAGTTATTGATCTTATTTTAAAATGCACAAGGAAAGGTGAACTTGGCATTCTTTTGCTCCATTAAGATAAACTGTTTTAAATCACTAATGGCATCAAATTAAAAGCCATCTCACAAGTTTAAATATGTTTTCCTTAGCACCGCACTTCTGAGATTTAATGTGTCAAAGTTTCAAAGCAATTGCCACTGAATGACAATCAACATAATAATTGAGTGCTTTAAAGAACATGGCATTATGCGAGGCACTGAAATCACTTTCTATTCTTACGTCCTTCTGTTTTATTTTAATCACATTATACCCTAATTGTTCAAAATGTGGGCTATTATGATTCCCATAATGTAAAATGATCCCTAATAATATTGCAAGGATTACAAGAGTTTGACTGCTTACAAGCCAAACCATTGCAGCACAAAGAAAACACTAACAAGGTATAGTGACAATAGCCATTGTTTCTAATGTTAATTGGTTTAATATGACAAGCCAGATTAATCACAAAAGTAAATTTTATTTATTTATTTACTATTTATTTATTTTGCTATTTACCAAACTGCTTTTTACTAAGGTCAAGCAAAAGTGAATTTAGGCTTTTTTATTTGGAGTTTTCTCACTGAAAATTCTTTCACTGAAATAATATCACCTAATCATGACATCTAATTTGGGGGTTATTAACATAACCATTATATTTTAATAAAACATCTCTGTACTGGTGAGGTCCTGATTTCTTACTTTTTGATATGAAGTGTTATTAATATATACAGTTTCCAAATCCATTTTAAGAAATGAGCTGTAGCAGAGAAAACATGGAGCATATGATCCAGGCTAAAACAAGACCTATCTTTAACGTTGATTGTGACCAAACTCTACGTAAAGGTTCAAACCCCCGTTCGAAGCCTCCATCTGGTACCAACAATCCTTTGGTAGTAATAAAACAAAATTATAAGATTCAGTCTTACAAATGAAAAATTAAAACATAAGAAAGGGGGAAACTGTGAAGAAAACAAAAAAGAGAATTTTATTTTTCATTTAAAAGAAGAAAAAAATAAACCAAATTATATTTTTACTGTAAAATACTCTTATTAATTCTCACATATATGTTAACAGACAGACACCATAAAGTTGACTTCAAGAGAACACTAACTTATAATCTCAACAGCTGCACTTGATAAATCACTTTGAATTTTTTCCATAAATAGCCAAAACCCATTTTTACTCACCCGATAACTTGATGTTCATAATACTGCAATGTCCTCTTGAGAGTCATGTGTATCGTCTGAGGCTACAGTATGATAACAAGAATGAAAACACATTATCAGTTCATCAGTATGGTTTCCAATCTGAGGACAGGCAGATCTATTTCATAAACGTTGTTACTTTACAGTATTAGTGCATTTTCCATCTGGTCATGTGTATTCCCCAGAGAAACTAAATGAGCCAGTCAGCAAATGCCCAGTTGCCCAATGTTGAGTGCAATGGTCAATTATTTTGATGAACTATTAATGCATATTAAATAAAATAATGGCTGCAGTGGAAGGTTAGGAAGTGATGGGAAAAGGCACTACTGGAATGTGACTTGCATCCCTTCCCATGCACGATGTATACTCCCTGTGAGATACTGACTAGCTGAAAATTCACACCTTATTTGTTCTTTCATGTTGTAATGAGACTTTCAATGGTAATCTGGAAGTAACAGTGAATTGAGTTAAAATTTTCAACTCTAAATTACATATTTTAAGCTTAAGGTTCTTTTCTTTTATATCAGTTTTGTATGTCAAAGGACTCATAGGATGTCTGGGATAAGATGGGAAGCAGTGACCTAGAGTTCATTAGCAATATTTCAAGTCAATCCAACTTCCTGTGTGCCTCAAGAAATATCAAGTAGAGGATTGTTCTCATGTCTCCTGGACAGGCCACTAGTGCTTTGCGTTGCTCCCTCCTGTCTTCAAAAGAGAAGTTTGTAGCTCATGAATGAATTATGTAATCTTCTCTCCCAATGGCAGGTTAAGATATTGTATTTAATCCTAGATCAAGGAATTATTGTCAGATTTCTCAGAACAGTAGGGCCTCAAATTTTGAAAATCTAAGTATACAAGGAAACATCAATTTTACTAGGATGTTATGATAACTAAATTCTTAATGGCAAAAGAGTAAATCTTTAAAACAAAAATGTCCCCTAAATTCTAACATTTATACCCATAGAGTATGCATCTCTTAGCTGCCATCAGAGAGGGATTTTAGGAGATTATTATGACAGAAACCTATAGAAAATAATCTGGTGTGTGCATGGTCAACTCTAAATGAGACATAGGTACCATACCACCAACCCAAAGGCTCAGAGAGCACAGTGGAAGAGGAAAGACGAATAGAATAGGGGCCAGAAGTAGTGAAATAGTATTTTCCAGACATTACAGAACTCTTGCATGAACATAAAGCAGCTGTGATTGCCTGCATAAAACCTACAGCAGATCAAGCCAGCCAAAACCCTAGCACGTATGGGGCAGCTCTCATGAAATCCTACACCTATCTGAGGAGTTATTGGCAACTGATGGCTGCTAGTGGAGAAAAAAATCAGTTGTCTTCAGGGATGTGGCTTCTGAGAACCTATCAATGATCCAGTCCATGATCCGATGAAAGCCATAGACACACGGGAGACTTTAGTGAACTTGGCGAAGTTCTATTGTTCAGTTTTTTGTTTGTTTGTCTGTTTGTTTGCTTGTTGTAAGTATATAATGCTGTGAAGGAAGTGGGGAGAGGAATGGGAAAGGGATTCCATGGTAAAGAGGAGATTTGCTCAAACATATTATATCCATATATAAAATTCTCAAACAATTTCTGTTGACTATAATTCTGAAAATATTTCTGTTCACTATAGTACGACAAAAATAAAGCCATTAAATGCTTAGCAAACTGTTGATCCGTTGGACCAAAGATAAGCTTTAGGAAATATGGCAGTAACATATGTTCTTCCGTATTCAAGTACAAGTTGGTAATGCCAGCAACCACTGATAATGGATTCTACAAAACTAGAAGCTTTGAGAAGGTCATTTGTAAAAAGATCCAGTGCCAAGCTGGTTATAAGAAAAAGTTAATCAGTTCTTGATTCTAATCCTTCAAAGTGAATCTTTTTTTTTTCATTTTCATTGATTATTTTATTTATTTACATTTCAAATGTTGTTCCCTTTCCCAGTTTTCCCTCCATATTCCCCCATCCCCTTCTCCCTACCCCTGCCTTTATGATGGTGGTCCCCCACCCATCCAACTACTCCTGCTTCAGCACCCTAGTGTTCCCTTATCCTGGGTTATCAACCACCACAGGACCAAAGGACTCCCTTCCCAGAGATACCATAAAGGGCAATCCTTTGCTACATATCTAGCTGGAGCAATGGGTACCTCCTATGTACTCTTTGGTTGGTAGTTTAGTCCCTGGAAGCTTTGGGGGGGTGGTTGATATTTTTGTTCTTCCTATGAGGTTGCAAATCCCTTCAGTTTCTACAGTCCTTGCCCTAACTTCTCCACTGAGGTCCCCAAACTCAGTCCAATGTTTGGCTGTGTTCATCTGTATCTGTATTGGTCCATCTCTGGCAGAACCTCTTGGGACAGCTATACCAGGCTCCTGTCAGTAAGCACTTCTTAGCATCAGCAAGTGTCTGGGTTTGGTGTCAGCAGATGGGATGGCTCTCTAGGCGGGGCAGTCTCTGTATGGCCTTTCCTTCTGAATGGCTTCACTCTTTCTCTCTGCATTTCATTTTGATGGAAGAATTCTGGATTAATATTTTTGAGGTGGGTGGGTAGCCCCATCCCTCAACCGGGGGCCATGCCTATTCACTGGATATGGTCTCTACAGGCTATATCTCTCCTTTGTTGGGTATTTCAGCTAATGTTCTCCCTGTTGGGTCCTGGGATCCTCTTAGACCCCTGGTATTTGAGACTTTCTAGTGACTACCCTCAGTTCCCAATCCCCCACTGCTACATACCTACTTTCAAATTCCTGACCCTCTGTTCTTCTCCCCCATCTACTCCCACATCTGAACTGGCCCCCATTTCTCTCTCTCTCTCTCCCTCTCTCTCTCTCTCTCTCTCTCTCTCTCTCTCTCTCTCTCTCTCTCTGCTTCCCAGAGATTGTTCTCTTCCCCCTACTGAGTTAAAGACTTTTTAGAATTTAATGAAAGTGAAGGCACAACATAACCAAACTTTTGGGACACAATAAAAGCAGTGCCAAATAAAAAACTCATATCTCTGAGTGCCTCCATAAAGAAATTGGAGAGAGCATACACTATCAGCTTAACATCGCATTTGCAAGCTCTAGAACAAAAAGAAGCAAATACACTCAAGAGGAGTAGAGGGCAGGAAACAATCATACTCGGGGCTGAAGTCAATCAAGTAGAAACAAAGAGAACTATACAAAGAATCAACAAAGCCAGGTGCTGGTTCTTTGAGAAAATCAACAAGATAGATAAACCCTTAGCCAGACTAACCAGAGGGCACAGAGACAGCAACCAAATTAATAAAACAAATCTTAAAAGTTTGTAATGTAAAGGAGGCACAAGAGATCTCTGGTAATTTTTACTTGGACCCAACTCACATTAGCTCTGTGTAAAACATCCAGAATAAATTTGGTAATCTACCTTCAATCATTTCATACCTCCTTTTGTTGGCAATGTTTGCTTTAAAGCCAGAACTGAGTTTATGTAATAAAATAAAACAGGGGTACACACTGTGACATATACAAGTATATATGTCTAGCTTAGAGTATCACTCCACGGTAGAAGTTTAAGGCCTTGGACATAGTCTTTACCTTGATAAAGCCAAGGCATGAGTTACTGTTAGAAAAAAACTATATTTTATGAATTCAAAGTGGAACACTGTGCCTACTTCTCTGATGGGATTTTGTTTGTTATAAACCTGTGCAGGGCCTGTGTATGCTTTCCATAGTTTATGTGAATTCACTTGTATATCAACCCAGTTGTATTTGAAAGGCACTTTTTCCTTGGAGTCATCTATCACTTCTGGGTCTTACAATCTTTCTGCCTCCTCTTCTGCATAGATTCTTTTATCTACACTAAGTTGAAAGATAAAGAAGATATCAAACCAGTACAGAGATTTTTACTAATCAGGGAAGAATCAAAGCAGAATAAATAGAATGTACCTAGGAAAGAAAAAATATTCCTGAACCAAGAAATCATGAGGCATTTTGAGAAATCTCAAACGTGGAGTAGACAGGGCTGCTTAATGCTCATGAAAAGATGTTCCCACAACCAAGCTTCCTGAGAGGTCTCTGACCCAGAGCCTGCAACTACCAGAATCATCTCATTTGTCCAAAAGAACAATTTTCCCTACACCAGGTATTTTTACATCATTTCAAGGTAAATGTTTGGGAGAGGGTTTATGCTGGTTAAAAAGCTGACTTTTGTTCTTGTGTGAAGCAATTACCTCCACTGTTGGTAGAAGCCATGCTTTTAGTTTACAAACATATTTAATGAATCATTCTTGGGGTACAAGCAAAATTCCTTCAGCTTGGTAAACTTATTTACTTACTCACTCTTAACACAAGCTAATGGGAATATTATAGTGGCCTAAAAAGTGAACAGAGGGGCTAGTTGCAAGACATATCCCAGCCGGGCAGTGGTGGTGCACACCTTTAATCCCAGCACTTGGGAGGCAGAGGCAGGCGGATTTCTGAGTTCGAGGCCAGCCTAGTCTACAGAGTGAGTTCCAGGACAGCCAGAGCTACACAGAGAAATCCTGTCTCGAAAAACAAAAACAAAAACAAAAACAAAAGCAAAAAGACATCTCCCAAATGGAGCCACGGACAACTTCAGCACCATCCTGACCCCTTAGAGTGCCTCAGAAGTATGGATTCCATATTGCTTTCAGATTTCACTTAATGGCCTCAATCTCACTGTTATCAGTGAGAGATATATTCATATAGTTTCGTGATCTTTCTGTCTTAAATAAGCAGCATGAAATGAAGGACTAAAAATATATCCCTAATGAGAAAGACTACTTTTTCATCATGTTTTTAATGTGCTGAGATTGAGGAAAAAACTCCCTTGGTTAAGCAATACATAGTCGCACACCCCAAATACTGAGTAAGCACAGAGACATGAGGATTGTCACTGGTCAACTAGTTTAGCTGAACTATAAAGGTACAGATACATTGACAAACCCTGTCCCAAATAAATATAGTGAGTATTGGAGAAAGACAACTGATTTTAACTACTGCTCTCCACACATATGCCTGTACCACACACACACACACACACACACACACACACACACACACATACACACACTCATACATACACATTCTTGTATCACAGACACACACATTCATACACATGCCTGTACAACATGCACATACATGTGCACATGCTAGCACACACCTATAGAACACACATATATACAAATAAGCCTGAATCACACCCACATGCCTGAACTACATATACATACATACATATATAACTATATGGTACACACATATCTCTGCACACACATAAACACCCATGCCTGTACCACACACACGTACACAAATATGTTTACAACTTACACAACATACACACACATGCCTAAATATCACACACATACATACAAACCTATAAAACACATACATATTTATACACATACATGCCTGTACCACACACACAAACAAAACAAATATGCTTTCAACTAATATACAGACATAAACACACAAACATGAATCACACACACATACACTCATAACTGTACCACACAGACATGTAACACATACATGTTTGCACTACACACAGAGAGAGGAAGAGAGAGAGAGAGAGAGAGAGAGAGGGAGAGAAAGAGAGAGAGAGAGAGAGAGAGAGAGAGAGAGAGAGAATTTTAAAACACTATTAACTAAATGTTCATGTGTGCTACTGATGTAAGTCAGCATAGAAAATGGGGAAAGGCCCCATTCCTCTAATATGTTTTTCTTAACCTTTAAGAATAAACTTAAAAACATGATTTATAGTTTATAGTTTGACTTTAATGTCAACTTGATTTCAAAATTAAAATCTGATTTATTAGTTACATCTACTTCAGCAGTTTAACTAAAGCAACCAGGCAGCATACACCAGCTGATAGGAGGCTCTCAACACATAAACAGCAGAGGACTGCCAAGTCTGGACTCAGTCAGAGAAGATGGACCTAATTCTCAAGAGACTAGAGGCCCCAGAATGTGGAGCGGTATCGTGGAGTGGGGGTGGAGACATCCTCATGGAGATGTGGGGGAGGAGGTATGAGATCTGGAACAGTCACAGGGAGGACTGGTACAGAGATAAAATCTAAAGTATAAAAGAGAAGATTAAATAAAATTAAATATAAGAACATAAACATAAGAGTTTTTATATATATACATATATATGTATATCTGAAATAAAGAAACATGTCTGGCACATACAAAGTTGATAATAAATGACAGTCATTGCTTGTGCCAAACTGAAAAACATATTCTTGATCTCCACAGTCCCAAAATCTCTTGGAGAACAAAAGTGTGTGTGTGTGTGTGTGTGTGTGTGTGTGTGTGTGTGTGTGTGTGTCTGTGTGTGTCTGTGTATGTGTGTCTGTGTATGTGTCTCAAGCAATAACTGTAATATGTTGAAGAGGCATTACCAAGTAAATAGATAATAGATAAAATAGGTAGAGCTTTCTCTGATGTAGAATCATGAGAAGCTAGTAGAAAAGGAAAATAAGAAAATGACAATCTAATTTATAAATATTTTCATTTGGTCAGTTCAGTGGAATGGTGACTCAAGGTGTTCTCGACATTAAAACTGAAGCTCTGGCTAAAGCCAGATCTACAAATAGATGCACTTTGAAAGAGCCTAGCTAAGATCAAGACCTGTGGTAGAGACGCTTCTAGTAAGAAACACTCATGAACTCTCTTTGCTTGATAACATAACATAAATGTATAACAAGTGATCTTAGCATTCTGTTTATCTGACGGGTGAAAGACAAAAAATACAAATGAGAAGGGAGATTGGAGAAAGGTTACTATCTTGAAAATACATTCAGAACACTTTGATTTTTCTCTGGTTCCTTCTAATGATACAAGCTTCCTATTGTTTCAACTCCACATGAAGAAATGTGGCTAGGAAATGAGCTGGAAAGAGAAAACAAACTTTTTTTCTGGAGCTCAGGCAGAGGATACTCAGATGCTTGCACTTTGTGACAAGAGACATCTTTGTCACTAGATTTATGAGCAGCATCACTCTTCCTCACCAGCAATCCCTAACTCCACACACCAAACCTTACGTTTGTAAAAGTTTACAAGATCTAAATAGACAGTTGCGAAACTCACACAACAGAGCTAGAGACACTGGCCCTGAATAGTGAGAGAGGATGGTCCCAGCAGCTGGCCTTGCATGCTTAGATAGTCCTTCTGAGACTCCTACACAGTCCCTGCTCAGGATTCCATGCCAGATGGTGCAGGGATCAGGCTAGAGGAAGAGTCAGCGTGTGTGTGTGTGTGTGTGTGTGTGTGTGTGTGTGTGTGTGTGTGTG
>JANHMN010000006.1:88448456-88473482 GCA_030674055.1 Rhabdomys pumilio
TCTCTCTCTCTCTCTCTCTCTCTCTCTCTCTCTCTCTCTCTCTCTCTCTCTCTCTCTCTGTGTGTGTGTGTGTGTGTGTGTGTGTGTGTGTGTGTGTGTTTCTCCACTCTTTATCCTGCCAAAGGCTAGGAATGAAATTTTATATCCACTTTCCCTTATCTATATTCTAGAACCATGTGTACAGATTAGACAAATCACTCCCATGTAAGGACTAAAACAAGGGATATTAATGTCTTTCAGATCATGTAGAGGCATCATGCCTGCCTTACTGTTGTTCTTAATGAAAAATGCGTATCATTTAGAATATTGATGGTACATGGGTAAGGACTCTTGATCAGAAATGTATGACATAGTATCATTGTTTATTAATTACATATTTCCTCATAAATCTCATTTCATACTTTTCCAAATGCAGGATAAGCATTATTTTCTAAGATTGAAGGCAGCTCTTCACAGTAACTTTGAAAGTATCATTCTTAACTTTTCTTAATTGCTTTGCAAAGTGAGTAAATTGACCACCTCACCTTCTCCCACATCAAAATACATTTCGTTACAGTTTCTTTCGTGGTTTTGTTTGTTTGGGTTCATTGTTCTTCAGTTCTCTATTATTGGTTTCTCCCTTTCACTCATAGAACTGGCCTATTTTCAAGATACTAGCTGTAACTTCCAAAGCCATTATCATTAACCATTAGCCTTATTCCAACCTGTAATCCCGAATCTTCAGTTTTCTCTTCATTGAGAAGTGTGAAAAGGCTGTAGGCCAGTGATGCCTACCCTTTAATGATCTCATGGCCTTTCACTATTCACATTATCCAAATACAAAATATAAGCCTATCCTTCTATCGAATTCTGTATCATACCTTCCTATTGAAAGCCTGGAAATTTTTGACAACCATCCATTAGTTAAGAAGAGATTGTAAGGTAAGGAAACCTTATGTTGTAACTACAAACTGTAAATGACTCATTGAATGAAATACCCAAGTTTTTATAAATTTTTTCAAGAATTTCTTCTAACTATGAAATAAATACTAGTACTATCGATTAGTTTCAAACTGGTTGCTAGGTTATACCATTTTGGTCTGTGGAAAGTAACAATCAGCAATTCTAAAATTGAGTAATGAGTGAGGAAATCCTAAAGACCTACTAAATAATATTAGCATTAGATTTACATCCAAAAGGAAAGTCTAGAAATGCTTTTATGTTATTCCAGTCTGTCATGTTTGGTAATCTCATCACTTTCCTAAAACATAAGCAACCCCTCTAATAGACTGGTCAAAGACTTCTAACTCACGCTGTTTGTTCTTTGTCTAGGAAAGCCCTTCAACTTAAGCTACAACTTTATCATCCATATTATGTAGCCCCTCAAAAAATATAGAAGACCAATCCTATCTTTTCTTTATTACCTTTCTATAAACTGAAAATTTCTAACAATACCATTTTCCCCAAGGATTCTAGGTCTCCAGTGCTATTATGATAGTTAGCAATGATTGTGAGATAGTTCGATGAATTCCTAGCACTTTGATCAATACAATGTTTAATAGCGTGGAATTACCACATTTTTTTAAAAAGTAATAACAAATAAAACCACAGGTTGATGTTTTATGCCTCTAGTTTATAGCATTATGCATATCTTTAAAAGATATGTAGTAAAATAAAATGAGATGTGTGTGTGTGTGTGTGTGTGTGTGTGTGTGTGCCCATATGCATATACAAATAGAAAAGTCACCTCTGCAAATGCTGTTAAGTGTTTCTGAATGAAAGATGCAAAGGTATAAAACAATGAAGAATGAAAATGTGTTGATTCTTGGCTCACAGAACACAAGCATATTGCAGTGGGTGAAAAAGAAGTCAATGGATTCCGTGGCTAGATTGCTAAGATAATGCTGACACTTCCACACAGACGGTTTTCTCTCATGATACATCAATTCTAAAGCTGTCTATAAATGCCATGCCAATACTGAACCACCATTTACTTATTAAAGAGAACTCAACCATGATTCTTTAATGATTAATTTTCTAAAACTGTAGATACTAGCAACAGATTTTATTTTTGTAAAATTTTGGCAGGTTTGAGATGCATCCCCTATACAATGGGTATTTAAACCTATTGTTTCTTTTCTGGAACAAATCATTCTCCAACATAAATCAATAGATAAATTATTTAAGGAAGATATTAACCTTATTCAAAAAGACATTGCTGGTGGGATTGCAAACTGGTACAACCACTCTGGAACTCAATCTGGAGGATCCTCAGAAAATTGGAAATAGATCTACCTGAAGACCCAACTATACCTCTCTTGAGAATATACCCAAAAGATGCCCCACCATGCCACAGGGGTACATGTTCCCCTATGTTCATAACAGCCTTGTTTGTGAGAGCCAGAAGCTGGAAGAAAAAAAAAAAAGTATGTCCCATAAGGGAAGAAAGGATACAGAAAATGTGGTTCATTTACACAACGGAACACTACTCAGCTATTAAGAATGAGGACATCCTGAGTTTTGAAGGCAAATGGATGAAACTAGAAAATACCATCTGAATGAGGTAACTCAGACCCAGAAGGACATGGTATGTACTCACTAATAAGTGGATATTAGCCAAAAATGTACAGAATACCCAAGATATAGTTCACAGAATTCAAAAAGGTTAACAAGCTGAAGGGCCCAAGTGATAACACTTCAATCCAACTTGGCAGGGAGAAGATAGCAATCACAAAGGGGGAGAAAGGGACCTGGATAGGAAAAGGGACAGGGAGGGGAGGAGAGGAACATGATTAGGTATTGGGTGGGGGAAAAGGACTGAAGATATGAGGGCCAATGGAAGGAATGGAAACAAGCCACCTCTAGGAGGTAGGAGGTGAGAGGACCCAACAAAATGCAAAAGTGGGATCCAGCTCAAGAGAAGGTCCAAAGGCCTGACATTATTACTAAGGCTAGAGAGTGCTCACAAAAAGGGACCTATCATGACTGCCCTCCAAAAGACCCAATAAGCACCTGAAAGAGTCAGATGCAGATATTTACACCCAACCAATTGAGAGAAGCTGCTGACCTCTGTGGTTGAACTAATGAAAAGCTGGAAGAAACTAAGAAGGAAGGCAATCCAGTAAAAGGACCAGCAGTCTCAATTAACCTGGACCCCCAAGATCTCTCAGACACAGAACCACCAAGCAGGTAGCATACACCAGCTGATATGAGGCACCCAGCACATATACAAAAGACTACTGCCCGGTCTGGGTCCAGTTAGAGAAGATGCACCTAACCTTCAACAGAATGGAAGCCTCAGGCAGTGGAGAGGTCTGGTGGGGTGGATGGTGAGATAGTGGGGATATTCCCGTGGAGACAGGGGGATGAGGAAGAGGTATGGGATGGGAAACAGTCATAGGGTGGGCAAGGAAGAGGATAAAATCTGGAGTATAAAAAAAAGAAAAGATTAAATAAAATTTTTAAAAAAGGATGCTGGTCATATCAAAATTGACTACCACAATAACTGTTTCTCTTTCCTCTACAGCCCCATCCTTTTGGATGTGTGTTCTTTCATTTTGATGAACAAGAATACTTATAGTAATGGTTCTGAATACAAACAGAAGAAACAACAAAATATCCTCAGAAAAAATTGTAAGAGTTCGGAAATAATTAAAACTACAAAGGTAAACAGACATTAGACTTTATAAATATGTAGTGAAAGAAAAAGAAAAAAGTATATATATACACACTAAACCCTACTCACTTGCTTAGTGATTAGTGGATGGTAATTTTGCAAAAATAGAACAATATAATAAAAGAAAATAAGATCTGTGTGTGCACCCATATACATACTTCTATCTACCAAACCTCTTAAAATATAAATGGACTACTCAAGGAGTTCTCTTAGGAGAACATTATTCCACATGTTCATATCAAAGGAATAACCTCCAAGACTGGTCTTTACAAAGTCCGTGTACAAAGTGCAGTGAGCAGAAATCAATTGTCTTTGGGCCATTAAATACAAATACATTTGACCATGCATTTAATGTTTCTATCAATCATCTTGAGTTTCATTCAGAATTCCCAGGCCTCTTTCTGGAACTTTAAAACTATACTCTCTAAACCAGGATGCAAGGAGCTGCATGTTAAAAGTTAATCCCAGTTATTCATTGGTTTGATAACCTCTAGCTTAAATAAACAATTTCCTGATAGCAAATCTCAAATAAATCCTGTTGAGGAAATGTTTCCTTCCTGACTTGTTTATAAGGAAGTTTGCTGTCTTTCAACTCCCCTCGAACAGCCTCAATGGATCTCCAGACTTAAAGATACTCCAATACCTTGTTGCGTAAATTACTCCATTACTGGAATTTTCAATTCTACAAGGTTCACAGAACATATTTTGTAGCTCCAGATCATATACTTATGTGATATTTGACAGCTAAATGACATTATTTACACCCCCTAGCAGTATGTTTTTGGCAACAGTAGTTCACTTATTGGCAAACATTTCTCTCATTTGACAGAGAATTCTGTAGAACAGGGAAGCAACCCAGACTGGTGGAGTGTCATTTATTTACTTAAACTCTTAAAATGAAATGGATTACTCAAGAAGCTCTTAGAGGAGAACACCATTTCACATGGCTTTGTAACTACGTTCTGATGTTTCACTTCAAATAGCAGGTGTAAGCAAAAATTGTTCAAGTTTACACTCTTGAGCCTGGGTATAAACTCTACAATTATTGTTTAATGAAAGCAAAAATATCAAACACAATTAGATAATTAATAAAAATATCCAACTCTTTACAATATATTCTATTGAATACACAAATACAGAGAGAGAGAGAGAGAGAGAGAGAGAGAGAGAGAGAGCTAAGTTCTGTGCACAATACTACAGAAAAATATGACAAAGTTGGAATGTAAATAGAGGCTTTGAATTATTAAATTTCTGCTCCTATGTCACATAAAAGCCTACAAATGAGTCAGTCTGCAAGTAACTCTTGACATATATTTTTCTACTACTTAAATTTTCTTTTCCTCCTTGATGTATGTAAAACCCCCAAATGGAAAAATTATACTTTTCTTGGTAACTCACAATGCACAATGCATATATTTACAGATACTGAATTTACTTTGCCATCGTGGTCAATAATATGTCTATTTTTATTTTATTTTCTGCTTTGTGTAAGAGGATGTACAACAACAGACAAGGTCACTGCAAAAAGTAGTGATGACATAGAGGAGAAATTAAATTAAGAACTTTCATGATGCCCCTCAGAATTCTTCAAGGCAGACCAATTGTACACTAAAGCTGGATAAATAATTGCATCATCTCTTCATCAACTAAGAATCCCTGGTGATTTTTCCTGTTGTTCAACTGTATATTTAAAGTAAAAGCCTTAAACTGAGCTTTTAGCCACTGAACAGAGCACTAGACAGACAGACAGATGCACAGGATTTCAGCTGATGTTTGATGTATTATCTCCCAGCCTCTCATATATGCTTTGAACACTTATACTGATTAGTTTGAAAGCATTGGATGAGGAATCTTTTAAATTCTCAACAAAATAAAAATAAGTAGTTTCACTTTTTATAATTGTAATTCATTTTCTGTGAAATATTTACATTATATCACACAAGACTGTCTTCCTGTCGATACATGATCTCTAAAGGTGTTTATGAATTTCCTCCCAGCAGTTATTGGTTTGATAGAAATGTTGGAAAGTACAATGATTATATAAGCTTTTGGACACTTATGAGCCAAAGCTAGGAAGATCAAAAGGAGACTCAGTTTTAATTTTTCAGATGAATTTGTTGGCTATGTAAACAAAATAAAGTGATTTTAACCTTTTCATTTTAATTGAATTTATTCTATAAATTTTTCTAA
This sequence comes from Rhabdomys pumilio, assembly GCA_030674055.1. Classification (NCBI taxonomy): domain Eukaryota; kingdom Metazoa; phylum Chordata; class Mammalia; order Rodentia; family Muridae; genus Rhabdomys; species Rhabdomys pumilio. The sequence continues at coordinate 88,454,302 of JANHMN010000006.1, forward strand.
TATGGTTATAAGTAAGACTAATAAAATGGGGAAGAAAGAAAATTTTCACATTTTTCAAAGCATTTACATTTGATTGCAATTTATGAGTCACACCCTGGAACCTCTTTCAGAGTTAACGAAGGTTTTAAAAAAATATACAAATATACGATATATCTCAGTTAGGGTTTTACTGCTGTGAAAAAGCACCATGAGCAAGGTAACTCTTCTCAGGACAATATTTAATTGGGGCTGGTTTACAGGTTTAGAAGTTCAGTCCAATATCAATGAAGGAGTATGTCAGCGTTCAGGCAGGTGTAGTGCACATGGAGCTGAGAGTTCTATATCTTCATCTGAAGGCTGCTAGGAGAAGACTGACTTCCACACAGCTAGGACAAGGGTATAAAGCCCATGCCCACATTGACATTCTACCCCAAAAAGGCCAAACCTACACCAACAAGGCTAAACTTCCGAATAGTGTCACTTCCTAAGCCAAGCACGTACAAACCATCACACATGCTAACACATTTCTCTAAGAAAATACTTTTTTTTTTTTTTTTTTTTTGGTTTTTCGAGACAGGGTTTCTCTGTGTAGCCCTGGCTGTCCTGGAACTCACTCTGTAGACCAGGCTGGCCTCCAACTCAGAAATCCGCCTGCCTCTGCCTCCCAAGTGCTGGGATTAAAGGCGTGAGCCACCACCGCCTGGCCTCTAAGAAAATACTTAATTATGCATATATTCTATTAATTGATGGCTGCAGTCAATTTGATTTTCATGTTTAACTAAGTTAAACCAGAAATTTTAGTTAAAGTACATAAATTATCAGGTATCTTATTTTGCAAACAAATTTTGTATTTTTCCATTGTTCACACTGTTTCTGAGGTTGATTTTCAGGGATTATATGTGTCAGAAAGTTGTTTTGTATAGTATCAGAAGTTAAATATATGCTTGTCTCTCTTTGCTTTTTCCTAGGCTTTAACTAATGTAATTTTCTTTCCCCAAATAAGGAAACATTATTTGTTTTTCTGCCATGCCCAACGTTTTTATTTTGCATTTCACACTTTCTTGGGATGATTTCCTTCTGTTGTAAGTTTTTCTCTCTTATTTCGTTCATTCATGTTACGTTTCTTCCAGCTATTCTTCTGAGATCTTCAAAGCTATCTGCAGTGGCTCAGCAATGTACAAGACTCTGAAAAGAATCCTCGACCCTGAATGGTTCTTCCTCATCTCTCCACTGACAGGCTGATGAGAACAAATTCTAACCTGATGTCACAGTCATAAAATAAAATCCAATAAAATGAGTTACTAAATTCACCCTTGATACAAAGTCTTCTGCTAATATCTCCATATGTTTCCAAGCATCCAATTACTTCCAAATAAATAACGTAATAAGTGATTGCCATGTCTCCAGTTGGGTCTGTATAATGATGTTTGTTATTATGACTATACTCCAGAGACTCATAGTGAAAATAATACACACAAAATGTTCCAGGGATGACAGCAGGGCAAAGATCCTATGCTCCTTTGAATGCACATCCCTCAAATTAAGGACTAAAGGAAAAAAGTCCATGAAAGCTGTGTGGGGGTCATTCAGCATCTGTTTCCCCAATACTTGCAATACAGTGGAGTCAGAGTTGCTGGTTAAATACAATAATTTTTTGATGTTTACAACTTAAGAAAGTAATATAACTTTCTAAAAGGCTTCCCAAAGCAAATCATATGTTCCATGTTTAATCTGTATACTGATGATGTGTCTCCATAGAATTTCAAACTAGAGAGGAAACTAAGCATAACACTTCTCACCCCAGAGAGGTTCCAGAAAGCTGAGAATGTGCCCAAGGGTGTGCAAGTGCTTACTTGTTCAAAACAAAAAGAATCAAGACTCTTCAGTTTTGGCTTGTTTTTTTCCAATTTTATCTACTCTTTTCTCTTGTATTATTTGTGCAATATAAAGCATTGTGACTTTCATACCCAACATCAATGCACCTAGAAATAACAACTAAAGTGTCAAAAACTCTGAATATTTAATATACTAATGGTATACATTGATTTCCATTTTCCTACTTGCAAGTCTTTCTGAATGAAGACTGAAATCCAACTGATTGAAACATGACAGGATCATTCCATAAGTAGGAAGATTCATAAGTGTAGCTGTTCCCTAAATGATGGGGTTCAGGAACATTAACAACACTAACTATAAATACCCCAACAAGGGGTATTCTAGGTAGTTGTAGCTATTTCCAGTTGTTTCTCTCTTGTGATGGAACAGACAGCACACATTACATCTCCACAAATGTTTCTTGTATTATTTGCGCAACATCAGAGCTTAATATCCAGTTAGTATAAGAGACTAAAAGTATACTGAAACTTTTCAAGCTAGTGTCTTTGTCAAATAAAAGGTGGGACTATACATCACTGACTCACTGACTTAAAATGGAAACTGTATGTTTATGGCACTAAGTCAACTGGTGTTAAGGCTGTTCAGTGAGAGTTCTTCTTTTTTGTTTTCTTGAAGCCTTTGGTATGTGAAAATGTTTGCATCTGCTCACCTGTATGCCCCCAGCATCCATCTGACGAGCCTTTTCCAAAATAAAAGTTAATTGCAGCTTATAAAGAATATAGACCTTCTGCGTTGTTTAATATCACAATTTCTTTCAAATTTCTTGTTCTGAAAAGCATTATCTGGGTACACGTTTTTCATATCAGTCACTAAATTCCAACTCACAAAAGAAACTACCAGAAATTATTTCTTGCCTCTCATTCTCACAGTAGATACTTCAGTTATCGCTTGATTTTCCCTAACCCTCAAATGAGTAGTTGATAATATTCTAAGCAAAATCATTATCAAAGACACCTTAGTAATCTGTAAATTTTGCTTCTTAAGCACAAGGAAAAGATCGGGGTTACAAAGATTCTTTCCCAATAGATCACTATATTTAGTTAGATCCTTATGTTAAATACAAACCTGTTGAAAGAAGTATTGATATGTTGCAAAAATGTGCTGTGGACTGACACAAGCCAACATATACACAGCTACTGAATTCCTCTCATAAACAATTATATTTGATAACTTGTAGTGTTATATATTTCCCAGAATTACCTTCTCTAGGACAAATTTACAGGGAAGATTAGACAAAGATCAGCCAACCTGATCTGAATTATCTTTCTAGCTTATCTGTAGGATGGTGTGTTAAAGAGCAAACACACCAGAAAGAAAGGACATACATGTTTCAGTGCTGAAAGAAACAATTCTCCAATAACACAGATACCACAGTGATGTCTGTGGCGTTGCCTGTACCAGAATGTAGACTGCAACATCTCACTTTTCCCCAGGTCTTTTCTACAGTGAGGGCAAGAATGCTTTCAATGGGAAACCTAGGATAAGCCAAACAAGATCAGTGTTCAGACACACTGAGGGAAGTTTAGAAAAAGGTAAAGTCGAAGAAATAAGGGGAGCATAAGGGAAAATGCAGTGTTTAAACAGAGGTAAAGTTCTTGCTTCTAAAATCTGGATGAGGTTCAAATGTGGGTGTAAATTTGACATTTAATCTTTGCAGTCTGTAATTGAGTGGACTTCTTCAAACTCAAGTTCACATAGTCAGTAAATGATAAGACCAGGGGCCAGGCACTCCTGAAAAAACATACAAGGCAAGAGTGGCAGAAATGTCTGAGGAGGGATGAGTAAGGAGTGGCATGTAAGAATATCCAGAACCAGGGTGTACAGGGAGACTGCTGACACTGATAGACATCCTAGGATCAACACAAGTTTGAAGAAAGTACCTGAAGGCATTTATTCATTTAATAAACATAGGAGTGGGTTCTAATAATAGCGGAGGCATAAAAGAAGAAATTAAAAACAGAAAGAAAAAAAACAGAAGCAGTGGAGAATCTAAGGATGAGACAGTAAAGAAGGAGGTAAGGGTACAAGAGATTTTTTTTTTTTTTTACAAAGACACCAGGTTTGCCCTGAAAGGAAAACTGAGCCAATAAATCCATAACATACAAGAAAACATCATGAAGGTGGCCTCTCTCTCTCTCTCTCTCTCTCTCTCTCTCTCTCTCTCTCTCTCTCTCTCTCTGTGTGTGTGTGTGTGTGTGTGTGTGTGTGTGTGTGTGTGTGTAAAACACAGCATTACAGGTTTGCACGTGAAAAGACAACTCAGAAAAGTATCTAACAGTGCTTTCCTAAACGTGAGAAAAGCATGCAACAGAGACTGCTGACAGCCTGTGGAATTCAGAGATGCCCTCAAAGGTCACGAATAGGACCAAGAGAGTGTGGGAAATAGGGAGAGTAAGAGCTTCCAGGGGCGGGGCTGGGGCTGCTTTGGAATGTTGGAAAGGAAAATGGGAGCTGCAGAACCAGAACACAGCCTGGGAAAGTTCTGAGCAGAAGGAAGAAGGGGGGAGGAAGAAAAGAAAGAAGAAAGGAGGAAGGAAGGAAAGAAGAAAGAAAGGAAAGAAGGAGGGAGGGGGAGGGAAGGGAAAGGAGAAAGTAGGAAGAAAGGGAAGGGAGAAGAGGAAGGAAGAAAGGAAGGAAGGAAGGAAGGAAGGAAGGAAGGAAGGAAGGAAGGAAGGAAGGAAGGAGAAAGAAGAGAGTGAGAGAGGTAAGAGAAGAGAACAGAAGAGAGAGGAGAAGAGAAGCAAAAGTAGAAAAATAGAAAAACAGGTGGCCTGAAGGATCCCTGAGGCCATCAGAGAGGACAACACTGTAGTTTGATTTAAGCCTGAAGCTGAGCACCTAGACCTCAGAAAGAATGGGGTCTCATTATTTCCCAGTGTTCCCCTTCTGCCTAAGCCTAGAGGGCTGTGTCTCTAGGGATCACTAGGAACTCAAGGCCAAAGAGGGTGAGGCCGAGTCGCCCCCCAGCGGCTAGGAGCTCCCCATGTTCCCCTGATAGCCTTGATTCAACTTTCCCCATCCCTGTCCTCGGCTGAAGCTCGGACCCCTCTCTTCCCAGCTCACCGAGGGCGCCGTGAGGAGGCTGATGCTCTCGCCTAGTGAGTCCAGGTTGACTCTCCGGCGGCGTTGGGCTCTCTTAGAACCGGCGGCGGCGACTGCAGCAGCTGCCGCGGCGACAGAGGTAGCGGGGGCCGATGTGGCAGCCGTGGCGGCCGCTCTGGAGCCAGGTGGCCCTGGCGGGCTCCGGCTGCCATTCCAGCAGAGCCTGGACAAGGGGCACTCCCCTTCCTCCTCCGGGCTGGTCTCCAGGTAGTCAGAGCCCAAAGAGCTGAAGGACTCGGATGAAATCTTCCTGCGAGACATGCTGCTGGAGACGCTACTGCAGCTGAGACCGCGGTAGCGGAGGTGGTGGCGGTGTTGGAGGCGGGGACGCAGTGGTGGCGGTGGCTGTGGCGGGACCTACTGTGACAAGCAGCTTCAGGCGCGTCGGGGCTGCTTAGCGTTGCGCTCGCGCTCGCCCAGACCGGAGTCCCTGGGGCCACTGAGCCCCGCGAGCCAGCTGCTCATGGCGGGAACTTGGATTGTCGCGATTCCTTGGGGCCCAGGCTCGGCAGTGGCGCCAGAGATGAGCTGGGGACCCGAATACCGCCACCGCCGCCTTTGCAGCTGCTGCTCTCCAGGCGCAGCCTCAGCGCCTGTCCGTAAGCATCCCGCTGCGGGGCTGCGGGGATCGGGGTGCAGCAAGGCTCCTTCGCCTTGCGTCTCGATCGCCAGCGGCCCGCGTCCTCCGCCCCCTCCAGGAGCTGCGCGCCTCCCTCCTCCCTTTATACCCCCGCCCTCCAGCGCTGCCTCCGCGGGCATCACGTGTCCCCAAGCATACTCATTGGAAGTCTTTTCCTCGTCTGTCGCCACGTTTCAGAAGCAACTAGGACACTTTGCTGCTGTTCTTTCCGTTCCCTGCCATCATGCCCTGATACCAGGGGGCGCGTACAGTAATTGTCATAGGGTTAAAGGTCCTCAAGCCCTAATGTCGGGTCCTTTGGTCCCTGAAAAAACAAATGGACCGTGAACACGCCCAGGGTCTGACGCTAGGTTGAGGGCCATAGAATTGAGGGAGTAATCTCCCTCTGAAGAAAACTGACAACCCGATCTGGAGCACTGGGGTCCCTACACACAGGCGCGCTCCTGCGCCCGCTCGCGAATACACACACACACACACACACACACACACACACACACACACACACCATGTCCAATTTTAGTTTATTTTAGTTCAGATTGGTCACTCTAACTGCTCTAATGGAAACACAAGCAAGAGGAATAAGGATGGACACATTGTGGGGATGATTTCCCACCTCTAGTGAGGCCGCGTGGGCAGTGAGGCTCACCTGATGCTTTATTTGTGGGAGCTCGGTTGGAGGAGCCACTCCCAGCTCCAGCTGTCTAAGCTCCAGTGCTGGACAGCTCCGCTTACCACCTGCAGCAAGTTTGTCAGGTGGTGACAATACCTGATCTATTCCTGTGCAGACTCCTCTCTTGGACCTGACCTTAAGGAGCCTGCAGGAGTTTCCTGCGTCCTTCAACCACTGGGCTCCTTGTTCCAGACACGCGTTTGGGAAAGCCAAGGGCAGTGGGTAGAAAGGCGACTCATCTACTGAGAACAGATTTGCCACAGTGTGAGCAAGTCTCTCTCTATCTGCTAGTTTCTGCAGAGCAACCTCACTGTCACCAACCGCAGTGGTGGCCCAAGGGCCCTTGAGTGGCTCCAGAAAAGATTATTCTGAAATTTTAATAGACGATGGTAAGAAGGAAGAGGAAATTGCAGTCCCCAAGCTTAGCTTCCCAGTGAGAGCAATTGTCCACCTTCGTCTCCTTCCCCTGATCTCAAAAGGGCTTGGGCTTTAACTCTAAGGACACAGAAGCCACAGTGATTTATGCTTATTTTCAAAGGGCCAGTCTGGATAAAGCAGATAAAGTTAAAATGGGCAGAACACACTTGGAAACAAAAGAAAACGTCAGAATTATTATTGCTTCTCTACCCTAATTTACTTTTAACTCTGAATCTTAATGGTTTAGGACAACCCATATAAATGTACTGAGGTTTCCTTTTATACTTTGGAAAAATCAGATCTTAAATAGACATTACAGGTGAAATGGTTGTGTGCACTACCATTCACTTATTTAAATACATATTTACATGTATGTTATGTATGTACTCCATACATATGTACATACTCCTTCACAGCCTACAGAAAAAGATCTGAGCTACACGATCCACATTTTACCAGATTAAATCCAAACCTGTGTTTTAAATGTGTCATTAATATTATCATCATCGTTAATAATATTTGGACTGTGTTATATATTTATGGTTAAGTTCACCATTGCATCAATTAAGCCTATATGGCTTTGTTTATGTTAAAAATTAGATACTGGACTGGAAATATGGCTCAGCTATAATAATTAAAGACTAATTACATGGTTTTGCAGTTATAAAATTCTTATAGTTTTATTTTTATTAATTCTTTGAAGATTTTGCACAATTTGTTTTGCTCATGTTCACCCATACACACAGGCTCCTCACTCCATCCACTCACAGATCCATATTCCCACCCAGTCCCAAATTCATGTACTCTTTTTAATGTTGTTATAGGGTTTTGATGGATTAATATTAGTGTTTTAGCTGAGATAAAATTATACCACTTCTTTTCCTTCTTCGGGCTCCTTTAAGCTACTCTCCCTCAAACCCACGAAATCCATTTTGTACTATCCATATACTCATGGATGAAGATCCATCCACTGGAGTATGCTGGGCACAACAGGGTCTGTGCTGTATTCGTAAAGAAAATCAATTCTCTCTCCCCTTGAAGCCATCAACATTCCATACCTCCTTAATTACACAGGGGATTGATTAGTTCTTCTATGTTGGAATGTTAGTGGGTTTGATCTTGTGCAGGTCTTTTGCAGATAACCATAGGTTCTGTGACTTCATGAGTACAGCGGGTCTGTCGCATTCAAAACACAGTACCTGCAGTCCTGTGCAACCACTGGTTGGCTCTCAGACCTCACCAGAGCTATTTGTTTGTACAGGCGATGGAAGGTAGCAAGGAAACTAACAGCTGATTAAAGAGAAGAAAATAAGTGTCAGTTGAATCCTCAGCCACAAACGGGACCTCTCTCTCTCTCTCTCTCTCTCTCTCTCTCTCTCTCTCTCTCACACACACACACACACACAAAACAAGCACACACAGGGAGCTGAATAAGTAGATTACAAGGTTGAAACTAGCCGTGGCTAGACAGTAATTTCTTTTTTTTTTTTTTAAGTATAGTCATCAATTCTACCAAAGTTTCATAGGCCTTCTGTTCTGTATTACAATTGATGATTTTAAAAAAAAAAAAAATGCATTCTTCTAACTTTTGGTTAATAATCATACTGTTCATCTCAATTCAATTTCTAATTATCTTCTATAATAAAGATATTGCAATTGTTGAGTTCTATAAATGACAGACTTTTACAGCTATTGTTAAATATACTAAGTAGCAGTGCCCTTCCCGTCTCTTCCATTAACTATTACTGTACCCCTCCTTCCAAAAAACTTCTAAAGCTTGTCTTAATCTTTTGAAAACATACAATATAATCAAAATCACTATGAAATGTTTATACCTGAGTGTCACTACTCTTTATCCTTCCCTATCCTCCTTGTGTGGGCTTCTGTAACCTTGTGGATTAAAAAATCCAAACGAGCGTAGAGCTGGATCATTTCTTAATCATTTAGGAACTGTGAACAATTAGTATTTGAAACACTTGAAAAAGGATCACACATCCTTCTGTTTACAGTGGGAGGTTATTTCCAGAAAAAAAAAATCTGAATCTATGGGACACTGTGTGTGTGTGTGCGTGTGTGTGTGCGTGTGCACGTGCATGCGTGTGTCTATGCGCGCAAGTGCCATTCGAATCAAAGACTCTTACTAGAAGTGATTCAGATGAAGAAGTCTCTCAGTATCTCGTATGAATTGCCCTGCCTTTGATCATAATTTTCCCACTGATTTTAAAACTATAAACAAATGGAAATCTAAATATAAACAAGGCACCACCAGTTTTACTTTCAAAGGATTCTGTGTATTCCTGTTAAAGCACAACCTCTCAGTATGAAGAGAGCTTTGTTCTATATTTGAATTAACATTTTCAAAGAGAATTATAACCTACCTTCCATTTAGAAAATTTGCTTTAGAGGTAGTAAACACACTGCCACTGCTTTAAACTCACAAAATCATATTGCCATTGAATAATCTATGGTATTATTTTAGGAGGGAGAAAGCTGGGCAATTCATGCCCACAAACTTAGCTTCACTGATCTATCATACTTTAATAAGGTCTTTAAATATAAGCCTAAAAGATAGCTCAGCAGGTAAAAGTATCCAGTGTCAAGCCTGATGACACGACTTTGATCCCTAGGACCCATATGGTAGAATGAATTATCTTGCACAAGCTGCATTCTAAGCTTTACATATATATCATTGGACACAAGCACCCCCACATACACAGAGAGATGAATGCACATATACAGTCAATCAGTCAATCAATTTCTAAAGAAGTCTTAAATCTTGTTTTTCTGTTGTAAAAGATATATATATATATAATTTGTAAATTATATATTTTTATATGTTTGTAAATTTTGGGTACCTAGGAACTAGTTAAGATTGATAAATTTTATGAGAAAATACACTACAAAGCAGATACACCATCTTAGTCAAGATATGCTTTACCTTCATAGAAAACGTAAGTGTATAACAACTCATTTAATTTGATCTTCTTTCCCACAGACGAAAAGAAAAATTACCCCTGGTGTATTACAGTAAAAAAGAACCATCAGTCCTTATTCTCTGATTTTTTTTTTTTTTTACATTCAAAGCTCAGAACTTTCCTAAATTTTTCATTCATCTGTGTCTCCAGCAGGAAAACCTACAACATCCGCATAAATGTTCACTGATGCAGTGTTCTTCCCTAGCACCAGAAAATTCAGGAAAGTTTTCTCTACAGTCAATTTGTACATAAACCTGGCAGTTCACAAGGACCATATATGTTGTATTATAGCAAGCTCTGTGTGAAATACAGTAGTCAGTGAATTCTTAACTGGACTAAGCTTTTCTGTATTTCCAGCCTGAAAAATTACATGCATGCACACATGCACATATTCACGCACCGTTTCATATGGCATATCCCTATTCCTCAAAGTTCTTTATTGTATTAAGATATGTTTCTTGTATTCCTAGTTTCTTTGGGGACTTCTGCTATTTTATCATGAATAGGAGATTACTTACCATAGTTGAGTTATAGGTAAAGACAGTGACATCACTTCTTCCAGATTCTTTCAACATTGGCATGGCATGTCCAGAAGACAGTGTTTCACTCCTCCCCAGTCTAACAGGGGCCAGGTGTACCTTTCCAGTAAAAGTCTAAAGTATAAAAAGAGATGTTGTATTATGCATTCTTTCATAATTTTAAGCAAAATTAACTACTAAAAGTAGTGTCAAAATGAGAACAATCTGATTATATCATCTGCAAATAGGCACATGAGACATAATGTAATACATCACTCTGTGGTTATATTGCAGCATAGAATTATCCTTTAAAGTTAAGGAGCTGCTGGAACTGCTGGACCACACACACACACACACACACACACAGAGTAGATGGACTGGAATTCAAGTAGAGCACCAAAGTCAACATTAGACTCAATAGCTTCAGAATCATAAACAGTGAATAGATGTTTTAATTTTGATGCTACCAATTAAAATCAAAGACATCAGGAAAAGATGTTTACTAAACATTGTGTTATGGCACCTCTAACAGACTACTTCATATCTTAAGTGGCTTTGTGCTGAACTATTTATAGTTGATGTTCATCTTTCCTTTTGAGGTGGATCCCTTCCATCCAGTATCTCAGATAAGTTCGGCAGCCTGCTCTAGTATTCAATCTTTCTATCTCTAAAGCGTAAAGCATTCTTAGTTTTGCAGACACTTCACTTAGCGCGTGTCTTTTGGAAAGTCTCAGTGGATATTAACCAGCCATTTCAATATCAAGTTGTAGTAAGACTATCCACCTCCTCATCTTTTAAGGCTAGCAAGTCAATCCAGTAAAGGGGAAGGGTCTCACACCCAGGCAACAGAGTCAGAGACAGCTCCTGCTTCTACTGTTAGGAGTCCAATAAAAAGATCACAATTTTTGTGGCTAGGTTACCTCACTCAGAATGATGTTTTCTAATTCCAACTACCTGTGAATTTCATGAAGTCTTTGTTTTTAATAGCTGAGTAGTAATCCATTGTATAAATGTACCATATTTTCTGTATCCATTTCTCTGTTGAGGGACATATAGATTGTTTCCAGCTTCTGGCTATTATAAGTATGGCTGCTATGAACATAGTGGAGTACGTGTCCTTGTTATATGTTGGAGCATCTTTGGGAATGCCCAGTAGTGACATTGCTGGGTCCTCAGGTAGTGCTATGTCCAATTTTCTAAGGAACTTCCAGAATGATTTCCAGAGTTGTTGTACAAGCTTACATTCCCACCAGCAATGGGGAAATGTTGCTTTTTCTCTACATCCTCACCAGCAGCTGCTGTCACCTGAGTTTTTTATCTGACTCATTCTGTCTGGTGTGAGATGGAAGCTCAGGGTCTTTTTGGTTTGCATTTCCCTGATGACTAAGGATGTTAAACATTTCTTTATGTGCTTCTTGGCCATTCGAGATTCCTCAGTTGAGAATTTGTTTTTTATCTCTGTACCCCATTTTTAACAGGGTTATTTGGTTCTCTGGAGTCTAACTTTTTGAGTTCTTTGTAAATATTGGATATTAGCCCTCTATCAACTGTAGTGTTAGTAAAGATCTTTTCCTAATCTATAGGTTGCCATTTTGTCCTGTTCACGGTGTCTTTTGCCTTACAGAAGCTTTTTCCCATCTCCTTCCACACCTAATCCTGCCTCTCTTTTTCCCCCTCCTCTCTCCCATATCCCCTCCTTCCCAGGTCCCTCCCTCTCTCTAGCCCATCTGATTATTTTGTTTCCCCTTCTAAGTAGGACTGAAACATTCACACTTTGGTTTTCCTTCTTTTTGAGCTTCATATGATCTGTGAGTTGTATGGTGTGTATCCCGATCCCATTTGTATATAGTTGATCTTAAAACCTGAGCTATTATTACAGAATTCTACAAACCTTCAAAAAAGACATAATACCAATACTCTTCAAACTATTCCACAAAATAGAAACAGAAGTAACATTACCTAACTTATTCTATGAAGCCACAGTTATGCTGATACCTAAACCACATAAAGACCCAACAAATAAAGAGAATTTCTGACCAATTTCCCTTGTAAATATTGATGCAAAATTACTCAATAAAATTCTCACAACCAGAATCCAAGAACACATCAAAATAATCATTCACCATGATCAAGTAGGATTCATTCCAGGAATGCTGGGATGGTTTAATATACAAAAATCCATTAACACAACCCAGTATATAAACAAACTCAAAGAAAAAAATCACATGATCATCTCATTAGATGCTGAAAAAGCACTTGACAAAATTCAGGTTAAAAGTCTTGGAAAGATCAGGAATTCAAAGTACATACCTAAACACAATAAAAGCAATATACAGCCAACCAATAGCCAATATCAAACTAAATGGAGAAAAACTTGAAGCAATCCCACTAAAATCAGGGACTAGATAAGACTGTCTACTCTCTCTATCTATCTACCCAATATAATACTTGAAGTTCTAGCCAGAGCAATTAGACAACAAAAGGAGGTCAAAGGCATACAAATTGTACCGAGTTTTTAATTATATTTTTTGGTGTAGGCTTATATTTTTCAAAACTTACTTTTGTAAGTTAAATTCTTTAACCTCCCATTTAGCTCACCATCCACCAGAGATAGTGGAAAGAAAAGATTAATAGGACAAAAGAAGATATATTTTTGTTTAGAAATAGTTCTTTGGGGCTAATCTAATCTGAATTCTCAAGATATCAGCTGTCCAATTCACAGGAATCAGCAGTAGTAGCTTGATCCACTTGCAAACACCATTCAAAACTCAGCAGAGGCTCTGCCAATTGGTCCATGGCAAAGGGTTTGTCTATCTTATTGATTTTCTTGAATAACCATCTCTTTTTGTTGTTGAATGATCTTGATAACTGCAAAAATTCTTAGGAAAACAAGGAGCCATGGGCCAGATAACCAAGTTCAGAGGCCAGGACTCTGCTGGCTGTGCCCCAGACAGACCTAAGGGGGATTGGTGGGACATGGATTAGAGCTGTTTAAGCTTGTGTTACTTCACTAGGCCTTCAGTAGGAAGCAGATGCTCTTAGGGACCCACATGTCTCCTTGGGACCAAAGGATAAACCCAGTACCAGACAATGGAGGTAAGAGGACCATGAAAAACTCACCTCTGTCAGCTGTGCCCCAGGAAGATGCAACTGGGAAAGGATTTGTCACTTCCAAATATTTTACAAGATAACTAATGTATCTAAAACCCCAAATAACAATAAAGCCACCGAATGGAAACACTTAAGTTCTTCTGTCTCAGTACTGTCCTTGCCTGCATCTTAACTTTTCTTAATTAACATGGGATAAATATTTTCAAGTTGATGTGTAATGGATCATCATAAAATTAATTGTCTGCCGGGCGGTGACGGCGCACGCCTTTAATCCCAGCACTCGGAAGGAAGAGGCAGGCGGATTTCTGAGTTCAAGGCCAGCCTGGTCTACAGAGTGAGTTCCAGGATAGCCCAGGGCTATACAGAGAAACCCTGTCTCCCAAAAAAATAATGGTAATAATAATTGCCTCCAGGATAAGCTCAAGAATTTTCAGCATTCTTTAGTAGCTCATTTTAGCAAAATTTCTTTCCTAATTGTTTTCCATTCTGTCATTCTATTTCAAAAATAAACAGTTTTGCTTTCTGTTGTTTGCTTTTTGTTGGGAGTTTGCTATTAACAACGACGCAGAAAGCAATACCTTATTTTGTAAAGTAATACATCTTAATTTGCATACAAATACAACTCAGCAAGATTAAATGGAAGTAGGTGGCTAATGGACCATGTTCAACCCAAAGGGTATATATGTGTGTATATGGTATACAGGAGTACAGGAAAGCTAATGTTGTCCACAAAATCACTAGAGTATAGCACAAGTAATGAAGCTGTTATTTGATAGCAGCAAAGTCCAAAATTTAAAGATAGACATTCTTCTCACGAAGAAAAATCTTTCTCTAAGTTATTGATCCTCTGCTTCCAAGATACAGCATAGATATGTTACTGTTTAGAAAATTGACAGTTTGGAAGTATTGGTAATTTTATGCTTGACTGTAAGACAATGGAAAAATAAAAGAAATATTCTTGTGGTAATTAAAATGTTCTTCTTATTAATAAAGGCTAGTTCCACATCTGTTTTGTAGAGAGTGATTTCCTATTAAGACAAGAATCTATATCAATGGAGAATTTATTTTCTTTTCTTAATGATAATTGCACCTGCTATGATTATAGTCTGAGGATAGAGAAAGTAGTTTCATTCAGGAAAAATAAAAGTGTTTTCTGGCCATGATAAAAATATTTTTAATAACTCATCCACACTCATTAATGTATTCCTTCATTTAAATACATAAATGCATAAATGGAATAGTTTATCACAGGTACTGCACTAGTTATGAAGAATGAGGGGAACACATCATGACTTTTCTATCAATGTCTCAGCAACAGAATTTTAAAACAAAACACCCAGAGAAACACACACATTGATATTCCCTAGAACAAGTTGTGACAGTAGAGGTACACGAGGATACAAAGAAACAACTGGCACAAATTAAGAGAAAGGAAATTGAAATGGATTCTGGACAATAGCTAAGATGAGTTTCAAAGAAGGAAGCAGAATTTTGAAGACAGAGGTGTGAATGAAAGGAAAGGGGAGTCTAGGTTGAGGAAAAAGCAAAAAAACAAGAACAAAAACAAGACACTGAATATACAAATAGTTCAAAATTGTTCAGACTGTGAGAAAGGGGATATGTGACTTAGTAAAATGTAGTAATAAGAGGTGTAAACAGATCTCAGAACTGGGAGTCTTATTTATCTCATTAGAGATCTACATTTTTATCTTAGGTAAACCACAAGACTGTGTAGACTCAGTGAGCCAAGAATTTTATGATGGAAAAGAGGATGTCAAGAAACCAAGAACACACCGGGTGGTGGTGGCACACGCCTTTAATCCCAGCACTTGGGAAGCAGAGGCAGGCAGATTTCTGAGTTCGAAGCCAGCCTGGTCTACAGAGTGAGTTCCAGGACAGCCAGGGCCACACAGAGAAACCCTGTCTCGAAAAAACCAAAAAAAAAAAAAAAAAAGAAAGAAAAAGAAACCAAGAACAGGATAACAGGATCACACACTGATGGAATTGAGACATATTTATTTAAATGTACTGTGTGATCCCACTTCAGTCAACCTTAGTAGCTGTTTCCTCAAAAATCTGCATCCAAGTGAGTTTCAAAGCATCAGATGAATGATGATGCTAGATCATCATCAGATGAATCATTTGATGCTAGATCGTCCAGCATCAAACACAGTTCCAGCCAGAATTTCAGTTAAGCCCTGAAATTTCTGTCCACGTAAAGATTGGACAACAACTGTTATAGCTAGGTTTCTTGGAACTTGATCATTATCCAAATTTTCTTGGGACCCCAGAAAGGAAACAACATCTGAAATCAGCAGGAAACAATTTTACAAGAATGATGTCCTATTTTCAAAAAAGTAGAGAGAGTGAGTTTTGGTTTTTTGATGAATGATGGATGTTTACTATTCTTTTAGGGAAGTTGGTTACATGTTGTTAATGGTTTTGGTCAGATAGAAAACAAATTAAGGGAATTTAGACTCAAAGATTTCTTTCTTTCTTTTTCTTTTCTTTATCCTACTTTCTTTCTTATATAATGTTAAAGATGGGGATTAAAGAAAATGGAAGATATAAGTAATAATAATTTCTATTAGTACAGGAATAATAGGAATAAAGAGTAGATTATTGGATCTACTCTTAAACTATAGAGCTACAAATTGTACATTAGTTAGATCTTTGTATATTGATACAAAATTAAGGTTATATTTGGTTACACTGTTATATATCTTTGCATACTTACACAAAATTAAAGTTGTATTTGGTTACAATATACTATGTATCAACTCCTCTTAAGGTTTGTAATACAGGTTATGGTTAAAAAAAAAAAAGATTTAGCTTCAGAACTCCAAACTCACCATGATAGAAAATATAATGGACTGGACATTGTGAATATAATTCTTACATGATAGTTTTTAAGATTATTTCATAACTGCATTTATTATACATAGTTTGTTATTATACTAGAATGAGTCTTTTATTGGACTAAGAGGGGAGATGTTGGGGTTGGCCTTGTGTGCTGTGTATTCAGATGCCAAGTTCTGTACCTCAAGACTGATTAGGTTACAGTCTGGACATGGGCATTGTATGGACCAATATACTATAAGGAATATTCCCCAATAATCCCTGATTGATAAATAAAAAGCTAGATCTTGTGCCTGGACAGGGAAGATAGGAACACTTTGAACTGAATAAGGAAATCTCAGGTGGAGACCATGAGGAGAAAGAAGGACAAAGGAGAGGAGAAGAAAGAAGTCTCCATGAGTCAGAATGAACCATAAGCATGGACCATGATCATGTGACCAAGAAAAGCTCACCCTGAGGGCACATGTAGAAGAGAGCAAGATTCAGTTTGCAAGTTATGGGGCATTTATCTGGCTATTCATAGACAAGTCAAGTTAGAATAGCCCAACCCATCAACTTGTTAATAAAATTTGATATCTCTGTGTCACTTACTCAGAATCTGAATGAGTTAGAGTGAGGGCTAAATTCAACCCTCATAAAATTACAAGATTTGGAGCTTAACAGAAACTAGATATAGAATCAACACTGAATTTGTGAGTGAAGAAAATGCTATATACAAAAACAATGGACTACTTTACTGCCTTTACAAAATAATTAAATCTGGGTATTTGTGACTTCATGGGTAAAACTGAAGAAACTTTTTTGTTACATGAGATATGTCAGATACCCAAAGACAAATATTGTATGATATCATCTATCTACTGAATCAAACACTTCATAGTATCATAGTATCAAATGCTAGTTTCTAAAGGACCAGATGAACCTTTAAGGGACAAAATTTTTCAGTAGTCTAGGAGAATAAATTTAAAGAGTTTTCATATACATGGTGACTATCATTAATTATAACTTATTACATGCATGAATGTTATATAAGAGTGTATATTTTAAGTGTTCTCATCATAAATAAGTGAGGTAAAAATAGTCACAAAATCCTTTATTTGTAAAAGCCAGAAATCTTAAGAAACTTAAATATTCATCAGTAATAGAATAAGTAAATAATGGCATAGTGATACAATATAACAGTCATTACCATATATAAGCATACTATTGACACAACTACACATTTGTGTTGTTGAGTGCAATACACAAATCAAAGGGCACCTTCTGTTCATATGAAGTTTAGAAAGAGACCAAACTGATTTGTTATGGAAGAAATCAAAAGACCTCTTGTTAGAGTTATGAAGATGGAAAGGGAGATTTAACTGGAAGACAGGTAGAAAGTTGTTATGTAAGCGTAATTCTTGTCTTAAGTATTAGATCAATACATAAGCACATCTCATTTAGAATTTATCAAGCCTCTCCTTATTTGCAAAAACTTGATGAGGATACAAGTAATTTCTGTCTTACAGTTATGTAGCCGATGCTTTGTACAGTGCTCTGTGTCAGTGCCCAGTGAAGAACTTTTTAATGAGCACTTGAGAGTTATCAGCAATATATACTAATTTTAAATGGTGTTTGGTGCATAAATTGTGCACCAGGTTCTAAATGTTTTGGCTACATGTTCCTTCTAATATAGCAAAACCTTTCAATTCTATTTTAGCATTACTAATTAAACTTCTCTGAGTCAATGACAAAAATAAGAGGAGTGTAAAATGTGGAAAATCACCTTCAACCCAATTGCTTTTATATTAAAATGAAACAGAAATGAAAAGGTAAGGGTGACATGGGAGAAAATACACAACAGCAGGATGGGAAAAGGAAGACAAGAATGACGAGAAATTTCTACTTGTGAGATATTGCAACAGTTCTTTCAAAGATTCCACCCTAAACCCTCCACTATACATATACACATACACATGTACATACACAGATATATGCATAACATAGAATATTACATATATTATGCATGCAGATATACAGTATGTTTTCATATATGCACAGCATTCTGTTATGTATGCAGATATACAGTATATGTACAATAATTTAGGGTACTTATATACTAAAATCAAAAACATATTATTTAGAAGAAAAATTAGATCTTATCTGGGAAAAAGAAATCATTCTTCTAGGGTTGCTTTCAAATGCTTCATATCACGGTTTTACTTGTTTCTGCATTTTACAACATCATCGGTAACTGCAAAATTAAAACTAGTTCACACCCTGGTCTCATGGACCACACAGTCATCTGTTTACAATTTAGCCCCATCTTGTGGTAAGCTCCAAATTGGGATTACGGGTTTACACTGTCCTATTATGTGTTCAAAACTGTCAGCATAAGTGAGTGTATATCTAGTTACACTTGCCAGGAAGATGCTAGGCTTAGGAAAGGTGAAGTCACTAAGGTAATGGCTTCCTTCCCCGAATCTGCATCACATAGACATTGAGAGGAGTTCGTGAAGTACTTTGGCTTCTTTAGTCACACAGATTTTTATTGAAATAAGCTTTTTTTTTTTTTCAAAAGACTAGTGCTAAATAAAAGGTATCCGCTTACTTCATTTCTCCTCTGCTTCAGTAAACCAAAATTTACTGCATTTAAAAACTATCTTTGGCCTAGATCAGAAAACTCAAGCCTATCAGAAAGAATTGGGCTGTACTCTTCGCCTTCACACCAAGAGAACTTCCAAACAGACAACAATTTATAAATCTACAAAACAGGGTGTTTTATAAAGGAGCTGTGATGATCATAGACAGCTAAATAATGAAATTGGAATTTGTTACTGTGATGTTCATTTTCTTATCACTGAAAATTATATAAGGGAAGATATTTTTAAGCCAACTTTTACCATAAAAGCACTATACTTTTTTATTCTCTCTCTCTCTTTCTCTCTCTCTCTCTCTCTCTCTCTCTCTCTCTCTCTCTCTCTCTCGTGTGTGTGTGTGTGTGTGTGTGTGTGTGTGTGTGTGTGTGTGTGTGT
>JANHMN010000006.1:88473492-88509901 GCA_030674055.1 Rhabdomys pumilio
TGTGTGTGTGTGTGTGTGTGTGTGTGTGTGTGTGTGTGTGTGTGTGTACTGTGTGCATGCCTGGTATCCAGGAATGCCAGAAGAGGATGTTGGACCCCCGAAACTGGAGTTACAAATGGTTGTAAATTACCAAGTGGGTGTTGGTAATTCACCCCGTGTCCTCTGGAAGAGAGAACCAAGTGCTCTAAACCTCTAAGCCATCTTTTCAGCCTTGAACATATACATTTTGAAAATGTCATTTAGAAATGTCTTCAGCTTTGTCTTTCAATTCCAAATGAAAATGGTTCTATGTAACCCAGAACAGGCACTTATTTCTATCTAATTTAGCTAGATATTATCTAACTCTAAATATCATAATTAATCATAAAGACTTCTCAAAATGAGAATTTCTTAGGCATAGCATAATAGATGTGTCAGTAATTTAAAGATACTTATGTTTATAACTGGTTCTAGATGATCACAAATTGAAGAAGGAAACATAAATATGAATTATAAACATACTTTGCCTTGTGAAACCCCTGACAAATAATATTATTCTCCAAGAACCTCTTTCAAACAGAATGATTCAGTTTTAAAGGGAAAAATATCCCTCTAAAATAAATAAAAGAATTCAGGAAAAAAAAGATGTATTCTTATTTGATTCAATAAAACGGGCTTCTGAGATACCATACAAAATTTCTTTGTATGTTGGGCAATATTTTCATATTGAATTAAATGATGTGCTTAGTTATATATTTTATGGATATTTTAATTTTATTTCAAATTACTATTTTCTTTTTTAGACAAAGTCTAATGTAGGCCAGACTCACCTCAAATTCCTTATGTAGCTGAAGATGACCTTGAACTTCTGATCCTCTTGACTCTTCTTCCACTGGGATTACACTGTGTGTGATAACACCAAATGTATACACTTCTACAACTCGAACCAAGGGCTTTATGTATGCAATGCTAAGTGACCAACAACTGGAGCTGGTTTCCAATAACATAAGTTGCATATAAATACATGATACACATAATTTACAAATCAATATTCTCTTTTCATTAGATGATAAAATAAATTCTTCATCTCTGTATTTAATACCTGTTAACACTGTTCAACAACAATCTGAACATACCTAAGTAAATTCATTAGAAAAGGATTTTTGCTTTTTTAAACCTCCCCTCTTGTCCCCTCTCCTTCTCCTTTGAGAAGTGAAATCCCTATTGGGTAGCACCCCACCCTGGGACATCTAGTCCCAACAGGGCTAGGCGAATCCTCTCCAACTGAAGCCCAACCAGGCAATCCAGTTAAAAGGAAAGGAATTCAATAGCAGGAAACAGAAAGCTAGATAGCCCTTGCTACACTTGTTAGAGAATGAAGACCTAGTTGCACATTTGCCGTAAATGTGGAGGCAGTCTAGGTCCAGCTCCTGCAGGGTTGATGGTCCAGGCTCTGTGAGTACCCATAGTGCCCAGTTAGTTGACTCTATAAGTATTCTTGTGGTACCCTTGATACCTCTGGCTTGCTCACTTCTATCCTCCACTTTTCCACAAGACTACTCAAGCTCTGCCTGACATTGGCTGTGGGCCTCTGCATCTGACTCAATCCATTACTGGATAAAGCCTCTCAGGAAACAGTTATGCTAGTTTCCTGTCTGCAAGTATAGCACATTATGATTAACAGTCAGGTTGGCTCTCTCAGATGGGATGGGTCTTGAGTTGGGGCAATCATTGGTTGATTATTCTCTCGGTCTCTACTCCATCTTTATCCCTGAACATCTTATACCCAAGAGCAATTTTGAAATGAAGGTTTTGTGGGTAGACTGATTCCTCTAGAAGTCCTGCCTTGCCATAGGAGGTGGTGACTTCCAACTCTATATCCCCCTGTAGTAAAATTCTCAGCTAAAATCACCCCCATAGACTCCTAGTATGCTTTCCAGTCCTAGACCTTCACATAGTCACGAGAGACACCCCTCATAGATTCTGTTCTCATTTACCGCCCTCTCTGCCTACACTCCCCATACCTGATTGCCATCCCAGTTCCACTCCTCACATCCTCTCCAAAACAATTCCCTCTTCCTATCCATCTCCAAAGACTATTTAGTTTCCCCTTCTGAGTAAGATTCATGCATCCTCCCTTATGATCTCCTAATTACCCAATTTATTTGGGGCTACGGATTATAGCATGGTTATTTGTACCTGCTTGTATTCTAATACTAATTGGGTTCCCCAAAACAGTTTGCATGAGAGGGTGTGCATGTAGCTCTGGGAACCTGCCCTAGTTGATTCTGATTGGTAAATAAAGATGCCAGCATCCAATATCTGGAAAGGAGAGACAAAGGTGGAATTTAGGATTTCTTGGCTTAGGACTGCAAGAAGGAAGAGAAGATTCTCCATGCCTGAGGAGTGTGCAGGAGAGAGAAGCAGAGTCACCATGTAAAGGAGCTGAAAGATCGTGGCCCAGAAGGCTGTTCAATGGGGTCAGAAGCAGCCAACATGGAACATAAAAATTAATAAGTAATATTATGGAACATAAAATTAATAAGTAGAATTATCGGTGGAAGGTAGATTCTAACAGCATGGAGGTTAGACAGTTGCCCAGCAATTGTGCTGTTTAAGGTATATTAAAATATAGAAGCTACAATATGATGAGAAATATTAAACTAATACACTACTGTTATCCTTCACTTTGTGGCTATAGGTGACTATATACCATCTGTGTCTTTTTTGTTCTGGGTTACCTCACTCAGGATGATATTCTAAAGTTCCAGTCATTTGTCTGAAAAATTCATATCTTTGTTTTTAGTAGCTGAGTAGCATTACATTGTGTGGATGTACCACATTTTTTTTATCCTTCATACAGTTGATGGGAATTGCTGCTATTTTCAGTTTCTTACTAAATAAATAAAGCTGCTATGAACATAGTTAAGCAAGTGTCCCTCTGGTATAGTGGAGCATCTTGTGGGTGAATGTTTAGGACAGATATGGCTGGGTCTTATGGGAGAAATATTCCCAGTTTTCAGAGAAACTGTCAAGTTGGTTTCCAAGGTGGTTGTACAAGTTCGCACTCCCACCAGCAATGGAGGAGTGCTCCCCTTGTTGCACACCTCATCACTATGCTCTGTCTCTTGAGTTTTTAATCTTAGCCATTCTAACAGGTGGAAGATGTAATTTCATGGTCTATTTGATTTGCAATTTCCCTGATGACTAAGGATGATGAACATTTCTTGAAGTGCTTCTTATCTATTAGAGATTCATGTGTTGAGAATTCTTTGTTTAGCTGTGTACTGTATGTTTAAATTGAGTTATGTGGCTTGTTAGTGTCTAATATCTTGAGTTCTCTATAGAGTTTGGATACTAACCCTCTGTTGGATGTAGGGTTAGATACATTTTGGACATCCTTGATATGTGCACTTGTTTGTGCTTGCCTTTATGTGTGTCAGTGTGTATCCACATGGATGCTCATTTAGAAAATAAGTATAATTCTAATGTTTCACCACCCCAAACGTGTGAACACTTCCATTTCCATACATTCTATGTGCCACCCTCCTTACTCTTTGTTCCTTTTATATTTTTGCTTTCTGTCATTTCAGCTCTCTTTTCTATTTTTAATTCTCTTCATTTAATGGCCCATAGTAAACACAGTAATTTAGTGTTTTTATTTTTGTTCTTTTTTATTGTTCTTATTTCATCTCTCTGCTTTTCTTCAAGGTCCTCTGGATTCTCTTACTGTTTGTCTATAGTACAAAGTTAATTCAGTAAGTTAATCATGTGTCTGTATAATTGATCCCATGAACACCAAGTTAAATTTTGCCTTAGTATGGAATGAATGGCTCTGCACAGAGTTTATACTAACAAGGTATCTTACATAGCTTTAAATTATATTTAAATAATTTTTTTGCAAGTATATTCTGTAAAATCACTATTTTTATTGGATATTTTATTTACATTTCAGATACCAATCCCTTTCCCCATTTCCCCTCACCAGAAAACCCCTATCCCGTGCCATCCCCCCTTTTCCATTTGGCTTTTATACAATTTTTTAAATGTTAATCAAGGGCTTT
Organism: Rhabdomys pumilio; assembly: GCA_030674055.1. Classification (NCBI taxonomy): domain Eukaryota; kingdom Metazoa; phylum Chordata; class Mammalia; order Rodentia; family Muridae; genus Rhabdomys; species Rhabdomys pumilio. The sequence continues at coordinate 88,477,536 of JANHMN010000006.1, forward strand.
ATAAGTATGGTAATGCTCAATAAAAAGTGTAACCTAATACCCAATCTAGCTATGTAAACTATCTTTGACTAGTGGAGACACGTGAACTTCTGCCTCCATGCCCCCTCTCTCTTTCTCTCTCTTTTTCTCTCTCATTACCGAGCTTCTCATCTACTTCATCTTCTCCTCTCCTTACTCCATCTTTTCCTCTCAGTGCTCCTTTCCCTTTAGCTCCTCCTACATATTACCCTTCCTGTTAAAATAAAGCTTTTCTCTCAGAATACAATTAGAGCATAATTATTCCTATTTGTACCAGTGAGGTACAAGATAGTCTTAATACCCAGTCCATCCTTTTGTTGACTAGCCAGAACCTCTGCCGTCTCTCTTGACTAGAACACTTAGTTTTGAACCTGGCTTTTTCTTGGCTTTAGAAGGAATGTCAGCTGAGAACCCTCCACTCAGATCTGTAAAATCACTATTAACACTAGATTTGTAAATATTCATATAGTTTATAAATAATAAGGAAAATAGAGAGACAGGCATATCAGTAGATCTGTTAATGTGCATATATCTCTGAATTATAAGAATTGTACTAAAAAAATCTTGATAATAAATGTTTTTGTGCTGTGATCCCTGAACTCACAGTAAAAGGCACTGTAAAATACCTAAGGAAAGTTTTTCTAAGTCACGCACATCCCCTTTAAACCACATCACAAAGATCTGATAATCTGTTATGAGAGACTGCTTTCAAGGTATACTTAGAGCCAGTTAAAATAAAGAAACCACCAACAATAAGTGTGATAAACAACTCAAATAGTACATTTCTTTATAGTAGCAGTCCTAAGTATGAATGCAGAACATAGCCTTAACTGCAACAACATGTATCAGGTTACTCCCTACTCTGCATGTGTTTGGCAGTGGTCTCCAAGCTGCCATAATACTGATTTTGAAGATACAAAGTGTGGTCATTAGATATATTTTCAAAAACAGTGAATAATAAGAAACAAGTGTACTGAGTACAGAAAAATTCAATTAATTGATTATGATTAGTAAATATGCTTGCTATAATTGATAACAATATATTCACACATAAAACATTTGTAGTAACTTTACAGAGAAAATTTTGGAAAGTGTAAAACCAAGGCGAGAAACAAAGATGTCTTTTCTGCCTCTTATAAAAATATTTGTTCATTTTTTGTAATTAAATGATAACACCTATATATAGCAGGATACATTTAAGACTGGTGTATGTTATACTTGAAATGTTATGGCTAAAACTGTATTTGTGCAAACAATTTTATATCAACTTTGTATATTACTACTACTACTACACCATGTGTGTGCATGCATACTATACTGGCACATTTAAATGAGAAGAAAAACTTTTAGGAATCAATTATTTTTTCTATTGTTCTATGTGTTTTGAGGATCAAACTCAGCATGTCAGACTTACATGACAAACCCTTTTACTCTCCACTGTGCATGTCCTGAATACCAAGTTTGAAATTTAAAAAAGGATGAAAATTTATTTAAAACTTTGAATCAATTAAACATCCAAGCTAGATTCCCTAGGCATGCATAGCTGCCCTGAGTTGTGTGCTGTTCTCCCCAGATTCACAGAGTTCCATTATTCATCCATTAACCCAGGATCCTTCTCCAGGCCTGCTATACCAGGAACACCCAGGTTAGACAATTCCTCTGCCCAAATCCCTTGTCTATCACATTCCCTAGGACATTGCATCTTATTAGAAGAAAAAAAAAAGCCTTTGACCAAATCTAATACCATCTGCTAAAACTCATAGAAAGATCAGGAATAGAAGGCATACACCTAAACATAATTTCTTTTTTCAACATAGATGCAAAAATACTCAGTAAAATTCTCAAAACCCAAATCAAAAAACATGGCAAAAATTACATACACCATGATCAAATATGCTTTGTTGCAGAGGTACAGAAATCATTCAATACACAAAAATCAATTAATGTAAGGAACCATGTAAAGAAACTAGAAGACAACAGCCCATGATCATCTAATTAGATATAGAATAGGCCTTTGACAAAATATAATACTGAGCCATTATAAAAATCTGGGATAGATTATGGACACAAGTGACATAACTAAACACAGTAAAGGTAATTTACAACAAGCCCATTCCAAATTCAGCTTAGATACAGAGAACCTCAAAGAAGCTCAACTAATATCTGGAAAAAGAAAAAGCTTTTCACTCTCTCTATTCCTATTCAATATAGTACTTGGAAGTTTAACTCAAGCAATAAAGCAACTGAAGGAGATCAAATATATCAAAACTGGAAAGAGCTCCTTCCAGCCTGTGCTTTTTTTCAGGGGAGATCATCACCTTGTCAGCTCCTCAGAAGATCCCACAGTCTGAAGACCTCTGGGGAGGTCTGCTACAGCCTCCCAATGTGACAGGACTCCCAGGAGACATTAGCAACACAGGGACACAGGAGGTAGGCTCAAGATAGACACCCAGGGGAACTAACACCAGAAATAACCAGATGGAAAGAGGCAAGTCCAAAGCCATAAGCAACACTTAAAAGTTTCCCAGCATAAAGAAAGAAATGTACATAAATGTATAAGAAGTCTACAGTAGATTGGACAAGAAAAGAAGCCAATACACTTTGGCATCATCAGAAACCAGTTCTCTCACCACATCAAGCTCTGAATATCCCAACACACCTGAAAACTAGGATACTGACCAAAACATCCTATTTCATGATGATGATAGAGTCCATTAAGGAGGATATAAATAACAGTGAAAGAAATACAGGAAAATACAGGTAAACAGATAGAAGCCCTTAGAGAGGAAACAAATAAATCCCTTAAAGAAATACAGGAAAATACACTCAAACAGGTGAAGGAATTTTTTTAAAAAGTGGTTCAAGATATAGATATGGAAGTAAAACAACAAAGAAATCACAAATGGAATCAACCCTGGAAATGGAAAACCTAGGAAAGAGGACAGGAGCTAAAGATGTAAGCACCAACAAAAGAGTACAAGAGAGATAGGAAAAAGAATCTTAGATGTAGAAGATACCTTAGAAGATATTGACACCATGATCAAAAAAATTCAAAAAGTAAAAAACTCCTAACCCCAAAACATCCCAAAACATCATGACACAATGAAAATCCCAAACCAATGAATAATAGGAATAGAAGACAGTGAAGAGTCCCAGCTCATAAGACCTGAAAACATCTTCAAGAAAGTCAGAGAAGGAAAACTTCCTAACCTAAACAAAGAAATGTCCATAAATGTACAAGAAGCCTATAGAAAACCAAGTAGATTGGATGAGAAAAGAAAATTCACTTGTCACATAATAATTAAAACACTAAATGCAGAGAACAGAGAAAGAATATTAAAAGCTTTAAGGGGAAAAGGCCAAGTAACATACAAACACAGACCTATCCCCGTTATATCAGACTTTTCAACAGAAACACTAAAATCCAGAAGTGGCTGGACAGAGGTCATGCAGTTCCTAAGAGAACACAAATGCCAGCCAAGGCTACTATACCAAGCAAAACCCTTAATCAGCATAGATGAAAAAAAATATTCCAGGACAAAAGCAAATTTAAACAATATCTATCTACCAGTCCAGCCCAAAAAAGGATAATGGGTGGAAAACTCCAACAAAAGGAGGGTACCCACACCAAAGAAAAATCAAGATATTAATAATCTCACAACAAAACCAAAAGGATAGAATCATATACACATAATGCCACATACAACAAAAAACGTAACAGGAACAATCATTTGTCTTTAGTATCTCTCAATATCAATGGACTCAATTCCCCAATAAAAAGACAAAAACTAACAAGTTGAATATGTAAGCAGGATCCAGCATTTTGCTGCATACAAGAAACACACTTCAATAACAAAGTCAGAAACCACCTCAAATTGAAGGCTGGAAAAAAAGTGTTCCAAATTGTCCCCAAAACAAGCAGGAGTTGACATCCTAATATCTGCGAAAATAGACTTTTATCCAAAAGCCATAAAGAGAGATGGAGAAGAACTCTTCATATTCATCAAAGGGAAAATCCACCAAGAAAAAAATCTCAATTCTGAACATCTATGCCCCAAATGCAAGGGCACCCACATTTGTTAAAGAAATGTTACTAAAGCTCAAAACACACATTGAATCTCAAACAATAATAGTAGGAGACTTCAACACCCCATTCTCACCAATGGACAGGTCATTGAAACAAAAACTTAGCAGAGACACAGTGAAACTAATCTAGGTTACAAAACAAATAGATTTAACACACACCTACAGAACATTTAACCCTAAAACAAAAGAATATACCTTCTTCTCAGCACTTCATGGCACCTCCTCCAAAATTTGCCGTACAACTGGACACAAAACAAGCCTTAACAGCTACAAGAAGATTGAAATAATCCAATGCATCGTATCAAATCACCACAGACTAAAGCTAGATTTCAATAACAATAGAAACAACAAAATCCCACAAATGCATGGAAACTGAACAACCCTATACTCAGTAACAACTTGGTCAGGGAAGAAATAAAGAAAGAAATTAAAGGCTTCCTGGAATTGAATAAAAATGATGACACAGCTTACACAAACTTATGGGACACAATGAAACCAGTGTTAAGATTAAAATTCATAGCACTAAATACTCTCAAAAAGAAATTGGAGAGGTCCCACATTAGTAACTTAACAGAACACCTGAAAGCCCTAGAACAAAAAGAAGCAAACACTCCCAAGAGGAATAGACCTCAGAAAATAGTCAAACTCAGGGAGGGAATCAACCAAATTGGAACAAAAAGAACTATACAAAGAATTTTTAAAAAAAAACCCAGCTGGTTCTTTGAGAATATCAACAAGATAGATGAACCCCTAGCCAAACTAACTAAAGGAAGCAAAGACAATATCCAAATTAACAGAATCAGAAAGGAAAAAAAAGACTTAACAGCAGAAACTGAGGGAATTCAAAAAATCATCAGATCCTACTACAAAAGCCTATACTCAGAAAACTGGAAAATCTAGATGAAATGTATGATATTCTAGACAGGAACCACATATCAAAGTGAAATCAAGAGTAAATAAACTATCTAAAGAGGCCCATATCCCCTAAGGAAATAGAAGAATCATTTAAAAACCTTTCAACCAGAAATAGCCCAAAGTTAGACAGTTTTAGTGTATAATTCTACCAGTCCTTCAAAAAAGAGCTACTATCGACACTCCTCTAATTATTCCACCAAATAGAAACAGAATGAACACTACCTAGTTCTTTATATGAAGCCACAATTACTCTAATACTTAAACCACACAAAGATCCGACAAAGAAAGAGAACTTCAGACCGATTTCACTTACAAATATTGATCCAAAGATACACAATAAAATTCTCACAACCCAAATCCAAGAACACATCAAAATAATCATTCACCATAATCAAATAGGCTTCATCCCAGGGATGGAAAGTTTGTTCAGTATAGGAAAATCCATTAACATAATCCAGTATATAAACAAAGAAACAAACCACATGGTCATCTCATTAGATGCTAAAAAAGCATTTGACAAAATACAACAACTCTTCATATTAAAAGTATTGGAAAGATCAGGAATTCAAGGCCCATACCTAAACATAATAAAAGAAATACATAGCAAACCAATAGCTAATATCAAATTAAATGGAGAAATATTTGAAACAATCCCACTAAAATCAGGGACAGAACAAGGCTGCCCACGTGCCCTATATCTATTCAAACTAGTACTTGACATTCTATCTAGAGCAATAAGGCAACAAAAAGAAATCAAGGGGATACAAATTGGTAAAGAAGTCAAGGTATCGCTACTTGCAGATGATATGATAGTTTACATAACCAAAAAATTCTACCAGAGAACTTTTATACCTGATAAATAACCTCAGCAAAGTGGCCGATATAAAATTAATTCAAAAAAATTACTAGCCCTCTTTTATACAAATGATGATTGGGAAGAGAAAGAAAATAGGAAAACAACACCCTTCACAATAGTCCCAAATAATATAAAATACCTTGAGATAACTCTAATCAAACAAATGAAACATCTGTATGACAAGAACTTCAAATCTCTAGAGAAAAAAATCGAGGAAGACCTCAGAAAATGGAGAGGTCTCCCAGGCTCATTGATTGGTAGGATTAACAGTAAAAATAGCCATCCTACCACACGCAATCTATAGATGCAATGCAATCCCTATCAAAATTCCAATACAATGAACTTAACACTAAAAATTCATGAATGCCTTTAAAGAGGAAACAAATAAAACTCTTAAAGATATACAGAAAAATAAAGTTAAACAAATGAAAGTGTCAAGTGCAACATGGTTATGGACATGCCTGCATGCAGATTCAGCTGCAGAATAGTTTCAGTCGTAGAAGCACCATCAACCTGGATACTGAATTTCTCACTTTCTAATATACAGATGATGTAGTTTTGCCTTTTTCTATAGCATATTTGTCCTCAAATACAACTTCGTTAAAATAAAATATCTGGGAAAGGAATTGAGGGCATTACTAGAGGAAAATGGCTTTGATGCCTATAGGACAAACTGCTTGGACACTGGCCATTCAAAAAGCCAACACAGGCATAAGAGGACAAGGGGTTCTGGATATGGAGGCTGACTGCCTTAATTGTTTTCTGGGAAATTTTAAATTGTGCCAAAAAATATTTGAAGTAAGAAATGTTTTTGAGAAACCAAAAGTTTTATCACTTAAGAGAATTGAAGACCCTAAGAAAAAGGAACACTGGGTGTAGTCACTTAAAACAGGGATGTCCATAGATAATGCCAGAGAAAAGATAGGTGAAGAAATAACTGGGTCTACTGGATTTGTGAACAATGGTGAGAGTCTCTATGAGGGGAGATCTCTAATAATAGAGTGATTGATCCAGAAATATTATTGAAGAAAATTGGAAGATATATGTAGAATAAAAATAAGAGGAATGAATTGAAGAGTTTGGGCTCAGAGTCAAGGCTGTTGGATTACTGAACAGATCTTCCTGGAAAAATTGGAAGAAACTTATTTGACCCCCCTGGTCTAAGGAAATTAGGGTACAAGTTTTAAGAAACAGAATGCATGCTCCTGAATGAATCCTAGGAAAGTTGCAAGAGGAATTAATATTGCATATGGAAAAGAGTTTGAAAAGCAATGTACAAATAGTACCTGGAAAAGCTTAATAAAGAGACTTTGCAAATTAAAGAAAAGTTAAAAATATTAACACAGCCTGACCTGTTTGGCACCTTTCTGTTTTCATGCTAATGTTGTAACCACAGGATTATGCCCCAATGAATTGTGATGTTGAGGATTTTCTGAGAGATAAAAGTTAATGTATAAGGATAAGGTATTGGATGGGAAATAATGACTGAAGACATGAGGGCCAGCAGAAAAAATGGAAACAGGCAAGCTCAAGAGGTGGGAGGTGAAAGGACCCTCCAGAATGTACCAGAGACACGGGAGGTGAGAAAGTCTCAGGACTCAAAGGGAGGGACCTTAGAAGAAATGCCCTACAGTGGAGAGAAGGAACTTGTAGAGCCCATCATGGCTAACAGAAAAACAGGGCATCAAATGAGAGAGGGGGTTGTCATCTCACAGTCAAAAACTCTGAATCATTAAAAAAAAAAAACATAATTATTCCTGTCAGAAAAAATTACAGACACAAAAATGGAGAAGAGCCTTAGGAACAGAAAGTCCAGCAACAAGCCCAAAGTGAGACCCAGCTAAAGGGGATGCCCCAAGGCCTTCTTATTACTGAGGCTAAGGAGTACTCACAAAAAGGGATCTATCATGACTGCCCTCTGAAAGACCCACAAAGCAGCTAAAAGAGTCAGATGCAGATATTTACATTCAACCAATGAACAGAAGCTGCTGACCCTTGTGATTGAATTAGGGAAAAGCTGGAAGAAGCTAAGGAAGAAGGCAACCCTGTAGGAGGACCAGCAGTCTCAATAATCCTGGACCCCCAAGATCTCTCAGACACTGAACCACCAACCAGGCAGAATACACCAGTTGATGTGAGGCCCCCAATACATATACAGCAAAGGACTGCCCAGTCTGGGTGCAGTCAGAGAAGATGCACCTAACATGAGATTAGAGGCCCCAGAGAGTGGAAAGGTCTGGTGGGGTGAGGGGAAGGGGATGGGGACATCCCCGTGGAGACAGGAGAAAAATAGAAAGAACAATTCTCAAATTCATCTGGAATAACAAACAACATCAAAAAAAAAAAAAAACAGGATAGTGAAAACTATTCTCAACAATAAAAGAACTTCTGGAGGAATCATCATCCCTGACCTCAAGCTATACTACAGAGAAATAGTGATTAACACTTCATAGTATTGGGACAGAGACAGGCAGGGAGACCAATGGAATAGAATTGAAGATCCAGAAATGAACCCACACAGCTGTGGTCACCTGATCTTTGACAAAAAAGCTAAAACCATCCAGTGGAAAAAAAGACAGCATTTTCAACAAATGGTGCTTGTTCAACTGTTGGTCAACATGTAGCAGAATGCAAATTGATCCGTTCTTATCTCCTTGTACAAAGCTCAAGACAAAGTGGATCAAGGACCTCAACATAAAACCAGAAACACTAAAATTAATAGAAGATAAAGTGGAGAAGAGCCTTGAACACAAAAGCACAAGGGAAATTTTCCTGAACAGAATGCAAATGGCTTATGCTCTAAGATCAAGAATTGACAAATGGGACCTCATAAAATTGAAAAGATTCTGCTAGGCAAAAGACACTGTCAACAGAACAAAAAGGCAACCAACAGATTGGGAAAAGGTCTTTACTAATCCTACATATGATAGAGAGCTAATGCCCAATATACAGAGAACTCAAGAATTTAGACTTCAGAGAATCAAAGGACTCTATTAAAAATGAGGTACAATGCTTAATGAGCCTGTCTTAGGTCATTCTGACAAGAATGCCTTTCTTACCCATCATGGAATATACATTATCAAAGGCAATGCACATCTGTCTTAGATTGGTAAGGCTCTGTGCAGAATCTTCCTTGGCTTGCCAGCTAATTAATTGAATAACTCTGTCTGGGGCTCCATTTTCAGGTTTAAGTCATTTATTTTTGGATGCCAACATGCTATTGTTGTTAAAGATAAGCTTTAACACTGTGGACAGGAATAAAAGTATTATCCTTGTCCTCGGAATGACAAGGAGGGCTAGCCTGGTCAAACTATATATGCCATTTCTAAAATTTGACCAAAATGGAAATACTGAGCTCAGGCCATGGATAATTTTATTGGCATTATCTGCAGCATCAATACTCAACAGAGCAGCAATCTTTAAATTCTCAATCTCACTATGCAAAGTTAACACACCCAGAGAGGTGTTAGGATTATGCCAATTATCCTACCAGTGTCTTTAAACTTTCTTCTAATTATAATGACAATCATTGTGAATTTCAAAAGTAACACTACTACAATGATTATTTGTCATGACACTTGGGATAGTTCCTAACTCGTGAACCCTGAACATCCTTCAGAACCTTTGGGGCTGCTTGGCAAGATGCTGACATGGGCCAAAAACAAGGAAATGGGCTGCTAGGCAGGAATATGACATTGGCCAAGGACAAGGAAGTAGGCTTCAGGCAGGAATCTGACATTAGGCTAGAACAAAAAAGTAATTGCAGGTAGAAATCTAAATATTAGGCCAGAACAAAGAAATAATTTCAGACAGGAATCTAAATTTTAGGCTAGAACAAAGAAGTAGGCTCCAGACATAAAAATGAACTTGGACTAGGATAGGGAAGTAGGCTCAGATACTTCAGTCATCCTGATAAGTCTTTAGAAACAGTGATCATGGAAGTGTTCATGTGACTGGGTTTAATGCCCTGCTTTTTCTTTGGCTATTTGTGTTTATTTTATTGCTTGTTCCTTGACTATTTGCATCTATCGTATTGCTAGACCCTCAACTTAGAACAGACCTTAATATAGGCATGTAACCAAAATGGTATAAAAGCATAAAGGAAGAGGAGGTATAGGATGGGGGGTTCTAGGGAGGGAAAGTGGGGAAACAAGATGACATCTGTATTGTAAATAAATAAAATATTCAATAAAAAATAAATTTAAAAATGGGGTACAGAGCTAAACAAAGAATTCTCAAGTGAGAAATCTCAAATGACTGAGAAGCACCTAAAGAAATGTTCAACATTCTTACTCATCAGGGAAATATAAATCAAAACAACCCTGAGATTCTAACCTCACACTACTCAGAATAGCTAAGATCAATAGTTCAGGTGACAGCAGATGCTGGTTAGTATATAGGAAAAAAAGCAACACTCTTCTGCTGGTGGGAGTGCAATCTGGTACAAGCACTCTGGAAATCAGTTGAAAGTTCCTCAGAAAATTGGACATAATATTACCCGAGGACCCAGCTACACCACTCTTGGCCATAAACCCAAAAGATGTTCCACATATAACAAAGATACATGCTCCACTATGTTCACAGCAGCCATATTTATAATAGGTAGAAGCTGGAAAGAACCCACATGTTCTTCAACACAAAAAATGGATACAGAAAATGTGGTACATTTACACAATGGACTACTACTCAGTTATTAAAAACAATGAACCCATAAAATTTGTAGGCAAATGGATGGAACTAGAAAATATCGTCCTGAGTGATGTAGCCCAATCACAAAAGAACACACATGGTATGCACTCACTGATAAGTGGATATTAGCTCAAAAGCTCGGAGTACACAAAATACAATTCATAGACTACATGAAGCTCAAGAAGAAGAAAAAAGACCAAAGTGTGGATGCTTTTGTCCTTCTTGGAAGGGGGAAAATTACTCACAGGAGAAAATACAGAGACACAGTGTTGAGCAGAGACTGGAAGCAAGGCCATCCAGTGACTGCCCCACCTGGGGATCCATCCTATATACAGTCACTAAACCCAGACACTATTATGGATGCCAAGAAGTACTTGCTGACAGAAGCCTTATATAGCTACCTCCTGAGAGACTCTGCCAGAGCCTGACAAATACAGAGGTGGATGCTGACAACCAACCATTGGAGTGAGTATGCGGAACCCAAGGTGGTGTTAGAAAAAGAACTGAAGAAGATGAGGAGTTTGCAACCCCATAGGAAGAACAACAATATCAACCAACCGGACATTCAAGAGCTCCCAGGGACTAAACTACCAACCAAAGAGTACACATGGAGGGACCCATGGTTCTAACTGCATATGTAGCAGAGAATGACCTTGTTGGACATCAATGGGAGCAGAGTCCCTTGGTCCTGTGAAGGCTCTATTTCCCAGTGTAGGGGAATGCCAGGGCAGTGAGGTAGGAATGGGTGGGTGGGTTGGGGAGCACCCTCATAGAAGCAAGATCACATAGTGTCACTTGGGTCTACATGAGGACACTCTTGTTTCTGGGGCAACCAGGTCTTGGGGGACTGCACTTAGCATTACAATACATAGTAATAGACCAAACCTCAAAAGAAAAGTTTTCATGACAAACACCTATATAAACCATAGTTACTGCTGGTTTGAGAATTAAGACTAATGCAAACCTGAAGAAAAACAGCTTTCCTTTCTTAAGTTTTCTATGAGACAGGGTCTCAGCATGTAACCCTAGGTAGCCTGGAACTCACTATGAATATCAGAGTGTCCTCAAATTCACAGAGATCTGCTTGCCACTGCCTCCTAAATGTTGGAAGTAAAGGTGCCATGACACCTGGCCAGCTTTTCTTTTGTGAAATGCTGAAAGAGACATATCAACATAGACTCTTAAAAATTGTATCCACAGGAGTGCTTGACTGAGCCATAAAATAGTCACATATTATGTTCAACTGATAATTATCTTGTAGGCATACAAACCCTCTGTTTACTTAACAAATATTTATTAAATGTCTTTCCTTGTTTTTATTTCAATATCTAAAACTTTAGAACTTCTAATAATCATACCTTACCATGAAACTCCCATTTAAGCTCATGGTGATTTTTCAAAAGCATCTTGTCTGTTTGTTTGTTTGTTTGCTTGCTTGCTTGCTTGTTATTTGGTTGTTTATTTTGGGTCTCATGACATCCCCTGAATTGCTCTCCAATTCTTGAGCCCAAGGAATCTTCAAGTGCATGGAGCTACAGAATTTTCAATGACATTTTTAATACAGTTCTTTTACAATTTGACAAGACTTGATTTGGTTCAAACAGAAACAAGCTTCCAAATAATCTTGTCAAATAAAGATAAATGAATACATTTTGCATGTGTAAATCTGCATATAGACACATGTACACACATTATAGAGACAGTTTTCTAGCCCTTCAGCTAAGAGTCTATCTTATTAATGGCAAGACATTGGATGGTAGCATATGAATTCTTGAATATTAATTAGTGGAGTATGCTTATGTTGGGAAAAAGATGATAACAAATATATTCTATTCTCAACAAATACTGCCTAATGGCATGTTCATCTTCTGTGTCATATACAAATAAACATGTCTACATCGCAAGAAGAATGAAGGGAAGAAGCTTAAAAATTATTTTTAGAACACTCTCCACTTTAAAATGTTGCTAATCTAGTTTCTAGAAAAACAAATCACTGTCTTATTTATAAAAAGACAGAGAAAGAATATGCAACCTCTGTTAGAATATGTGAAAGATTTGATTATTCCATTTTTTCCAAGTCTAAAGATGCAGGAGGATACTAAGTTTATTCTTAAAAGTATGAGACAAGAAAAAAGCCAGGTTCAAAACTAAGTGTTTTAGTCAAGAGAGACGACAGAGGTTCTGGTTAGCCAACAAAATGATGGACTGGGTATTAAGACTATCTTGTACCTCACTGGTACAAATAGGAATAATTATGCTCTAATTGTATTTTGAGAGAAAAGTTTTATTTTAACAGGAAGGGTGATATGTAGGAGGAGCTAAGGGGGAAGGAGCACCGAGAGGAAGAGATGGAGTAAGGAGAGGAGAAGATGAAGTAGAGGAGAAGCTAGGTGATGAGAGAGAGAAAGAGAGAAAGAGAGAGGGGGCATGGAGGCAGATGTTCACGTGTCTCCACCAGTCAAAGATAGTTTATATATCTAGGTTGGGTATTGGGTTACACTTCTGATTGAGCATTATCATACTTATAAATCCTTTGATTAACATTTTAAAAAATTGTATAAAAGCAAAAAGGAAAAGGGGGCACGGGATAGGGGTTTTCTAGGGAGGGGAAATGGGGAAAGGGGATGGCATCTGAAATGTAAATAAAATATCCAATAAAAAAAAGTATGAGACAAGATCATGATCTCCTTAAAAGTTGGGCAAAGGTAGCATCATCTCATCTATAGAGATTCCAAAAGTACTCTGGTACATTTCTTTTTTTTTTTTTTTCTGTGTTGATATGGAATTTATTTTCATAGACATTTGATAATAGTCACTAAGCAGGTTGACAGGTACATTTCATTATAAGCACTTGGTTTTGAAAAATACTCCTTTCCCTCCCTTTGTGTAAAAAATATTTTATTTATTTATTTATTTATTTACTACTTACTTATCTATTTACTGCAGTATATGTATTACCTCAGAGAATCTGTAAAGGTCAGAAGACAACTTTCAGGAGTCAATTATCTCCTTCCACCATGTGGTATACAAAAATTGAACTCAGGTTTCGGGCTTGACAATATCTGTCTTTTATCCACTGACTCATCATGTTGGACTCCTTTTTTTTTTCCTTTTCTTGTTATCAAAAGTTATACTTAACCCACCATAAAGATTAAAAGAGAGCAGTGTGAGTGTTCTTTTGGCTTTTCTTGTTTCTATCTTTGGCTGCATATCAAAAGCATTCAAACATTCAATTTCACCTTCATAATTCTTTAATAATGTATCTTGTAGTATTGATTTCTTAAATATACCCGAGAGCCTAATGTATTTTAGAGATGATATGAATGATAAGCAAGTCCATTTGGTCATGTCTTACAGAATAGAAAAGAGTTTAAGCCAATTTCTTTTGTCTAGATTCCTGAAACATATACTTTTTATCTAATAAAAGCATTTAATGGAGGTGAAACTGGATGGTTGAATTTGGACTCCAGCACTAGAACACCAAGGTGGGTATCTCACCCTGCTAAGGAGCAGTAGTTTGAGGATAATTCATTTATCCATGCAAGTATATTAATAAATATGTTTGGGAAGATGGCTTAGTTTGCAAACTGTTTGTGGTATAAGATACCCAGCACATGTATTTAAAAAAAAAAAAGTCAAGTGTGGAAGTCTGAGGGAAAAGAGGGGAACAGGAAGAATCATAAAAGTCATTGGCCAGTAAACTTAGCAGTATTCATGAGCTTCAGTTTTAGTGAGAGAGCCTGTCCCAAAAAGTAGAGTGAACAATCAAAAAAAGACACATAATCTTACCATCAGGCCTCCACAAGTAGCCACAAATGCACACATGGATACATACACCACACACATGCCACCAAAAGAGCAGAACAGGGGAATAAAAGGTGAACTAGAAGGAAAACTCAAAATGTGTACAATCTTAAAAGTCAGATGAAAGTTTAAATATAGGTGTCAATAAGATGGCTTAGTGAGTAAAAATGTCTGCTAACAATTCTGATAACCTGAGTTCAACTGTCAGAGCCTTTATGATAGGAACAGAGAACAGAACTCTGTTGTCCTCTGATCTTTGTATATGTGCCATGGCACACACATACACATGTGCTTAGATTCCTGCCTGAGATTACTTCTTTGTTGTAGCCTACGACTAAGATTCCTACCTGAAATTACTTTTTTGTTCTAGTCAGATTCCTGCTTGGAGCCTGCTTCCTTGTCCTTGGCCAATGTCAGATTTCTGCCAAGCAGCCCATTTCCTTGTCCATGGCTCATGTCAGCTTCTTGCCAGGCAGCCCCAGATACTCTCCACCTCTCCCCTTTGTTATTTTGTTAACAAGACTGAGCTTGTCTTAGGTCATTCTGACAAAAAAATGCCTTCCTTACCCATCATAAAATATGCATTATCAAAAGCAATGCACTTATGTCTTAGGTTGGTAAGGCTCTGTGCAGTATCTTACCCATTCTTGGCTTGCCAGCCTGTTAATTTAATAACTCTCTCTGGGGGCTCCATTTTCAGGTTCAAGCCATGTACTTTGGCTGCCAACATGTTAATGTTTTTAAAGACAAGCTTTAACATGATGTTCAGGAATAAAAGTATTTCCAGAACAAGAAGGGCTAGCCTGGTCAAGCTATATATGCCATTCCTGAAGTTTGACCAAAATGGAAGTACTGACCTCAGGCCATGAATAATTTTATCGACATTATCTGCAGCATCAAAGGTCAACAGAGCAGCATTCTTTAAATTTTTAATCTCACTACACAAAGTTATCACACCCAGAGAGGTGTTAGGATTATGCCAAATATCCTACAGGTGTCTTTAAACTTTTTTTCTAATTATAATGACAATCATTGTGAATTTCAAAAGTAACCCTACTCCAATGATATTTGTCATGACACTTAGGATGGTTCCTAACCCTTGAACCCTGAACCTCCTTCAGATGATTTGAATGGATTATAGAGCATCATTCATTGTTCCATATACCTATATAAATCCTTTTGTATACTCAAAACATTAGTAACATTGTTTTTGCTAGATGGTTAACAAAAATAGTTGTCTTACCTTGTTGTGTCAATGCTATTACAAAAGCAGAGGTTCTAGCAATTAATGGAATGAAAGCTGTTATACCAGCAATAATCAAGCCTGCTACCCTCTTGCTTCTGCTTAACGCCTAACTCACTTCTTCCAGCACTTTGAAGCTTTTTTCAGAGAATCAAGGTTTTCTAATACTCAGGGTAGTGAGACAAAAGCTGGTTGATAGACTCTCTTAACAGACATGCCAGGTTTCAACACACTAACATAATTGTAAATAATACAGTCAACACAACTTACAATAAATACTGTAGAAGAGACAAAACCAATTTTAGCTTGACAATTAAAAGAGCCTTAAAATATACACTTTTGTGTATGAGATTCAGATCCTGTCCCAACTTTATCTCTTGCTATTGTAACTTCATAGTGAGCTACAGCTAGCTTTCAATTATGTCTGACAAAGTCCAAATCCAGTCTTCCAAAAGTAGACTGTTATTTCCCATGTTGGATTAATTTCTAGACCGGTACATGATTAAGTCCAAATAGCTGGTCACCTTTAAGAAGGATACAAGAGACATATTTCTCTTTTTGATTCTTTATCCCACAAGGTCTAAGAACTTGAGGCAAGGCAGCTTGTCCCATCTGGGATATAGTCAAGTCAAAGGTGGGTCAGTCCTTCCAGTCTGGGCCTGAGCACTGAGCAGATCACGGGCTACAGCTCTGCCCCCAATCTCTAAGAACCCAGAGGAAGCTGGGCTGCCAGGTGCTCTAACCCAGGCAGTATCTTAGGTAAGCAGGCAGCAACGCCCACCCCAAACAGGGAGTAACTGGGACCCATAAGGACCCAGGAAGTCACTCCTGGCCAGGAGCACTGAGCAGATCTTGGGCCTTAGCTCTTCCTGTCTGCACCTGAGAACTGAGCAGATTTTGGGCCCCAGCTCTTACCCCAATAGTAAAACCCACCCCACACAGTTCTGTTACAACCAAGATAATAGGAAAAACAGGCTCCAGTCAGAGACAGGACAGGTAGCACTAAGGTTTATTTTTAGGGTATTTTCTACATTTTATTTAGAAGTAGCTGAGAGGAGTTAACAAACAACAGTCCAGATTGCCTTACATGGATAGTTGGTTTTGGTTTTCAAAACGTCAGAAGACCACAGAATTGACGTTACAAACATTTCTGTATTAATGTTCATTTTGATTAGAGACCTGTCTGCTCCTGAAAGCTTCCTGTCTTGGATTCTAAGAAGAAATTGAGCATCTTTGGAATTACTCCAGTTGTGATGAGACAACCACTAGGTAAGAATTGCCTCTTTTCATCAACAGACAAATCACTGTCCAGAAAAAGACACACTTGCAAAATAGTTGACTGATTATATCTGACAAGACAGAGTAATCAGCCCTTAATAATTCTGCATCACTTGGTTTGCCAGATGATCCTGGGCCAGAAGGCTGAAGATTGGATGCTGCAATATTTTGTAGTATAGGGACTGTCCAGGTGCTAAGTGGTCTCTATAAATTGGTTAAGTTTTAGAAGCTATGCTTTGTGCTTCCCCTAATTTCAGTTAACTCAGTCATTCTGGATTTCCGACAGGGTTGAAAATTTATAGTCTCATAGCCAATCCTGGCTATTTACTTTGAAAGAAAAAGTTTGAGAGGATAGTTTTCAGCCGACATTCATTCTAAAGCCAAGAAAAAAATCCAGGTTCAGAACTAAGTCTTTTAGTTAGAAGGGATGACAGAGGTTTTATCTAGTCAACAAAATGATGGGCTGGGTATTAGGTCTATCTTGTACCTTACTGACCCAAATTGGTATAGTTATGCTCTAATTGTATTTTAAGAGAAAAGTTTTATTTTAACAGGAAGAGTGATATGTAGCAGGAGCTAAGGTGGGAGGAATAAGGAGAGGAAGAGGAGGAGTAAGAAGAGGAGGAGGAGAAGGAGAGAAGGAGCTAGGTGTCAAGAGGGGGGCATGGAGGCGGATGTTTGAGTGTCTCCATCAGTCAAAGATAGTTGATATATCTAGGTTGGGTATTGGGTGACACTTCTAATTGTACGGGCATCTTGTTATTGAACATTACCAAACTTATAAAGCCTTTGATTAACATTTTAAAAATAGTATGAAAGCAAAAAGGAGAAGCGGGGATGGGATAGTGGTTTTCTAAGGAAGGGAAATGAGGAAACGGGATAGCATCTGAAATGTAAATAAAATATCCAATAAGGATTTTCACATCTCAAAAAAAAGTGGGGCAGAAATATATGTCCAATACAGCTGAGGGAGCAGTTTTAAATAAACATTGTTCAGGAAAAACAAGCCAACATTATCTTTCAAAAGTTCAGATACTGTATAATGCTCTTAATCAATGGTTACATTTGGAAAACTGTGCCAAGGTTTTCATATAAAAATGTCAGTAGTGCTATGGTTCATTATAACAAAGCAAAGGCTACAAAATATATATTTGAGTCATTTATTTTAAGATCAAACACACATAAAATAAAGTATTTAGCTTTATATAAAAATGAAATGTTCTTCCCTGCTGTTGTTTAGCTATACTGAAATGGCCCTAAACTGCATTGTAAATATTTATACTCATAGACAAATGTTACTCTTATTCTTAATCAAACCAGCACTATAGTTATCTAAAAGCAAGAAACCTCAACTGAGAAAATACCTCCATAGGCAAATGAGCCTATGGGGTAATTTTTAAATAAGTGATGGATGGGAGAGGACCCACCCACAATGGCTAGTGGTCCAGAGTTCTATAACAAAAAAGACTCAGTAATCCATAGAAAGCAAACATGTAAGGAGCACTCCTCTGTGATCTCTGCTTCAGTTCCTGCCTCATATTTTCTAATCCTACTTGAAATACTGGCTTATCTGCATGATGAACTGTGATAATGGAAGTAGGAATCAAGTGAACTCTTTCCAAATTTGGTTTTGGTTGTGATGTTTCATCAAACAATAGTAACACTAAGACACAAACCTTAACAATACATTTATCCCACTCTCTCAAAGAATCAACTAACATCACTGAAGATGGTGTGCAAAGAGATGGAACATAAGATATATGTTATCCAACCAAATACTGATGACATAAGTCTCAATACATAAGATAAAACCCATACGTGGCATTGCTTGGGTGACCAAAAAACTGAAACTAGATAGCCCAGAACCCTAGGGCAACTCCAAATAATACTGGGAGAGAGAGAGAGAGAGAGAGAGAGAGAGAGAGAGAGAGAGAGAGAGAGAGAGAGAGAGAGATGTAGTGATAAATATTTTGCCATCATTAGAGAAGGTTTCTCCTGCCACAGGTGGAAACAAATATAGAAACCCACAGACAGACATTATGCAGAGAGTGACAGACCTTGAAACAGTCAACTCTAAATGGAGTATCTAGATCAAATTTCTTTCTTCAGAGCTCAGGGAAACCTGTGGAAAAAGAGGCTAACATGATGTAAGAGCCAGAGGGAATAAGAACACCAGAAAAACAAGGCCCTCTAAATGAACAGGAGCTCATATAAACTCACAAATATTGAAATAAAATTCACAGAACATGGCTGGGTCTGTACAAGATCCTTTGTGCTTAAATTATGACTTCCAAGTATAGTATTTTTTTATGGAAATCCTAGTGTGCAAATTAGTAGTTCTCTGACTCTTGCACTTTCTTAGGCTTTGTGGGAGTTTGAATAGAAACCCCATAAGCTCAAATATTTGAGTGTTTGGTCATTCAGGAATAGCCAGAGAGATTAGGTGTGACCTAATGAGAGTGAGTGCGCTCTTGTTGGAGGAAATGTTTTACAGGAGTGGGCTTTGAGGTTTCTGATGCTCAAACAGGCCCAGGCTCTCTTCTTGCTGCCTGCTGATTTGAATATTTCCAGTACCATATCTATCTATATTCTGCCTTGCTTCCCACCATGCTGATATGGGCTAAACCTCTGCAAGTGTAAGCAAGTACCAATTAAATGCTTTTTTCTTTAGATCACTTGCTGTGCTCTGGTGACTCTTCATAGCAGCAGAACCTAAAACAGGCTGTTATTCTTTTGTTGGTTCATCTTGTCACTTTGATGTTTTTGTTTTATTTTACTATATAGTTTTTAAATAAGTAAGTGAGTGAAAAATAAAACCTAGGCCCTATGGTGAAGGTTAACATTCAACTGTCATTTATACCAACTGGTAGAGAGAATATCAATTTTTTCCAATGGAGTGACATCGGGCATATCAACCACTACAGAATAAATCACATTCAGGAGTTGTTGACCAACAAATAATGAACTCCATAGCTTTTGGTGTGCTTTTATTTGGTTACAGTTTGGTGGCAGAGGTTGATTTCATTTGTTTCTTTGTTTGTTTGGGAGTATTGTATTTTGTTTACTGGGTGTATGGGTTTTGTTTTATTTGGTTTTGAATTCAGTTTTGACAAAGAACTTAGTTAAGTGGGTAGAAATAAAGAGAAGATCTGAATGGACTTGGGGAAAGAGAAGAATGTGATCAAAAACATATTGAAATTTAAATTTTGCTTTAAACAAGAAAAAAGAAATTGGGTTATTATTTCTTGCCATTTTGTTTTAGTAAATTATTACAGGAAGTGATTTTAAAATGCTTTTGTAATGAAAATTTCAACAGGTATAAATATGTGATTTAGCAAAATAAAGTAATTTTATAAAAACAATATGGAAGTTATGCAATTGTTCATGCAGAGTTTCACCACGTACTCACCATACTCACCATAGATAAGTCTAGTATCTATGTGTCGCTACAATTTAATTGACTTTTTCTTTCTTCTTAAGAACTTTCACACATGAAAACAAGGAAATTTGACTGTAAACACCTCATTTCCCTCTCTGACTCCTCCTATATATCCAGCAATACACACGTCTTTTAAGCTCATGTTGATTTTTGTTTGTTTGTTTTTCTTTTTGATAATCCTTTAAAACCAATTAGTACTGACATGTGTCCACTGGAAAATGGCAAAACCACCAGTGACCACATTCTGAAACAAGATTTATTATCTATTCTCCAGCATCTATTGATTGGTAAAATTTCTTCAGTAAGCGGTAGAATCTGTAAAGAACCTTTCAATTTATTCAGGAATTTTAGCTAATTTGATCTTGCATAGGTCTGATGCAGGTAGCCACAGCTGCTTTAAGTTGATGAATAGATCTGGGTGGAATACACAGAAAAAATGTTTATTGTGATACTTGGTAGCATGGCCATTTGGAATCTGAAGGTTATTTTAAGATAATGAGATATCCATGGTATCAAATGAGACAGATCAGTAAGTATTTTTCCTGCTTTTAGCATAAAGGTAGGAAATGATGAACTTGCTGTCAATTACTTTAGCCACAGATCTCTAGTAGTAAAGAAAAATTATCTTTTTTTTCAGAAGTTTTTACACTATTGCTTTGAACTAAGCTAAAATATTCCCACTTAAATGAGATAACACCAGCTCTGTATAATGGAAAGTAACTCAGAAACTGCAAACAGTTTCTGTTTGCATCGTTGCAAAGGCATCATTGACCTTCTTTTCCTTGTCCCATGCCATCAAAACCTTAGCCCTGGTGGTTTAAAGTTCATCTATTGCATATCCTCTTGCCAGTAGGACATTCCATAGGTCTGTCCATTTTCCAAGAGGTCAAAAGGACACATTTAATTAGATTTTAGCTTACTTATTCATACCACCAAAAACACTACTTAAACTCCACAAAGATGATCCTGCCAAAATATAAATCTTGTCAAATATCTTTGCCCCTTTCCTGTTTTCATTAGTTGCAAAGTCTAATTTATAATAAGACAGTGATGCTCCTCTTTGTCCATGTAAAATATGGAAAGTCAGTTTTCTTTCTAGGGTTACAGCCTCTGGCACATTTCCATGGTCCAGTGACTTCAAAATATTCGTGCATCTATTCTTTTCTTCAGAGAAGCCAAATGAATCATTCCAAATGAAATGTTACTCAAAATTTTTGAAAACAAACACAAAAAGGATACAATTATTCAAATTCAGATTCATAACTATCCTAACTTCTTGAAAATGGAAAAAATTATACTGTAACATATTTGAGCTAGCAAAATAGAAATGACTAAAGCCTTTATATAAACATCTTTATTATAAGTGGTTCCCTATAACTATTATCCATACAAGACAATTTTCTGATAAGCTAACAATAATAAAAAGTCAAAAGACATATATTTGGGTTATCACCTTACCTTCAACAGGAAAGAGCTATGTCAGACCACTTAAGAAAACAATGTATTCTCTTTTTCTGTCTTCTATTGTGATAAAACATTCTGACCAGAGAAATTTGGAGAGGAAAGGGTTTGTTTATTTTCTTTAGCATGTTTGTTTGTTTGTTTGTTTGTTTGTTTGTTTTGCTTTCTTGAATTGTGATTTGATTATATTCACTCCCCCTTCCTTTAACTCATCACAAACCCACTTTCTCTTTCCTAGTTGCCCAATTTGATGTCTTTGTAGATGATGGTGGTAGTGACAGTGGTAGTTTTAAACCCATCAACCATCTGTAAGAACTTTTCAATTTTGGAAACATAACTTTTCAATGGACCATGGTCACATACCAGGAATTACAACCTTAGAAAGAGAATTGAGATCTATACCTGAAAGTTGATCCTGTGCCACAGCTCAGTGCATCCCAATACTGCACAGAGAAAATTTGTCACCCAGTGGGGTTTAATAAAAAGACAACCTTTTTAACAAATGGTTCTGGTTCAACTGGCTTGTAGAAAAATACAAGTTGATCTATTTTTATCTCCTTGTACAAAGCTCATATACAAGTGGATCAAGAACCTCCACATAAAACAAGATACACTGAAACTAATAGAAAAGAAAGTGGGGAAGAGCCTCGAACACATGAGCACAGGGGAAATTTTCCTGAACAAATCACCAATGGCTTATGCTCTAAAATCAAAAGTTGACAAATGAAACCTCATAAAATTGAAAAGCTTCTTTAAGGCAAAGGACACTCTCAATAGAACAAAATGGCAACCAACAGATTGGAAAAAATCTTTACAAATCTTACATCCTTTAGAGGGCTAATATCCATTATATATGAAGAACTCAAGAAGGTAGACTCCAAAGAACCAAAAAGCCTTATTTAAAGTGTGGTACAGAGCTAAATAAAAAATTCTCAACTGAGGAATCTCGAATGGCCGAGAAGCATCTAAAAAAAAAAAGGTTAAACATCCTTAGTCATCAGGGAAATACAAATCAAAACAACCGAGATTCTACCTCATACCAGTCAGAAAGACTAAGATCAAAAACTTGGGTGACAGCAGACACTGAAGAGAATGTGGAGAAAGAGGAACACTCCTCCGTTGTTGATGGGATTGCAAGCTAGTTCAACCACTCTGGAAATCAGTCTGGCAGTTCTTCAGAAAATTGGACATAAGCATTACCTGAGTACGCAGCTATACCACTCCTGGGCATATACACAGAAGATGCTCCAACATATAACAAAGACATATGCTTCACTGTGTTCATAGCAGCCTTATTTATAATAGCTAGAAGCTAGAAAGAACTCGGATAACCTTTAACAAAGGAATGGATACAGAAAATGTGGTACATTTACACAATAGAGTACTACTCTGCTATTTAAAACAATGACTTCTAAGTCTTAGGCAAATGGATGGAATTAGAAATATCATCCTGAATGAGGTAACCCAGTCACAAAAAAACACACATGGTATGCACTCACTGATAAATGGACATTAGTCCAAAAGTTTGGAATACCCAAGATACAATTTACAGACCATATTAACCTCAAGAAGGAAGACCAAAATGTGAATGCTTCAGTTTTTTTTAGAAAGGGAAACAAAATATTCACAGGAGGTAGAGAGTATTAGGGGCTTGGGAGGAATAGAGGATGGGTAGGGGAAAGGGGGTGGCTGGATCATGTGTGGGAGAAGACCGGGATGATATACAGAGGGTCAGGAATTTAAACAGAGTTGTGTAGCAATGTGAGATGAGGAACTGAAGGTAGCCACCAGCAAATCCCAGATGCCTGGAAAGCAAGAGGCTCTCAATACCCAGCAGGGATGAGATCAACTGAAATGCCCCAAAAAAGGGAGGGAGAATCTGTGAAGACCATATCCAAAGGTTAGGCAAGGCCCCTAGTTGGGGGATGGGGCCACCCAATCATCTCCAAATTTTAACCCAGAATTGCTCCTTTCTAAAGGAAATACAGGGACAAAGTGTGGAGCAGAGATTGAAGGAAAGGCCATCCATTGACTTCCCCACTGTGGATCCATCCCAGACACCAAACCCAGACACTATTGCAGATACTAGGAAGTGCCTGCTAACAGGAGCCTGATAGAGCTGTCTCCTGAGATGCTGTGCCAGAGCCTGACAAATACAGAGGAGGATGCTCACAGCCAGCCACTGGACTGAGATAGGGGACCCTAATGGAGGAGTTAGTAAAAGGACTGAATGAGCTGAAGGGGTTTACAGCCCTATGGGAAGAACAACAATATCAACCAGACAATTACCCCAGACCTCCCAGGGAGTAAACTACCAACCAAAGAGTACACATGAAGGAACCCATGGCTCTAACCCCATATATAGAAAAAGATGGCCTTGTCTGGTATCACTGGGAGGAGAGACCCTTAGTCCTGTGAAGGTTCAAAGTCCCAGTGACGGGGAAATACCAGGAAGGAGAGGAGGGAGTGGGTGGGTGGGGGAGCACTTTCACAGAAGCGGGGGGGAGGGGTTACCAGTAAAGGGGATAATATTTGAATGTGAATAAATAAACAAACAAATAAGAAAGAAGAGAAAGTGAGAAAGAGCCTCGAGTATATCAGGGTAAATTTCCTGAACAGAACACCAATGGCTCAGGCTGTAAGATCAACTATAGATAAATGAGATCTTCCAAAATTGAAAAGCTTCTGTAAGGCAAAAGACACTGTCAACAAGACAAAATGGCAACCAACAGATTTGGAAAATATCTTTATCAACTCTACATCCCATAAAGGATATCTAATATCCAATATATACAAAAATGCAAGAAGTTAGACTCCAGAGAACCAAACAACCATATTAAAAATGGGGTACACCACTAGAAATAAATAGCTATATATTTTTACAGAATTAGTCAGGTACAATTAAAATACTATAAAATTTACTTGAGCTCCTGCTCCATCAGACACTGGCAGTTGCACCCACTTACCCCATTCTCTCAGTGCCTGCCCACCCTTTCTCCAATCATGCCTCCCCTTCTTTTTACCATATCGGGGTCCCGCAGAGGATTACTACTGGACCAGAGGACACAGCAGGCACCAAAACTCCATAACAGCCACATGACATGGGACCCTTCTCACTTTTTTGAATCCCTTTTAAACTTCACTGTCTCCAAAATCCCACACATCCTCATCTCCAGGTCCCAACAAGGAACTCAAGAAGAGACCTCTCTGCTTGACTAGAGGACACCTTACTCACCAGAAGTCTAGCCCCCAAATATGGATAGAGTACCTTTGCTCAACTTCAGGTCACTCCACACAACAGAGAGGAAACAGAAACCAAGAAGAAAATAAAGTCCATTCAACACAGACAGACTTAGAAATCAGCATTTATACTTATAATCTCCCTAAACTTAGAAAGCAAGAAGATAGTGTAAGAACAAAATCAATAACAGCCAAGGCAATATGCCACCACCACAACTCAGCTATTGTATGGCACACTCTGAATATTCCAAGACGGTTGAAAAACAAGAAAATTGCCTTAAAACCAAAGAGGAAAAGGGTCATTAATAAAACAAACAAAAAGAAAGAAAGAAAGAAATTCCTCGCTCATAGCAGCAGACACCAGGGATAACCAGATGATGAGAGGCAAGTTCAAGATCATAAGCAACAGAAGTCAATATATGTGGGCATCATCAGATCACAGTTATACCACCACAGCAAGCCCTGAATATACCAACACACCTGAAAATCAGGAAGCTGACCTAAAATCCTAAGATAATAGAGTTCTTTAAGGAGAATATAAATAACTCACTGAAAGAAATACAGGAAAACACAGGTAAACAGTAGAAGCCTTTTAAGAGGAAACAAATAAATCCCTTAAAGAAATATATAAAAATACAATCAAACAGGTAAACTAATTGAACTAAGTAGTCCAAGACCTAAAAGTGGAAGTAGAAACAATAAAGAATACACAAATGGAGGCAAGCCTAGAAATGGAAAACCAAGAAAAGAGGTCAGGAATGGCAGATGTAAGTATCACCAACAGAATACAAGACATAGAAGAGCAAATCTGAAGTAGAAAATACCATAGAAGAGATTGACACAACCATCAAAGAAAATTCAAAACAAAAAAACTCCTAACCCAAAACATCCAGGAAATCCAGGACACAATGAAAATACCAAATGTAAGAATAATTGGAATAGAGAACAAAGATTCCCAGCTCATAGGACCTGAAAATATTTTCAACAAAATCATAGAAAAAAACTTCCCCAACCTAAAGAAAGAGATGGCCGTAAAGGTACAAGAAACCTATAGAACACCAAATAAATGGGACCAGAAAACAAAATCCTCTTATCACATATTAATCAAAACACTAAATGGACAGAACAAAGAAAGAATATTAAAAGTTGCAAGGGAAAAGGGCCAGGTAACATACAAAGGTAGACCTATCAGGATTATACCAGACTTCTCAAAAGAGACTATGAAAGCCAGAAGAGGCTGGTCAGAGGTCATGCAGACTTTAAGAGAACATAATCCCAGCCCAGGCTACCATATCCAGCAAAACATAGATGGAGAAAACAAAATATTTCAGGACAAAACCAAATTCAAAAACCAATCCAGCCCTACAGAGGATGTTAGAAGAAAAACTCCAAGGAACGTGCCTACACAAAAGGAAAGGTAAGATATCAAGCATCTCACAACAAAGCCAAAAGGAGAGAATCACAAGCACATAAAGCCACCTACCAAAACAAACGTATCAGGAACGAATAGTGATCTGTCTTTAATATCTCTCAATATAAATGAATTCAACTCACCTTTAAAAAGACATAAGCTAACAGTCAGAGTACACAAACGAGATCCAGCATTTTGCTGCATACAAAAAAACATACTTTAATAACAAAGACAGACAATCAGAGCTAAAGGATATAAAAAGGTCTTCCAAGCAAATGGTTCCAGGAAACAAGTTGGAGTCACCATCCTAGTATCCAATAAAATAGACTTTCAACCAAAAGTTATCAAGCATGATGAGGAAGGACACTTCATATTTATCAAAGAGAAAATCCACCAAGAGAAAGTCTCAATTCTGAACATCTATGCCCCAAATACAAGGCCACCCACATTCATAAAAGAAATTTCACTAAAGCTCAAAACACACATTGAACCCCACACAATAATAGTGGAAGACTTCAACACACCACTATCAGCAATGGACAGGTCATTGAAACAGACACACAGTGAAACTAATAGAGGCTATGAACCAAATGTATTTAACAGATATCTACAAAGCATTTCATCCTAAAACAAAAGAATATACCTTCTCAGCACCTCATAGTACCTTCTCCAAAACTGACCATATAATTGGCCACAAAACAACCCTAAACAGATTCAAGAAGATGGAGATAATTCCACACATCCTATCAGATCACCATGTCCTAAGGCTGGTCTTCAATAACAACAAAAACAACAGAAAGTTCACATATACATGGAAACTGAACAAATCTCTGCTCAATGATAAATTTGTCAAGAAAGAAATAAAGAAAAAAATTAAAGACTTTTTAGAATTTAATGAAAATGAAGATACATCATACCATAACTTATGGGACACAATGAAAGCAGGTCTAAGAGGAAAACTCATAGCTCTAAGTGCCTACAAAAAGAAACTGGAGAGAGCATACACTAGCAGCTTGACAGCATACCTGAGAGCTCTAGAACAAAAAAGCAAACACACCCAAGAGGAGTAAAAGGCAGGAAATAGTCAAACTCAGGGCCAAAATCAACCAAACAGAAGCAAAAAGAACAATATAAAAATCAACAGCAAAGATGATCATCTCATTAAATGTCAAAAAAGTATTTGACAAAACAGAATTGTTCTTTATGATTAACGTCTTGGAGAGACTAAGAATACAAAGCATATACCCAAACGATTAAAAAATCAATTTACAACAAACATATAGCCAACATGAAATTAAATGGACAGAAAGTCAAAACAATTCCACTGAAATCATAAACATGACAAGGCTACCCACTCCCTCCACATCTATTCAATATATTACTTGAAGTCTTGTCTAAAGCAATAATACAACTTAATGGCCTCAGTACAAACTGAAATGAAAGAAGCCAAAGTATGTTTGTAGATGAAATAACAGTATCCATAATTGAACACAAAAACTGAACCATGAAACTCCTACAACTGATAAACACCTTCAATCATGTGGGTGACTGCAAGGTTAACGCAAAGAAATCAGTAGCTAGTGTATATAAAAATGACAAAAAGTCTGAGAAAGAAATCAGGCAAACACCCTGCTCAATAGCCACAAACCATATAATATTTATTGGGATAATCATAACCAAGCAAGTGAAAGACTTGTATGATAAAAACTTCAAGTTTTTGAAGAAAGAAATTTTAGATGATACAAGAAGATGGCAAGGCTACCCATGCTCGTAGGTTGGTAGGATTAACATAATAAAAATGAACATCCTACCAAAAGTACTCTTAATGAAATTCCCAGCAAAATTTTAACATGCTTCTTAGATACTTTGAAATAACAACACTCACCTTCATATGGAAAAACAAAAAACTCAGAATAGGTAAAACAATCCTGAACAATAAAAAAAAAAAAAAAACCTTGCAGAGGTATCACCAATCACCATCTTAAGCTGTATGTCAGAGCTATAGTAATAAACTCTATATGGTATTGGCATAAAACCAAACACATTAATCAATGAAATGAAATCAAAGACTATATGTAAATCCATATGTGTATGAACATTTGATTTTTTTATAAAGAATCCAGAAATATACAATAAAAAAAGAAAAGCATCTTCAATTACTAATCCTTGTCTGACTGGATGTCTGCAAATCGAAGAATGCCAATAGAACTATGTTTATTACACTGCACAAAACTCAAGTCTAAGTGGATCACAGACCTCAACAGTACACTAGACACAATGAACCTAATGGACTAAAAGTGGGGAATATACTTGAACTCATTGGCACAGGAGATAAAGGAACATCAATAGCACAGACACTAAGATCAACAATTAATAAGTGGAATCTTGTGGAACTAAAAAGCTTTTGTAAGGCAAAAGACACCATCAATTGGACAAAATGGCAGGCTACAGAATAGAAAAAATTTTTCTCAACTCCTCATCTCATAGAGGGCTAATATGGAAAATATATAAAGATCTCAAGAAACTAGGTATCAACAAACCCAACAATCCAATCAAAAAGTGGGATCAGAGCTAAGCAGAATTCTCAATATAGCAATCGCAAATTGCTGAAAAATACTGTTCAACGTTCTGACCCATCAAGAAAGTGAAAACCAAGTGACTTTGAGATTTCATCTTTGTGCAGTAATTTTTTATCTTTAAAATACAGTTTCTGAGAGCTCCAGTTCATTTACTTACTAGGGAAGGGCTCCTAACATCTAGTAAAGGCACATTAGTACCTCACTGTAATTTAACTTGCATTGCCTAGTGACTACGTGTAATAAGAGAAACAATATGACTGTGTCTTAAGGAATCCTTTCTTAAAGTCTGCACTTAGCCTTCGTTAACTCAAGAAGCTTAGTCTGTGACTTTTCCTAGAGGAATTTATGTGCCTACAGCAGTTTCTACTCTTTTTAAGCAGATATGTGCTCTGAATCTCTCTTGATGCAGTGATATTTCCAAATAAAGTTGCTGTGGATGGAAAGAGACTATTAACTGTTGTCCACGACTGACTGGTGACTTATGAAGGACTAGATGTTCACATTAGCTGTGGATCCACTCCTCAGTCTCTTTACTCCGTCAATACTATGATTACCTGAATGATTAGTCGTATAAAGATCACCCTAGTCAGCACACAACACAAACATGTCAAATTCCACATGGACCCACCCGTACATTAAGAACTACATGTGGTCATAACCTGCTAGGACAGAGAGAATCAGTTCCCTCCAAACTTCAGTCCAACTTCAAGTGGTCAGACCTGGACACATTTATATATGACCAAAGGTGAGTGGACTCTTTGTTATCCTACATGTATATTTGTACATATACACAATAGTTGAAAAAGAGATTACAAATTTGGAAGGGTGAAATAAGGAGTTCGAGAGGAAGAAGAAAAATGGGAATGACTTAGAGGCTGTGTTCATATTAAGTTTTCAAAAGTAAAAGTATTAATCAAAACTTCAAAATATAATGATATACAACTTAAATATAATAATTTGATATTTCACAGGGAGATTCACATTCATGAGAAAATGAATTCTTTTTCCCCCTAGATTAATTTTATTTTATTTTATTTTATTTTATTCTTTTAAGGTTTTATTTTTTATTTTTTTATTGGATATTTTATTTACATTTCAGATGCCATCCCCTTCCCCCACTTCCCACCCCCCAGAAAACCCCCATCCCATGCCCCCTTTTCCATTTTGCTTTTATACAATTTTTTAAATGTTAATCAAAGGCTTTATAAGTATGGTAATGTTCAATCAGAAGTGTAACCCAATACCCAACCTAGATATGTAAACTATCTTTGACTGGTAGAGACACGTGAACTTCTGCCTCCATGCCCCCTCTCTCTTTCTCTCTCTCATTACCTAGCTTCTCATCTACTTCATCTTCTCCTCTCCTTACTCCATGTGAGAAAATGAATACTAATATATGGCTCTTGGTGTTATGAAATATTTTAGATAATTTTGTAAACCTAGTATAAAATATTTTAATATATTTTGCCTATAGATAATCATCTCAAATGTGAGAGACTTCACTGCAAATTCTTTTCTATCTCCTTCAAGACCTTGGGTTAAGCTTTATGTAACATAAATTATAAAGCTCACTGTAACTTCTTGTGCTTTAGATAGGCTTTATAATTACTTATCCCAGACACAGAAGTTTATGACAAACTTGAATTAAACAGAAGTGGTTTTGTTACTTT
The DNA here is from genome assembly GCA_030674055.1 of Rhabdomys pumilio. Taxonomy (NCBI): domain Eukaryota; kingdom Metazoa; phylum Chordata; class Mammalia; order Rodentia; family Muridae; genus Rhabdomys; species Rhabdomys pumilio. The sequence goes on from JANHMN010000006.1 coordinate 88,508,225, forward strand.
CTAAATTTAAAGCCAACAGAACATTCCGTTTTTTACAAGATATATTGACAGCCACAGAACACACACATTTGTCATAATGAAATTGAGAAAAATGAATCTTTTAATGAGAAAGCATTGTTGGAAAGAGCTTTTTAAAAGGTCTGCCTACAGAAATTTATATACAGTAAACCACACCAAACTAATAGAAAAATGGGGATAATTATGAAGAAATACACCCTTCTCCCTCCTCAAACCCCATGCACACATACACATGGAGAACTTGAAATTAGATATAATACATGATATAAAAATTTAAGGAAAAATTAAGAAATCAGCATGAAATAAATACCAGTAAGGTATACATTTTTTAAAGGATTACTTCCAAGGAAACAGTGTCTTCCAGACTCAAGTGATACACATAGAAATTCAGAGTCTGAACTGTGGCAGCACTCACAGTGAAAGCTGAGTTCTCAATGCTGAAAGGAGGAAGTCGACATGGGCTCCTGCCCAAGAAGCTGTCTGTAGTTGATACCTGCTTACAAAAAGAAAATTAGTTTTCTTCAGCAGGGTCTCCTATTTGAGAGTGGTTCATGAACTCAGTGGTATGTTTGTACATTTTTTGCACATTTGTCTACTAGTGATTTGTCTATTTTTTGTCTGATTGTCTTTTACCTGTATATTTTTAGTGTGTGTTTGTGTGTGTGTGTGTGTGTGAGAGAGAGAGAGAGAGAGAGAGAGAGAGAGAGAGAGAGAGCATTTCCTATGACCGCTTTTGTATTCTGATTCCTTTGTTTGCCTGTTTGATTTATAAGAAAGGGAAAATTTTATCATGGAGTTGTATGGATAGGGAAGTGGAAAAGATCTGGGAGAAGTTGGGGAGGGGAAATGATTATAATATATGGAAATTTTTTAATAAAATAAAACTTGATATATTTTTAAATGGTAATTAAAATTTTAATTAAAAACACAAAGAAGACAGATGCTTATTCATCTTTTAAAATAACATTAGAAATAAATAAATAAAACTCCATAAAGTACTGAAATATTTTTCAAATGAACAGTTTTGGAGACGCTTCTTTTTATAAAACAATTTAGCAATTGGAGCTGGAGTGATGGCCCCAACACTTAAGAACACTGACTGCTTTTTCAAGGATCTGAACTGGTTTCCAGCATTTTGTGTTAGTTTACAGCCATTTGTAACTCTCTTTCTGAGGTATACAATGCCTCCTCTGGCCTCTGTGGGCTGTAGACACATATAGTATACATAAGTATGAGCATGTAAAACACTCATATACATAAAACAATAATAAGCATATATTTTTGGAGAAGAAAGTTTGTTTCATCTTCTATCTTACAGTACATTATGAATGGTAGTCAGGACAGAAAAATCAAACATGAACTTGGAGGCAGGCACTGAAGAAGATGTCATGAAGGAATAGAATTACTACCTTGTGCAGACTGATTTCTTACTCCAGCTGTTCAGGATGGCACCTGCAATAGTAAATCAGCAGTCAAGAAAATACTCAATGATCTTTTGCCTACTCGACAATCTGATGGAGACATTTTCACAACTGAAGTTTCCTTCTTCCCTTCTTCAGTGTGACTACTGCTAGATTATATTTGGTTAAAATAACAAGAAAGAAAGAAAGAAAGAAAGAAAGAAAGAAAGAAAGAAAGAAAGAAAGAAAGAAAGAAAGA
>JANHMN010000006.1:88509911-88547189 GCA_030674055.1 Rhabdomys pumilio
AGAAAGAAAGAAAGAAAGAAAGAAAGAAAGAAAGAAAGAAAGAAAGATGAAGGAAGGAAGGAAGGAAGGAAGGAAGGAAGGAAGGAAGGAAGGAAGAAGGAAGGAAGGAAGGAAGGAAAGAAGGAAGGAAGGAAGATTTTCTCAAAGAACCAGCTCTTGGTTTTGTTGATTCTTTGTATAGTTCTTTTTGTTTCTACTTGATTGATTTCACCCCTGATTTGATAATTTCCTGCCATCTACTCCTCTTGGGTGTATTTGCTTCTTTTTGTTCTAGAGATTTCAGGTGTGCTGTTGAGCTGCTAGTATATTCTCTCTCCAGTTTCTTTTTGGAGAGACTCATACCTATGGGTTTTCCTCTTAGCACTGTTTTCATTGTGTCCCATAAATTTGTGTATGTTCTACTTTCATTTTCATTAAATTCTAAAAAATCTTTAATTTCTTTATTTATTTCTTCCTTAACCAAGTTATCATTGAGTAGAGCGTTTTCAGCTTCCAGGTGTATGTAGGCTTTCTGTTGTTTTTGTTGTTAGCCTTAGTATGTGGTGATCTGATTAGATGAATGATATTATTCCAATCTTCTTGTGTCTATTGAGGCCAGTTTTGTGACAGATTATATTGTCAGTTTGGAGAAGGTACCATAGGTGCTGAAAAGAAGGAATATTCTTTTGTTTTAGAATGAAATGTTCTATAGATTCTTGTTAAATCCATTTGGTCCATAACTTCTGTTAATTTCGCTGTCTCTGTTTAGTTTCTGTTTCCATGATCTATCCATTGGTGATAATGGTGTGTTAAAGTCTCCCACTATTATTGTGTGAGGTGCAATATCTGTTTTGACATTTAGTACAATTTCTTTTATGAATGTGGGTGCCACTACATTTGGAGAACAGATTTCAGAATTGAGAGTTCTTCTTGGTAGATTTTTTCCTTTGATGAGTATGAAATGCCCTTCCTTGTCTTTTTTGATAACATTTGGTTCAAAGTCAACTTCATCCAATATTAGAATAGATACTCCAGATTTTTTTTCTTGGGACCTTCTGCTTGGAAATTTTTTTTTCTACTTTTTACTCTGAGGTAGTATCTATCTTTGTCATTAAGGTACAATTCCTACATGGAGCAAAATGCTAGGTCCTGTTTATAATCCAGCCTGTTAGTCTATGTCGTTTTATTGGGAAATTGAGTCCATTGATGTTAAGGGATATTAAGGAATAGTGATTGTTTCTTTCTATTATTTTTGTTGTTAGAGGTAGCATTATGTTTGTTTGGCTATCTCTTGGGTTTGTTGACAGAAGATTACTTTTTTGCTTTGCTTAGGGTGTAGTTTTCCTCCTTGTGTTGGAGTTTTCCATCTATTATTCTTTGTAGGCCTGGATTTGTGGAAATATATTGTGTAAATTTGGTTTTGTAATGGAATATCTTGGTTCTTCCATCTATGGTAATTATAAATTTTGCTGAATACAGTAGCCTGGGCTGCATTTGTGTTCTCTTAGGTTCTGTATAATATCTGCCCAGGATCTTCTGGCTTTTATAGTCTCTTATGAGAAGTCTGGTGTAATTCTGATAGGTCTGCCTTTATATGTTACTTGACATTTTTCTTTTAATGCTTTTGATATTCTTTCTTTGTTTTGTGCATTTGATGTTTTGACTATTATGTTACAAGAGAAATTTCTTTTCTAGTTTAATCAATTTTAAGTTCCTTAGTCTTCTTGTATGTTTATGGGCATCTCTCTCTTTAGGATAGGGAATTTTTCTTCTATAATTTTGTTGAAGATATTTACTGGCCCTTTAAGTTAGGAATCTTCACTCTCTTTGTACCTATTATCCTTAGGTTTGGTCTTCTCGTTGTATCCTGGATTTCCTGGATGTTTTGGGTTAGGAGTTTTTTGCATTTTGCATTTTCTTTGACTGTTGTGTCAATGTTTTATATGGTATTCTCTGCACCTGGTATTCTCTTCTATATCTTTATTCTGTTGGTGACATCTGTGACTCCTGACCTCTTTCCTATGTTTTCTATCTCCAGGGTAGTCTCCCTTTTTGATTCCTTTATTGTTTCTATTTCTATTTTTAGATTCTAGATGGTTTTCATCTAGATGGTTTTGTTCAATTCCTTCATCTGTTTGGTTGTATTTTTCTGTAATTCTTCAAGGGATTTTTCTGTATTTCCTCTTTAAGTGCTTCTACCTGTTTACCTATGTTCTCCTGTATTTTCTTTAAGGGAGTTACTTATGTCCTTTTTCAAGTCCTCTATCATCATCATGAGAAGTGATTTTAGATCAGAGTCTTACTTTCTGGTGTTTTGGGAAATCCATGACTTGCTGTGGTAGGAGAACTGGGTTTTGATGATGCCAAGTAACCTTGGTTTCTGTTGCTTATGTTCTTGACCTTGCCTTTTGCCATCTGGTTATCTGTGGTGTTAGTTGGTCTTGCTGTCTCTGACTATGGCTTGTCTTTCCTCCAAGCCTGTGTGTCTGTACTCCCGGGAGGCCAGTTCTCTCTGAGATGAATTTGGGTATGGAGTGCTGTGGCACAGGGTCAGTTCTAGGATGCAGATGGAAACCAGAATGATTTTATCCCAGGATGTTCCTCAGTTTCTGTGTCCTGAGATCTCCAGTCAGGTCCGTCAGAGCAGAAGTTGTGGTGTTACCTGTGCTCACAGGTGTGCCAGCACTCCTGGGAGACCACTCTCTCTGGGTGGTATTTGGTTATGGAGCATTGTGGCACAGGATACAAAACTTGATGTATTTAAAAATATAATATCAGTATTTTTAAGTGAATATAGTATAAAGTCAGCAAAAAATTCTGGGATGTGATGTGATTATGGCATAGATTTTTAAGCTAGTATGTTTCAGAGTATCAGAAATAGACAGCTAATATGGAGCCGTTTAATCATCTTTCATGATTCTTCTCTGTTATATTCTCAGTTCCCATGGCTGGAAACTGCATATGAGTAAATTTACTCTATTCCCAATTGTTTTTTGCATTGATTACATTTCATTTCAGTAACTGCATTTTCCCACAGGATTCGTTTTCCTCTGTTCTGTGTAATCTAGTTCAATATTTCTGGTATTGTTTTAAATGAAGCCAGTCTTTTATTTAGGCCTTTGAACAGTCTTCAAGCACCTTCCATATTTTTAGGTTGTGTTAAATTCATTTCATCTGAACTAATTTTAACTTCTGATTGTTGACTGAAAATGCTGCCTTGTTGAAAAAAAATTCTTTTTGGGGGGGGAACATCTTCATTTCAACCTGAGTTTGGAATGGAAATGCTTGGCTGTTATTATTCATTATTAGTACATTACATGATTTCTCTTTTCATCTTCTTCCCCTCACTTCCACAAAAGTAATTCCCATTTTAACTACCTATACTTTTAAGCTACTATTAGAAGCAGGAAGTAGAGTAGAATTTTCAGGTTATCTGTCATATGACAATACTGAGCCAGTAAATAACTTTTCCTCAATTCTCTGGAGAAAATCATATCTAGTTCTTTTCTTTCTCTGCCTCAGCTGTAGCAACATTAGCCATGGACACAATTCAAATCATACCTTTGAGCCCTGTTCTTTGTGTATCTGATAGCTGCAGGGTCTCATTCTAGCCTCTATCTTTAAACAATGAGCACAAGCCCTACATTTCAAGTGGAGTCTTCAGATATCTCTTATTCCTTAGGAGCTCAAATCTCAACCAATTAAAAAACAAAAGGTTATTTAGAAAAAATAGATAAATCTAATCTTTCAAACCCCATATATATGAACTTTCTTGGAGATAAAATGTCTAGAAATAAGTCTGTGCTTGTTAAGAACATAACTTCATGCCTTCCAAATCATCCTCCTTTGCATAGCCCACACCTGCTGAGGGGGACTTAAACTTCATGATTCAAATCACACAATGTTCTTTTCCTGTGAACAACACAGAGCCACATTAAATGCCTGGAACATTTATAAGTGCACATTATCTAAAGATGGAGATTTGTTCAAGCATAAGAAGCACAGCTTTCATTCCCTAGCTATTGTAAACCTTATTCGTGTTCTTGTCTTTAAGTGCGTTTGCAATATATGTTCTGATGTTCCACAGTTATTACATGTTGATGCTTGAGTAGATAGACTTCTGTCTCCCATGTCTTGCCTTTGTTCATTCATGAATTCATCCATTTTAATCTTCAAAGTAGTCATTCTTTAAAATATGACTGATGAGATTCAAGAAAACATTGCAAGAGGCTCATATTCACTGAGCATTATGGAGCAAAAAAGTGATAGTATCTCTTTGTGTGAGGATGCATGTGATCATGTGTATGTAATTTTCTCTGTGTGTGTCTCTCTGTCTCTCTGCCTCTGTCTCTCTGTCTCTCTGTCTCTCTCTGTCTCTGTCTCTCTCTTTCTGTCTCTCTCTCTGTGCGCACGCGTGTGTGTGTGTGTGTGTGTGTGTGTGTGTGTGTGTGTTTAGTTTTATAGAAAAATATGTGATTTTTTTTAATGATGGTTTCCATTACATGCATGATGTCTTAAAATGTGAATCTAAAAATCATTTCCCAATTCGACATAATGCACAAGATCAAGCTAAAGACACAACCACAGGGAAGAATAATAATTTACAACTGCTTGAAATGATCTGAGCAATAAGTCTCAAGGCTGGAAAATTATCTATGTCTGACTTTGGCTTTCTTCAATAAATAAATAGAATATGACCACTGTCATTCTTCTATAAGCAGCAGCAATGGTACTACTAAGCTATACTTTTCTCTGATCTTCACATAAGTTAAAAAATTAACCTTATATGTGAACTTCCATAGCTCTACATATACCTACTTTAGGCTAAAAATGATAGTATAAAAACATCATTTCTTAAGATAATCTGATATCTCAAGGATTATCTTATATAAGACTGTCAGAAAACAGGTAAGTTATCATGGAACCTATTCTAACTCTTCTTGAAACATGTAGAGTCACCAATATGCTACTAGTGTTGATAATTACTTCAATTATACACATTATATTATAATTTTGTCTCTCCTTACAAAACACATTATTTTCTATCAATAAATAATCTTTGATATGTCATGTGTCATGTTATTAAAGATGATTTTATATAAGATATACAAATTAAAATATATAACTATACATAAAAACATGTACATGTCCCAAAGACAAAAGGATGTTTTTATGCTTTGCTGCATCCCTGTGTCCATGATACGCTTTACATAAAACATGTGCTCAATAGATATTAATAGAATTAAAGGCTCCTTCCAGTCTGGGCCCAAGCACTGAGCAGATCCCGAGTGGCAGCTCTGCCCCCAATCTCACAGAACCCAGAGGAAGCAGGCCTCGAAGGAGCTCTAACCCAGGCAGTATCTTAGATAAAAAGACAGCAACACCCACCCCAAACAGTAAGTAACTGGGACCCTCTAAGATCCAGGAAGTCACCCCTGGCCTGGAGCACTGGTTCCTTCCTGTCTTCGCCTGAACACTGAGCAGTCTTAGGCTCCAGTTCTAATGCCAATAGTAACATCCACCCCACACAGTTCTGATACAACCAAGATAATAAGAAAGACAGGCTCCAGTCAGAGACAGGGCAGGTAGCACTAAGAATATCCAGACGGCAAAAGGCAAGTGCAAGGAACATAAGCATCAGCAACCCAGGGTACTTGGCATCATTAGAACCTAGTTCTCCCACACAAGAAAGTCCTGAATTCCCCATATCACTAGGAAAGCAAGATTCAGATTTAAAAATAACACTCTCAAAGAATTTGAGGAGAACACAGGTAAACAGGTAGAAGTCCTTAAAGAGGAAACACAAAAATTCCTTAAAGAATTACAAGAGAACACAACCAAACAGGTGAAGGAATTGAACAACACCATCCAAGACATAAAAATGGAAGTAGAAACAATAAAGAAATCATGAAGGGAGACTACCCTGAAGATAGAAAACCTAGGAAAGAAATCAGGAGTCATAGACACAAGCATCACCAACAAGAATACAAGAGATAGAAGAGAGAATCTCAGGTGTAGAAGATACCATAGAGAATATTGACACAACTGTCAAAGAAAACACAAAATGCTAAAAGTTCTTAACATAAAACATCCAGAAAATCCAGGACACAAGAAGAAGACAAAACCTGAGAATAATAGGTATAGATGAGAGTGAAGATTTCCAACTTAAAGGATCAATAAATGTCTTCAACCACATTAGAGAAGAAAACTTCCCTAATATAAAGAACAAGATGCCCATAAACATACAAGAAGCCTATAGAACGCCAAATAGATTAGACCAGAAAAGAAATACCTCCAGTCACATAATAATCAAAACACCAAGTATACAAAACAAAAAAAGAATATTAAATGCAGGAAGGGAAAAAGGCCAAGTAACATATAAAGGCAGACATATCAGAATTACACAAGACTTCTCAACAGATACTATAAAAGCTAGAAGATCCTGAACAGATGTCATACAGACACTAAGAGATCACAAATGCCAGCCCAGGCTATGATACCCAGCAAAACTCTCAATTACCATAGATGGAGAAACCAAGATATTCCATGACAAAACCAAATTTACACAATATCTTTCCACAAACCCAGCATTACAAAGGATACTAGCTGGAAAGCTCCAATACAAGGAGGGAAATTATACCCCAGAAAGAGCAAGAAAGTAATCCTCTTCCAACAAATTCAAAAGAAGATAGCCACACAAAGCTAATTTCACCTCTAATAACAAATATAACAGGAAGCAACAATCACTGTTTCTTAATATTTCTTAACATCAATGGACTTAATTCCACAATTAAAAGACATTGGCTAATGGATTGGATATGTAAATAGTACCCAACATTTTGCTGCATACATGAAACCCACCTCCACTGAGGTCTTCAAGCAAATGGTCTTAAGAAACAAGCTGGAGTAGCCATTCTAAAATCTTTAGCAGGAGAACAAAAGGAGGAACTCATGATTCCACCTGTATAGGTAGTTGAGGGTGGCCTTGCCAGTCATTAGTGGAACTGGAGGGCCTTGGTATCTGAAAGTTTGGATTCCCTAGTTTTGGGAAATTCGAGAGCAGGGAGGCGGGAATGGGAGAAGGGTGGAAACACATCCTCATAGTAACTGGAGGAGGGGAAATGGGGTAAGAGGTTAGGCATCAGTGGAAGTAGAGGGCCTTGGTGCCTGAAAGTTTGGATTCCCTAGTGATGGAGAATTCGAGAGCAGAAAGGCGGAAATGGGAGAACACCCTCATAGAAACTCCCAGAATTATATGGGTTAGACATGACAGAAGCAGGCTGCCAGAAGACTAGATTCCAAGAATTCAAACAAATAATTGTTTTGATACTAAAATTTGTTTTGAGAATGGTATATTGCAGAATACATACCTTTGGTGTATCTACTCATCAAGCAAGCTGAGCAGACCTGCTCAAACCTCTGATGTCCTGGAATTCCAGCTGGATGCAGTAAAGACACAGCATCAGAGGCTTATCAATTTACTCTCCCCCCTGCCCCTCTTCTAATATCTCAATGCACATAATCAGCTTGAAGAAGTTAATGAAGAGTTGGTGCCCCTATTCCCTGGGCTTGGGGACTGAGGTGGTTAATATTGGGCTGTCTTTCTAGGGAAAAGTAGTGGTTTTGTTGGAACAGGGAGGATTAGCTAAGATTTATTGCATAGCCATAACCTATTTGTAGAAATATGTATAATTGTTGTTAAGAAGAAGTTACAATTTCTTAAATGGTACAAAATTTACTTTGATTTTGAATTTAAGGTTTTCATTGGTATGTACTTCTTATTGATATAAAAGAGAGATTAATATTGTTACTCTCATAGGCATTGTGCCTATATAACACATTTAGGAATACAAGGCTTAGACCCAGTCCTTCTTTAACTTTTCTAACTGATTTGAGATGGTTAGCCTGTGAGTTAAAGTTCTATAGCAAATTCATGGCTCTGGGTTTATTTTTAGGGTGTTTTTTATATTTTATTTAGAAATAGCTAAGAGGAGTTAACAGATCACAGTCCAGATTGCCTTACAGGGATAGTTGGTTTTCAAAACATCAGAAGTCCACAGAATTGTTGTTACAAACATTTCTGTATTAATGTTCATTTTGATTAGAGACCTGTCTGCTCCTGACAGCTTCCTGTCTTAGATTCTAAGAAGAAATTGAACATCTTTGAAGTTATTCCAATTGTGGTGAGACAGCCACTAGGCAAGAATTACCTCTTGTCATCTACAGACAAATCACTGTCCAGAAAAGGACATCCTCTCAAATCTTTTCCCTCAAAGTAAATAGCTGGAATTGGTTATGAAGACTATAAGTCTTCAACCCCATCATAAATCCAGAGTGACTGAGTTAACAGAAATTATGGGAAGCACAAAGCATAACTTCTAAAACTTAGTCAATTTATAGAGACCGCTAAACACCTGGACAGTCCCTATACTACAAAATGTTGGGGCATCTGATCTTCAGCCTTCTGGCCCAGGGTCATCTGACAGACCTAGTGATGCAGAATTGTTAAGGGTTGATTACTCTGTCTTGGCAGATATAATCAGTTGAGTGTTATGCAAATGTGTCCTTTTCTGGACAGTAATTTGTCTGTAGATGAAAAGAGGCAATTCTTGCCTACGGGCTGTCTCACCACAGCTGAAGTAACTCCAAAGATGCTCAATTTCTTAGAATCCAAGACAGGAAGCTGTCAGGAGCAGACAGGTCTCTAATCAAAATGAACATTAATACAGAAATGTTTGTAATGTCAATTCTGTGGACTTCTGCCAGTTTAGATCCAAGTTTAGCAACAAATACTGTGCTAAGGAAATTAAGGAGACAATGACAAAGCAAGACATGAAACAATCTCCTCTGACCTTCTCATGCATGTCACCACTCTACAGGTGGAGGTTCCTAGAAGAATAAATCCAATAAATGATGTGTACTAAAGTCTCTCACAATACCTAACTTTATTCAGAGCCTCAAACAATTTATTTTTTGAGAGTTAAGAAAAGTCACATGAGTGAAGTTCTGATGACATCAGACTATATATAAACACAAGGAAAAGATACACATGGCAAAATATGTTATTCCATAGAGGCATATAAAAGATAGTTTAAAGATTTAATTTACTAATAACAGTAAGTAATAATGAGTGATCTAAAGAAAAAAAAAAAACCTCCTATTCACTACACCTGGGAGAAGCACAAAAACACTCCAAAAGCAATTCCATGTTTTCAACAAACTAAGGTCACAAGATTTATTTTCTTGCTGTATCCTCACAAACACTCAGAATTCTCTTCACATGACTCTATTCCTGCACCATGTTCTCTCTGCCTCTCTGTCTCTCTGCCTCTCCATCTCTATCTCTTTCTCTCTCTCTTTCTTATACACATGCATTCATACACACACATGCACAGACACAATGGATTCGTACACATACAAAGCCACATACATATACACAATCAGTAATCTCCACAAATTCTACTTGAGATCCTATTATTACAAAACGTTCCAAACATTTCCCAAACAGAAAGAAGCAAATTCAACTAAACAAGATAACGAATGTATAGTCACAAATTACAAATGGCAATAGTTACATGTATGAATATATAACTTGTGATATTTTATCACCTTCATAAAATTAACCTCATTCAAAGGAGTAAATTATGAAATCTTAAAATCATATGCTATCAATTAAACAGTTAAAACTGTGAGCTCTAACAGAAATTAGCAATCGTTTAAGCAAAAGAATAAAAAAATTTACAAGAATAGGAAAACATATCTGTGAGGAAAAGAAACATGTTTAGAAATAGCAGAACCCATGACATGATGCAGTCAGAATGAATGCATTCCTACAAAGAGGAAAGCGTCAGGGTGAAAGTACCCAACTGGCTAGTACTTGCCAATCATCTGATCCATTGCTAAGAAGGCCAATGCCTATGTTTAATATTTTCACATAATTTTACTGAATGAGGAAAAGATTATTTCCCAAAAGTAAATTAGAGTAATTTCATTTAAAATACATGAATACTTAACAACAACAACAATATCATCTAGATCCAAGAAGTACAGCGTAAGCTTTCTGTACATATATGCAATCATAGCCATCACAGGCAGTTCTGTTGATGAGTCAACAATGAGGATATGCAGGTTTATTTAACATTCACTTAACAGATTTGTGACATTCTGTGCTTTTCTTATGGTGCATCTGCTATCTAATTAACAACTAAAGATAATTAATGGTGTTGACATTTACACTCTCAATCCCACATCGTGCTAATGGACATGTATAGCCATACAGGATATTTACATGAACAGTGATATCACTACGCTGTCTTGTTATGTTTGTCAAAGACCTACTATCTTTGTTAGTGTCATTTTCTAATTGAACTTGGTAGGGAAAATTAATCAGAATGCATGAGAATTTTAAAGGATTTAATAAACTCAATTTTAACATGATTCATTCACCAAAAAAGACTTCAATGACTTTGTAACGTTTGTACCCTATAGGAATGTCCACATTAATATTTGGCTTTAGCAACAAAAAGATGAATATTAATAGTTACTATATTTAAGATGCAAAAATTTTACCTTGTTGAACAGCAGCACAGTACTAATGCTGGCTCCTAATACCCCAAGTTTTGGAGTATGCCTCTTTTTTTTAACTAACAATTAAATGATTTTACATTTGTCATTTTTAACATGATGCACATATCAGACAGAGCTTGGTTTTCTGAAAAAAAGAGAATGAGATTTGAAGAAAGAAATAAGGGGAATATTGGAGGCAAAAGGAAAAACAATTGTTGAAGAGTATTTCTCTTTACTCCTAAACCCATAGAAGGTGGAATAAGAATAAAGAATTATTCATCAGAGATCTGAGTGGGTAATTTTTTAGCTACAAGCACCTCAACACTAGTATGAGTTACATGATTTGCTGAAGTGGTCAATGGTTGTAAACACAGTATTTCCTACGTTTCACGGGCAACGATATCTTTATACTTACAAATCACAGCTTCCTACATGTTCTAATAAACTTCAAATGTGGATGGACTAGTATCATTAGATTCACCCACCTTTTGAGACACAAATCACTAGTACCCATTAAGAGATGAAAACACTATACTCAACTCATGTCCAGCCTCTCTCTGGGGTATTCCATTACTTCACAATCTTGCCTTCACAGTACATGTAGAAAGTTGTGCACTCCCTCTCTTTATGAAACCTCCTCTTTCTTTGATCATCAAATGGTTCCTGAAGAGATATCATATTAAAGGTAATATTTAATCACTGTGTATCAGGACTCCTTTGGGAAGTACAATGCAATACTTGAATTAGAGTCAAGAATGACTTAATAAAAGAACTTATCGCACATGTGTAATTATGTCTCCAACCATGTCACTGGAAGACCAGAGAGCATTTATGGTGCAGATTTTATCCAGACCACTTAATCACAAATTAGATAGATTAGGTATGGGAAGTCGATAATGTTACTCTCCTACATGATAATAGTTAAGAACTACAGTTGCAGAAAACCACAAGAGTCATTGTAGTGACCCATGCTTGAAATAAGCCTGTTAACACACATGGTACTGATCATTGAAAAGGCGATGGTAGTTGTCAAACTTAGTGACAGCTCAGAGAACAGAAAGCAGCTGGAGTGGGAAAGAGACAATCTCTAAATTGAATACCCATCAAGTTCTACATGCCTAATTCATATCACACCATCTTTCCTGGAACTTCCATACATTGTTAGCTTCATAGTCCACCTGTGATGCCTGTGTATCACAACAATAACCAGACAGCATGATAACACTAAGGGTACAGTAGTGGCGCTCATACCTTGATGACAACCAATAGCTCTCAAATTGAATGAAAAGACCATTTAACAACAGGAAAATCACACTTGGTATTGAAACCAAGTCAATTATCAAAGTATGGAGCTTCTAACTACATTCTAAGTATTCAGGCTTATACTTACAGGTAAATATAGTTCTAGCTCCTCCTTAAGGAAATTTCATTTTTGAAACAGAGACCATTATAGAAAACAACAAATAATCAAAATGTAGAGTTGTGGAGTCTGGCTTCAGCCAACGTGTCTACAACACTATTCTTCCATCATCATATTCTTGCACACACACACATACACACACACACACACACACACACACACACACACACACTATTTCCCAAAAAAGAGCTGAGGTAGTTGTGTTGTTGTTATGGCTAGATAAGTTCAAGAGCAAATAGATGCAAAACAAAAAAAAGTAAATAAAAACTATCAAAGAAAAAACTGTATCTCTCTAAAGGGAGTCCTCCAAATAAACACATCTTTCACAGACTTTTATTACCTTTCCCTGGATGCAAAACCACTTTTTCTAAATCCTTAATCATCTCTCCTGGAACTATTCCAAAGGAAAACCTTTGTCAGAAGGACTTAAACATTCAAATAACTCCTTCGGTAACAGATATTTTACTTACCAACACTTAATTCTTCATATCTAATGTTAAAACTTAACTTGGGCCATTAGTTTTCTAATGCTTTTGTCCTGAGAAGACCGTAATTTAATTTCAAAGTAATGTTTTCAAGTGCAAGTCTTTGTATAAATAGATGAGGAAATTTTTTTTTTTTACTCTGTGTCTCAAACGACCAAAAATGAAGGAAAATTCATATGAAAAATATTTTATACTCTTATAGTCATAAAATTTGTTATATTGAATCAAAAAAGTGGCATCTGTAGTCTAGACTCTCAAATAACTGGAAATAAGAACATGGAACCCTAAGAAACACATGACATTTATCACATAATGCTCTGTTTCCTGAAATTTAGGTCTTATCATTGTGATTTCATATATATCAAATAGTTCATAGGTCCTATTAATTTCATCTCCTAAATATTTCTCCAAACTCTATACCTTTGTCAACATTATACATGTATGCCTTGACTGAAGTCTGTAGTTATTATCTATCATTTAAGCTTTAACAAAATCCTGACTAAACCTTCACTATAGTCCTTCCTCCTCAATTTCACATCTGCAAAGTAACCTTTTTCATATTCAAACATGATATGCAGCTTTCCATCTTAAAACCCCTTATTGGCTCTCATTATTTTCATGCTGAAGTCTAAAATAACAAATAAGTTTAAAAAAAAAAAAAAAGGTCTTCTATTCTTGTTATACCTATTCTGCATCCTTCTTGCCCTAGCCTGCACTACATAATTTCATCCTACAAACATAGCATAAATTTCATACTTCCTTATCTATGCTGCTCCTTTGTATAGACCACCCTTCCACCTGCCTTATATTGGCCTATCTCTTTCATGCATTGTCAGTCAAATCTGACTCTGCTTCATCCCCAAATAATTTTGTTAGTTACATCATCCTAAAGTTTCCTCTTTATATTCCTCTACCCTGTGTGGATGACTCTGTCTTCACCTGTAACCCAAACTATTTTTTCCAGCAAACTAAGAAATTGTGGCATTACACAGTACAATGGTTTTAAATGTTATATTTACTTCAGCTCGATGTGGTCACAATATAGGAAGCAACACAGATAGAACATTTGTCCCATCTAAGTACTAACCAGACTCAATCTCACTTAGCTTATGAGATCAGGTACATTCAGGGTAATACAGTCATAGGTGGTCCCTTTCTCATGAACTATATAGTTTTCTGCTGCTGCCCCAGCATTGCCCATTGTGTGTAGGGGAGTCTATTTGTGGTAAAATAATAAAATATGTGTGGTCCCATTCCATTATCATATTGTAAGGAGTTAATACGAAGAAGCTATTTCTTTCTACAGTTGGATAAAGTGGGTCATGTTGACTACAATCTTTGATCCAAGCAGAGGGGAAAAGCCACAATGAAAATGAAATCAAATACATCAATACATAAAATCCACATCAAGAAGCCCCAGGTACCAAAATAAGAGGTCAGCCACTTTAGTTTGTATTGTCATCTCTTTTTTTGTCTTTTGCTACTGAGATAGGAAGATAAAAGTCACAAGTTTCCTAGCTTTAGTGGCTATCCCTTTAAAGAATACTTCTCCTTGACTCTTTTCATGAAAGAGCAAGTAACAGTGGTATAAAAACTAGTGAGTCCACATCAGAGACAAAAGCAGCTGAAACTTTAGACCACACAAATACAGTGGGCATCTATTGTAAACATTGATGTATTTACAGGGATTACCTAGAACAACTCGCTATAAATAGTGAAGCAATCAAGGGAAAGTTTAGAAAAGCTTTAAGAAGTTCAAATAGGGGAAGCCATTTGTGGGTGAAATTCTTTTAAAAGAAAAGACTATATATATATATACATATTTATATATATATATACATATATATATATGTATATATATAGTCTTTTATTATTTATATTTATATATATGAATTTATATATATTATTTATATATAAATTCATATATATCCTTTCTACTACAACTTAAAATGAGAGGTATTATTTTTGCCAAAATTAGAAAGTATTTCTTCCAAAGACAGGGAGCCAAAGTTGGTCTATTGTTCCTAAACCAGAGTTCACTCCCTCTTCAAAGACGTTTTCTGAAGAATGAACTTATCTGACAATCTTTTTTTTTCTCTATTAACCTGGGTAATTTGTTTGTTTTTCCTGGCTCTCATGCTGTATATGACATGACTCTAACCCTAAGAGAAATGGTTCTCGTTATTTGACAATTAAGTTTATGAGAAAATTAAATTATAAATAAGATGTCGATTTAAAAGATTAGAAGCCTCATAGTCAGGGGTATCATCTCCATTTCTTGTGAGCATGTGATGCATTCTCTTGAATCTGCATCTTGGATCTTCAAACCATAGTTTGAGACTGTCTGAGAAGAGATAGAGAACAGGAAGGATAGGGGGCTGGAGGGAGAGAACATATAACATATAATTTTAAAAGGAGGGATTGAATTCTACGTGAATATTTTGGATACATCCATATATAACATCATGTTAATAGAGAAAAAATGAGTGATGAGAAAGATAACAGAAAACTGATAAAAGGGACCTTTGGGAAGCAGTTGCATATATAAGATAATTAAAATATCTAACAAGTAACAGAGAATCTAAATTATAAATACTAGAAATAAAGGAAATAATTTCAGGAAGAATAAAATTATATGTATGCAAACACACACATACATACATACATTCACACACACGTGTGCATGCGCACACACGCACGCACAAACACTGTCATTCAAGAAGGCAAGTCATTGAAGACAACTAGGAATCAGGGTGAAGACAGAAGGCAGAATGTTAACAAAGTAGGTAATGAACCAGACAATACTTATTCTCTTGGGAGACTGCAGGTTAAACACATGACACAATGGAATAACAACGTGAGCGTCTCACAGAAACTATAGATTGTTGAGAATGTATTAAGTTAAAATCAAAAACATTCTTTGTAGAAACTGTATGCTCATGTCACTCTATTCCAATATAGTGACAAATTAAAGACACTTCAAGATCCCTGCATGTGGTTTCCAAATTGTTGGCAGCTGGACCTGAGGGAATAACTAAATCTCTTCTAGGTTTAATCTCTCTGGTAAGGCATTATCTAAGACCATAAGAAAATTCTATTCTCTGTAGTACAACAGACGTTATATCTCAATAGGAAAGATTATTTGTCTGTGGAGACATAGGAAGACAGATTACTCAAGAAGACATGAACTTGTGGCTTCCCTGTAGGCAGAGAGCAAGCATAGTTATATGGAACAATATCTGTCATGATGAATTTATTCTACTCAAAAGGCGAAATCAGGGTAAAGATTGCAATTTCTATGTAAAAATATTTGCTTTCATGTGGGCAGTGAGTATATATAATGTCCAGGTCTAGTTGTCTCATCAGTAACTTGAACATGAATCAAATTAGATATGAGAATGTTTAGAAGAAACTAATCTACCATAAAAAGCAATTTAAAATGCTGAACTGCTGCTAGGTCAGAAAAGACATTTTCCTTTGTAAGATACTATCAGTGGCCCTCAATTCCAGTGGGATTATATACCAATAAGTACACAATGAAACAAAAATACCAGAAATAGGGAATATGTATCTGTGTGTGTATGTATGTATGTATGTATGTATGTATGTATGTATGTAAGTATGTGAGGGTGCACATATGCATCCACATTTGTAAAGGCCAGAGGATAACATTTGGTGTTTTTCTCAAATTGTCATCTCACTGAACCTGAAGCTCATCAATTAACTAAGACGGCTGGCCAGAGAAACCTGGAAATCATTTTGTATTCTCCTCCTCAGACGGGGTGGTTTGAAAAGAATGAGCCTATAGGCCCACAGGCTGTGGTACTATTAGGAGTAGTGGCTTGGCTGGAGTAACTGTGGCACTATTGGAGGAAGCATGTCACCTTGCAGGCAGGCTGTGACGTCTCATATGTTCAAACTATTCTCTGTGTGGTTCTCAGTCTCCTTCTGCTTCCTGAAAAACTTCTCCAGCACTATGTCTGCCTTTACACTGCTGAGTTTCCCACCATGAAAATAATAAACTAAACCTCTGAACTATAAGCCAGCCCCAATTAAATATTTTCTTTTAGAAGAATAGCCATGGTCATGGTCTCTTCACAGCAATACAACCCTAACTAAGACATTAATGCTGAATTTACAAGCACGGGTTGCCTGCCAAGTGAGGGTTTTTAACATGAGTCTTGCGGGGATTAAACTTCATAGTTGTGCTGACTAAGCCACCAAATACACCTAAGCTGCCTATTACTATGCAATACAATAAACTATAGAATACTCTTGCGGTTGTGTGATGGAACAAGAACTACAACTTGCTACTAGCACCCAGTTTCATAACCAAACACCCTATCATGTATTGCTATCATTTGAAAGGATCAGAATTCAATTTGTAATCATTGCTTTCATACTCTAATAAAACTGAAAATCTTAAGTTGAAATTCAAATTTTATAATTAAAATTAATATTAAATTTGAAATTTAAAAATTAAATTGAAATTAAAATTAATATTAAAAATTTGGCACTCTAATCAAAGAATCCATAATAACAACATCTTGATGAGGAGGATAAAGAAACATTATTATTTATGGATCTCACCCTGTTTAACCCAAAATAGAATCACATAACAAAAGTACTTCTAAATTTTCAGAGTTGAGGAAAGAAACTCAGGAGACTTAAGTGGTCTCGGAAGGTCATGTAACTAATAAATGACAAAGTAGGATTGCAACTTAAGTCTTTTTTATTGTAGAAGTTAGTAGTTACCTGCTACGTACTCTACCTAAGGATAATGTCAAGGAGCATCCTCAGCTCCCATGATCATACCAACAGACACAAGTATACTTCGTTCTTTGAAAGCCAGTGAAGCAAATATTACTGGTCAAATTTCATCCCTGCAAGACATCTGTATCACTGTGCTCTGACAACTCTGCATGTGTCCCAGAAAGGCATATTGTGTAATTGAAATAACAATACAAGAGTATTCCAAGCTTGACTTAGCACAAGCAGAGAAATAAAATATGATTGTCAACTCTGAAAGCCCTGGGGAGGTTCCAGACCGACAGAGTGATCTCACCCAAATGATGACACATGAAAGCTAAGAATACTCATAAAATAATTAAATATATATGGGGATTTTCCAAATCAGAGGCCACAGAACCGCCTACACAGTTTATAAGAGTTATTTTTCCCTTACCAAAACTTGGGCATGGAATAGAAGATAAGGTCTCAGTTCTGCCTTCCGTTGTCAAGTGCAAGGCATGTTGGGAAGACGTAAATTCAGCCAAACATTAAGCACGGTCAATTAATATGAGCAGCATGGGTAGGTGGGTAGGATTATGGACCTGCTGTCAGCTCTTAATAATAGGTTTTGCCCGTGCTGAATGTGGTGGTTGGAATATGCTTGGCCCTGAGAGTGGCATTATTAGGAGGGGATTTGGCCTTGCTAGAGTAGGTGTGGCCTTGTTGGAGGAAGTGTGTCACTATGGGGATGGCCAAGAAGACACTCCTCCTAACCACATGGGAGGCAGTTTTCTACTGGAGGTCTTCAGATGAAGATGTAGAACTCTCAGCACCTTCAGCTCCATGCCTGCCTGAAGGCTGCCTTGTTTCCACCTTGATGATAATGTACTGGACCTCTGAACCTGTAAGCCAACCCCAATTAAATGTTGTCCTTTATAACTGTTGCCTTGGTCATGGTATTTTTTCACAACAATGAAACCCTAATTAAGACACTGAGCTGCTGCAAATCCCAAGACATTATTACAACAAATTGAAATATGTACAAATCAAATCTTAGTTTGCCCAGATATGTTTGGATCTTCTTGCCATACCGAATCTTATATCACAATAGGTACTTAGGTGAAACAAAAATAATATACCCCTCTTATTCATCTCATTTAAGAATGAGGTCAAGACTTTGGAGAACATCTATTCCATCTTTCTGTGTTTTAAAGGTGGCACATAATTTATTGGGCCTCACTGTACTGTGAAAATGAGAGCATCCTGGTTCAGGTAATCATCCCTTAGGTGCAAAACATGCTTCCTCGATGCATAAAATAACTTACTGGATTTTCTCAACATCTCATCTGATCAAGTAAGGACAATGGGAAAATGTCATAGGCAACATATGAACCAGAATTGTAATTTTTAAATGCTCTATTAAACTAAATAATAGCATCAAACACACACACATACACACACAGGTGCATGTGCATGTGTGTGTGTATGTGTGTGTTCTATATATGTGATATGTATATGTAAGCAAATTACACATACATACAAAATGACAAATAAACTTAAAACATACCCCACATAGTTTATGAAGATGTTCTGCCCTAAACTACTTTCTTCTTAAGCATAGGGACTTGATAGCAAATTATTCTGACTCACTATCCCAAAACCATAGCCAAGTTCAAAAATCAGGAAAAATTAATTGCAATGATATAGTGTGGTGAAAACAGCATTGTACTTGGTAGTTTTCCTAGCAAAACTCTACAATCATAGTTGTAAGAAAAATGTCAGACAGATACCAGTGGAAGCAAATCTCTGCACATTTGCAGCCAATAGTCCTTAAAACTGTCAAGATCAACAAAAACAAGGTATATTTTTCAATGTTCTGAATGTGGTTTAGTCCAACACTCACACTAGAGCCAATGAGATGGTTCAGCATGTGAAGAACTTGCCACCAACCTGAAAACTTAAGTTGTATCCCTGGGAGCCACGTGGTGGGAAGAGAACAGTGACTCCCACAAGTTGTCCCCTGATCTCACACATGAACATGTCACATGCACATCTGGTCTTACATACACATACACATTCTGGTGCATGTATTCACACACAGAGAAAACTCATTAAGTGAAACATATAAATAAGTAAATAAGGCTAGAGAGAAGCCCATTCTACTCTCTTCTTGAACAAAGCATAAGGTGCCAAATATTGGGCCAAATTCTCACTTTACCCTGAATCTGCCAGTTGTTTGCAAGCTTTTAGAACAATACAAGCTAAATTATTGATGTTTATAAGTTCCCCAGTTTCGATCTAGAGTGTCTCCCAAAGAATCATGTGCTGAAGAATTTTTCTCCAACTAATAATGCTATTATTAGGAGGTGGTCTAAACCTAAAGTTGTGGGGCCTAGGGGAAGGTTGTGTTCATCAGGAGAATGCTGCTTACATGGTATTGTGAGGTTCTGGTGTCTTTCCTCTTTCAGCTATAGCGATAAAGTGACATAATTTACGGGCCATGGATAAGTGACTTTGGATAAAGGAATATCTACATCACACCTCCTCCTTTCAAGGCTCAAGAAACCTCATCAGAGGGTGATGAAAGTTGTGAGAACTAGAAGTCAGGAAAAAGTGTGACGAAAGAATTCCTTTGGGACATGAGAGCACAGTTACCTGCATGAACTCACAGCAGCTGAGATGACCTACACAGTAGCAAGCAAGGGACCATGCAAGCAGAGATAAAAGTAAGCTCATGTGACCACATCCATATCTGAGAAGCTATTGGCAGTTTAAGGCTTCTGGAAAAGGAAGAATTTGTTATCTTCAGGGTGTGGATCCTGGTATGATGCCCATGATTTAGTGCCTCCGTGTGCATATGGGCAGTAATAATTGAAATCAGAAAGTGCTTTATGGTTTTTTAAACGTTTTTAAATTAAAACATAAATATATCATTTCCCTCTTTCTATTCTTCCCTCCAAACCCTGCCAAGTACCTCCCTGCCTTCCTCTTACATTTATGGTTTCTCTTTCTTTAAGTAATGGTGGTGGTGGTGCAGGTGGCCCTGTGTATACACCTAAAATTACAAATGCATTTTTAAAAGAAAGAAAAAAATAACTGTGTGTCCCATTCTTGGTTCTGTGTTTGTGTTTGCACATGTTACTTTGCAGATGTCCTTTTCCATGTCTTAAAGGAGCCGTGTGGTATGAAGGTTTAAAAGCATAGGCTTTGAGGTCGAACATTTTAGCCCTTCGGCTTATGATGAAGCTTGATCTCATCGTCTCAAGCACAGCGGTGCCCCGCTCTACAGGGTCAATGTGAGATTAAGTGTGGAAGGTACATCTTAAACATTTAGATAAGTAGAAGGCGGGAAAAGGTTCATCAGAAAGCAATTCCATGAACATTGCTGAAAGGAGAGCTTTTTATCTGACATTAAGAACAGGACTATGTGTTCCCCAACTCAAGAATAAAGGAGGCAGTCAGAAGCTTTATTTACCAGAATTCCTCCATTAGACACCAGGAAAAAATATCTTCCTTCCAGAGGACTAGTAGATGTGACTTCTTGTCTGGGCCTACAGATAAAGAAAAACAGATTCAAAACTCTGTGTCAGTCAATATTTAAAGAAATCAACTTACAGTTTCACATATGTGGCCTGTGTAAGTGTCAGTAAATGTGACCATCATGATACCTTTCAGAAGAATCACCACTGTGCCTTCTATAGCTCATCTTCCGTTTAAAGTACATACATCTCTGGGGATAATGAAGTGGTTTCCACTGCAAAAAGCAGTTAAAAGTTTAGGGATGAGTTTTCATTCAGAGCTTCCAAACATGCTTTGGTCCCTACTTTGTCTGTCCACTCCATGAAGTCAAACTACTAGAAGCACTTATACCAATGCCAGCCTCAATCACTGATAAAGAGACACAAAATCCAAGCTGATAATCACACTCTGGATTCTCTGTGACTTACTTTTATTGGGAAAATTCTCTTCATTCTTTTAAGCTATGCAGGATCACTGTAGCATACACAATCATCTCTTTCTGACATCACATTAAGATCAGGGGATAAACAAGGAGTTAGGGCTCCTCATACATCAAAATATGCCAAACATAGATAATGGCTTTGAAGTTAGAGGAGAAAGATGTTCCTTGCTGGTGGAGTAGCTCTTCAAGAATGTTGCTTCATATATCTAAGTGTAGAATTCCCCGTCTCCAGAAATTCTGTGAGTCCTAAGACTGATAGTGAATGATGTATGCCAGTAACTATACTCTCTCCTTAATAAATGTGAGCTTTAGCACAACAGAAGTATCTAGTGAAAATCAGGCAATCTCAGAAGTGGTAGAAAATATGCTTAACACAGCAGAAAAAAAAACAATGTGGAAATGAAGCCTAATTAATGTGAAATTGGTTGACAAAGAAAAATTCCACCCTCCATGAGATTATGAAGTTTTTTACTGGCTGCGTGGACTTGTTCCAAGCTTAGTCATTTTAGGTTTAATTTAAAGAAAAGGGTTGTGATGTGCTTCTGGGAACACAGGAGGGAACATGAGGACAGTCTGAGAAATCCACATACTCCTCACCAAACAACCTACAAGATAGATACCAGCCAAGGATATCTTCACATCCCTGGAGCCTTTTGTCTGACCATTCACCCTTAGGAACAGAGTATCTTGTTAAAGTGCAGAACAATGTGGACAAATGGGATTGTGTCTGTCACTGCTACAATTTAGACAAGTCCTTGACTTTTAACACAGACAATATCTGGTGTCCATTTCTGAAATTATTTCACTCCTATGATAAAACAAGATATGAATGAAGGCTAAAAAAAAAATCAAGATTTATTGATTGCCATTTCAATTCCCAGAGGCTCACACACACAAGATGGCTTCAAGTCCCATAGATCTAGGTCCCCACACTTACTCATTTCCCTCCTACTTTGCATCTGGTACCTATCGCATAGCTATAGATCCAATTTAAGAATGTCATGGATATAAAAGAAATGTTATTCTGAGTCACAAAATCAGTATAAATTCAGAGGCTTGACATTAATTTAAATTAAAGTTTTCTATTAAATTTTGGAAATTAACTCACTAGTGATAAATAACATATACTTATGTCACCAGGCATATTTTGGTGGTAGCTTGAAACAAACACTTAAGACACACACCTTGAGTGTATATGTGACAGAATGCACTCATGTAATTAGATAATGCAGGCTCTAATGAGCTATTCTATTCATTAGAGCCCTTATTAATAGAATAATATGACAATACTTGGTGAAAGATAGAAAGTCCTTGGGGAATATACCTTAATCTTTAATTCTTTCTCTGTCCCCTCTCTTCCCTTTATAGTCACCATGATGTACACAGCTCTAATCTAGCAGGCCTTCTTGACATAAAAAACTGACATTACTGAAACAGGAGCCCACACCCATATTTCCTGCTTTATCACCCTTTTCTCAGTATAATTCAAAATCATACTTCTCTTACCAAAAGTCTCATATTCACTGCTTATGTATAGAAAACAAAATTGCATATGTATAGAAAACAATTCTGGATAGTTTTCCTGGATTTTGTTTATATTTTTGGCAAGGTTTGTGGAATTAATGTTGACTTATCTCTGATTGGTTTGCTTCTCAAGAAAACAACAAATTCCATAAATGTCTGCAAATCTTCAACTGTGTAGCACATGGTGGCATGGCATACTGGAATTGAAGAAGCCTGGGGCAGGATTAAGTAGCTATTGTAATACGTGGCTTTAGGTGGCTTCTGTGTTGGTCAAGACAATCTGAAAAAAGATAAAAGAGACAGTGTCTATATCTGCTTTGAATAGACAAAATAACAGACTCGAGACCCAAACAAGTACCTCTCCTGTGGATTAATATGGCAGCATTCTGTCTCATATTGTTTGGGTCTGCCATACTCCTGACCGATCAGCATAGATAGAAATAAGCTTCATCAAAATCTACTGTGAAATGTATTCAGAAATAAGTCACCTTTTCATATATTGCATGTTTTGGTGGCCAGTCTTCATGGTCAGCTTGATGAGATCTGAAGTCAACTAAGAGAGAAATCTCTAGATGAGTCTGAAGTGGAATTTCCAGGAAAAAAAAAAAAACAATTAACAGAGAAAGAAATTCTTCTCCAATGGGCAGCATCTCCCAGCGGGTGAGCCAGGTGCAAGGAAGATCAAAAAAAAAAAAATAGTTTTGTCTGCCTGTCATTACTTGCAGTTACTGAGGTCGTCTCTTCTCATCACCGTTATCATTACTGCCTCCACTCTGCTGATAGTAAACTTTAGCTTCCTCAGTCAGAAATTCTTGGAGGGATAATCCCCTATTCCTTCAGCACCACATTGGCTTAGCTCACACTGTGAATCCTATTAATGGATAGGTCAGAGTCCTCAAGAGCCTACCTCTTTCCCAAATCCTGTCATTTATCCAAGCCATCAAATTGCGGGGCACTTCACATACAAACTACAACACCAGAATAGAATCGACCTTCTCACACACTTTTTTCTTTGACATCTCATTTCTAGATTTGTCCTTTTTTTCTTCTTTTTAAAAAACTATTTATTGGTTCTTTGTGAATTGCACATCTTGCACCCAATCCCACTCACCTCCCACTCTTTTAGACCTGCCATCCACCCTTACAACTTCCCCTGCAACGCAGAAACATCCACTTGTGGGAGCTGGAGTGTATCACGTCCTGTCCTACGGTATGCCCCTTTGGCCACAATTGTTTGCTTGCAAATGTTCATTGCAATGACTTGTCAGTCTGAAAAGAGGCATGTGGCTTCTGCCCCGTTATCAATGCTGACACTTCACTGGGACTCCTCTAAGATAGCTTGCTGTTGCCCTGTGTTGTGGCGATCCATTAGTTTTGGATCTGTGGGACTAGCCTCTTCATGTGTTCCAGCAGTTCATTGACGGAGTAGATGTTAGAATGGACCCAATTAAAACCCTGGATCTTGACCTGAGGGGTAGCTGATCTGGTTAGCCTGATGGCTTGCTCACTCTCACAGCCTCAAGGTGAGCTCAGCAGCAAACCTAGAAACCAATGCCAGCACTACCCTGCTGCCCAGGCAAGGTGCAGGTCCTGGTCTCCAGAGTGTTTCAGCTAGTGAGAGACATGGTCAGGTCTCTCACTCTCATAACACAGGTCAGCACTCCTGTCTACCATAGATGGCAAGGTATGAGAGGAGGAGGGTATCTCTCTCTCTCCTCTGCACCACAGTCTAGCAGACAAGCATCAGGGCCATCTCTCCTGCACTCATACCCTTTCAGTCAGCTCACCCGCAACTCCCACACCCAGGGTCAGCTCTACTGTGCTACCCAAGAGTGGTGCAGGGCCAGCTCTCTTGTTCTCATTACCCTGTTGGAGCCACCTCTCCTATCTGCCACCAGTGTCAAGGGCAAAGGTAAGGGATCTCTCCCTTGCTGACACTACCACAGAGCAGAGAAGAGTTGGGGCTGGCTTACCCACACTCACTCCCTCAGGTATTGCTTACCCACAACCCCACAGCCAGGGTCAGAGCTACTGTGATGCCCAGGTGAGGTGCCGAACCTGCTCTCCTGAGTGCTACAGCAGGTGAGGTACAGGGCCAATGCTCCTGCCTGCCATAGGTGAAGGTGTGTTTCAGGGATGGGACATCTCTCTTTTTCCCATGTTACTGCATAAAAGAGAAGTGGCAGAAATAGTTCTTCCAGCCCACACCCTCAGACCATCTTGCCTGATCCCCTGACAGCTCTATTGTGCTGGTCAAGTGAGGAGCAGGGCCCACTCTACTGAGTGCTGCAGTTGTTGAGGGGCATAAACAGTTCTACTCTCGTGCCTCCAGGGCCAGCTCTCCAACAAGACCCAGGTGAGTGGTAGAACCAGTTCTGCACAGCCCTCAGATATCAATGTATCCCTGGGTAGCATCCCAGACCAGGGATGTCAGAGCTGCTTTTGGTTGTTAGAGACCCCTGATGCTGCAGAGCCACAGACCCAAACATGGCCCTCTATTGGCAGCACAAGCCAGGACTGGACCATTGTCCCTGGTGGCGTTACCAGCTACTCACACCACGCTATTTCTTGCTACCTCAAATCTTCAGTTATGCCTCTCTTCATTGTGCCCACATCCTTCTGTTTTTTTTTTCCTTTTCCATTTCTCCACCACTTACTTGCTCCTCTTAGTGGTGACTGGGGTCTCTGAATCTCTGGGGTCCTCTCACAGGTGTCGTGTTCCACCCATGGATTTTGGTGCCAGGCTGGGGTCATACTGGACATAGTCTGCCCCTCCCAGCTCTGTGTGGTGACAGACTGATCATCATCTCAGGTTAACTCCAAGTTTGGGTCTCATGGCACTGGTGTGGTGATCTTCTCAGGCTTGCTCCTTGCATGGGCCCACCTGAGAAGTCTATTGCAAGGATTGTTTGTCTCTGGCTCACTCCAACACTAGGCCCATGGTCTCAGGCAGAATTCTTCTAGTCTCAGGCTTGCTCCCTAATCTGGGAGCCAATCTAGGCCTTCCTGACACCAAAATTATGATTGTCTCAGTCTTCCTATTTTCAGGCAATGTTAGGCTACTAATCATTCAAAAGCTCATAGGCCACAACACAGACAGTAAACATAGTCTCTCTCATCTCTGCCATCTACTGACACAACAAATTTGTCCTATTAAAATTTGTTGTTTACCTCTTCTTATTTCAACTAGCATTTGCCTCAGTTATAATTACCATGGGTTATAAGAAAAAAAAAACCAGAAAATGACTCAGACAGCATGAACTAAGAATCAGAGGAGATGAAGAAAAGCCTTGGAAATTGATCACAAAAAAAAGAAAAAAAAGTAGACAGGCTTCCTGGGATAGGATACTTAATCCATTCTGTGCTCACTAGTAACTTCTGGGTTATTATCATAGCTATAATAATGAGTGTGTTTTCTGTAGATCAAAAGTAAATAAGATGGCATTATAATCACTTGAAACACAATCCATCTCAGATTCTTGAACAAATATTTAATAAAATGTTTCTACCTGGAAATTTTAATCCTGGAAATTATTTATTAGTTATTTTATTTACATTTCACATGTTACTCTTCTTCTCATTCCCCTTCCCGCTGTTTCTGTGAGGATGCTCCACCTCCCACCCACTCACTCCTGCCTCACTGCCGGAGCATTCCTCTCCACTGTGGCATCGAGCCTCCATAGGGCCAAGGGCCTCTCCTCCCATTGATGCCACATAAGGCCATCCTCTGCTACATATGCAGCTGGAGCCATGGGTCCCTCTATGTTCCATGCCAGAAGAGGGCACTGGATCCCATTACAGATGATTGTGAGCCACCATGTGGTGGTTGCTGGGCATTGAACTCAGGACCTTCTGGAAGAGCAGTCAGTGCTTTTAACCACTGAGCCATCTCTCCAGCCCTTTACAAAACTTCTAAGAGGTGTATACATGTCTATTGAGTATTTAAAAAGCTAACTCTAAAATTGACTTGAAAAATTAGTTCTTGAAAAGGCTTGCTCTACTAGCTTACAAACTTAACTATAAAGTTGAAATAATAGATGTAATTTATTAAGCATGGCCTTCAAACATAAAGAGTTGGCAAAGCAATTTATTTAAAATGAATAACCTTAAAAAGTATCAGAAAGTAAATGACCAAAGAAGATTCAAGATAACCAAGTAAAGATATCTGGTATTCACCACATTCTCTAAAAAGAACTATGTTACAGAATAGCTGCTTTCAAAGTTAGAATCAAGCAAGGGACAAGTGAAACCCTGCAAGAAACCTCAACTTAGAATAGTGGCACAGAACACACTACAAAATTGTAACTCTGAAGCCCTGTCCACCCAAGCTGTGTGATTTCCCCAAGCAGTTTGTGAGATTGGTCTGAGCCTCTTTTATATTAATGACATGAGATGTTTTGTCCAACCTGTTGCATCTAATGTGCCAGTACTGCTGAGAAAACATTAATTTTTATCTGTTTCCAATACATACCAATGTAAAGTAATTTTTACAACCTATTTGTATTACATAAATATTAACATTAAAAGTTTCCTTTTGGGTTGGAGATACAGTTTGGCAGTTAAGCACACTGGCTCCTTTGGCTCCTTTTCAATGGATCTAGGTTCCCTTCCTAGAACTCATGCAGCAGCTTACAACTGCCATTCCAGTTCCAGGTAATGCGACATCCTCTTCTGACATCTTTAGGATCTAATATTCATGTAGTGTGGTGTACGTACACACATGCAGGCAACACACTCAGACACATTTTTTTAAAGTTTCCTTTTACGAAATTTATATTTTATTAAGATATTTGCCACAAAATGGCACAGAGTGTTAATAGTATGTTAATAGTATGTTTCCTGAGACTGATTGTGCAGATTAGCAAGTACTACTTGACATCTCACCAAACATGCTCAAGACTTTAATTTGCAGCACACATAAAAATAATGAGAGAAGAAAAATGAAGAGAATAAAGAAAATGAAGAAGGGAAGAAAGGAGAAAAAGAAGAAGACAGAGGGAAAAGAAAAAAATTAAATTATACATTATATCTCTACATTCTTGTACTTATTCAGTTTTTAGATTTTATATAAACACTAAGGTTTCTGTATTAAACCAAACATACTTATAATATATTACCCCTTAATACCCTATAGACTAATCCTGGATTTTGTAGAATCTACGCTTTATATTCACTTAGAGTTTCACAAGTACTTTGTTCTCTATGTGTTTTAAACAGGATAAAAGTATTCTTAGTATGATAATTTAATTTCTTCAAAAGTTATAAAAATTCATGGTGCATATAGTTCATTTTTTCACATATGATCAGTCCGGAACCAAGAGAGCTGTATGACCCATTTAACAAAAAAAAAAAGTAGTTAGTAGCTCAGCTGAAAATTAGATACTATCACGTTATACTCTTGCTCAATACTCCTTGAAAATATACCTATATAAATTAAATTAAGTAAAAAAGTCTGATACTCCAAGACCCATGAACTAAACATTTTAATTTCTAATCAAATATCTGACATTACATGTTGAACTAGCAGGAAATTGGGGGAAATATTTGTTAGTGTATCATATTTACTAATAACCCATTGACCAGGGTCCAGAGACAATAAAAAAAAACTACTCAATATTTAAACAGCAGAGGGTAATAAGACTTATTACCTTATCAGCAGTAAACAAGGGTCCTTTCATTACATATGCTGACCTGCATTTAGTGGAATTTGTTTTCCATGTATATATATTTTTGATTGTAAAGGCTAAATTTAATTTAACTGGTTAAAATCATTTTGTGTCATATTTATAAAATAAGTTTAGAGAAGGAAAGTAGAAATGGGATGTAAATAAAGACAGGCTAGGTGTCAATATGGCCAATAAAGAATTTATTTAAAATATGAAGAATATTCTAAGCCTTGAATCATCACAAGAGATGGTTTTCAAGGCTAGGGTTCAGGTCCATAATAATGAGAATAATGGCTAGGTTGAGGGCCAACTGTATGAAAACAAGGTCAAAATGGTCTCTAGACATTTGTAGTCAAAGTACCAGGTAACACCTTGGTCTTAGAAATGGAGGCAAATACCTATCTGTTAAAAAAAAAAAATCAAAAGCCACATCAACGCTATGCAAGTGGGACTACTGACATTGCCCACTACACCTCCTAGGAAGTAGAAGTTTGCTGTTGGACAGTTCTATGCTTTTGATCCCTGACTATTGTTTGCTTCTGGATTTCAACATTCAATGCTATGCCCACATACAGAAACACATTTCGTTACAATTCTAGATCTTGCCACACTGGTAGGAAGAGCGTACCTCCAAACCAGAGACATGGAGAACACAAATTATGAGTAGCAAAAGTGTGTAATGTCTATACAATAACTTTAAAAGAATCCCATTACATTATTTCTGCATGGTTGAGTTTGGTAGAGATTAGCTGTTTTTTGATGTTGCTGTTGATGTTTTGGATTTTGGTGGGTTGTTTGTTGTTTTATTTGTTTCTTTGGTTTTTGAGACAGGCTCTCCTGTAGTTCTATGCACTTATTATGCAGCCAAGGTTGGTCATATACTCTTAATCACCCTGCCTTCACCCTTCATTTGCTAGGATTCAGGCATATACCAGGATGCCTGACTTCTGCAAGGCTTTGGTGGAGTTGTAGCTGACTCCTCTACTCTGCATTGTAACTATCCGTTCGTGTAGCAAAACCGATTTGTCCTGAGAGACAACTGGGCTTCAAGGAGGATTAATAAGAATCCTTCCCTAGGAATAATTTTCAAACAAAAAAAAAAAAAAAAAAAAAAAAAAAACCTCTAAGAGTTGCTAAATCTTGAAGAATGTAACTCTTAGCTTCGGGTAGTTTTTGTTTTCTTTTGTTTTGTTTTCTGCCATGTGGCATTTTTCTTGTCTTGGAAAGAGAATGCTGACTAGAGACAAGCATGACAAAATACAAGTCTTGATGCAGTTGTCTAAGACAATACCTCCTGAAACTCTTCTTTCATACCTCATGAGAGCATATATTGGTCTTGGATTTCCATAAAACTTCAATACACTACCTGACTTTAAAAAGAGAAATGCATTTCTATCAGTCCTAGAGAGTAAAAGGTTCAGTACCAAAGGCAGATTAACATAGTATTGGATGAGGGCTCACTGGTGGTGGTGTTACCTCTTGGTGCATGTGGAAGAATTGTGAACTCTGGTCTCTCTTGCTCTTTTAATAAGAAAAGTAACTCAAGTTCTTACTTTTAATGATTATTGCTGCTTTAAATTTTTGGTTTCTTAATACAGTGCCATTGGGGTTTATGCCTTCAACATACTGATTTGGGGGGGGGGGGTAAATGAATAGTTTATAGCAATGACTAGATGAGGTTTATGCCTAAAACTAAATGTTTCTGCCAACTTAAAACCAATACAATTTCAATTTGATTGAGAGAAATATCTGTCATAGCAGTGAGAGTTGCCAGAGATACCATCTCATGAATCTAAATTTGAAGTATAGCAAATAACTGCAATAGAGACATTAGTGCAGCACCATTCTAAGAGCAATTTTGTAAAATGGAACCTAATGATGTCATATAGCTTTTTAAAAAAAAAATTTCAGTTCCTATTTTCTGCCAGGGAAAAATACAATGAAAAGTCAAGAAACAATGTATACCCTGAAGAACTCTTTCCCCCTCCACCCCTTTTTTTTTATTTCAGACACACTGCCAGATACTGCTGGAAGCATATCCACTTTTAATTATGATTCTATTCATTATTAAAATCTAGGCAAACTCAACAGTACCACCAAAAACTGGAAAGGAAAAATTGATTTTTTAATGTCTCAAGTTAAATAAACAGGCATAAATAAAACCTGAGAAACCTAAATTTTGTCAGAATAAGCAGTTTTTTTCTTGACTATCAAGAGAAAGAGAAGTCTTTAAGAACACAGAATCATCTTGCTCAAACCTCTGGTGACCTGGAATTCCGTCTGGATGCAGAGAAGACACAGCATCAGAGGCTTCTCAATTTACTCTTCCACCCACCCCTCTTCTAATATCTCAACGCCCATAATCAGCTTGAAGAAGTTAAAGAAGAGTCAGCGCCCCTATTCCCTGGGCTTGGGGACTAAGGTGATTAATATTGGGCTGTCTTTCTAGGGAAAAGTAGTGGTTTTGTTGGAACAGGGAGGATTAGCTAGAATTTATGGCATAGCCATAACCTATTGATAGAAATCTCTATCAAGATGAAGTTATAATTTCTTAAATGGTACAAAACTTATTTTGATTTTAAATTTAAGGTTTTCATTGGTACTAGCTTCTTATTGATATAAAAGTGAGATAAATATTGTTACTCTCATAGGCATTGTGCTTGTATAACACATTTAGGAATACAAGGCTTAGACCCAGTCCTTCTTTAACTTTTCTAACTGATTTGAGATGGTTAGCTCGTGAGTTAATGGCCTATAGCAAATTCATGGATTTGAGTTTATTGTTAGGGTGTTTTCTATATTTTATTTAGAAATAGCTGAGAGGAATTAACAGACAACAGTCCAGATTGCCTTACATGGATAGTTGGTTTTCAAAATGTCAGAAGTCCACAGAATTGATGTTACAAACATTTCTGTATTAATGTTCATTTTGATTAGAGACCAGTCTGCTCCTGACAGCTTCCTGTCTTGGATTCTAAGAAGAAATTGAGCATCCTTGGAGTTACTCCAGTTGTGGTGAGACAGCTACTAGGTAAAAATTGCCTCTTTCCATCTACAGACAAATTACTGTCAAGAAAAGAACACACTTGCAGAATAGTCGACTATATCTGCCTAGACAGAGTAATCAGCCCTTAATAATTCTGCATCACTAAGGTCTGTCAGATGATCCTGGGCCAGAAGGCTGAAGATCAGATGCTCCAATGTTTTGTAGTATAGGGACTGTCCAGGTGTTCAGTGGTATCTATAAATTGGCTAAGTTTTAGAAGCTATGCTTTGTTCTTCCCATAATTTCAGTTAACTCAGTCATTCTGGATTTCTGACAGGGTTGAAAACTTATAGCCTCATAGCCAATCCTGGCTATTTACTTTGAAAGAAAAAGTTTGAGAGGATAGTTTTCAGCTGACATTCATTCTAAAGCCAAGAAAAAAGCCAGGTTCAGAACTAAGTGTTTTAGTTAGGAGAAATGACAGAGGTTCGGGTTAGTCAACAAAATGATGGACTGGGTATTAGAACTATCTTGTACCTCACTGGTACAAATAGGAATAATTATGCTCTAATTGTATTTTGAGAGAAAAGTTTTACTTTAACGGGAAGGGTGATATGTAGGAGGCACTAAGGGGGAAGGAGTACAGAGAGTAAGAGATGGAGTAAGGGGAGGAGAAGATGAAGTAGAGGAGAAGCTAGGTGATGAGAGAGAGAAAGGGGCGGGGTATGAAGGCAGATGTTCACATGTCTCCACCAGTCAAAGATAGTTGATATATCTAGGTTGGGTATTGGGTTACACTTCTGATTGAGCATTACCAAACTTATAAAGCCTTTGATTAACATTTTAAAAAAATGTATAAAAGCAAAAAAGAAAAAGGGGCATGGAATAGAGGTTTTCTAGAAAGGGGAAATGGGGAAAGGGGATGGCATCTGAAATGTAAATAAAATATCCAATAAAAAAAAAAAGAACACAGAATCATGAACTCATTGGTCCTCACATTCATAAAAGACAAAAGTATTTGTTTATAAAAAATCATGTGTTTCTTTCTGTTATAGATTAATCTTTAAAGATCCCAGGCAATTTATTCTGTAGAAATTGCAAATTCCATCATAGTTTTATATGACATCATCTAATGAAGTAAAGAAAAGCTAAGACAAAAGTTTTGAGCAGAGAAAAGACAGGAAACAATTTTCTCTTTTATAATATTGGATCTGTGAGAACACTTTTATCTCCCCAAATATCACTCAGGGTGTGAAGAGAGCTCCCATGCTTTATGTAGCTTAAGTTCCCTCTGGGACATGTTGATGGCATTTTCTCAGGGAACTTTAACCAGGGAGAATAGCTTTTCATATAAGTTAATCCCTGGAAATATGGCCACCCTATCTGCATATCCTCTAATATCATAACTGTCCACTGGGCCTACTGTCTGTCATTATGTCTATAGAAGGTTTAAAGAGTATGCAAAGTACTCCTGAACATTGACATATATCTCAACATTCCTGTGAATATATAGTGGGATGTCATTTATAATTATTTCCCTTCATTTTAATCTTAAAACAGGAATTTTATTCCTTAAATTCGGCAATGTGGTACAGAATGACAATAAACAATTATTCTGTATGAGTAAAAAAAAGTAATTATTATAAAAATACCTTCCAGACTACATGAATTAAATCCTATACGTTTTTGTCTGTAGATGTTATTGTGAGTATTTTCTTTCTTTTAATTGGATATTTTAATTATTTACATTTCAAATGTTACCCTCTTTCCTGATTTCCTCTCTGCCAACCCCCTAGACTCCCCCCCCCTTACCCTACTTCAATGATGGCAATCCCACATCCATCCACCCACTCCTGGCTCACTGCCTATACTGGGGCATCAAGCCTTCAAAGGATCAATGGGCCAGATAAATCCAATTCAGCTCCTTCAGTCCTTCCCCTAGCTCCTCCATTGGGGTGCCTGTGCTCAGTCCAATGACTGGCTATGAGCATCTGCATCTGTATTGGTCAGGATCTTGCAGAGCCTCTCAGGAGACAGCTATATCAGGTTCCTGTCAGCAACCATCAGCAATAGTGTCTGGGTTTGGTATCTGCATGTGGGATGGATCCCCAAGTGGGCAGTCTCTGGGTGGCCTTTCCTTCAGATTCTGCTCCACTCTTTGTCCCTGTATTTTTTTTCTAGACAGGAGCAATTTTGGGTTAAAGTTTGGAGATGGGTGGGTGGTCCCATCCTTCAACTGGGGGGCCATGCTTAAACCTCTGGATATGGTGTTGACAGGTTCTTCTTCCCCTTTGTGGGGTATTTCAGCTAATGTCATCCCGTGGGGTCCTGGGTGGCTCTTGCTTTAGTGGCATCTGGGACTTTCTTGTTGCTGCCCCCAGTTCCCCATCCCCCATTGCTGCACACATTTGTTCAATTTCCTGACCCTCTGTACATCTGCTCCATCTTCTCCCATTCCTGATTCTTCTCCTTTTTTAAACCCCCACCTTCTCTTTTTCCCAAGTCTCTCCTACCCTCTACTTCTCGTGATTATTTTGTTACTCCATTTAAGTAGAACTTAAGTATCCACTCTTTGTTCTCCTTTTCTCTTTAGTTTCATATGATCTGGGAGTTGTATCACAGGGGTTGTATTGCTGTATTGTTGTTGTATTGTACCATTCTCTTTGCCTAATATCTACTTGTCAGTGAGTACATACCATTGTGCTCTTTTGTGACTGAGTTACCTCACTCAGGATGGTATTTTCCAGATATGGCCATTTGCCTGAAAATTTCATGAAGTCATTATTTTTTTTTTTTTTTGATGAGTATGAAGTGTCTTTCCTTATCTTTTTTGGTAACTTTTGGTTGAAAGTCAATTTTATTCGATATCAGAATAGCTACTCCAGTTTGTTTCTTGGGACCATTTGTTTGGAAAATTGTTTTCCAGCATTTTACTGTGAGCATTTTACTCAGCATGTCACTGAGGTGTGAGTCCTATATGGAGCAAAATGCTGGGTTCTGTTTACATATCCAGTCCATTAGGCTATGTCTTTTTATTGGAGAATTGGGTACATTGATATTAAGAGACATTAAGGAAAAGTGATTGTTGTTTCCTGTTATTTTTGCTATTAGAGGTGGATTTATGTTCATGTGGCTATCTTCTTTTGGGTTTGTTGGAAGGAAATTACTTTCTTGCTTTTTCTAGAATATAATTTCCCTCCTTGTGTTGGTGGTTTCCCTCTATTATCCTTTGTAGGGCTGGATTTGTGGAAAGATATTTGTGTAAATTTGGTTTTGTCATAAAATATCTTGGTTTCTTCATCTATGATAATTCAGAGTTTTGTTGAGTATAGTAGCCTGAACAGGCATTTGTGTTCTCTTAGGGTCTGTATGACATCTGTCTAGGATCTTCTGGCTTCTATAGTCTCTGGTGAGAAGTTTTGTATAATTCTGATAGGTCTGTC
Source organism: Rhabdomys pumilio (assembly GCA_030674055.1). Lineage (NCBI taxonomy): Eukaryota > Metazoa > Chordata > Mammalia > Rodentia > Muridae > Rhabdomys > Rhabdomys pumilio. Next base: position 88,544,673 of record JANHMN010000006.1, read on the forward strand.
TTTATATGTTACTTGGCCTTTTCCCCTTACTGCATTTAATATTCTTTGTTTTGTGCACTTGGTGTTTTGATTATTATGTGACGGGAGGTATTTCTTTTCTGGTCTAGTCTATTTGGAGTTCTGTAGGCTTCTTGTAAGTTTGTAGGCATCTTGTTCTTTAGGTTAGTGAAGTTTTCTTCGATAATTTTTTTGAAGATATTTACTGGCCCTTTAAATTGGGAATCTTCGCTTTCTTCTATACCTATAATTGGTTTGGTCTTCTCATTGTGTTCTGGATTTCCCAGATGTTTTGGGTTAAAAGTTTTTTGCATTTTGTATTTTCTTTGACAGTTGTGTCAGTGTTTTTTATGATATCTTCTGCACCTGAGATTCTTTCTTCTATCTCTTATATTCTGTTGGTGATGCTTGCATCCATGACTCCTGATCTCTTTCCTAGGTTTTCTATCTCTTGGTAGTCTCCCTTTGTGATTTCTTTATTGTTTCTACTTCCATTTTTATGTCCTGGATGGTTTTGTTCAATTCCTTCACCTGTTTGGTTGTGTTTTCTTGTAACTCTTTAAGGGTTTTTGTGATTCCTCTTTAAGGACTTCTACCTGTTTACCTGTGTTCTGTATTTCTCTAAGGAGTTTTTAATGTCCTTCTTAAAGTTCACTATCATCACCATGAGATGTGGTTTTAAATCTGAATCTTGCTTTTACGTTAATATAATTAACGTAATCCAGGACTTGCTGTGGTGAGAGAACTGGGTTCTGATGATGCCAAGTAGCCTTTATTTCTGTTGGTTAGGCTCTTGCCCTTGCCTCTAGCCATCTGATTATCTGTGGTGTTAGTTAGTCTTGCTGTCTCTGATTGGAGCTTGTCTGTCCTGTGGACCTGTAAGCCTGTGATCTCAGGTGTGTCAGCATTCCTGGGGAGACCAGCTCTCTCCTGGGTGAGGTTTGGTTGCTGAGGGCTTTGGAAAAGCCTTAAATCCGGGGTGCAGATGGAGACCTAAAGGATTCTGTCCCCAGCTGCTCCAACTATTTCTGTGTCCTATGTTCTTCTGGCCGGTCCAGCTTTGGACTAACTATTGGAGCAAAAGTGATGATCACACCTCTGGCCTTAGGAGTGAGAGCACTCCTGGGAGACCAGCTCTCTCTGGGGAGGATTTGGTTGTGGAGGGCTGTGCAACAGCCTTAGCTCCTGGGTACAGACGGAGACCTGAAGGATTCTGTCCCCAGCTGCTCCACTGTTCCTGTACCCTGTGCGTTCCTGACAGGTCTCGCTTTGAACAGTTATTGGAGTGAAAGTAGAGATCTCACCTCTGAGTTTAGGAACGAGAGCATTGCTGGGAGACCAGCTCTCTCCTGGTGGGATTTGTGTGTGGAGGGCTGTGGAACAGGCTCAGCTCCCGGGTGCAGATGGAGACCAGACGGATCCCCTGGATCCATTATCTTATAACAATTATCTTCTACTTCATGTTTCCCTGTATACTAACTAGACAAGATTCTCCTGGCAGAGCCATCTCCCACGCTGGCGTCTCGTGGGTGGCAGGGCTGGTATCTCTGACTGGCCATTTCTAGCTGCATCGCACACGTGGTTTCTGGCCCCACAACATGGCAGCTGAGCTCAGCAGAGCTGCTGCAGCTTAGACAAGCTGGGTTTGTTTGTTTGTTTGTTTGTTTGTTTGTTTGTTTTCAGGTATATTTGACAGAACTAAGATCTGTTCAGATCTAGTATTGGGAACAGCCGTAGTAATTTGTATCTTTAAGCACTTCCAAAGGACCTTTAGAATGATGTAGAGGACTTATCTCAAAGTTAGAAACATAATAATGAGGATATTGCTAACTCAAATTATATTACAAATTAACTTATGCTTGATGCCTCTGCTGAAATATTCTCTTATGATTCTCTTTTGTTGTATTAGGTAATTACATGAATATTCCAGAATGCAAGGAATCAGTGCCCATATTCCAAACCCCTGTTCCTAATCACTGAATGCTACAATATAAAATTCAAACAGAAAAGATTATTTCTGTGATTGGGTTGGAAAAGGGAGTAGAATTCTGAGACAGTTGGAAAAACATTTACTGCTTCAGAAAACATTTTCTTTGCATAATGGAATGACCTGCTTGACTGAGGATTTTTTAAAAATTCAAAACCTTCGTAATGGGAATCAATAAACGCAAAACTTAGTTCTGTCGAATGGAATCATCTGCATTTCTGCAAACCTGTTGGTGACAACGAACAAAGACATAATCAACTGTAAACCAAAGATGAAAATCAAATAGCTTTTGAGAGTATTTTGTACTCAAAAGAATTATTAAAGCTGCCGGGCGGTGGTGGCGCACGCCTTTAATCCCAGCACTCGGGAGGCAGAGGCAAACAGATTTCTGAGTTCGAGGCCAGCCTGGTCTACCAAGTGAGTTCCAGGACAGCCGGGGCTACACAGAGAAACCCTGTCTCGAAAAAACAGAGAGAGAGAGAGAGGGAGAGAGAGAGAGAGAGAGAGAGAGAGAGAGAGAGAGAGAGAGAGAG
>JANHMN010000006.1:88547199-88638375 GCA_030674055.1 Rhabdomys pumilio
AGAGAGAGAGAGAGAGAGAGAGAGAGAGAGAGAGAGAGAGAGAGAGAATTATTAAGCCATTTCCTTCTTTTGACTTTTCCATGCCTAGCAATAATATAGCTCCAAAAATGAAACTTAATACAAATTTGGATAATAGTGAATATTATTCATAACTACTTAAACATTTATCATACTGTGTAGGTGATTTGCTTTAATGAGTAAATTAAATCTTTTGCTTGATCCTCAAACTCTGACATTTTACCTATGAAAAATAGAAGTGGTCTCACAGCGTTTGAGAAAACCAAATAAAACAGGATAAGTGATCCACTTAAATATAAAGTGAATTAGTAAATTAATTTTTTAAAGATGAAAATGTTAAATATGAACACTATTATTACTAAAATTTTCAAATTAATTTTACATAATTAAAAATAGAAAAATCAATAAAATATAATTTCTTTTATTTAATATGTTTACTTTTAAGAAAAGATTCCAGCCGGTAAGCTAAATACAGACAATCATCCATCCTTCTGCTTCTCCAAGTAAAATCTCCCAATTCCATTCCCAGCTTTACAACAGAACATCTGCTGTAGCCTTCCGTTCCCCCATCCCCATCTCTAGATGATCTCGCAGAACTTTCCCTGTTAAGTTACCTCCCCCTTAAGCATAACTATACACCAGACCCAACTCCAACAGGCACTCCCTGGGAATACAGAGACAATTCCTGCCAGGGAAGTAGGTAAGTTAACTTCATCTCCACTTCTCTCACCATTTCTCCAAATAGTATCCCTCCTCTGCAACATAACACCTGCAGCAGCCTCCTCTACCTCTTCTCTACTGGATCCCACAGATCCTCCCCTCCAAATCTCCTTTCCCCCAATCTTTGTTTTCTCCCATCCCACAACTCCAAGGAGTACTTCCTGTGAATACACAGGTCACTCTTGCCAGAAAAACAGGTAGGAAATCTGCAGATTTTCACCTCTATTTCTACTCATCCAAATGAAATTCTCCAGAATCATCCTTAGCACTGCAACAGAACACTTGTTGCAGTCTCTCCTCTCTAATGACCCCCATCCCCAACTAATCCCACAGATCTTTCACCCCCAACTTCCCTCCCTCAAAGTATTGCTTTATCCCAAACCAAATCCAGTGGGCACTCCCTGGAAACCCACTGACCACTCCTGCCAGGGATTCAAGGTAAGTGACCTGCATCTTCACCTCCTCTCTAAGCATTTCTCCACGTTTCTCAAAGTCTCATTCCCCAGAAACAGAGCACTTGATGCAGTCTCCTTTCCCCTTCTGCACTCACCTCCAGTGGATCACCCATATTTCTCCCCTCCTAATTTGCCTAACCCTACTCTTTGCTTTCTCCCAGCCCACAACTCCAGGTGGGTTTCCTGTATGCTGCAAAATGCTGGGTCATGTTTACATATTCAGTTATTTAGCCTATGTCTTTTAATTGGGGAATTGAGTTCATTGATGTTAAGAGATATTAAGGAACAGTGAATGCTGCTTCCTTTTATATTTGTTATTAGAGGTGGAATTATCTTTGTATGGCTATCTTCTTTTGGATTTGTTGAAAGAGGGTTACTTTCTTGCTCTTTTGGGGGTATAATTTCTTTCCTTGTGTTGGAGCGTTCCCGCTATTTTCCTTTGTAGTGCTAGGTTTGTGAAAAGATATTGTGTAAATTTGGTTTTGTCATGAAATATCTTGATTTCTCCACCTATGTTAATTGAGAGTTTTTCTGAGTATAGTAGCCTGGGCTGGCATTTGTGTTCTCTTAGGGTCTGTATGACATTTGTCCAGCATCTTCTTGCTTTTATAGTATTTGGTGAGAAGTCTGGTATAATTCTGATAGGTCTGCCTTTATATGTTAGTTGGCCATTTTCCATTACTGCATTTAATATTATTTCTTTGTTTTGTGCACTTGGTGTTTTGATTATTATGTGACAGGAGGTATTTCTTTTCTGGTCTATCTATTTGCTGTTCTATAGGCTTCCAGTATGATTATGGGCATCTTGTTCTTTAGGTTAGGGAAGATTTTTTCTATAATTTTGTTGAAGATATTTATTGGCCCTTTAAGTTGGGAATCTTCACTCTCATCTATACCTATTATCCTTAGGTTTGGTCTTCTCATTGTGTCCTGAATTTCCTGGATGTTTTGTGTTGAGAACATTTTGCATTTTGCGTTTTCTTTGACAGTTGTGTCAATATTTTGTATGGTATCTTCTACACTTCTATCTCTTGTAATCTGTTGGTGATGCTTGTGTCTATGACTCCTGATTTTTTTCCTAGGTTTTTTATCTCCAGGGTAGTCTCCCTTTGTGATTTCTTTATTGTTTCTACTTCCATTTTTATGTCCTGGATGGTTTTGTTCAATTCCTTCACCTGTTTGGTTGTGTTTTCTTGTAATTCTTTAAGGGATTTTTGTGTTTCCCCTTTAAGAACCTCTAACTGTTTAACTGTGTTCTTCTCAAATTCTTTGAGAGTGTTATTTATGTCTTTCTTAAACTCCTCTAGAATCATCATTAGAAGTGATTTTAAATCTGAATCTTGCTTTCTTAGTGATATGGGGAACTCAGGACTTTCTTGTGTGGGAGAACTAGGTTCTAATGATGCCAAGTACCCTGTGTTGCTGATGCTTATGTTCTTGCACTTGCCTTTTGCCATCTGGATCTCCTTAGTGCTACCTGCCTTGCCTCTGACTAGAAACTGTCCTTCCTATTATCTTGGTTTTGTCAGAACTGTGTGGGGTGGGTGTTACTACTGGGGTTAGAGCTGGGGCCCAAGATCTGCTCAGTGCTCAGGCACAGACAGGAAGGAACCAATGCTCCAGGCCAGGACTGAATTCCTGAGTTCTAGTGGGTTCCAGTTACTCCCTGTTTGGGGTGGGTGTTGCTGTCTTCTTACCTAAGATATTGCCCAAGTTAGAGCTCCTGGGAGGCCCGCTTCTTCTGAGTTTTGTGAGATTGGGGGCAGAGCTGTTGCTTGGGATCTGTTTAGTGCTCCAGGCCAGGAGTGAATTTCTGAGGCCTAGTGGGTCTCAGTTACTCCCTGTTTGGGGCGAGTATTGCTGTCTCCTAACCTAATATACTACCTGAGTTAGAGCTCCTGAAAGACCCACTCCCTCTAGGTTTTGTCGAATTCTTATTTTAAAGGTCACAGGTATTTTGCTATAGACATTTACTTTGCAAAGAAACTTGGATGTATCCATCTACCCATACGTGAAGCTTTATTGTGAATTGTCACAGGGATAATTTTTCCAAAGTTTTATTGCATCTAGGTGCACAAGAAAAATAAAAAACAATGTCATGGTCTGGAAGTTTTTGACCCAGTGCTTACTAAAATGGTGCTGGAAAAAAAAAAAAAAAACAGGATTAGTAACCTTATCTGAATTGTTTCCCTGCCAGATATGATGCTTGAAAGAACCCTAACAAACATACAGAACAAAAGAAGAATATTAAAAGCTGCAAGAGAAGACCAAGTAGCACATAAAGGCAAACTGATTAGAATTGTATCTGACATCTAAATGGAGATTCAGAAAGCCAAAGAGTCCTGGAAAGATGTGATACAGAGTCTAACAGACCGTAAATGCCAAACCAAGACTACTCTGCCTAGCAAAACTTTTAGTAACTGTGATGGTTTGAATAATTTTGGCCTAGAAACTGACATATTAAATGGTATGGTCTTTTTAGAGGAAATTTGTCACTCTGTGAGTTAGCTTTGAGACCCTCGTCCTAGCTCCTTGAAAGTCAGTCTTCTGTTTGCCTTCTGAACAAGATAAAGAAATCTCAGCTTCTTCTCCAGGGCCAGGACTGCATGGACTCCACTGTGCTTCCTGCCATGATAATAATGAACTGAACCTCAGAACCAGTAAGTCAGCCTCAATTAAATGGTGTCCTTTATAAGAGTTGGCTTGGTCATGGTGTCTCCTCACAGCAATGGAAACCCTAATATTCTATGATGAAAACAAAATTAAGCAATATTTATCTAAATCTCCAGCCTTTCCAAAGGTCCTAGAAGGTAAACTCCACTCTAAAGAGGTATACAAGAAAATAAAATGAATAATCTCAAAGCGGCAAAATATATATAAGAGAAGCACATACACAAAGAACAAAAAATAACAAAAATCAATAACCATTGGTTATTAATATATCTCAATATTAATGGTTTCTGTTATAAAATATAATGTAGCAAGGGGGTAGCATAGTGGGCCCATTTCAAAGTGTACCCCTAAGAAATCATGCCATGCAACAAATATGATATAGAGGAAGTTATTTGGGGGAAGGGAGGAGAGTGAGGTCCCATAGGGTGGTCATGTAGACAGGCAGATGAGAGCCAAGCCAGGAGGGCAGAGATGGGGCACAGAGACGGACAGAAATGGGGAAAGAGAGAGAGGGACTGATCAGGGACACATGAAGAAAGAGAGAGAGAGAGAGAGAGAGAGAGAGAGAGAGAGAGAGAGAGAGAGGAGAGACTGGATGAGGGCAACCTGTACCTGGTAGTGGGAGGTGATAGCATAAGCCTTTGCTAGGTCCCTGGGAGAAGCCTAATGAAATCACCTGTAAGCTGTCTTAATCCCCATCCCCAACACAAACACGTGACTTACAGAATAGGGCCAACCTTCTGCTGTATCCAAGAAATACACCTTAACGTTAAGGATAGACTTCACCTCGGGATAAAAGTTTTAAAAAAACAGATTCCAATCTAGTGAATCTAAGCTGGTGTAGTCATTTTAATAACTGACAAAACAGACTTTAAAGCAAAAGTAATCAGAAGAGACAGAGAAGGACACGACACATTAATAAAAGAAAAACTTGGCCACAAGGACATCTGAATTCTTAAAAGGCTATGCCTCAAACACAAGGGTATACAAGTTTTTAAAAGAAACACATTTCCATCATAAACTGCAAATGGGCCCTCATACACTGGTGGGGGAGACTGAAATACCCCATTCTAATGAATGGACAGAACTTCTAGACAAAAACCTAAGTAGAAAAATACTGACACTAACAGGCTTAAACCAAATGGATGCAATAGATACTTATGGAACATTGAGGGGGGAAAAGTGGTACACTTATACAGAGGAATATTATTCAGCTGTTAAAAGAAAATGACATCGTGGATTTTCAGGAAAAACATGGATAGAAATTGAAAACTTTATCTTGAGTGAAGTATCTCAGATGCATAAAGGCAAATATAGTATGTATTAACCTACATGTGGAAATTAACTTTGAAATCAATGATAATCAAACTATAATCAATAGAACCACAGAGGGTACATTTAGAGTAAGGAACTAGAGGGAACAAATAAATCTCATTAGGAAATGGAAATACAATAGATATTTATGGATAGATGTGGACGTGGGGTCTAGAATGGGAGGATAACATTGGGATCAGAATGAAGAAGGGTTATTGGAGGAAACAGGGAGAAACTGCTAAAATTAATGGGCATTTGAGACAGTAGAAACATCCTAAAATATATACATATATGAAGCAACATAAATAACATTGCAAAAATAATGGGGGACACAAAGTCCCAACTGACCACCTCTTGTCATCTAACAGCTTCCAGTAGCAGGATTTAGTTACATCTAATTGAGTTATTAACCAAAGGTCCCCATGTGAATCCCAAACAACCCAGGCTATAGATGAGAGTATAGGTTGCTCTCAGCAAGGTTTTATTGCTGAAGACAACAAACGTCTACAGAACTCATTGAAGATGGAAATGTTCAGCTGGTACCTACATACAACCTCCACCCCTATGTGCCAGTTTCTTTGTCACAACAGCGGTCTACATGCTCTCATAAAGAGAAATGTAAACACCAAGCCAGCCACATCTTTTATTTACAAGAGTACACTGTCTGTTAAATATGCTAAGACAATAGTGGCTCAAATCTTGTGGGAATACCCATCTCATAACTGATTTTAATTAAGACCCACTCCAGGAAGTGGACTTAAGTGGCCAAGAATCTGAGACTGCATAGCCCAGGTACCTAGAGCAAAACTAGATTATATTCATCTAAAAAAAAGGAACAAATATAGTAATAAATTTGATCTTAATGTTATTCTGTTATAGTCATAGATCAGTGCATTGCTCAGCTATCATTAGAGAAGCTTCCTCTTGCAGCAACTGCAAACAAATACAGAGATCCACATCCAGATGTTACACAGAGAGTAAGACACATTAGAACACTCAGCACTAAATGAGATGTCTCCATCAGATCCTTACCCTTGTCTCAGGGAAACCTGGGGTGGAGATTGCAGAAACAGAGTGGAAATCATAAGAAATGGAACACACACACACACACACACACACACACACACAAATGAAAACCTGAACACCTCTAAATTAGCAGAACAAAGCACATAAGAGCTCTCAGAAACTGAAGCATCAAGCATAAGGCTTACACAGGTCTTTACCAAGTTCTGTGCAAATATATTATGGCTTCCAGCTTAGTGTTTTTTATGGGAACTCTCAGAATGAAAAAACTGAGTGAGTGTATAACTCTTGGCTTTCTCTTCAGACTTTTCCTTCTGTTGAGTTGTCTTATTCAGCTTCTATTTGACAATTTTTGTTTTGTATTTATTGTATTTAATCCTGTTATAGTAAAAATAATAAATGGGTCCTCTGGTCTCCATCTGAGCTCCAGAGCTAAGGCTGTCCCACAGCTCTGTGTATCCAAATCCTGCTCAATAAAAGCTGGTCTCCGAGGAGTGCTGTCACTCCTAAGCTCACAGGTGAGACAACTACTTTTGCTCTAATAACTGACCAAAGAGAGACCCGCCAAAAGCCCACAGGGCACAGAAACCACAAAACAGCCAGGGACAGAATGCCTCCTGTTTTCATAAGTGCCCTGGAGCTAACCCTGGGACAGAGCCTATACACTCAAATCCTGTCCAAAAAGAGGTGGTCTCCCAGGAGTGCTGACACATCTAAGATCACAGGCTTACAAGTCCACAGGAGTGACAAATTAAGTCAGAGAGAGCGAAACAAACTAAGACCAAAAATAACCAGATGGTGAAAGGAAAGTGCAAGAATCTAAGCAACAGAAACCAAGGCCACTTGGTATCATCAAAATCCAGTTCTCCCACCATAGCAAGTCCTGGATAACCCAACACACCAGAAAAGCAAGATTCAGATTAAAAATCACATCTCGTGATAATGGTAGAAGACTTAAAGAAGGACATAAATAACTCCCTTAAAGAAGTACAGGACAACACAGGTAAACAAGAGAGGATGCCCTTAAAAAGGAAACATGAAAATTCCTTAAAGAAATACAGGATAACATAAACAAAAAGGTGAAGGAATGAAACAAAACCATCCAGGATCTAAAATGGAAATAGAAACAATGAAGATATCACAAAGAAAGACAACTATGGAGACAGAAAACCTGGGACAGATCAAGAGTAATGGATTCAAGCTTCAACAATAGAATATAAGAGGTAGAAGAAAGAATCTCAGGTGCAGAAGATACCATAAAAACCATGGATACAACAGTCAAAGAAAATGCAAAATGGAAAAAGCTACTAACCCAAAACATCCAGGAAATCCAAGGCAACATGAGAAGACCAAATCTGATGATAATAGGTATAGAAGAGAGGAAAGATTCCCAAAGTAGAGAGCCGGTAAATGTCTTCAACAAAATTATAGAAGAAAACTTCCTTAACCTAAAGAAAGATTCCCATAAACATACAAGAAGCCAACAGAACCCAAAATTGATTGGACCAAAAAATAAATTCCTCCAGTCACATAATACTCAAAACATCAAATGCACAAAAAAGAACAAATATTAAAAGCAGTAAAAGAAAAAGTTCAAGTAACATATAAAGGCAGACCTATCAAAATTACACCAAGATTCTCACCAGAGACTACAAAAGCCAAAAGTTCTGGGCAGATATCATACAGACCCTAAGAGAACACAAATGCCAGTCCAGGCTACTATACCCAGCAAAACATTCAATTACCATAAATGGAGAAACCAAGATACTCCATGACAAAACCAAATCTACACAATATCTTTCCAAAAGTCCAGCCCTACAAATCATAATAGATGGAAAACTAAAACACAAGGAGGGAAAAATACACCCAAGAAAAAGCAAGAAAGTAATCTTTCAACAAACCCAAAAGAAGATAGCCACACAAACATAATTCCACTTCTAACAACAAAAATAACAGGAAGCAACAATTATTATTCCTTAATATCATTTAAAATCAATGGACTCAATACTGCAATAAAAAGACTAACAGACTGGATATGTAAAGAGGACACAGTATTTTTCTGCATCAGGAAATACACATCACTGGCAAAGACAGATACTACCTCATCGTAAAAAGCAGAAAAAATAATTCCAAGCAAATGGTCCAAAGAAAAAAGATGGAGTAACTATTCTAATATTGAATAAAATTGACTTTAAACCAAAAGTTATCAAAAAAGATAAGGAAGGGCACTCCATACTCATCAAAAAAAAAAAAATGTACCAAGGCGAACTTTCAATTCTGAACAACTATTCTCCAAATGCAAGGGCACCCACATTCAAAAAAAAAAAAAAACTTTAAAATGTCAAAGTTCACATTGCACTTCACATAATAATAGTGGGAGAATTCAACACCCCACTCTCATCAATGGACAGATCATGGAAACAGAAACTAAACAGAGACACATTGAAACTAACAGAAGTTATGAACCAAATGGATATCTATAGCACATTTCATCCAAAAACAAAAGAATATAACTTTTTCTCAGCACCTCATGGTACCTTCTTCAAAATTAACCATATCTGGTCACAAAACAGGCCTCAACAGATACAAGATGATTGAAATAATCTTATTTGTCCTATCAGACCACCAGGGACTAAGGCTGGTCTTCAGTAACACAAAAACAACAGAAAGCCCACATACACACAGAAGCTGAATAATGCTCTACTCAATGATAATTGGTCAAGGAAGAAATAAAGAATGAAATTAAAGACTTTTTGAAATTTAATGAACATACATTAAGCTACATTGGTACAGCATACCCAAACTAATGGAACACAATAAAGGCAGTCCTCTGAGCACCTCTAAAAAGAAACTTGGAGAGGGCATACACTAGCAGCTTCACAGCACATCTGAAAGCTTTAAAATAAAAAAATAAAATAAAAAAAAAGTAATACACCCAAAAAGAGTAGATGGCAGGAAATAATAAAACTCAGGGCTGAAGTCAACCAAGTAGAAATAGAAAGAACTATACAAAGAATCAACAAAACCAGGAGCTGATTCTTTCAGAAAATCAACAAGATAAATAAACCCTTTGCCAGACTAACAAGAGGGCACAGAGACAGCATCCAAATTAACAAAATCAGAAATCAAAAGGGAGACATAACAACAGAAACCAAGGAAATTCAAAAAATCTCTGGATCCTATTACAAAAGCCTTTACTCAACCAAACTGAAAAATCTGGATGAAATGAACAATTTTCAAGACAGATACTAGGTACCAAAGTTAAATCAGGAGGAGATAAACCATCTAAACACTCCCAAAACCCCTAAACAAATAAAAGCAGTAGATAAAAGTCTCCCAACCAAAGAAAGTCCAGGACCAGATGGTTTTAGGTCAGAGTTTTAACAGACCTTCAAAGAAAACCTAATACCAATTCTCTCCAGACTATTCCACAAAATAGAAACAGAAGGAACACCACCCAATTGGTTCTATGAAGCCACAATTACACTTATACCTAAATCATACAGAGACCCAAAAAAGAAAGAACTTCCAACCAGTTTCCCTTATGAATATCAGCACAAAAATACTCAATAAAATTCTCACAAACTGAATTTGAGAACACATCAAAATGATCATTCACTATGGTCAAGTAGGCTTCGTTCCAGGGATGCAGGAATGGTTCAATGTATAGAAATCCATCACTGTAATCCACTATATAAACAAACTCAAAGAAAAAAAACACATGATCATCTCATTAGATCTTGAGAAAGCATTTGACAAATTTCAATATTCCTTCATGTGAAAAGTCTTGGAAGCGAGCACGCTGTGGCGCAGCGGCTTGGGCGTCCACCCCTAGAGGTCGGGCACAGTCCTTCCTGTGCTGGTTCAAATCCCGTCGGGCTCCTTTGTGGAGTCTGATGGGGGGGGGGGGGGAAGAAAAGAAAAGTCTTGGAAAGATCAGGAATCCAAGGACCATATCTAAATATAGTAAAAGCAATATACAGCAAACCAGTAGCCAACATCAAACTAAATGGGGAGAAACTTGAAACAATCCCACTGAAATCAGAGACTAGACAAGGCTGCCCACTGTCTCCCTACATATTCACTATAGTATTTGAAATTCTAACCAGGCCGGGTGGTGGTGGCGCACGCCTTTAATCTCAGCACTTGGGGAGGCAGAGGCAGGCGGATTTCTGAGTTCAAGGCCAGCCTGGTCTACCAAGTGAGTTCCAGAGTTCCAGGACAGCCAGGGCTACACAGAAAAACCCTGTCTCAAAAAATAAAACAAAACAAAACCAAAAAAAAAAAAAAAAAAAAAAAAAAAAAAAAAAAAAAAAAAAAAAAACCTCTAACCAGAGCAATTAGACAACAAAGGGAGGTCAAAGGGATACAAATTGGAAAGAAAGAAGTCAAAATATCACTATTTGTGGATGATAAGATAGTATACTTAAGGGATCCCAAAAATTCCACCAAGGAACTCCTAACTATGATAAAGAAAAAAAAACCTTCAGCAAAGTGGCTGGATATAAAACTAACTCAAACCAATCAGTAGCCTTTCTATATTCAAAGGATAAACAGGCTGAGAAAGGAATTAGAGAAATGACACCCTTCACAATAGTCACAAATAATATAAAATAACTTGGTGTGACTCTAATCAATCAAGTGAAAGATCTATATGACAAGAACTTTAAGACTCTGAAGAAATCAAAAAAGACCTCAGAAGTTGGAAAGATCTCCCATGATCATGGATTCCAAGATTAATATAGTAAGAATGGCCATCTTCCTGAAAGCAATCTACAGATTCAATGCAATCCTCATTAAAATTCCCACTTAATTCTTCATAGAGTTAGAAATTAGCAATTCTCAAATTCATTTGGAATAAGAAAAAAAACAAGGAACAGTAAGAACTACTTTCAACAATAAAAGAATTTCTGGGGGAATCACCATTCCTGACCACAAGGTGTATTACAGATCAATTGTGATTAAAAACTGTATGGTATTGGTAGAGGGAAAGGCAGGTAGATATAGAATAGAATTGAAGACCCAGAAATGAACCCACATACTAATGATCACTTGATCTTTGACAAAGGAGCTAAAACCATCCAGTGGGGAAAAAAGATAGAATTTTCAATAAATGGTGCTGTCTCAACTTGTCATCAACATGTAGAAGAATGCAAACTGATCCATTCTTATCTCCTTGTACAAAACTCGAGTCTAAGTGGATCAAGGACATTTACATAAAACCAGATTCACTAAAACTAATAGAAGAGAAAGCAGCAAAGAGCCTTGAACACATGAGCACAGGGGGAAATGTCCTGAACAGAAAACCAGTGGCTTATGCTCTAAGATTAAGACTGGACAAATAAGACCTCATAAAATTGAAAAGCTTCTGTAAGGCAAAGGACACTGTCAATAGGACAAAACAACAACCAACAGATTGGGAAAAAGATCTTTACCAATCCCACATCCAATAGAGGGCTAATATCCAATATATACAAAAGACTCAATAAATTAGACTCCAAACAACCAAATAACCCTACTAAAGAAGAAGTATAGAGATAAACAAAGAATTCTCACCTGAGGCATCTCCAATGGCTGAGAAGCACTTAAGGAAATGTTCAACATCCTTAGTCATGAGGGAAATGCAAATCAAAACAACCCTAAGATTCTACCTCACACCAGTCAGAATGTCTCAGTTCAAAAACTCAGGTGACAGAGATGCTGGTGAGGATGTGCAGAAAGAGGACTACTCTTCCATTGTTGGTGGGATTGCTAGGTGGTACAACCACTCTGGAAATCAGTCTGGTAGTTCTTCAGAAAACTGGATACAGTACTACCTGAGGACCCAGCTATATGACTCCTGGGCATATACCCAAAAGATGCACCAACATATAACAAGGACACATGATCCACTATATTCATAGCAGCCTTATTTATAACAGCTAGAAGGTGGAAAGAACCCAGATTCCCTTCAACAGAGTACTGGAAACAGAAAATATGGTACATTTACACAACTGAGTACTATTCAGCTATTGAAAACAATGACTTCATGAAATTTACAGGTAAATGGATAGATCTAGAAAATATCATCCTGAGTGTGGAAACCCAGTCACAAAAGAACACACTCACTGATAAGTTGATATTAGGCAAAAACTCTGGGAATACCCATGAGAAAACTCACAGACCACATGAAGCTTAAGAAGAAGGAAGAGGAAGAAGAGGAGGAAGAGGAGGAAGAAAAAGTGTGGCAGGATCAGGTATAGGAGAAAAAGGGAATGGTTTACAAAGGGTAAGGGAACTTGAAAAGTAGTGTTTAGCAATGGGGGATGGGGTACTGGGGGTAGCCACCGGAAAGACCCAGATGCCAGGAAAGCAAGGGGCTCCCAGGACCCAACAGGGATGAGATTAGCTTAAATATCCAAGAAAGGAAAAGGAGAACCTGTAGAGACTGTATCCAGAGGTTAAGCAAGGCCCGCGGTTGGGGGATGGGGCCACGCACTCATCTCCAAATTTTTAACCTAAAGAAAATAAGAAAATAAGGGGACAAAGTGAGAAGTAGAGACTGAAAGAAAGGCCATCCAGAGACTGCCACACCTGGGGATCCATCCCATATGCAGACACCAAACACAGACATTATTGTGAATTCTAAGAAGTGCTTGCTGACAAGAGCCTGATATAGCTGTCTCCTGAGAGGCTCTGCCAAAGCCTGACAAACACAGAGGTGGCTGCTCACAGCCAAGCACTGGACTAATCACAGGGACCCCAAAGGAAGAGTTAGAGAAAGGACTGAAGGAGCTGAAGGGGTTTGTAACCTCATAGGAAGAACAACAATATCAACCCACCAGACCCTCCAGAGCTCCCAGGGACTAAACCACCAACCAAAGAGTACACATGGAGGGTCCCATTGCTCCACCTGCATATGTAGCAGAGAATGGAATTGTCTAGCATCGATAGGAGTAGAGCCGCTTGAAGGTTCCATTCCACTGTGTAGGGGAATGCCAGGGCAGTGAGATGGGAGTGGGTGGGTGGTAAGGAAAGTACCCTCATAGATGCAGGGAGAGAAGGGATGGGATAAGGGAGTTCTGAAGGGGAAACTGGGAAAGGAGATAACATATGAAATGTAAATACATAAAATATCCAATTAAAAAAATTTTTAAAAGGTGTAGGTAACTCATTGTGTTTCCACACAGCACTAATTATAGCTTGCAAAAGGCCATAAAGCAGGATCATGGATGAGTTTGCCATAAATAGGTGACATAGTCTGCATCATGTATTGCCTTGTGACTATGTATATCTTTTTGTTTTTATACATGGATAATTTTCAAATAAGATTAGAATAAATATAAAGATAGAGATAATAGATAAATACATAAATATAATAAAAATTTAAAAAATAATAAATGAATGAATGAGTGAGTGGATGAATGAATGTAAAATCAGGGTGAAGGTTTACAACCGATTTGTCATCAGCACATTGTGTGAGAGGGAAAATCAGTCTTCTCCAATTCAGTTACACTGAATACATCAACAGTGCCATAGCGGATCCCAGGTTCAGCAGTAGTTGACCAACCAATAATAGACTCTACAGTTACTCTGTGTGCTTTTATTTGGTTACATTTTGTTGATTTTTTTTTGTTATTGTTTCTTTTGTTGTTTTTGTTATTTGTTTTAGTGTGTTGTCTTTTATTTCCAGATTGTGAGGACTTGTCTTTGGACTGGGGTTTTGTTTTGTTTTGTTTTGTTTTGTTTTGTTTTGTTTTGTTTTGAAAAAGAACTTAATGTTCAGTCAGCAAGGAGCAGGAAGGGATCTGGCTGGACTTGAAGAAGGGAAGTATATGATCAAAATATATTTAAAATAAAAAATTATTTAAATACAAAACATATACTTAAAAAATAATTAAATATTTTAAAACATCCTAGCTACATTTGTTTTTTATGTTCCATAAGATAGCAGATTAACATTAAGCAAAAATGTAATTGATTTATAGACCATGGGTGATGGCAGTTTCAAATTCAGCTTCCTAAAATATACATTCTTAGAAATTAAATTACATGTAGGGGCTAGAGAAATTTCTTAGCACTTATAAGTGCTTGCTGGAGATCTTCCAGAAGCTGTGAATTTTGGTTCCAAAGTGAAGATGACAGAAAATTATTCCCTCATACAATAAAGCCCAGAACTATACTCAGGGGCAACTCAAGGAGTCCATTTCCTGTGAATCAGATCTTATCCATGGAACTACATTACTCCAAAAAATTTCTCTATCAGGTGCATAGAATTTCAGTCCTATTTAGGACTCGGTAGAACTTTGTAATTCATGTGTTTAGAGTATCTATGATTCCCAGCTGATGACACATGCATCTAAGTGTCAAAACAAATTTTATGTCTTATACAATGTGGCAATTACAATAAAAACAACCACATGACACAACCTCTATGTTCAAAAACTTTTAGATTATCAGAGTAAATAGACTGTAAAAAATAACATGAGTGTAAAAAAAAATAACATATGAGTCTGACAAGTTCTTTAGATACTATAGAACACAATGTCTGGAATACTCTAGCTAAATCAATGACGTCACAGCTATCCTGATGCACAAATAGGACTTAGCTGTGGAAGGTGGCACCCTCCTGAAGCCATCCTTCCCCTGCACTAAACACCAGCAACACACTATTTTGGATTGGATTCCTGCTCTACCAGTCATGAGCTGAATGGGTGTTGGCCTACAGCTCAACTCCTTGCAGTCTTTCTCTATAAAATAAGAATTATGATATTTTCTAACTAATAAGTTAAATATGTCTTTTGAAGACCCTTGTAAAGAATGCTAATTATTACCATCACTATTGCTAGTTTTATTTCTCCACTGACCCTTCCCTAAGCCACTCATCAAGTTAAAATTTGGCATGTATGTGTTCACATCTCAGGCACATTAGGCAGTCAATATTCAAGTCAGTCAGTGATGTTTCAGAATTTATAAGAACTCAAATAATCACTAACCAAAAAATGAGCTGGATAATTAACAATAGGTTGGAAAGAAAGGGAACTATTTCTTCAAACTGCCCTCATAATAATTAGAGACAAACTGTTTTGCTAATTAGAAAAATAAGAACTAAGAGTAAATGTTTATTTAAAATATGAAAGCTGAGCTTGCATGTAGGATTTTTAATCATGCAGAGAAAGCACATTAAACCAAAAATTATCACAATGTGCAGATAATTGATAATTTAATTAGAATTAGTATGAGTTATAATACCAGCATCAAAACACACATAGCATTTTTATATAAATGTCTCCAGAATTTGTGCTGTGCACAAACACTCTGTTAAAACCGACCTACCCTTCTGAATATCTATTTTCTAACCCCACACCATCTCTCAAGCAAACACCAGAGCATATTTAATCAGTGGGCCAAGTTATAATAGTGTGAAGTAAAGATTCCAAGTTTTATTTCTATACTGCCTTAGATAAAAATTCATGGATCACAATGGGCTGGAAGATTGGATCAATTCATATCGAGAAGTGTATAACATATCAGAACAAACCCTATAGGGGTAACCATATTAGATTTAAATTCACTTAAAGTCCTCTGAACTTAACTGGGTTGCCCTCTGTTTATTAACAGAGAGTACATAATATAAATTATATCCTTATCTAACTATTAATAAATACTGTCTTTTTTCAGTATCACTTGCTTGTTTGTATCACTGGAAGAAAGACACATGACACATGATAGAATCCTAACCTCAAATCTGACTACTCTGTCATTATGCAAAAACCAAGAGCTCACCTCTGACCTCTAAAGATGGTCATAAACTATTTTATAAGAATAACACTGTGTAAACTATCATTTTATTAAAGGTTAGAGTTATTAGAGTGAATAATTAGTATATATATATATATATATATATATATATATATATATATATATATACAGACAGACAGAGGGAGATATGGAGATATTTTTGTAGACCAACATATATATATATATGTATGTATAAAATTTGGTTCTTTATTTTTTTCACTTATTTTAATGGTTTTATGAACTAAGTATTACCATAATTTATAATAATTCTTTCTCATTAGAAGTTTGCTTCCAAATGAATATTGATACTCTCATGGGCATTGTGCCTGTATAACACATTTAGAAATACAAGGCTTAGACCCAGTCCTTCTTTAACTTTTTTAACTGACTTGGGATGATTAGCCTGTGAGTTAAGGGACTATAGCAAATTCATGACTTTGAGTTTATTGTTAGGGTGTTTTCTATATTTTATTTAAAAATAGCTGAGAAGAGTTAACAAACAACAGTCCAGGTTACCTTACATGGATAGTTGGATTTCAAAACGTCAGAAATCTGTAGAATTGACGTCACAAATATTTCTATATTAATGTTCATTTTGATTAGAGACCTGTTTGCTCCTGACAGCTTCCTGTCTTGGATTCTAAGAAGAAATTGAGCATCCTTGGAGTTACTCCAGTTGTGATGAGACAGCCACCAGGCAAGAATTGCCTCTCTCCATCTACAGAGAAATTACTGTCCAGAAAATGACGCACTTGCAGAATAGTCGACTGATTATATCTGCCTAGACAGAGTAACCAGCCCTTAATAATTCTGCAGCACTAAAGTCTGTCAGATGAGTTTGGGCCAGAAGGCTGAAGATTTGATGCTCCAACATTCGGTAATATAGGGGTTGTCCAGGTGTTCAGCGGTCTCTATAAATTGGCTAAGTTTTAGAAGCTATGCTTAGTGCTTCCCATAACTTCAGTTAATTTAGTCATTCTGGATTTCTGACAGCATTGAAGACCTATAGACTCATAGCCAATCCTGGCTATTTACCTTGAGAGAAAAGATCTGAGTGGAGGGTTTTCAGCTGACATTCATTATAAAGCCAAGAAAAAGCTAGGTTCAAAACTAAGTGTTCTAGTCAAGAGAGATGACAGAGATTCTGGTTAGTCAACAAAAGGATGGACTGGGTATTAAGACTATCTTGTACCTCACTGGTACAAATAGGAATAATTATGCTCTAATTGTATTCTGAGAGAAAAGCTTTATTTTAACAGGAAGGGTAATATGTAGGAGGAGCTAAGGGGGAAGGAGCACCAAGAGGAAAAGATGGAGTAAGGAGAGGAGAAGATGAAGTAGATGAGAAGCTAGGTAATGAGAGAGAAAGAGAAAGGGGCATGGAGGCAGAAGTTCACGTGTCTCCACCAGTCAAAGATAGTTTACATAGCTAGGTTGGGTATTAGGTTACACTTCTGATTGAGCATTACCATACTTACAAAGCCCTTCATTAACATTTTTAAAAAAATTGTATAAAAGCCAAATGGAAAAGGGGGGCACGGGATAGGGGTTTTCTAGGGAGGGGAAATGGGGAAAGGGATTGGCATCTGAAATGCAAATAAAATATCCAATAAAAAAAATAATGAAAAAAAAAGTTTGCTTCCAAGCTTTTAGTGTTAAAAGCAGCATCTCTGAACCTGCCTGTGATGTACATCACTGGCGGATTATATTTAATGGTACATAAACACCACATCTGGCACACTTTTCACCAGAGCTTAACTTCTCCAGGTCTGCATGTAGCTAGCTTGAAACTCATAACCATTTTGCTTCAAATAAAATGGAATGCAAATTGCCAAGAGAATGCAAGTTTACAAATATGATTAATTGGTTCTTCAATTAAATCATCTTGAATTTCTGATAGAGCCTTTAGAACAAAGGATCAATATTCAGCTCTCTTCAGCTGTCAGTTCTGTTCTCAGAGGTAAGCTCATTTCCATGAAAATCAATCAATAAGCAAAGAGTATAGGACTAAATTCATACATCTACTGAACATTCCACTGTCCATGCTTCTGAGTTTCAGGCAATTATGAGGGTAATAATTACTAGACCTCAATTCATGCTGAGCCTGACAAGTTCAGTTATGCTGACTAGACTTACATCCATTTGGCACATAAACTAGAGTTATCTGAAAAAAGAGAACTTCAATTGCAAATATGACTTCATAAAATACAGCTGTAAAGCAGTTTCTTAATTAGTGGTTGATGGGAGAGTGCTGTCCAGTGTTGGTGTTTCCATCCCTGGGCTGGGGATCCTGGATTCTATGAGCAAGCATGCAGAGCAAATCATAAGGAAGAAGTCAGTAAGCAGCACTGCTGGATGGCTGCTGCATCAGCTCCTGTCTCCAAGATCCTGTCTTATTAGAGTTCCTGACCTGACTTTTATTCAATGATAAGCATTTCTGTAGAAA
Organism: Rhabdomys pumilio; assembly: GCA_030674055.1. Taxonomy (NCBI): domain Eukaryota; kingdom Metazoa; phylum Chordata; class Mammalia; order Rodentia; family Muridae; genus Rhabdomys; species Rhabdomys pumilio. The sequence continues at coordinate 88,565,629 of JANHMN010000006.1, forward strand.
TGTAGGCCAAATAAATACTTTCCGCCCAAACTTGCTTTTTGGTTATGGTGTTTTGTCACAGCAAAAACCCTAACTAAGACAGCAATTTAGAGAATATTTTGAAAAGGTTTTGAGAATGAGTACATTGATGCAGATCAAAGGTCTACATTTTCTAATTTCTAATAGCTCTCCCATTAATACAGAAAGGATTCTGGGTACAAATCTCTTTGTAGAATACCATGGTATCAGTTCTTCCAAACTCAGAGAAGTGTTAACAGTGTTGTTTTATATTACAAATAATAACTCAATTATAAATGATAGCAATGATGTTAGCATTCTGTCTTAAAATCACAATAATTCAGAAATACCACGTGTGAGAACAAAAGTTAAAAATAAGGTTCATAATAGTTCCATACTTTCTGGACGTAGCAATTTCGATGAGAAATATAGGTTTGGATATTTAAACACTTGATTCCCAGCTGGTAGAGCTTTGGGAGGAAATTTACCTGGTGTAGTCATACTGGAAGAAGTATGACACTTGAGGTAGAATATAGAAGGTCATATCCTAGTCCTACTTACAGTCTATTCTCTGTGCACGCAGCAATAGATGTGCACTTTCAGCTTCTTATTCCTGCCAATTGCTGTCATATTTTCCCAACACAATGGACTTCTCCACTCCAGCAAATAAGCTTAAATAAACTTTCTTTACCTTAAAAAAGGCATAGTCTTTTTCCATAATGTAAGTTGGAGAGTACACAGATATACCTATTGGTATCTGAGTATACTTTCCAGCAGATTGATTCCTGTATAATCCTATATTACTCATCATAGCTGTTTAAGATATGAAAGACAGACTGTCCAAACAAGTTGCACTATTTCCCAGTAGATAATGTTTGCTCAGGGGATAGTCTTAAGACTCAATCTTTGTCAATGACTTCATTCACTGATAATCAACAGCAAATACAGGGGAATTGTCTCCAAAGATTTTTAAGCCTAAGGACCATGCAAAGCAGAGCTACTCAATAACATCACAGTAACGCAAGTGTAGTAGATAGATTTGCATCTCTGAAACTAAAAGGAGGAAATTCATTATTTCATCTCGTGGTTTCAGACGGTATAGTTCATCACCGTGAAGAAAGGCATGGTAAAGCTTCTGACATCAAAAGTAGACAGGAAACAGAGGAGAGGAAACAGAAAGAAGCTAGGGATAAGATATCCACAAACTAGCCCCAGCGATTGACTTTCTCCAGCTAAAATATGTCTTCCTCAATTTTCAGAACCTCTTAAGACAGCACCACTGGCTAGGAAACAAGCAATTGGAACACTAACATATGGGGCACATTTCAGATATAAACTGTAGCAAGAAAAATATTTTCTAAAGTTGCTTGTGTTACAGAACACGAAAACTTTTATTTAAGCTTTGGAGTAAATTTCTCTGTCTTACAAATAAAAAGAGAAAATCTCAAAAATGTGTTCATTTGACCACTTTTAAATGGAGGAGGTTGAGACAAGGTTTTCTGTGTAGTGCTGTCAGTCCTGGAGCTTGCTAGACAAGGGTGATTTTGATCTCAGAGATGTGATTGCTTCTGCCTCTTGAGTGCTGGGATTAAGGGTCTGAAGCACCACACCCAGCTTTTGGTTTCTAAAGAAGTCATCTGAATCTAAACTCACAACTGGACAGTGCAGAAAGAATAATAGATTGGAGAAAGTTTATTGCAAAAAGAAAGAGGAGGTAAAATAAAGGCAAGAGGCTGAGATGGTGCATGACTACAGGGAAGTGGTGTCGACTGGAAACAGCAGGGTGGCTTCACTTGTAACTCACAGAGATTTCAACAGCATGCCAATGTCTATCCATGCCCAAGTCAAACTACAGCCCACCATGGAAAGAGAAATTAGGCAAAATGTTTGACCCCAGAGTAGCTGAGAAGGAACTACTGACAATGATTAACTTCTGGGAAAGGAACAGTCAGTTTTCTCTAACATTAAAGGCCCTGAAAAGTTGAACACAGTCAAATGGAAGATTACGCATTCAACAATACCTGATCTCTTTGCACAAATTATTCTTTATTGGGGGCCTGGAAAGACATGAGTTTAGATGGGAAGCAAAATGGGGAAATGGCATAGATCTGAGAAGAGTGGAAGGGAGGAAGGTTAAACTTCATCAGAATTTGTTATATAAAATTCTCAAAGAACTCATTGAAAATAAAATACAACTAGTTTTAGAATGGTAAATTCATCATAATTCACATCTAAGTTAGATGTATTATGGAAACTCTATTCTGGTTATATAAATACAACCTTGGTTTGAGGAAATTTGATCTCATTCACATTTTTTTCTTTGTTATACCATTGAGCTAAAAAAGTAATGAGGTTATTAATTGTTTACTTACCCATTTATTCAAATTAATGCATGACACTTTTTTATCTTCTTCAGCTTTTAAACATTATCTACTCAGTCATCTAACTTGTATTCAAATATCAACCTTAATATTTATCTAATCATGAAGTATTTTTAAAGCAACTGTAGTGGAAAAGATGGAAAGTGAAGTTGTAATTACATAGTTTTTATTCCACGAGACTAAAATTTTCAAGAGGAATTACACAACAACATGAATATAATCAAACTCATAAAACTGAAAATTAAAAATGGGTTAAAAAAAATTGTAACCATGTTAGAACATAAGAAGGCTATATTTTCTAACATTTTGAGGTGAATCATCCTAAAGAAAAAGAGTAAGTAGCTGGAGAATGTTTTTGAAAAGACTTGGAAGGGAAGCTGTACCCACCACGAACCTAGGACCCAACAGTTTGCTTGGAACCAAGTCTTATTGGGATACAGAAAGCTCTCCTGTGTAAAAGAGTTGGGCTCTCAGAAGAAGTCCAGTACAGAGAGCAGGAAGATATTAAAATAGTAGGAGGTTGATATAGATATAATATAGTACCTCCTCATGACCATATAGAATGCTTCCTACTGGGTTATGGTAGGAAACATGGGTTCTTCAGAGTGAAATTAACAGTGACTTTCATTACATTTCAGTACACATTTGGATCAAGGTTGTGGTTCAAAGGAGAATTTTGAAGAGCCATTGAGAAGTGATGTAGGAAAGGTTCCAACTTCTTAGATTAAAATGCTTTACAAGGTACTTTCCTATCCATAATATAATTAACCTCTGTAGTGACTTATTAAAAACGTTGCGTTCCTCAGTTGTATTTTTTGTACAAGAAATCCTAGGCCTATTGTCCAAAGTGAAACACAACCTATAAGCAAGTAGCCTGGTCCTTTGAATAATGTTCCATTACACCATGCAAACACATTCCCAAATGATCGCCCATTATCACTCACAAACCAAATGGGCTTTACCTAAAGCCTGCACCTGTCGCAACAGTATCAGCTCAAACTTAACATCAGACAGAACAAATTTAAAAGCTTACAAGTATATCTGATACAAATTTTCAATGTAGGAACTATGCCTTGGGTCTATCTACTTTTTACCCCTAGTGCCAGCCAGACTATTGGAATAATTTCATACATTTATTGAATATATGACATTCATTTGTATGTACTTACCTGAACTCTCATTTCAGTCTTATACTATATGTAATCAAGCATTTCTTGATGGAATTTAATTCCAATTTACCAGACTGTTTTCTTATGCTATAAGAATTTTATTTTCCCATACCTTGTACCTTTTTCACATGTTATATCCTGACATCAACAACAGTGCCATGAAACTGATTGATATAACTGAATTCTCATCTCTAGAAATTTTTCATCTGATAGAACTAAAACCATCAGACACGAAATTGCAAATGCCCTTCTTCCTTTCTCTGTTCAAACTATTTTAAAAATATTTTATGATGAACATCATATTTGGAATTGCTGCTTTGAGTGCAATGATGTGATTGGGCAGGCAATGTTAGATATGTTGAAGAAAAATCATTCTCTAAAAATCCAAAGTTTATTTTTATTTATTTTTATTTATTATCCATATTATGTTAATCTTAAAGTCCTCAAAAAATATATTGTGGTGTCTTTTTTATCCAATTGTTATGTATCTATATTAATTTGAAAGAGAAAGGGGTATATGGGAGCACTTGGAAGAAGGAAAAGGAAAAGGTAAAAGTTGTAATTCAAATATTATCTTAAAAGTAAACAAACAAACAAAAAATACCATCCATCTCCCCTCATCACCTACAGCAGTTAGAACTTGCTTTGAGTTTATGAGAGTGTGTGAATTGGCACTGTTCGTTGCCTGCTGCAGCTCTCAGGAGAGTGGGCCCTGTACATCACCTGGGCAGCAAAGTAGAGCTAGTCCTGGTGGAGGAGAGCAGGTGAGCTGTCCCCTGGGTGAGGGTAGGGGAGAGTTGGTCTTGCAATTTATCTACCTTGAGGTTGAGATGGTTTAGGGATAATGCCCTCTCCTCTTCTCCCCTACCACTTAGTGAGTTAGGATAACTGGCCCAAAGTTGTGAGGGTAGAAGAGCTAGCCCTGCTTTTTACCAGCTCTCTATTTTTGATCATTTCCTTCACTGCCTAAGACTGGTTATCCTGAAACACAATTTTTAGACCAGGCTGGCCTCAAAGTCAGACAACCCCCTGTGTCTGCCTCTGAAATGGTAAGATTAAGTTAAAGTAATTTTAGGCTAGAACAAGGAAGTAGGCTTCAGACATGAAAATGACTTTGGGCTAGGACAGGGAAGTACGCACAGATACTTTGGTCATCCTGATAAGCCCTTAGAAACAGTGATCATGGGAGTGTTCATGTAATTGTGTTTAATGCTTTGCTTATTCTTTGACTATTTGTTTTTATTGTCGTGCTTGTTCTTTGACAATTTGCATCTATTGTATTGCTAGTCCCTCAATCTAGAACTGACCTGAATACTTGCAGGTAATTAAAATGGTATAAAAGCAAAAAGGAGGAGAGGGATGGGATAGGGGGTTCTAGGGAGGGGAAAATTGGGAAAGGAGATGACATCTATATTGGAAATAAATAAAATATCCAACAAAAAAATTTTAAAAAAAAATTGTAAAAAGTGCTGGTATGCACCATTACACCCAGCTCTAGATTTTTTTTTTTAATTTATTTCTACAAGTTGGAAGTTTAACTGGTTTAACTGGGTGGAATCTTGCCCTTCTACAGAAGCTTAAATTCAAGTGGATCAAGGACTGTCACATAAAACCAGATATACTGAATCTAGAAGAAAAGAAAATAGAGAAGAGCCTAAAACACATGGGCACAGGGGAACATTTCCTGAATAGAAAACCAATGGCTTATGCTCTAAGATTAAGAATCAACAAATGGGACCTGATAAAATTGAAAAGCTCCTGTAAGGCAAAGGACCCTGTCAATAGGACATAACGGCAACCAACAGATTGGGAAAAGATTTTTACCAATCCTACATTTGATAGAGAGTTAATATTCAATATATACAAAGAACTCAAGAAGTTAGACTCCAGAGAACCAAATAATCCTATTAAAAAAGAGGAACAGAGCTAAACAGAGAATTCTCATCTGAGGCATCTCTGATGGCTGAGAAGCACTTAAGGAAATGTTCAACATTCTTAGTCATCAGGAAAATGCAAATCAAAACAACCCTAAGATTCTACCTCATACCAGTCAGAATGGCTAAGATCAAGGGTTAGGTGGTTAAGATCAGGTGACGGTAGATACTGTCAAGGATGTGGAAAAAGAGGAATTCCTACATTGCCGGTGGTATTGCAAGCTGGTACAACCACTCTGGAAATCAGTCTGGAAGTTCTTCAGAAAATTGGACATAGTACTACCTGAGAATCCAGCTATATGACTACTGGGCATATACCCAAAAGATGCACCAAAATACAACAAGGACACATGCTTCACTATGTTCATAGCAGCCTTATTTATAATAGCCAGAGGTTGAAAACAACCCAGATGTTCTTCAACAGAGGAATGAATACAGAAAATGTGGTACATTTACACAATGGAGTACTACTCGCTATTAAAACAATGACTTCATGAAATTTGCTGGCAAATGGATTGAACTATAAAATATCATCCTGAGTGAGGTAACCCAGGTGCAAAAGAACACACATGGTATGAACTCACTGATAAGTGAATATTAGGGAAAAATCTGGGAATACATAGGATACAACTCACAGACCATATGAAGCTCAAAAAGAAGGAAGACCAAAGTGTGGATACTTCAGTCCTTCATAGAAGGGGGTACAAAATACTCACAAAAGGTAGAATGTGGGAGAGACTTAGAAGAAAGAGAGAAAGGGGAGGGCAGGATCAGATGTAAAGGCAGACAGGGATGATATACAAAGGGTCAGGAATTTGAACAGAGGTAGCAATGGAGGATGGGGAACTGGGATAACCACCAGAAAGTCCTAGATGCCAGGAAAGCAAGAGGCTCCCAGGACCCAACAGTACTGAGATTAGATGAAATACTCAACAAAGGAGAGGGGGAACCAGTAGAAAACATATACAGAGATTAGGCAAGGCTTCCAGTTGAGGAATGGGGCCACCCACTCATCTTCAAATTTTTAACCCAGAATTGCTTCTGACTAATGGAAATACAGGAACAAAATGTGGAGGAGAGACTGAAGGAAAAGGCCGTCCAGAGATTGTGTTGGAATGTTAGACTCTAAGATTCAGACCAGGGAATCCGCTCCTGCAGAATCACACACAGACAGAGGATTCGCTGCAACATCATGAGGTTTAATGATACCAGTGCACTGGGACTCTCTTGCATGCAGGCAAGAGAACCCCAGACAAAAGCTGGGAGCAGTTCTTATACAGAGTTCACAAGGGCAACCGCAAAGGACCACAAAGGCTGACCTTTCCAGGTCAGGTGACTAAGATTCACACATTACTTTTATGACAATGAGTGTCTTCTGTTTGCCCAGGTTTATTACATTAAGGGTCCAGCTTCCTGACCACCTCCCATCCTGGAATGTGTCTCTGTGCTCTGGGCCTTCCCCACCCTCAGATGGGTTCCCTTTCCTGTGGTCTGAGGAATGTTAATCAGCCTCTCCCTTCCTCCTCTGAATGTTAATCCAGGAAGTGTCCTCTGACTAAGGAATGTACTCCTCCCAGAATGCGCCCTGGGGCAGTGAATTCTAAGTTTGAATCCAGACCTGAATATCTCACATTTTGACTCCTACAATTGCCACACCTAGGGATCCATGGCATATACAGACACCAAACCCAGACACTATTGCTGATGCTTGCTGACAGGAGCCTGATATAGCTGTCTTCTGAGAGGCTCTGCCAGAGCCTGACAATTACAGATGTGGATGCTCGCAGCCAACCATTGGACCCCAGTGGAGGAGTGAAGGAGCTGAAAGGGTTTGCAACCCCATAAGAACCAGAATGCCCAGAGCAACCAAGAACTAAACCACCAACCAAAAAGTACACGTGGAGGGACCCATGGCTTCAGCTGCATATGTAGCAGAGGATGGCCTTATCTGGCATCAACAGGAGGGAAGGCTCTTGGTCCTGTGAAAGCTCCATTCCCCAGTGTACGAGAATGCCAGGGAGGTGAAGTGGGAGTGAGTAGATGGGTGGGGGAGTGCCCTCACAGAATCAGGGGGAAGGAGGATGGGATAGGTTTGTGGAGGTGAAACCATCAAAGGAGATAACATTTGAGATATATATAAATAAAATATTCAATATAAAAAAAAGAGTAACAAAGAGAACATAGGAGTGTAGAGGCATTTTAATCCAGTAACATAGCTGTTGTGGCAAGAGACCACATTCAGAGCACTTTTATGTGGTCCATAGGTCTATGTGATCCAGCTGGAATGACACACCTTTCATCCCTTTGGCTAGAATATAGATATGCTTTTAGTACACACTTTTAATTCCTAATGAGAAAGGTAATTTGCAGAAGGAGAAAAAAATGTTTAAAAATGACATCTGAGGGGCAAAATGGTGAATCAGAGAAGATAAAAAGATTTGACAGAATGAGTCAGAGAAAGGATAAGCCCAACTCACACAAGAATAACAGAGAAAGAGAAACTTCTTAAGAGCAGCCATATTTGAAAGTGACTCAGTTGGGAGACAGTACAATGAGTGCAAGGGAGTTGAGTTTGTTCATGAGCTCACGCAGTCCATTGCAGGTCAGCTTAGGCAGCTGAAGCCAGAGAATAAGGAGGAGCCAGAAGATTAGAACAAATTACCAGAGTTATTTTGAAGAGAATCAGAACAGTTCAGTGGGAAGCTGAGAAAAGGTTGAATCAGCTTGGAGAAAAGTTTGAGCCGTCACAGCTGTGTTAAAGCAGCCATCCAGAGTCCAAAAAGAAGTAGAAAAGGTGAGCCTATCCAGCAGGAAGCCTCCTTAAAGGACTTTTACATAGGAGTGAAAGTTCCATGTTAGTGCTGGCTTGACTTCTCCATGTTCGATGAGTTTTATCGATGTTCTTCTAGGCAACGGGGCCATATAGTAAGTTTGTTGTCATAAATTTATTTATAATAGCTGAAATTGGAAACAATCTAGATATCCTTCAACAGAAGATAAAGTGGTTCATTTACAGAATAAAGTATTATTACTCAGATGTTTAAAAAAATGACACCATGAAATTTGCAGGCAAATAGATTTAACTAGAAAAAAGTCATCCTGAGTGAGATATGCCAAACCCAGAAAGATAAAGATGGTGTGTACACACTTAAAAGTGGATATAAGCCATTAGGTGAATAACTAAACTACAATACATAAACCCAGAAAGGATAGGTAAAGAATAGAGGTCTGGGATAAAGAGGAGCAGTGCATGGATCTCCCTAGGATGGGAAACAAAATGAATTTTACAGTTGTACTGAGGACCCATAAGGAAAAGAAAGAGGAGATCACATAGGACTTTTGTGTAGAGGGAGAGAGTACAGGAAAATAGAGTTGTGACTGTGGGGCTTTGGAGATAGTTGTGTAAACCTAATGCAGTGAAAACTTCCTGGAATCTATGGAGGTGATCCTAATAAGGACTTCTAGAAATAGGAGATACAGAGTCTTAATTTGGCCATCACTTAGGTCACTAGGTGAGGCTTCCAGTGGCAGGTTTGGTTTGCACTCAGTTATTTGTCAAATGGGTCCCGTGGTAATCCCCAGAAAACAACTTTTAAAAACATCAAAAGCCAATTCACAATATTCAAAATACCATATAGCCACATTTAAGAACTCTGAAGAATAAGAAATTGAAATGTATAGACTGGGAATCTAGCTAAAGAAAGAAAACAATGTTTGCATGGAAAGGAACAGAGACGATTAGTATTCCAATACTGAATAAGTTTTGTAAATGGGCAGCTTCTTATCCGCTGGAAATGAACTGATTGAAAGGTATGGCTAGGAAATTCTCCTTTCCTTTTATCTCTTTTTGTTTTTTATTAGTCATTCCATTCATTTACAATTCAAATGATATCGTACTTCCTGGTTACCCCTCCACAAACCTCCCATCCCATGTCTGCCCTCTCCTACCTCCCCTTAATATATATTAACCCCTTCAAAGCCTTGATGAAACTAACTGCCACCTAGTAAGACATTGTTGAAGGAGAAGGCCTTGGATGAGTGGATATAAGAAAAGCTTCATATGAAATGCACTGAACAGGACAGGTAGGAAGCAATGAGAATCTTGTCAAGAGTCTCTGAGTGTTGATAGAGAGAGGCTTTGCAAAGATTGCAGAATGATTATGGAAGCATTCAGGGAATTCTCACTGGCAAACTGTACAATACACTGCAGCATAGTGGAACCAACAGCAAATTTAATTTCTTTCCTTTTCTTTAACGATTCCTACATGGTGGTTCTTTCTTCTATCCTTTAGTATGGCTTAGATACAGAAAGGGTGGCTATAGGGCCTCAGAGACACTTCAACTCAGAGACTGAGCTGCCAGTGAAATCCTCTGGGCAATGGAAATGCTGAGGCCATGATGATTTCTGGGTAGTGCCATAATGTTTCATAGCCTTGCAGAGATTAAATTTTTAATTGTAATATTTCATATACAAACTTTGGAAAATTAGTTTTTCAAATCATATCTGGAATCTGTAGTTCTCCAGGAGCTATTTCTCCTATATTATATGATCCTTCTTGAAATCTTTAATTGACTCACAACTCAAAAGGATCATTAGTGTCTTCTTTAAGACACATGGTGACCAGATGTTTCTCGATGTCTAGAGAATATTCTGATAGTGGAAAACCATAAAGACCAATCCCTGGTCTCACTCCAGATCTAGCTTATTCATTTTCTGAAGTTCTTTTGGAAATTCAGTTAAAACTGTCAGAAGAATTGAAAACCGAGAGCAAAGATACCTATTTTACCATGAAGGATGGTGAGAGCTTCAGCCCTGAGATCTATATTTAGTGCTTGGTTGGCATATGCAGGAAAAATACAGCCAAGAGGGAATTCAAAAGTCTGTTTTCTGTAAATGCATTGTTGACTTCCCCTTAGGAGATTACAGATGGTAAATCCTTGGCCTACTTCTGAAGGAAATTTTAGCCTTGTGATAAAAACACAGAATAGATCAGTTCAAATGATTTTAAGTTGTCTACATTGAAAACTTTTAGCAACTTGACCTTAAGAGATTTTTGACATGATATATAATGTCATTAAAAACATCAACATCCCAAAATACACATACATACACACACACACACACACACACACACACACACACACACACACACACACATATGCAGCAACACACAAAAATCTCAGCCTACTTCAGAAACCCTCTGCTTTCCTTTTTGTCAACCTTTTGCTGATTTTTGTTATGTGACGACCTCCACAGTGGTGAATAATCTTTTGTTTTTGCTATTACTCACAAATTTTCACCAAAGAAATTGACAGAAACTCACAAGAATGTGCTTGTTTTATTAAGTTTACTTTCTTACAAGCATGAAAGAGCAAATGAGTCTACCACCCATTGAAAAGAATCGAAATAGAATCTGTCTTTGGACAGGTAGAGGTGTTGCTTAGAATTTTAATCACTGATACAAGTCAAGTGTACTTGACCTTATTACATACAGTACTGTATTATATGACACTTATTGAAACCATTACACATAAAGAGTAAAGTAGAACAGAGTTAGCTACCTGTCCAGATTTTCTTCTAGACAGCAGTTATGAGATGACTTTGAGGAAATGCAAAAATTCAGAAAGGTCATAAAGTGAAGCTTCAACTGACATGTTATAGCATGCACGGTTTAGAAAATTTACTCCAGAAAAATTGGTGTTAAGATCAAGTTCACTCTGTATGAATCTTTTATATACATATCCCTCAAGGTTTCAAACCCCAAAGGGGGCTTAATCTAAAAATTAGCAAAGTGAAACAAGCCTGCATTTATTTGTCTTTCATGAAAAGTTTGAGAAACTGAGTTAATCCAGCCTTGGGGCCTTGGGGCTGTCCTGGAGCAGTCAGCTTTTATCCACATAATCCTGGTGTGTAAAGTCCTCTGAAATTGTAGAAGTAGAAACTAGAGTCCTAAGAACCAGGAAGCATGATTGTCAAAAAAAAAAAAGGAAAGATTTTTAAGCATGAGAAAAAAGTGAAAATAATATTTTGTTTTTACTTTATAATTAATTTCCAATGTGGATGAGGTGACTTTCTTCTTACCTGAAATTATCTAACACCTCACTATCAGAATTACTTTGCTCAAAAAATGTTCATAGTGACACACACCTATAATTCCAACTACTGGTGAATCAGACACAGGAGAATTTCTTGAACACTGGAGCTAGAGGTCAATGTCCCTAGCTTTAGTGGGAGCCTCATTCTTCAAAGAAAGAGACTGTATCACCCAAAGACTATATTGTTTTTGTTTTTTTTTTTTTTCTCATCTTATTTTTAAGCACTCTTGATTAAAAGTTTTCAAAATACTGTCAAGAATGGGTGAAAATATCAAGGTTAGCAGTCACACTTCTGACAATAAAAATAAAGGAATTGAAATGTGAAGTTCACATCCATATTTACTATTCAACCATGAGAAAAAAAAACACAATATTCTATAACGCAGTTATAAACTAAAGTCAGGATTCATAGAAGATGGCCTCAGGTAAAGGCTTATGAATAAAGCTGCCAGACTCAAATCCTCATTTTCATGAACTGTGAAATGGAAGTAACACTTTCAGGAAGAAACAGGCACACTTGTAGTGTCGATGCTTAGGAGGTAGAAACAAGGGGCTCGGGAGTTCAAACTAAACCTCTGCCACATAGTTCTTATGGATGATTGTGATCTATCATGTGACTGCTGGGAATCAAACTCAGGTCCACGGCAAGAACTGCAAGGACTCTTAACCACTGAGCCATCTCTCCATGTCACAACAAGAAATTCTTAGTGATTGTGTAACAGTGGTCAGACCAGCTGTCACGACAATCAAAAAGATTACCCTTTTCTGGTCTCCCTCCATACCAGATACACACATAGTGAATAGAGATGTACACAGGCAAAATGCTCACACACACGTTTTTTAAAAACAAAGGATTGTTATTGTTAATATATAGTAGTTAATCATTTATGATTGTGGCATTTCACCTCAAAAACAGAATATTACACTTGAACTTTTATCTTTTGCAGTTACCATCTGTGAATTTTACATCTTTCCAGTAACAAGAATCAATCATAACCTTTATCCTGACTTGCAGTAAGTCACCTGAACTCAAGAGCTTTCTGACAATGATTCAGTTAAATTTCCAAGAAATTTGCTGTGGTTTTCGAGCAAATAAAAACTGGTAAAATGAAAATGGATGCTGTTGAGTGCAGGATGAGAGTAACATGCTATTGCTTATGAAATGTCAACTGTGAAAGAGAATATGGAAGTAAACGGTGCGTGGGAAGAACTTTCCTATTACAAGTGCCCTGCATAGTACATATAAGAGGGCTGGCTTTAACTCTTTGGGTTGCCTATTTGCAGAACACTAGGGTAAAAATATGAGTTACAATCAAGGGAAGGTGCATCCTGTAGAATGCTCAACTGAAATCTCAAGAGTATTGTGCCACACTAGGACAGCTTGACAGAGCAAAAATGTTGCCTTCGTCTGTCAGCAGAAGGAATGTTTTGACAATTCATGCCATATTTTGCAGGTCTACTAAAACCTCTGGGATTGTACTTAAAGAAAGATTTAGTCTTGTTTCTATGGAAACCATAACTACTCTGTAAGTCTGTTAAACAAGACAGTTCACAATACGGTATCTTATTCAAGATGAGTAGCCTTTGAAATACATCATAGATATTATTTTCCTTCCTAGATTTTAATATATATCAAAGGAAATTCTAAATCTTTGATCCTCTACTATAAAATTATCAGCCAGCATGCTCCACTGTACTTGATATCCTATGCTGAATATCAGAATAGCTAACATTCCACTTTGAAGTGATGAGACCATGCATTTCCTTAACCAGCTTCCAATTGTGTTTCAATCCATTTCTCATCTTGAGTAACTACAGAGAGATTAAGTCACTTAAAGTATGTGACTTAATCTTACCACCACAGGAATTTATTGCCAGCACCTGTCACAAGACCTAGCACAAAGGCTAATAAGCAATTTTATCAATATAACAGTTTCTATGGGTCACCAGCAATATTATAATATTGTGCTCCTTGCTTTGCATGAATGATCTTTTTTAATACTCAACATAGTCCTGTGCATTGATATGCTTGTGAGCATCAGTACACAGATGAAGAATCTTAAGTTCAATGAATCTAGGAAATATGACCTGTGTCATTCAGCTGTTTAAATAGTAGCAATGGAATTCAAAGTTTGATCTGTAGCTGTGGAGATGGTTCAGGTGTGAATGTGCTTGCCATACAGGCATGAGGACCAGCACTCAATCTCTAGATCCCATGGAAAAATTTTGGGGAGAGATGAGTGAGCAGTTAAGAGAGCTCACTAATCTTTTAGAGGACTCTTTGAGAAACTCACACATGCTTGTCATTCCAGTTTTAGGTAAAGTAACATACAAAGACAGACCTATAAGCACTATGCAGCCCTCTCAATAGAGACTATAAATGTCAGAGGATCTTGGACAAATTTCATACAGACCCTAAGAGAACACAAATGCAAGCCCATAATACTATACCCAGTAAAACTCTAAATCCCCATAAATGGAGAAAGCAAAATATTCCATGACAAAACCAAATTTAAACAATGTATTTCCACTAACCTAGCCCTACAGAGGACAACAGAAGGAAAATTCCAACACAAAGAAGGAAACTACAACCACAAAACAAAAAAAAAAAAAAAGAAATTAATTATATCACAACAAACACAAAAGACGAGAACCACACAAACATAATACCGCAACTAACAATGAAAATTATAGGAACCAACAATCATTGGTCTTTAATATCTCTCAACATCAATGGACTCAATTCTCCAACAAAAAGATATAGGTTAACTGATTACATAAACAAGACCCAGCATTCTGTTGCATACAGGAAAGACTCATCACTGACAAAGACAGACACTACCTCAGAATAAAAGGCTTGAAAAAATTTTTTCTAAGCAAATGGCCCCAAGAAACAAGCTAAAGTAGGCATTCTAATATCGAATAAAATAGAATTTCAACCAGAAGTTATCAAAAAAGATGGGGAAGGACACTTCATATTTATAAAAGGAAAAATCCACCAAGATGAACTTTCAATTCTGGATATCTAGACCCTAAATGCAATGACACCCACATTTGTAAAATAAACATTATTAAAGCTCAAAACACACATTGATCCTCTCACAAAAATATTGGGAGACTTCAATATCTCACTTACCAATGGGTACATCATGGAAACAGAAACTAAACAGAGACACCATGAAACTAACAGAAGTTATTAACTGAATGAATTTAACAGATATCTATGGAACATTTCACCCTAAAACAAAAGAATATAGCTTCTTCTCAGCACGTCATGATACCTTTCTTAAAATTGATCACATAATCAGACACAAACAAGCCTCAACAAATACAAGAAAATTGAAATAATCCAATGCATTTTATCAGATCACCATGGACTAAGGCTGGTCCTCAATAAAAACTAAAACAACAGAAAGCCCACATACTCATGCAAACTGAATAACTCTCTGCTCAATGATAACTTGATCAGGGTAGAAAGAGAAAAAGAAATTAAAGACATTCTGTAATTTAACGAAAATGAAGGCATAGCATACCCAAACTTATGGGACACAGTGAAAGCAGTGACTCAGATGAAAGCCTCTCTAGTGCCTCCTCCTCAGCCTATTCCTCCTCCTCTTCTCCTCCTTTTCCTCGAACTTAGACTCGGAGCCCAGCTTCTCCAGCAGCAGCAGCAACAGCAGTACCGAGAGCAGCTCTGATGGTGAGCTATCAAAGAAGAGGAAAAAAACATAGAACTCTCTGTACACCGGAACAATGGATCCAAAGCATCAGTGACTCCCAGGGGAACTGAAAACCTGCCCAAGCAAGCAAGTTAGCTGGTCAGACTTCTTAAAATCCAGAACTTTCCAAGTATTCACCATTGTATAGGATATTTTTTAAAAAGATGTTTTATATATATATAAAGATGCTTATTTTAGGAACAAATATTGAGTTTTTGCTGTTGGTTTTCTTTTTGTAAAGACTGGGTCTCATTTTGTAGGTCTGGCTAGGCTTGAACTTGATATGTAGAGCAGGCTGGACTTGATTTCAGAGAGATCTACCTCTCTCTGATTCTTCTAATGTTGGGTCAAAAGAAAAGTGCTGCCATGCTCAGCTTTTATTGTTAACATTTTTCTTTTTAATATTTGAAGTCAATCTGTAGTACATAATCAAAGCTGAAAACCAGGAAATCTATTTCAGTGACAGAAAAAAAAAAAAGGTCATTCTTTTCCTGCTTATGAAATGAATGCTCTATGTGGGTATATGTTACAGTGTGTGGGGGACAGTCTTTGAAGAGACTGCGTCAGAATATCAAGAAGCTTCTTGCACTCTTTGGGCTGTGTTTATTATGTGAGATGTAATGCATTCTTATAATAAGTAGTTTTCTTAATGTTAATAAATGTGCTCTATTTAAAAGAGGAGAGAGAGAGAAAGAGAGAGAGAGGGAGAGAGAAAGAGAGATAGAGAATCCCAAGCACTAAAACAGGATAGAAGAAATGGATACCTAAACCAAAAAAAAAAAAATTAAATCTAAAACACCCTTAGTACAAACTATATTTTAAAAAACTTGGAATACTATGAAAAAAAAAAACAAATCTAAGAATAATAAGAATAGCCAAAGGAGAAAAAAACACAAAGGCCCAGAAAATATTTTCAACAAAATCATAGAAGAAAATTTCCCTGAAATAAAAAGAAAATACCTATAAAGGCATAAAAAGTATACAGAAAACCAAATAAATTGGACCAGAAAAGAAATTACATGCCACTTGGCACAAACTAATAAAAACACTGAATTACAGAGCAAAGAAAAAATATTAAAAGATGAAAGAGAAAAAGACCAAGTAACATAAATGCAGACCTGTTAGAATTACATCTGACATCTCAATGGCAACTCCAAAAGGGAGAAGGGACTATAGAATATGGGTTACAGCCTTTAACAGACCATAAATGACAGCCAAGACTACAATACCTAACAAAATTTTCAGTCAGTGTAGATAGAGAAAATAAAACATTACATGGTAAAACCAAGTTTAAGTGCTATTTATTTACAAATCCAACTCTAACTAATGTCCTAGAAGGTAAACTAAAGGGGTTAACACACACAAGAAAACATAGGGACTAAATAATCCTAGACCAGCAAAGTCAAAACAGGAAAAGCACTTGCACACACACGCATACAAACAAAAAACAAAAAGCAAAAGACAAAAAACAAAATAATAGAGATGAACCATTATTAATTATTAATATTTCTAAACATTAATGGTCTTAATTCCCCATTCCCCAATAAAAAAAAAAAGAAAGAAAGAAAAAATTTATCTTTTCTGTGGCATACAAGAAACACACCTTAATGTCAAGCATAGATTTCTCCTCAGGGTAAAGGAATAGAAAAAAATAATTTAAACAAATGAACCTAAGAAAAAACTACAGTGTTGCCATTTAATTATGTGAAGAAAAAATAGACTTCAAACCAAAACTAATCAGAAGAGACATGGAAGGACACTACATACTAATCAAAGGAAAAAATAACCACAATGACAATTAATTTATCTATGCCCCAAACACAAGGGTATACAGGTTTGTAAAAGAAACACTTCTACAGACTGAACCTCATACTGACCCTCACACACTGACAGTGGCAAACTGCAATAACTCACTCCCACCAATAGACATCCAGACAAAACCTAAACAGAGAAATAAAGGCTGCCAGATCTCACAAAGCACATAAACCTTAACAGAACATTTAATTCAAACACAAAATACTTTCTTCTTTGAACCATAAATTGACCCTCACACACTTATATCGAGAGACTTCAATAACTCATTCCCAGCAACAGACCATTCGAACAAAAACTAAACAGAGAAATACTGGCACTACCTGATGTTACAAACCAAATAGACGTAACAAATGTTTACAGAACATTTAATCCAAACACTAAGCACCCCATTGCACTTTCTCCATACTTGAACACAAAGCAAGTTTCAGCAGATACAAAAACAAAAAAAATCAAAACAATAACAAGCTGAATCCTACCTAATAACCACAGATTAAAGTTGTACATAAACAACAGAAATCTTACAAACTCATAGAAGCTGAACAATCTCTACTAAAACAAAAATGGATCCACACAGGAATAAAGAAATAAAGAACTTTCTATATTGAGTAAAAAAGGAAAACATAAAATACCCAAACATATAGGACAACATGAAGATAGTTTTAAGAGGCAAATTTATTGCACTAAGTACAAAAACAAACTATGAACAAAGAAAATTGGAAAAATCTCATACTAGCAATGTAACAGCATACTGAAACCTCTAGGACAAAAAGAAAAATCATACCCAAAAAGAGTAGATGGCAAGAAATAAAGTCAGGGCTGACATCACTAAAATGGAAATAACAACAACAAAAACACAATCAATGAATACAAAAGTTGGTGCTTTGAGAAAAGCCATATTGTTAACAAACCTGTATCCAAATTAACTAAAAGGGAGACTGTCCAAACTAATAAATTACAAATGAGAAGGCTGTCAGTACAAGATATCAAGAAAATCTAGAAAATTATAAGGATGTACTTTTACTTTACCTTTAGTCCCCCAAATTGAAATTGATAATTATCATTGGAGCTTTCCCACTATTATTCTTTGTAGTGCTGGGTTTGTGGAAAGATATTGTGTAAATTTGGTTTTGTCATGGAATATCTTGGTTTCTCCATCTATAGTAATTGAGAGTTTTGCTGGATATAGTAGCCTGGGCTGGCATTTGTGTTCTCTTAGGGTCTGTATGACTTCTGTCCAGCATCTTCTAGCTTTTATAATCTTTGGTGAGAAGTCTGGTGTGATTCTGATAGGTCTGCCTTTATATATTACTTGGTCTCTTTTCCTTACTGCATTTAATAATCTTTCTTTGTTTTGTGCACTTGGTGTTTTGATTATTATGTGACAGGAGGTATTTCTTTTCTGGTCTAGTCTATTTGCTGTTCTATAGGCTTCTTGTATGTTTATGGGCATCTCATTCTTTAGGTTAGGGAAGTTTTATTCTATAATTTTGTTAAAGATATTTATTGGCCCTTTAAGTTGGGAATCTTCACTCTCATCTATATCTATTATCCTTAGGTTTGGTCTCCTCATTGTGTCCTGAATTTCCTGGATGTTTTGTGTTAAGAACTTTTTGCATTTTGTGTTTTCTTTGACAGTTGTGTCAATATTTTCTATGGTATCTTCTGCACCTGAGATTCTTCTATCTCTTGTAATCTGTTGGTGATGCTTGTGTCTATGACTCCTGATTTCTTTCCTAGGTTTTCTATCTCCAGGGTAGTCTCCCTTTGTGATTTCTTTATTGTTTCTACTTCCATTTTTATGTCCTGGATGGTTTTGTTCAATTCCTTCACCTGTTTGGTTGTGTTCTCTTGTAATTCAAGGGATTTTTGTGTTTCCTCTTTAAGGGCTTCTATCTGTTTACCTGTGTTCTTCTCAAATTCTTTGAGAATGTTATTTATGTCCTTCTTAAAGTCCTCTAGAATCATCATTAGAAGTGATTTTAAATCTGAATCTTGCTTTCCTAGTGATATGAAGAAATTAGGACTTTCTTGTGTGAGAGTACTAGGTTCTAATGATGCCAAGTACCCTGGGTAGCTGATACTTATGTTCGTGAGTTTGCCTTTCAACATCTGGCTCTACTTAGTGCTACCTGCCCTGTCTCTGACTAGAGCCTGTCTTTCCTATAATTTGGTTGTATCAGAACTGTGTGTGGTGGGTGTTACTACTGGGGTTAGAGCTGCCACTCGGGATCTGCTCAGTGCTTGGGCCTAGACCGGAAGGAACCAGTGCTCTGGGCCAGGAATGACTTCCTGGGTCCTAGTGGGTCCCAGTTACTCCCTGTTTGGGGCCGGTGTTGCTTTTTCCTTACCTGGGTTAGAGCTCTTGGAAGGCTGGCTTCCTCTGGGTTCTGTGAGATTCGGGACAGAGCTGCCACCCAGGACCTTCTCAGTCTGTTAATTTTCTAAATGCATACCACTTACCAAAGTTAAATCAAAATCAGATCAACAATTTAAACAGGCATACAAGCCCTAGTGAAACAGAAGCAGTCAGTAAAAGTCAATCAATAACAACAACAGCCCAGGACCAGATGGTTCTAGAAGAAAATTCTACCAGAATTTATTCAAATACACCTAAAAATTATTCTACAAAATAAAAACAGAAGGAAAAAATTCTAATTTATTTGATGGGGCAACAGTTGACCTGATAACCTGTTGTGTGTAGTTTTAATTCGCTATGAACTTTGCTACGCTACCAACTCCTCCCAAGTTCCCTTTTGCTCTGCTTGCCTTTAGGTCTGGGAGGCTTCCATGCCACCAGCTCCCCCTAAGACCCTTGAATCTGAGGATTAAGGACACATACACACACAGAGTTAATGCCTTTACAAATTGCCTTCTTGGCAAAATTGTTGGGCATTACTGTCTCCCTTACCAATTTGTTATCTCCATCTCTCCACCTGCTCTAAACTTAATGGCTAGTCCCACCTAGCCCCTGCCAAACATCCTTGACTACCTGCCTGTAGCAAAGGCCTAGCTCTCCCCAAGACCTCACAGAATTGCTGCATTCTTTTTCCTCCACAGCATGGCAGAAAAGCACTCTCTCCTTCCCTGCATCTGCCTTTTTTCCCTGGGACTCAGAAGTCCTGTCTATACCTTCCACCCAGCAATTGACTCCCAGCCTTCTTTACTGACAAATCAAGAACCAATTGGGGAACAGGACATTAGAATCAGAACCTTCCCTTACAATTCCCAAACCATCTAAAAACTCAAAAAATAAAGATACATGCAGGCTACTTTCCTTTATGAAAACACGTGTTTTTCCTGTCTGGGATATGTCTTGTTCAGGGGGCTCAGGACAGACCACACCAGGTCAAATGGTTCCACATGAAGTTTCTTCAAGAGATAGGGCAAAGGTGATGTCAAGGTAAGCAGAAAGAAGAATAGTAAATAAGAGAGCCAAGGGTGAGTGTTTGCCAAGAGTAAGACCTTGCCGTGGCTTCCCACAACCAATCAAGTCAAAAATCATCTACCCCTCCCTGGAATTCCCCTAATCTGCTTTAAATTGAACCTGCAAGTTCAACATCTTGGTAATGTCAGACCCCTGAATGCTAGATTTCTGAAGAATAAAAGACTCTTTGCTTTTGTATACTATTTGAGTCTAGGGTATCAGGCACCCTTACAATTATAGGTATCTGATTTTTGTTTTAGCATGCTCCATTATCTAACCTCACATTTACTTTATCCTACCCCTTCCCAAGTGTCTCCCTTTCCTCTTGGTTTCTATCCATTGTTCCCAATAAGCCTCTGCTTGAAATTTGTACATTCCATAAATGTATCATGATTCATAACTTATGCAGTTAACTACACATACACTCATATAGTCCCAGAAGTCATAATGGACATCAAATGTGGAATACATTCCACCTAATGTCTTCTTAGAGGCAGCTGCCTTACCTCTCATCTGTTTACACACTATAATTACCTCCCCATATTCTTATATAATTGATACATTACTGCTATATTTTGATACCTTCCAAATTGTTTTTAAATTACAACTGAACCACATAAGGACACTTTTACCCATCAAAGAAAAGAAATTCACCAAGATAACATTTCAATTTTTAACACTTTTGCCCCAAACAAAAGGGCATCCACATTGCTAAAAGAAACATTATTAAAGCTTAAATCACACATTAATAAGATAATACTTCAATACCCCATTCTCAGAAATGGGCAGGTTATCCAGACAAAAACTAATAAGAGAAATACTGGAGCTAACAGATACCATGAACCAAATAGGCCTAACATGATGTTTGGGCAGGAATAGAAACCCTAAGACAGGACAAAATGAAAGCAGTGCTAAGAGAAATGTTCACAAAACTAAGTGCCTTCCTAAAGAATTTGGAGAGACCTCATATTAGCCACATAATAGCACAACTGAAAGCTCTAGAAGAAAAAGGAAGCAAACACACACAAATGGAGTAAAAGGTAGGAAATAATCAAACAGGGATGAAATCAGTAAAATAGAAACAAAAATAAAAATACGAAGAATCAATGAAACAAATAGTTGTTGGTTTGTGGCTTGTTTGTTTGTTTTTAAGAAAACCAACAAGATAGACAAACTCTTATCCAAAATAACTAAAAGACAGTAAGAGAATATCCAGCTTATCCAAACGGGAAACAAAAGGGGAACAAAACAACAGTCATGAAGAAAATTCAAAGAATCACCAGAGCATACTTTAAAAATCTGTAGTACACCAAATTTGAAAAATAAAAAGGAAATGGGCAAATCTCTTGATGTATACAAATTGCCAAAGTTAAATCAAGATTAGACAAACAATTTAAATCGACCTATAACTCCTAAGTAAATAGAAGCAACCATTAAAGTTTTTTCAACAACACTGACAATAAAAAAGCAACAGGCCACACAGTTTTAGCACAGAATTCTAAAAGACATTCAAGAAGATTTAATGCCAATATTTCCCAAATTATTCCACAAAATAGAGATAGAAGGAACCTTTAAAAATTCATTTTATGAGGCCACACTCACCAAGAAACTCAAGCCTCACAAAGATTCAACAAAGAGTTATAGACCAATTTCCATCATGAAAATCTATGCAAAAATAATGAAAAAGTATTTGCAAACTATTTTCAAGCACACATGTAAAGAAAGGAAAAGCCAGGCAGTGGTGGCGCACGCCTTTAATCCCAGCACTTGGGAGGCAGAGGCAGGTAGATTTCTGAGTTCGAGGCCAGCCTGATCTACAGAGTGAGTTCCAGGACAGTCATGGCTACACAGAGAAACCCTGTCTCGAAAAACAAAAAAACAAAACAAAACAAAACAAAAAAAAAAAAAGAAAGGAAAAAAGAAAGAGTCATCAACCATAAGGAAGTAGGCTTCATCCCAGAAATGTGAGTATAGTTCAACACATGAAAAACTATCAATGTAATCCACAGTATAAACAAACAAAATTTTAAAAAATCAAGAAAAGAGAAAAAAACACCATGGTCATCTCATTGGATGCCATCTTCTTTGATAAAGCCAATACCCCTTCATGATAAATGTCTTGAAGGAGTGAGGGATGTAAGGGACACATCTAAACATAATAAAGACAATTTAAAGAAAGCCTATAGCCAACATCAAATTAAATGGAGAAAAACTCATACATTTCTTCTAAAATCAGAAACAAGACAAAGCTGTCCACTCTCCATATCTATTCAATATAGTACTTGAAGTTCTAGCTAGAGCAATAAGACCACTGAAAGAGATCAAGGGGCTGTAAATTTTAAAGAAAGAAGTCAATGTATTGTTTTGTTGTTCTTGTTGTTTGGTTTGGGTTGGGTTTTGCAGTTAATATAGTAGTATATATAAGAGATTTCAAAACTTTTATCAAGGAATTCCTACACTTAATAAATACCTTCAGTGAACTGCCTAAAAACAAGTTTAACTCAAACAAACAAAAATCAATAGCCATCCTATATACAAACTACAAAGAAGCTGAAACAGAAATCAAGGAAACAATACTCTTCATGATAGTCACAAATAATATAAAATATCCTGGGGTAACTCTAATCAAGCAAGTGAAAGAAATTTATGACAATAATATCAAGTCTTTGAAGAAGATATGAGAAGATAAAAAGATTTCCCACGCTCATGGGTCAACAGGATTCACATAGTGTTGGGCCAGGGAAATGTTAGTGATCCCCAAAATAACACACACAAGAAGGAGCCAATCTGATGCAACTCACAGCAGGCTCCTTATTCTATTCAAGCTAACTCAGGCTCCCACAATGTACCACCATCACGCAGGACAGTTTTGGTGGGGGTGGGCAGGAAGTTCTATTGGGGCAAGGCTTTATATTAAGCAGCAAGCAGGGAGTATGTGTGCAAGCATCTAACTGGAAAGCTACTGTGGCCTTTAACATAATTGCCTGGTGCTGGGAGTCATATCATAAACTTAACTTCTGCTCTCCTCTACATTGGTGGTCATTAGGCAGAGGGTGGGCTTGTAACCTGGGGGTGCAGGTTTATTGGGGGAATAACCTGGAGACACTAGTCTTGTTGGAGAGACTAAAGCTAAGCTCAGGTTTTGTTGAGAAGAAACTTGGAAACTAATGCTAAGTACCAGCCTGTTAGTTTACCTGAGTTCAAACTTACGTCAGGTTCTCTAAAATGGAGTCTGAATTTAAAAGATTTGGCATCTCATCAGTAAAAGTTGCCATCTAATGAAAACTAATTACAAATTCAATCAATGGATATAATTCCCATCAAAATTACAATACAATTATTTACAAACTTTGAAAGAACAATACATAATTTTACATAAAAAACAAACAAACAAAAATATAGTTAAAATATTCCTATACAATAAAAGTATTTTCATATATATCTCCATCCCTGATTTCAAGCTGTACTACAAGACTACAGTAATAAAAACTTCATGGTATTGGTATAAAAACAGACAAGTTGATAAGTGGAATCAAATCAAAAACCGATACATAAATCCACATGCCTATGGACATGGTCACCTGGTTTTTTATAAGTAAGCCCCAAAAAAATACAATGGATAAATAAAAGCATCTTTAACAAATGGTGCTCTTCTAACTGGATGTCTACTCATAGAATCTTGGGACACTTGACCACTTTTTTTGAGAGACAGTCTCTTGTTGGCCTGGAGCTTATCAATTAGGCAAGAATGGATTGCCAGGGCGCCTTGGTGATCCTCTTATCTCTGCTTCTCCAGAATACTTATATGGGTTCTGAAGACTAAACATGTATCCTTATAACTAACTACAGGGCAAGTTCTTTGTTGAATTGGCCTTTGCTTGCAATGTTTTAAATCATATTTTAGACATTTGATTGTTTTAAATTGTTTGCCTCGTCAAATAGCACGTTGATTTTGATTTCCTTCTTATGCTTTCCTTTTCTCCTAAGAGTAACCTCAGTAAGACAAGATGGTATATGCCTATAATATTAGAATTTCTGGAATCTAAGGCAGAAAGTATATTAGATTGATGCCAGTCTGAGCTACAGAGCAAAATTCTGTCTCAAAAAAAAAATCTTAATTCTTAAATGTTAATTCTATAGTCTCTGAAATTTTATAAAATGTGGTTCAATAAAATTTTTCTCCTTGTCAAATCTGCCATGTAGTTAATAAAATTTATTCTACCCTTTTGTGACCAATACTGTTTTGGACAGCTGGCCTTCACTTTAATGACAACTGTCAATCTAGACCTTCCTTTCTAATTTTTTTCTGTTGAGACCTCTATTTCCTTAGTCGACCTGTCTTTCATTTTCTTTTTGTAATTTCTAATTAGCATTCATTCACTGTAGAATCTTCTTAAAATAGCTTGCTTGGCATACATAGTCTTTGAAGTCTGAGACATTTTTCTACCTCACACTAGATTAATCATTAGACTTATTGTAAAATTTTATTTAGAAATGATTTTCCCTCAAAGTTTTAAAAACTTTCTCCATATTCTTGTGGCTATTATACCATTCTGGTGCTGGGTTTTGTACATGATATTTTTTCTCTTTTTGTTAGTTTTTGGAGTCTCCCTTTAACTCTTGTGTTATGAAATTTTGCAATGCAGTACTTTGATGTTTGATGTGTGTGTGTGTGTGTGTGTGTGTGTGTGTGTGTATTTTTATTCATGAGGTTTGATAATTGGTGGGACATATGAAAAGAGGAGATGTCCAATTTCTGGCAAGATGTTCAGCCACATGTAACTCCAGATCAAAAGTCAATAAATGCTCTTAGGGTAGAGCTAACATACAGATTGTCACCTCACTTTCTCTCTGGAATGGTAGTCCTCCAAACCACATTAGCAACTCACTGCAAGCAAGTAGCTGTTCTTCTTGTTGTGTTGGTGAGATATTTATCTGACATGAGCCACTCGATTATAAATGAGATTAACTTTAAACTTCTATATAAAAACATGAACTTTATGTCACGTTACCAAAAATATTTTTTTAGTTTAAAATACTAAACTTCTATCAATGTTGTGTCCATAGGGCAATTAGTGAGGAAAGATACTTAAAATCAT
The DNA here is from genome assembly GCA_030674055.1 of Rhabdomys pumilio. Taxonomy (NCBI): domain Eukaryota; kingdom Metazoa; phylum Chordata; class Mammalia; order Rodentia; family Muridae; genus Rhabdomys; species Rhabdomys pumilio. The sequence continues at coordinate 88,591,263 of JANHMN010000006.1, forward strand.
ACTGAATGGAACAATCTGTGCTGTGAGAACCTGTCCCTGGTTCATGAGGTTGTTACCATTCATTGAGCACTGAATATCATGGTGTGCCCAATCATAATCAACCATAAAATTTCAATACAACTTTCCAAATTTTTTGCAATTGGTGATGTCAGTCTCTAGCTGTTCAATGTCCTTGTCAGTGGCCCATCAAAGTTCTGAGTAGTGTAAGTCCTGAGGCCAGCATCAAGATTAGAACTTCCAACAGCAAACACCACGGGTAACTCATTTTTACCTGGAAAGGAAAAAGAAAGAAATTCTCAGGTAGATTTCTCTTCCCTGGATGTCAATTGTTATTCATCTTATCTATAATTGGGCCTGGCTTTGTGGAGGTATCTATTTGTTTCACTAATCTTTCTGGCACCCATTTAGCTGTGTCTTTTCTGGTATTAAACAGGCATATCAAACCTCAGCCCCATATGAGAACTGGGTCCCAGCCATTCCATTTAAAGGTAAGAGGGTCCTTCCACATAACTGTGGCATAGTTTTTATTGGTCTCATCATGCCAGAGGCAATCAGCAGCAGATTTTTTTTTAATTTATGTTTTATTGGATATTTTATTTACATTTCAGATGCCATGCCATTTCCCCTCCCTAGAAAACTCCTATCCCATCCCCCCTTCTCCTTTTTGCTTTTATACAATTTTTTTAATGTTAATCAAAGGCTTTATAAGTTTGGTACTGCTCAATAACAAGATGCCCATACAATCGGAAGTGTAACTCAATAACCAATCTAGATATATCAACTATCTTTGACAGGCAGAGACACATGAACATCCACCTCCATGTTCCTCCCTCTCCCTCTCCCTCTCCTCTCCCTCTCCCTCTCCCTCTCTCTCTTTCTCTCAATCTCTCTCTCATCACCTAGCTCCTCCTCTCCTCCTCCTCCTCTCCTTAACCCTCTTCCTCTCCTTGCTCCTCCTCTTCCTCTCCTTACTCCTCTTCTTCCTCTCGATACTCCTCCCACCTTAGCTCCACTTACATATCACCCTTCCTGTTAAAATAAAACTTTTCTCTCATAATACAATTAGAGCATAACTATACCAACTTGTGTCAGTGAGGTACAAGATAGACCTAATACCCAGTCTGTCATTTTGTTGACTAAACAGAACCTCTGTCATCTCTCCTAACTAAGAGACTTAGTTCTGAATCTGGCTTTTTTCTTGACTTTAGAATGAATGTCAGCTGAAAACCATTCTCTCAAATCTTTTCTTTCAAAGTAAATAGCTGGAATTGGCTATGAGACTATAAGTCTTCAACCCCATCAGAAATTCAGAATGACTGAGGTAACTGAAATTATGGGAAGCACAAAACATAGCTTCTAAAACTTAGCCAATTTATAGAGACCACTGAACACCTGGACAGTTCCTATACTACAGAACGTTGGAACATCTGATCTTCAGCCTTCTGGCCCAGGATCATCTGACAGACCTAGTGATGCAGATTTATTAAGGGCTGATTTCTCTGTCTTGACAGATATAATGAGTCGACTTCTGCAAGTGTGTTCTTTTCTGGAAAGTAATTTGTCTGTAGATGAAAAGAGGCAATTCTTGTGGCTATCTCACCACAACTGGAGTAACTCCAAAGATGCTAAATTTCTGCTTAGAATCCAAGACAGGAAGTTGTCAGGAGCAGACAGGTCTCTAATCAAAATGAACATTAATACAGAAATGTTTGCAACGTCAGTTCTGTGGACTTCTGACGTTTTGAAAACCAACTATCCATGTAAGGCAATCTGGACTGTTGTCTGTTAACTCCTCTCAGCTACTTCTAGATAAAATATAGAAAACACCCTAACCATAAACTCAGAACCATGAATTTGCTATAGGCCCTTAACTCACAGGCTAACCATCTCAAATCAGTTAGAAAAGTTAAAGAAGGACTGAGTCTAAGCCTTGTATTCCTAAATGTGTTATACAGGCACAATACCTATGAGAGTAACAATATTAATCTCACTTTCATATCAATAAGAAGCTCATACCAGTGAAAACCTTAAACTTGAAATCAAAGTAAATTTTGTACCATTTAAGAAATTATAACTTTATCTTAATAACAATTATACATAATTCTACCAATAGGATATGGATAATAAATCCTAGCTAATAAATCCTAGCTAATCCTCCCTGTTCCAACAAAACCACTACTTTTCCCTAGAAAGACAGCCCAATATTAACCACCTCAGTCCCCAAGCCCAGGGAATAGGGGCACTGACTCTTCATTAACTTCTTCAAGCTGATTATGTGCATTGAGATATTAGAAGAGGGGCAGGGGGAAGAGTAAATTAATAAGCCTCTGACTGTGTCTTCACTGCATCCAGCTGGAATTCCAGAACATCAGAGGTTCCAGCAGGTCTGCTCAGCTTGTTGATGAGTAGATTCACCAAGGCTGTCTATTCTGCAATATACAATTCTCAAAACAAATTTTAGTATTAAAAATTTTTTTCATTTGACTTCTGGAATCTAGTCTTCTGGCGGCCTGCCTCTGTCATATCTAAGCCATATAATTCTAGAAGTTTCTATGAGGGTGTTCCCCACCATCCTCCCTTTCCACCTCCGTGCTCTCAAAATTTCCCAACACTAGGGAATCCAAACTTTCAGGCACCAAGGCCATCCACTTCCACTGATGCCTGGCAAGGCCACCAACAACTACCCATAAAGATAGAGCCGTGAGTCCCTTTGTTCTCAGGCTGGATTTTAGAATAGCTACTCCAGCTTGTTTTTTAGGACCATTTTCTTGGAAAATTCTTTTCCAGCCTTTTACTCTAAGGTAGAGTCTGTCTTTGTCACGGAGGTGTGTTTGCTGTATGCAGCAAAATGCTGGGTCCTTCTTACATATCCAGTCAATTAGCCTATGTCTTTTAATTGGGGAATTGAGTCCATTGATGTTGAGATATTAAAAAACAGTGATTGTTGCTTCCTGTTATTTTTGTTATTAGAGGTGGAATTATCTTTGTGTGGTTATCTTCTTTTGGATTTGTTGGAAGAGGATTACTTTTTTGTTCTTCCTAGGGTATAATTTATCTCCTTGTATTGGAGCTTTCCTGCTATTATTCTTTGTAATGCTGGGTTTGTGGAGATATATTGTGTAAATCTGGTTTTGTCATGGAATATTTTGGATTCTCTACCTATGGTAATTAAGAGTTTTGCTGGGTATAGTAGCCTGAACTGGCATTTGTGTTCTTTTAGGGTCTGTATGACATCTATCCAGCACTTTCTAGCTTTTATAGTATCTGGTGAGAAGTCTGGTGTAATTCTGATAGGTCTGCCTTTATATGTTACTTGGCCTTTTTTCCTTACTGCATTTAATATTCTTTCTCTGTTTTGTACACTTGGTGTTTTGATCATTATGTGACGGGAGGTATTTCTTTTCTGGTCTAGTCTATTTGGCATTCTATAGGCTTCTTGTATGTTTATGGGCATCTCGTTCTTTAGATTAGGGAAGTTTTCTTCTGTAATTTTGTTGAAGATAGCTATTGGCCCTTTAAGTTGGAAATCTTCACTCTCATCTATACCTATTATCCTAAGGTTTGGTCTTCTCATTGTGTCCTGGATTTCCCAGATGTTTTGCATTAAGAACTTTTTGTACTTTGTGTTTTCTTTGACAGTTGTGTCAATATTTTCTATGGTATCTTCTACACCTGAGATTCTCTCTTCTATCTTTTGTATTCTGTTGGTGATCTATGACTCCTGGTTTTTCTTCCTAGGTTTTCTATCTCCAGAGTAGTCTTCCTTTGTGATTTCTTTATTGTTTCTACTTCCATTTTTATGTCCTGGATGGTTTTGTTCAATTCCTTCATCTGTTTGGTTGTGTTCTCTTTAATTGTTCAAGGAATTTTTGTGTTTCCTCTTTAAGGGCTTCTGCCTGTTTACCTGTGTTCTTCTCAAATTCTTTGAGAGTGTTAGTTATGTCCTTCTTAAAATGTTCTAGAATCATAATTAGAAGTGATTTTAAATCTGAATCTTGCTTTCCTAGTGATATGGGGAATTCAGGGCTTTCTTGTGTGAGAGAACTAGGTTCTAATGATGCCAAGTACCCTGGGTTGCTGATGCATATGTTCTTGCACTTACCTTTTGTCAGTTCTCTCTCTGACCGGCAGACAGGAACAAAACAAGTCGGAGTTCTTCTCAACACAGTTTATTCAGGATCCTTTACAATCTCCTCTCTGGAGGCCCTCTCCCCCAGCTCCTTAATGGCCGTCCTTTTATACCCCTGCCTGTCCCAATCAGCACCTGCCTCTTGGGCATGCCTCATTGGTGCACCTCAAACAGCCCGATTCTCGTGGCAGTGAGTCTTCACAGTAGTTCTGCCATTGTGGCTCAGTTAGGGAAAGGCACATGGCAGGCAAACTGCCAAGAAGCAGCACCATTCATAAGATTTGACAGTTGCCATTCATAAGATTTGGCCCAGGCACCATTTTAGCTGGCTATGCTGCTGCACCTGCTCCTCACAGCCTTTCTTCATCTGAATCTCCTTAGTGCTACCTGCCCTGTCTCTGACTGGAACCTGTCTTTCCTATTATCTTGGTTGTATCACAACTGTGAGAGGTGGGTGTTACTGCTGGGGTTACAGCTGGGGCCCAAGATCTGGTCAGTGCTAGGTCCCAGACCAAAAGGAACCAGTGCTCTTGTCCAGGAGTGACTTCCTGGGTTCTAGTGAGTCCCATTTACTCCCCATTTGGGGCAGGTATTGCTTTCTCCTTACCTAAGATACTTCTCGGATTAGAGCCCTGATGAGGCCTGCTTCCTCTGGGTTCTGTGAGATTGGGGGCAGATCTGCTGCCCGTGATCTGCTCAGTGCTAGGGCCCAGACTGGAAGGACAGCAGATTTTTCATGAGCATCCAGATTTAGAAAATTGAAAACGAACAAGGCATGATGGAGATTATTTCTGGGAGACCCCTTCTGGGTGTATAACTCCCCCTCTTTTGTTTTTAAAGGCCAATTTTTCAGAGAGTTCTTTGTAAAACCAGGGCAGAAGAGCAAGTAGCTACTCCTCAAAGAGTCATGAAAATATTATTTTAAAGTTCCATAATATCTATTTCATAATACCTTGTCTTTGAGGATTATAAGGAATCCCAGTAACATGGATAATATTAAATTTTCAACAAAACATCTCAAATTTCTGACTGCTATAGTCAGTTTTATCAATCTTAATCTGATATGGAACACAAAGCATAAAAAAATGTAGTCAATAACTAATTACATTTTAATTATTTCTTTTATTAAAGCAATTGTAACTAGAAACCCTAAAAGGTGTCAAATCACATATATATGTTTTAAATTTCCAAAATCAAAAATAAATCTACTTACCATAATTGACTAGATATAATCTTCAAGGATTAATAACATTATAAAAATTTGGAGTCACACTAAGAACAAGTTTTTGTAATTTGACTTGTATGCTCTCTAGAAATACCAAATTATTATCTCAAGCTGATATTATTAAATATATATAACAATTACTAAGCAATAATAATAATCCTATTAAAAAACTCTAAAATTATATCAATAATTATTAAGCTCTTTATAACAGGACTGCTATTATGCCCTTCTCTGATAGTCAAAACTGCAATGAGAACTTTCAGTCTCCCAAGTGTCATCAGTTAATTATTCTCACATTCTAAAAGGTTGTAAAACAATTAGCCAAAGATCATTAAAAGGGAACCAACAATTTACTATTGGTGTTAGAACAGAAGATAAAATATTGTCTGGGCTTATCTACACAAAACTTCACTGATAACTTAGTAATAGTTTTAAACCTCCAGTGAACCTATGGGGCCACACAGGTGATGGACGTTTAGCCAGATAATTAGTCCTAATGGATACGCATGTAAACATTCACTGTTATGAACTTCTATTTCAATTTATGATTTAATTTTTGGTGTGAAGTTGTGATGAACTTTGTAACATGTGATTGCATATTTTAAAAGATGTATAAATACTGAGGAAAAAGAGATGAGAAGCAGATACAATGGAGAGATAGAACAGAACTCTTCACCTTTTCCCACTTAAGAGTAGCATATAAAATAGAACTTTTTCCCTTTTCCCAGATAGAATAGAAGTTTTTCCTTTTCTCCATTTAGGACCTTTTTACTTCTCCCCTTAAATAGCTTTTATAGAAAACCGTTTACACTTAATAACAAACTTTATAGTAACTTTTCTAAGGGTCTTTTCTTTTTGAGTCCTCAGAGTAGCAGGCATACATTAGAGCCCAGCAGTTCTTTTTGAGATAGAACAAAGGCTGTTAACTTAATCCTTGACTGTTTTAGGATGAGGTGCTAAGTGCCAGAAACTGCAATTTCTGGCATCAAAGGATCACAGAAGGCAGATCAGCTACAGTGGCACAGCAACCCAGATAAACAAACCTTTATTATATAGCAACCCCAATGTACCCCGGGCCACACAGAGAAACCCTGTCTCAAAAAAAAAAAAAATTGTATGGCCAATTGTTTTTATAAAGCCTGTAATCTGTCTAGTATATAAATCTGTTATGGCATTTTTCTGGGGTCCAGGCAATCCAGTATGAGCTCTTAAATGTCTTATAAAATTAAGGAAAACTACATGTTTTTAAAATTGAGATGTATTTTTAAATTTTAAAAATTAGCAATATCTAAAAAAGGAACAATTTCAACCAGTTATAAACCATGAGCTATATACTGTCTATGAATATACAAATTGAAAACTTAATTTTTCAGCATTTTAAACAATGGCTATAGCATATAATTTAATTATTTGTGCTGAAGCAGGAGGGAGTTCAAAAGGATAAATATGTAATCTAATTATATATATTGTCTTCCCATTAGATGAGCTATTAATACAGTAAACACATTTTTATGGGCTGTATGTATAAATTTATAAGAAATATAAAAGAGTGTGTAGAGGAAAACTGTAACAAATTGGTCATGTAACAGGCCAAATATCAGTATTCTTTAATAACCAATTTTATTATTGTTTGGAATAAGGAATGTTTCATTAAGTTCTTCCTCAAAATACCTTTGTAATCTTGACCTATAATTCTGTATTAACACAGCAACAGCTTCAAAACAGGATGTCAAAACTTTCTTTGGAAATAAAGAAATATGAATTTATGTTAATGATCTCCTTTATCAAAGAACTGTTATAAAACAGCCAACGACTAATCAGTCTGTATGATATATCTATTAATAATTAACAGCTTCTTCTACTTTCTGTGAAGTTACTCCTCTTTTATCAGTTAATTGTTGAGGGAAATTAGGATTTGTATCTACCTTGAAAACATCAAACAGAAGCTAAAGTCCTCTTGTGGTGATCTTAAGGTAAGGTCTTAGCCAAATAGCATCTCTTAGAACTTTTGAAAATAATTTAAAGTAAACTATCTTTTCTTATTTGAATTCTCTGTGTCACAATTCATTTAGGAATATAACTGATATCTCAAATATTGAAAATATATTGTCTTTGAATGTTTTTTGAAACAACAATCACTCTCTAAAATTTTCAAAGCTCATTGTATGAGAGCAAAGGCTTGTATTAAAACTCCTTTAGAGGAATCAGCTAATAAGCCCATTGTGTAACAAAAGAAAGTGTTCATCAGGGCCTTGTTTGATCACAGATAAAACTCTTACTGAAATCTCTTTTATACATCTGGTTTTTGAATGACTCTAACCCTGAATTACCAGTTTTAATCCAGCTTTTTTTTTTACCAAAATTATAAATTTTTAATTATACCCAATAACTTATAGGCTAATAATTTAACCAACACATGTAAAACATATTTATAGTTTTAAACCAGTCAAGAACAAAAATAAAATAAATACACATCTTATGCACCTCTCTTTTTCTCCTTGTCATTTCTTGTAGTCCAGCCACCAAATTTTTTAAGAAATTCAAGCTATGTAGAGCAACTACATGTAAGGTTCTAGCTAACAACTTCTATCATTTACCAAACACAAATGATTTGGGAGCGTAAGTGATTCCATCTAACACTTCAAATGTTCCAGCCATAGCTCTTAATATAAAGCATAGAAAAGCCTTCCTCACAAAATTCCATCTGAATTGCTGACCCAGAAAAATCATAAACCAATGAATATAGCTAGAACTTAAAGTCACTAAAGCATGGAGTGATTTGTAATGTGATGATACAGTATAAAAAGAATTTAGTGGTTACATAACCTGAGAAAGTTATTGTAGCATCTTAAAGTATGACTCTAGACACATAAATATCTCTGTCAGCCTATGAGCACCTGCTTGGTTACATGTGGGTGTTTGGTGTTTGTGTCCTTTATGTTTTATTTTATTTTTCTTAGGCTTTTTGGTGGTAGTGGTGGTGGGTTTTTTGTTTGTTTGTTTGTTTTTGAGTTTTTTTTTTTTTTTTTTGGTTTTTTTCTGTTGTTGTTTTTTGTTTTTTTGTTTTTTTGGTTTTTTTTTTGGGTTGTTTTTTTTTGAGACAGTTTCTCTGTGTAGCTCTGGCTGTCCCAGAACTCACTCTGTAGACCAGGCTGGCCTCAAACTCAGAAATCCACCTGCCTCTGCCTCCCAAGTGCTGGATTAAAGGCATGAGCCACCACTGCCCAGCTTTTGTTGTTTTCTTTTCTTTTTTCTTTTTTCTTTTTAATTGCTTCTTTTGGAGAGAAAAAGGGGGAGAGAATAAAAGGGAGAGAGGGAGACAGGGAGACAGGGAGATGGGGAGAGAGAGAAAGGAGACAGGGAAAGAGGCATAAAGTTGGAAAGGCAGAGAGCTATAAAAGGGTTTGAGAGGAGTTGTAATTGTAGTATGAAAAAGAATTTAATCAAAATATATTGTATAAGATATATATCAAATAAATATTAATAATCATATAAAAAGGAAATTGGGTTGCACTTATGTATTCATATAAATGTCTATGTATATAACAATAATAATTTTAAAAGAGTCTATAAATTTGAGTGGAAGTTGGGGAAGAGGCTTTAGGAAGGTAGGAAAATATAGAAACAGAATGCATATATATAAAATATTTTTAATTTAAAAAAGAAGTAGAGTCAGAAAACCAAAGAGAAATAGGGTAAACAGTTAACTTTAAACTCATCAGACACTTGCTTTCCACAAGCAGATTCTAATTTCAATTTCAGAATCTGGATTTTGGCTGTTTCTCCACTCAGCATAACGGCTGTTTCTCCAAGATCCTAGATCAAGTCACCAAATGTCCTCTGTGGTTGAATTTTCAGATTGATACCTCTTTCTATGACTAACCTGAAAACAGAGAGTTTCTGGCACAATCTCAGGTGCCTGTAAGCCTCAGATGCCTGGCAAGCTATCTAGTGTAACCGATGCATGTTCTTCTGTGACTTATACAAAAGAATTTCCTCAAATGAGAATGCTTATGCCTGAAAAGGAAGTCACCAAATGATATTGCAAACCTTCTTAAACTTTTATTAAAGCTCTAAATCTCTTCTATAAGGTAAGGGCATGTAAAATCTGATATATGCAAAATTGGAAACTAGCTGTATCCTCACACATGGCAAAGAACCTTAATGTTCTCCATGGTTGGGTGAATGAAAAACATCTCCCACGAGTGCTTATATTTAAACACTTGGTCCCAGCTAGTGGTGCTATTTGGGAAGTTTATGGAACATTTTTTGAGTTATTGTCTTGATAAAGAAAGAATATTACCTGATGAATGAGTTCAGCCTGGTCTCACTCCCCACACTCCCAACATATATATGGAAAGAGAGAGAGAGAGATTCATTTTGTAAGTTCTTTACTTCAGAGAAACCTGACTACTACAAGACTATATGTGATACTTTTCAAAATATCTCTCAACTTTTATACAAATCACTAACTGACCATATAAAAATGACTAACTAAAAGTCATCCTTTCTAGTACAACACCTCATCTCTTGATGAAAATTAATTTTCCTTCCGCTATTTAAAGGCCACTAGTTATCTTTCATTTATCTCTCACTTTGTATCCCTCTTTTATTATTTCTTTGTTTCCTCACATCTCCCCTTCTTCAATATTTTTATCCACCTATGTCTCATCTTCTCCCTCTTTTATATTTCAGAATCATACATTGAGGTCCCAACTATCTTCTCTGAAGTTGTGTTTCTCTGGGAAGAGTCAACTTCCTCCTCCTGAGTAAGGAAAACACTTAAAGAGATAACGGGACAAGCAGCTGTGAGAAACAAAGGAGGCTAAATATGAGAGCATAAGAGTGAGAAGCATGGACAGATGCTGCTTTCTTCAGGGAAGAATGCTGTTCTACTGAGTTCTCCAAACATTTTCTGTAGGTAATCATGCTCAAAATACTGATGGAATACAATGTGAAATACAAGACATTGGACAATACTCAGCTGAGAATAGCTTACAAGAATGTGTGGTCATGGGTTAGATAAATTGATCAGTGTTTAAGGATATTTGCTTTATTTCCAGCACCTATGTGGGATGATGTACAATCTCATGTAACACCAATTTCAGGGTATTTGATGCTCTTTTCTTGCCAATGCAAACACCTACATGTGAAACACAAACACACAAACACACACACACACACACACACACACACACACACATAGGCAAAAGCATATGACATTTACAAGATCCAGAATACAGAAATAGTACTGAAGTCTAATAACAATAAAGTTAGATTTTGTTCATTTCTGTATAGCCATATACTTTCCAGAGTAATTGTAAGAACAAGCTTAGGTACAAAGTTATAGTTTTAGGATAAGTGAGGCCAATAATGTGAGATTCCTAAGTTATCATAGCAGAAAGATTTTACTATAGATTTTCCTGAAATACAGTATCAAAACAAGGAATGAGATATTATTAAAAGGTTTCATTCTTGCCACTGTGCAATAATTAAATTTAAATAGATAATTTTGTAAATTGGATCCTGTTTCCCCATAAATCACAATTACCCAGAGGCTCCGTTTCCTTTATGATTGATCTTTAATTGGCTGTGTGCTCATGCTCCAGGATCTAATTTTTCTCCCAATCTGTCAAGTCAAATAGCTAATGATGCATAAGTAAGTACTTACCAAAAATGGGGAGCAGACTTTAAACTGCCAAAATTCTTTTTTTAATTTAAACTCTCAATTCTCTTCTTTCTTTTATTTCTTGACCCTTTATTAGCAAAATGGTTTGTCTTAAGGAAAAGTAAACACAGCAAAGATATCTGGAAAGAATTTCTCTCTGTGTCTTATTTCTAAACCCATAAAACAAAAGTGTTTTAATTTCTCTTTTCAAAGCCTCTGGGGAAAAAGCCAAATTCTGCTTTAATAGTGGAATTCACAGTGAGAAAGCATCCTGACCTAGTTCATTCACTGAGTATCACAAAGACCTCTGAGAACTTGCAAGAAAAAACAATCAGCCTGAAACCCTGGTTCTAGAAATTCTCCATCAGAAATGTGTAAACACTCAGACAGTCAAGTGACTTTTTCAAAATACTGTTAATCTTAATACAGACATCTGAAAAGCACAAGTGGATTTGTGCTATAATTGATCTTGTCAGTTTCTGAGGGCTGAAATTTGCTGGTGGCAGAAACCCAATTACTGTAATTCAAAATAAATTCAATTATGCATGTTTTAAAACTCCAAATGACCCTTTTAGCTTAATATTCTCACACTCCTTCTTAACATCACCTCCATTTCCTATAGATTTAACTAAATTATGGGGAAAGATTGCAACAGTAAATTATGAAAGAAGTTTATGGATGAAAACTACAGCAGAAGCAATCCTCAAGGCACACTTATGAGGGAGATTTTCTTGCTTAGGTTAGCCTCTGACCATATCTGTGAGTGCTTATCTTGATGGATTAATGCAAGTAGGAAAATTCCTCTTAAAATGGGCTTGGGTATTCAATTGCCTTGAAAATAGAAAGTTTTGTTTGATCATTCGTTACTCATTTTTTCACTGTAGTCGCAATGTCATCAGCTGTTCCATGTGCCTGCTGCCTTGACTTCCCTAGTATATTAATCCCTCCCTTACCTTCAAACTGGGAAGATAAGGATTACATTGCTTTTGTTAGAATATCAAAGCAACAGAAAAATCCACTAATACAGTCCTCTACCTCTATCCTATTTTAACCCAAAGACTTGATAGTTCATTCTCATACCCAGGATGCATAAAAGAACCTAAAATATTAAAATGTGCCTTTTACAAGTCTTGTTCCAAAACAGTGTTATAGCTATTTATTATGTTCCTGGTTAATTGACAATGTTAGGATTTATTCCAGTGAAATACAATCTGCTTCTCCCTTTTAGCTTCAGTTAAACATGTGAGTCACTTATTTTATTTTAGACTTAGAAATGATTGAGTTAGTTCTCATAGTAGACAAGTCTCCATCTACAGTAGCAGTTACTGTGATAAGGAATAGAGTCAGAGCTCTTTTAAAGATCAAACCATACATTTCTAAAATATACAAGGATTTGAGATGTTAATAGGAGAATTTTAAATCTTCCTTTGCTAGTTAGAAAGAAATCTTTATCTTCTCAATTGTCATTAGCAATCTAGTCACTCGAGAACACAAAGAAAAGCTGATAGTCCCATGTAATTTAAAGCACTAGCTGCATTCACTGGCCACGCAAATGGTCAGAAACTTTATAGGACAGAATTGATTAGGCCTTCAAAATGCAATAGTTAGAAGAACTAGTCAGAGACCTTCACTTTTAACCTCTGGGTGCCATACCCGGGAAAATCTTTCTTGTTAACCCTGTCTATGTTTATCCCACATTCTTCATGTTCTTGAGCCTACGTTTCAATGTCTACATGATTTTACATTATTAAAGTAAAATCATATAAATTAATATCTTAAACAATCCTCTATCCTCAAACTGTAAAGGGTATCTCCCGCCAGATCTTTGTATCCCTAGATTCCATCCCTTGTGCCGAGTCCTCCACTTGTTATTTGTCTAATGTGAACACATGACCTTCCTGCTTTAAACACTTTAGCAATTCATTTTCCACGTGATAAAACACACACATGACAAGAATTCTGCAAGATCCTTTCTGAGAGTAAAATATCAAAAACTGACAGATATTTTTTAAAACCAAGGCATCAGTATTCAAAGTACTAAGATGCGTTCTGTACAACACTTCAGCAGTTCATTGAAAAGAACTTCCTAAAATGATATGTATGCTCAGTGTCACTATCCAGTGTATAGAGAAATCAATGCATACCAGCAATGTGGCTAGTAACATTGAAGGCTTTCTTCATTTTGAAATTGCTTTTAATCAATTTTTAAATTACACACACACACACACACACACACATATATATAATTAAACTATACATGTAATGTGTTTGTAATAGTTGACTAGCTTTATACTGAACACTTTTATTTTAAACACACTTTTAAATAGATTAGAATGGCAACAGAAATAAAACTAGACAAACTTAATTGCATGAAACTTAAAAAGCTCCCAGATGTCAAAAGAAACAATCAACAGAGAGAAGGCACGATTTATGCAATGAGAGAAAATATTTAGAAACCATTCATCCAACACAAGGTTAATGGCCAATCGTATAACACACTTAATTAAATAGTTAGAAAACAAACCAATTGATAAATGACAGAAGGATCTAACAGAAGTTTCTCAAAAAAAAAAAAAAGACAGCATAAATAAGCAACAAACATGGATATTCTCAGCGCCATTTCTTGTAAGAAAAGCAAAACTAAAAACTACAGTAAAAAATTATTTTACTCCAGCAAGAGTGGCCATTATCAAGGAGATAGATAATTGGAGGTGAGGACATGTTGAAGAGGAAATTCTTACCTATTGTTGGTGGATATGCAACTTAGCACAGATATCATAGAAAATAGTATGTAAGATCCTCATAAAGAAGTAGATGTATAATCCAGCAATCTCCCTATTGCATATATATGCAAAGGAATTGAAATCAATATGCTAAAATGATAATGTGCTCCCATGTCTGTTATAACAATATTTATCAAATTAAGATATGTAATGAGCCAAAACATCTATCAGTGGATAAATAAATATAGAAATATTATATGCATCAAAGCAATAAAATAGTATTCAGACTTAAATAAAAACACAAAAAATTCAGGTATGGTGAAATTCAAACACACAAAATAGTGAGCTGTTTCAGTTTTGTTTTCTTGAAAAAATGGAAGAGATAAAGAAGATAAATTTTGGTGGATCAGGAGGTGCTGAGTACCTCGAAGAGTTGTGGGACGCAAAGGAATAATATCAAAATGCATTGCATAAAAAAAATTTAAATGAAAAACTGAAAAAATTAAAAGCGGAGTGTTAAATGTTGGTTGCAAATGTAGAAATAAGGGGTTAGAAACCTATCAGTCAGAGAAATGAACTCAGGGCAAATGTCCTGTAATGTGATGACTATAGTTAATAACAATGCATTGCAGACCTACAAATTGTTAATAGTGATTGTTAAATGTTCACACCACAAAATAAACCTAAAAGCCGATACTTGCTAATTAGTTTCACTCAGTCATTCCACAAAGTATGCATATAGAAAACTATCACTCTATACCATATTTAGTCAGTTTAAAAAAAAAATGAATAAGGTTTCTAAAACTAAGTAGCTAGAAATAGATTTTTAAAAAAGAACTAAACTGCCGGGTGGCGCACTCCTTTAATCCCAGCTCTTGGGAGGCAGAGGCAGGCGGATTTCTGAGTTCAAGGCCAGCCTGGTCTACAGAGTGAGTTCCAGGACAGCCCGGGCCACCGGCCACACAGAGAAACCCTGTCTCAAAAAAACAAAACAAAACAAAACAAACAAACAAAAAAGAACTAAACTAATACTATTTAAACTTGCTTCAAAATATTTTTGATAAAACAAAAGTAAAGTTAACTTGCTATTCTAGGGCACAGAAAAATATCACATTTCTTAGCCAGAGAGGGTAGGGTATTTTTATCATAATTTTTTGACTTTTCAAGAATGGGATTCATTGTGTAGCCCTGACTGTCCTGGAACTTACTCTGTAAACAAGGTTGGCCTTCAATTAAAAAATCCCCAGCTGTCCCAACTGCTGGGATTAAAGGAGTTGCTGCTGCTGCTACCTCCACCACTGCCTGCCTTTCATACACATAAATTTATTAAATGCCATTGTAATTGCTTGTATCACGAATGCTAATTATGTTTTCCAAAAACTGTTTGCACAAGAAGTTCTACGCATAGCTTTTGGGAACCTACCTCCAGTTATTCTGATTGGTAAATAAAGATGCCAGTAGCCAATAGCTGGAGAGGACAAACAAAAGCAGGATTTTAGGACTCCCAAGCTTGGGACCGGGAGGAAAGAGAAGAGAGAAAGATCAGCAATGCTGGGAGAACGTGGAGAAAAGGAAAGACACCATGCCTGAAAAGAGCGTAGGACAGAAAGGCATAACTGTCATGTGAAAGATCCTGGAGAGCTTGGCCCAGAGGGCTGTCCAACTGGGTCTTGAGGAGTCTTGGTACAACATAGAATATAGTAAGTAGTAACTTGGAATTATTTGTGGGACGTAGATTCTAGCACCACGGAGGCTAGCTAGGCAGCTGCCCAGTTATTATGATGCATAAGACATATTAAAACATAAAGGCAGGGTGTGTGTGTGTGTGTGTTTCATTCAGGAACATAAACCAGGTAGCAAACCCCACACTGAGATTTATTAATTAATAATTAATTCAACATGCTATGCGGTTTGTTTTAATTTTAAAATAACTATTACATATTGCTTTTCAAGTAAACTGCTGCTTGAGAAAGATGTTTTTTTTCAGCCAATAGGTACCACTACCTCATTCTCGTGGGTATACATAGCCCATCTTAAGGATACACAGGATTAAGTAGTGGGTCAAAGATCACAACAGAATGGATCACAGGGAAACAGGGTTTTTTTGATCTGAATCAACACCCTTTTCCTCATAGGTTATATTGCAAAGATTACCAACTTCCCTGTGTTAATGAAGAAGAATAGAGATGAATTGAGTGCTAAATCCCATTTAACACAGGGATATCCTCAAAATGTTTGCAATGGTGAATGTTTCTTCCCTGTTCTTAAAAAAGATTAAAGGATAAACACATGGTGGAGGCTGCTCACTTGGTAAAGTGTTTACCTACCAGGAACTCATGAGGACTTAAAGTAGTATACTCAATACCCTAAAAAAAACCTTTTTATGGTGCTTATAATCTAAGCACCACTATACAGGATCACAAGGCTTTCTGGACAGATACTTTATGCAAGCAGAAAGTCCCATGTTCAGTGACAGATCCTTCATTAAAAGCCATAAAATGGAGAATAAACTGAGTAAGACACTCTACATTTGCCTACTGCCTCCATGCATAACCACACTCACAACACAAGAACGCAAGGACATACATGCATGCACGCACACATGCACACACACACACACACACACACACACACACACACTTTTTATTATCTTTTTTTCATTTTTTATTAAGCACAGATTATTTTCTCATACAATATAATCTGATCAGTTTTCCATCCTTCCAGTCCAGTTCTTCCACACCACCTCTTGCATCCATATCTGTTTCTTTCTGTCTCTCATTAGAAACAAACAGATACAACAATAACAAAATAAAATAATATGATAAGACAAAAATCGTCATGTCAAAGTTAGACGAGACATCAGAAAAATAAAAGAGGTCCAAGAGAAGACACAAGAATCAGAGATCCATTCATATGCACCTTCCAGAGTAATATAAAAGTGCTAACTGAACGCTATAGTATATGCTGAGGAACTAGGACAGACCCAGGTAGGCCCTGTGATCGCTGCTTTAGTCTCTATAAGTTTATACTAGCTTTGCTAAGTTGTTTTAGAGGACCTTGTTTTCCTGATGTCCTCTGTCTCCTCTATCTTTCCCATTCCTTTGGAATGGTCTTCTACAGGGTTTCCTGAGCTCTTTGGCAAGATATTTGATGGAGACATATAGGTTAGAGTTATGTGTTCCAAGATTTCTTGCTCCATGTATGTGTGTGGAATGTTTGGCTGTGGGTCTCTATACTTGTTCTGTTGTGCCCAGATTGCAAAAACCACAAAGAGACCATCAGGAACCACAATTCTGATGCAAGCACAGGAGAGTCTTTATTCAAGCTCGAGAGCTTAGGCCACAAACCTTCCTGATGCAACAGAGTAGGAAAGTAACCCTGGGATCTAGGGATAGGGATTTTTAAAGGAAAAAAAATCACAAGCGGGAGATTCTAAGCTTTGGCATTATATGATTGTGTAAGAGGTTTATGGGGAGGTTGAATTTTAAAATGACTGGTTTGTTTTAGGCACCAAGGCCACTAATGGCTCTGACCCAGCCATCTGGAGAATATCTGGTCATGAGCAATGTCTGTTGACTCTTAATTAACTACTTCTACAGAAGAGTAATGATTAGTACTCTTTGTGGTATTTCCAGGAATAGTGCTACATGAATCCCAAGGGCCATTTTGGTGGTAGGGTTCCTGGGAAATGGTATCTTCTGAGTGCAGAAAAGAATACAGCAGGACTGGTGACTCCCAGCAGCTGCACCTGGCAAGATGTGTTTCACCCTGGGATATGGTTCTTTGCTTAAGCTTATGTTTCTGGGTCTCAGCTTACATTTCTCAGTTCCTGAGAAGAGCCCTTGGTGCCACTTCTAGGATATTGTCAAGAATATTTACATTGGGCTAGGAAGACAAGGGAATAGACTGAGATAAAAATATTTACATTCTGGATAATACAACGTTCAAGGTAAACACAGCAAAGGAATGTATGGTATTCCTTTTATTTCAGTGATCCTGATAAGTCCCTAGGCATAGGAACTATGGGACTGTGTTTATTGGCTTGTTTGATTACTTTGTTTAATGCCCTGTTTGACTACTTTGTCATTCATTGATCTAAGAATTGACCCTGTTTTTGCATGTACCTAGAACGGTATAAAAGCAGACTGGGAAAAAAATAAACCTGTTTAAGCTTCAGCACTTGCTTGAGTCATGTTATGTTGTCTAATTGTCTTTTCTTAATGTAATCCTCTCTCCCTCCCTTGAGACCCTATTGACTGACTGAGCTGGATTGGTCGTACTCCCAAATATTACAGACAATGTTTCTCTGGTGATAGCTGAATAATGCTCCAATCTATGAGTATATAGCAGAATATTGTTAGGTGTCATTTTGCTATTTTACTTGTTTAGATCAATATTTGGTTTTATCTACATCTCTGAGCTATCTAGACTCTGGTACTATGTCACTGAAACAGTGTTGGGTATGGGTTCCATAGCATGAATTGGGCCATAAATCAAATTAGACATTGGTTGGTTACTCCCACAAGTTTTATGTTACCATTACCCTCCAATAGTAAGACAGATAGTAAATCAAAGGTTTGGGTACTCAGTCAGTGTTTTTATTTCTGTTTCGGTAGTTGTTTTACTTAGGGTTTTACTGCTGTGAACAGACACCATGACCAAGGCAAGTCTCATAAAGGACAACATTTAATTGGGCTGGCTTACAGGTTCAAAGGTTCAGTCTGTAAGACCCCAACCCTCTGTCAGTGGTATTTACTTCAAGATGCCCCCAAGTGAGAAACTGAGATGCAGATTGATGGAAAAGCAAGAGGCTTATTTTCCAGCCCGTTGGGGTCTACCTTCAATTAGTCCCTCAAGGAGAATAACTAGAAGGCAACACTGAATGGCAATTACAGGCAGTTTTTATACTTTTTAGAGGTACAGGTTATATCAACAAGGTTACAGTTCAAATTTATTGGCTAAGCATATTTACCTTTAAATCTATTGGCTAGCAAGAATGACATGCATTTGAACTCTACCTGGGACTTTGCAGAGGGTCATAAGTCAGTTCATTCTGTGTTTTTTTCTGAGAATTTTTACTCAAGAATGTTCCTGTGGGTGGAGAATGGAATTTGGCCTAGCCTTAATCCCAGGTGGGAGGGGAAAGCTGTAAGGAGGGTGTGGGATTAGAAAAAGCCCTTAGGATTGCTCAAGTCCATCTTCATCAAGGTGGGAGGAGGGCAGCATCTAGGAAGGTATGATGCAGGCAGAGCTGAGTGTTCTACATCTTCATCTGAAGGATATTAGTGGAAGATGCAACCCAGGCAGCTAGGTTGAAGGTATTTAAGCCCATCCCCACTGTGAAACAGGTACTCCAACAAGGTCACACCTCTTAATAGTGCCACTCTCTGGGCCAAGGATATACAAACTGTCACAGTAGTCTGCAGAGTAGTCTCTACAAAAGATACTTGAACATGGGTAGAAGGGCACCAGTTCAACCCAACAGCTCCGTGTTCTATAAGTTGTGTGGGTGTTGTCTTCATCAGTGGGCACTTATTGTTGGTTTGTGGAGAACTACCTATAGTCTTGGCAAAAGTATGTGTTGTTTGGGGATTTCTAAAGGGCCCTTTTGTCCAACAATAAAGTTTAATAAAATTCTGTCCTGGTACTAGAAGCTTCATTTGGTGAAAAGAGATGGCCAACCTAATTATTTGGAAACTTCATTAGATTTACGTTCATACGTTATAGGAAATTTCTATTACACTAGATTTCCAAACCACTCATCCAGTGCCCTTGAATTCCAGCTGTCTCTACCCACATTCCTTCCTCAATTCCATCTCCCCTTTCTCTTCCCACCAGATCTTTCCATTGTCATCACTCAAAACCCTGGTTCCATTGATCCAAACAAAACAAAACAAAACAAAACAAAAACAAACAAAACAAAACAAAACAAAAAACCTGTTCTCTTTCTCATTCCTAGGGAGATTCATGCTTCAACCCCCAGTCCCTTCCTCTATGATTAACTTCTCTGGGTATATGGATTTTAACTTGGTTACTAAGTATTAGAGGTCTAGTATCGATATATAAGCAAATACATACTATACTTATCATCTCGTTGTCTGTCTGTCTCTCTCTCTCTCTCTCTCTCTCTCTCTCTCTCTCTCTCTTTCTCTCTCTCTCAACATTTATTGAGCACCATGGTCAGACTATTACACTTAGCAATCCTCATCATAAGAGAAAATGGATTACAGTAAAATCCTTTGTTTGATTGATTTACAGTTTCCACATACAGAAACAAAAATAATCTCTTATCAATTAGATACAAATAACAGTCCTGGAGGTTTTGCCTAAGCGTATGAGTATTGTCTGAAGGTATGTCTTCTTTGTACCAGCTAGACCCTAAAATCATTGTTCTTGGCTGAGTTCATAAATCTGTTGTAACTTATAGCTTCCCAGTCACTTTTCTGGCTCTCCCCTCATGCTACGATTTGTTTTCCACATGTAATTAGAACTTCTGGTCATTGCCATAGCTGCTGCTGCTGCTGCTGCTGCTGCTGCTGCTGCTGCTGCTGCTGCTGCTGCTGCTGCTGCTGCTTGAACTTTGGTTTCTTTGTTTAGCAAAATCCTGGTCTTCAGAATCATAAGGGCCAGAACTCCTGCCTTTCAAGTTCCTCCACTCATGGGTTCAAAATTTCAAGACTGATTGTTGTAACTGCCGAAATCATTGTAGCTTCCCAAAGCCTCCTCTGCCTCCTGTTGCTATAGTTGTCATAGCTGCCACTTTTGCCATAGCCACTGCTCTGCTTTGCATAACCCTGTCCACTACTTCCATACCATCTGCTTCCACCAAAGTAACCAGATCCACCTCTTCATAACCACGATCATTACCAAACACATTGAGCCATTCCTACTGTCACCATATCCACCACCACAGATGCCATGAAAACCAGCACAATGACCACTAAAATTTTCACTTCGACCAAAATTGTCATTGATACAAAACAAAACAAACAAATAAACAAATAAACAAAACCAACAACTTCCACAAGCACCACCAAAGTTTCCAAAAATACTTTGATCTCTCTGGCTGGATGATGCACTAACCATCCCTTGCTTTGACAGATTTTCTTACTTCACAGTTGTGGCCATTCACAGTATGATATTTCTGAATGACATGATAGAGTCATGATCATTAAAGTTGATTAAAGGAAAGACTCTTTTTTCCACCTCCTCTATCAGTTATAATTTCTCTTACTCCAATTTTCCAATACTGCTCAAAATAATCTCACAGGTGATGTTCTTCAGGGTCTTCTTTAATACCACCAACAAAGATCTTTTTCACAGTCTAGTGGGCACCTGGTCTCTGATAATCTTCTCTTTACACATCTAACCAAGCAAGTGAAAGATCTGTATAACAAGAACTTCAAGTCTCTGAAGGAAGAAATCGAAGAAGATCTCAGAAGATGGAAAGATCTCCCATGCTCCTGGATTGGCAGGATTAATTTAGTAAAAATAGCTATCTTGCCAAAAGCAATCTACAGATTCAATGAAATCCACATCAAAATTCCAAATCATTTCTTCATAGAGATAGAAAGAGCAATTTGCAAATTCATTTGGAATAACAAAAAAACCAGGATATCAAGAACTATTCTCAACAATAAAAGAACTTCTGGGGGAATCACCACTCCTGACCTCAAACTGTACTACAGAGCAATAGTGATAAAAACTGCATGGTATTGGTACAGAGACAGGCAGGAAGATCAATGGAATAGAATTGAAGATTCAGAAATGAACCCGCACACCTGTGGTCACTTGATCTTTGTCAAAGGAGCTAAAACCATCCAGTGGAGAAAGGACAGCATTTTCAACAAATGGTGCTGGTTCAACTGGAGGTCAGCATGTAGAAGAATGCAAATCAATCCATTCTTATCCCCTTGTACTAAGCTCAAGGCCAAGTGGCTAAAAGACCTTCACATAAAACCAGCTCCATTAAAACTAATAGAAGAGAAGGTGGGGAAGACCCTCGAATACCTAAGCATAGGGGAAAGTTCCTGAACAGAACACCAATGGCTTATGTTCTGCGATTAAGAATTGAAAAATGGGACCTCATAAAACTGCAAAGCTTCTGTAAGGCAAAGGACACTGTCAATAGGACAAAACAGCAACCAACAGGTTGGGAAAAGATCATTACCAATCCTACATCTGATAGTAGGCTAATATCCAATATATACAAAGAACTCAAGAAATTAGACTCCAAACAACCAAATAACCCTATTAAAAATGGGTACAGAGCTAAACAAAGAATTCTCAACTGAGGAAACTCAATGACTGAGAAGCACCTTAAGAAATGCTCACCATCCTTAGTCATCAGGGAAATGCAAATCAAAACAATCCTGAGATTCTACCTCACACCAGTCAGAATGGCTAAGATCAAAAACTCCGCTGGGCTGGCGAGGATGTGGAGAAAGAGGAACACTCCTTCATTGTTGTTGGGATTGCAAGCTGTGGGGAGCCTACAGAAGGCAGCTATCATCCTTGCAGCCATCTTGAGCCATATACTCCGACAAGAGACTTGTTTTCAAAAGCCTACAACAGCTGAGCACACTCTGATAACATCTTGTTTTATATACCCAGGATTTTCCCTTGGGTGTGACTTAAAGGCATGGCTTAAAGGTGTGACTTAAAAAATGAGACTTATAAAAGGCGAGAGGCAGACAGAAGAGGGAACTGGAAACTGGGAACTTGGAGGCACTAGGGAGTAGGAACTCAAGACTTGGGACTTGGATTAGGAAAGAGGAACTTGGAAAGAGAGAAGAGAGACTTGAGAATAAAAGGGACTGAATCACACTCTTTCTGGTCTCCATTCTTCACATCTGCCCTCATTGTCTCTCTTGCTGAACCCTGACCTACGGACCAGAGCAGCAATATGAGCCGGGACAATTTAGCCCCCAAAGCTTGGGCTCTAAGAATTTTGGCCCCCAAGCTTTTGGCAGTGTGGGTTCCAACATTTGGCAGAGCAGTCCTTGACAACAAGCTGCTACAACAACTCTGGAAATCAGTCTGGCGGTTCCTCAGAAAATTGGACATATACCTGAGGACCCAGCTATACCTCTCCTGGGCATATATCTTGTTATATGGTGCTCCAACATATAACAAGAACATATGCTCCACTATGTTCATAGCAGCCTTATTTATAATAGCCAGAAGCTGGAAAAAACCCAGATGTTTTTCAACTGAGGAATGGATACAAAAAAATGTGGTAAATTTACACAATGGAAAACTACACAGATATTAAAAATAATGAATTCGAGAAACTCTTAGGTAAGTGGATGGAGCTTGAAAATATCATCCTGAGTGAGGTAACCCAATCACAAAAAAAAAAAAACCATGGTACTTACACACTGATAAGTGGATATTAGCCCCAAAACTTTAAATAGACAAGATTCAACTCACAGACCACATGAAGCTCATGAAGGAAGACCAAGTGTGAATGACTCAGCCCTACTTAGACGGAGTAACCAAATACTCAAGGGAGCAAATGTGGAGACAAAGTGTGGGACAGAAACTGAAGGAGGGGCTGTCTAGAGACCATTCCACCTGGTTATCCATCCCATGTGCAGTCACCAAAGGTAGACGCTGATGTGGATGTCAGGAAGTACATGCTGACAAGAGCCTGACATAGCTGTCTCCTTAGATATCTGCCAGAGTCTGACATATTCAGAGGCGGATGCTCACAGCTACCCATTGATCTGATCAAGGAGTTCCAAATGGAGGAGTTAGAGAGAAGACTGAAGGAGCTGAAAGGGTTTGTGGCCCCGTGAGGAGAACAACAATACCAATCAACCAGAGCTCCCAGGGTCTAAACCACCAGCCTGGTAGCACATAGGGAGGGACCCATGACTCCATCTGTATACATAGGGGAGGATGGCCTTATCGGGCATAGGTGGGAGAGGAGATCTTTGTTCCCATGAAGGCTGGACACCAATTTGGGGGGAATTCGAGGGTGGGGA
The DNA here is from genome assembly GCA_030674055.1 of Rhabdomys pumilio. Taxonomy (NCBI): domain Eukaryota; kingdom Metazoa; phylum Chordata; class Mammalia; order Rodentia; family Muridae; genus Rhabdomys; species Rhabdomys pumilio. The sequence goes on from JANHMN010000006.1 coordinate 88,614,997, forward strand.
GGTGAGAGTGGAGGACTAGGTGGGGGCACATCCTCATAGAAGCAGGAGGAGAAGGATGTGATGGGGGTTCCTGGGTGGGGAGGAATGGGATGACGGGATAAAATCTGAAATGTAAATATAATATCCAATTAAAAATGCAATATAAGAATGCAATGTGAATTGTATGAGAGAGGCTTCATAGATCTAAAGGAACGGAGGTACTGCACTGTGATCCAGCTTGTCAAAAAGATACTAAGGAAGGAGATAGAGATTTAGGGAGTGGTGATCACAAAGCAAGAAGATCCCACCCAGCTAAGTTTTGTGTTTATGCTTACAAAGGAAGACAGATTCCTGAGTTTAGGGTCAGTCTGGGACAGTGCTGATTTAGGTCCAGGTTCAGTCAGAATAATAATCTCAGTACAAGGTCCCACCCAGCTAAGTTTACAAATGCAGGCAGATCTCTGAATTCTAGTTCAATGTTTTTTTTTTTTAAAAAAAAAAATGTACTTGCTGCCTTTTTCCTAGGAGTCAAGGTCCTAAATTCATAAAATGATAATTCGTGAGATGACCAAGAGAGAACCTGGAATAAATAACTGAACTGATATGTAAATTAAAAACTGGGCCTTTTGGTCTGCATTAGAGGAGTTAGCAGAAAGCCATAGCAGGTGTTTCTTTGTTTTTAAGCATTTTTCTCTAGCAAGAGCTAAGCTGTCTAAAAATCTCTGCAGAGGGAACACAGTTCTTTTAGAATTCTTTCTCACAGATTTCTGACATGGTCAGAAGATTCAGGAATTTTTTTTATAGCAGCTTTTCTAACTTTGGTCAGAAAACCCATGAACTTTCCAGAGAATATTTTTACTACCCAGAGAGCTGTCTCAACCAAAGAGGTTGGTTTTGTTGTTGTTGTTGTTGTTGTTGTTTTATTGTTTTTGTTTTGGGGGGCTTGTTTGTTTGCTTGTTTGTTTGTAGTAGCAAGAAAAAGCTGTCTAGAGCAGAGTAGAACACAGAGACTAATCTAAAAAGCTGTCTTAAGCAGACTACAGAGCCATAAACTATCTACAGTGTCCAGGGAGCCATCTTGAGCAGAATATGGGCTGCCAGCTAGAACCTGAAAGATATAGAAAATTTATGAAAAGTATGGAAAGTTTTTATGACCCCTAGACCTGAGCCAAAAATGTAGGCCAGCCGGTTCACTAGTTGCACAAAGAAAGCAGAACTAAATGTGAGATTTTTAGGTCTTAGAATTCACTGCCCTGGGATGCATTCTGCATTCTAGGAGGAGTACATTATTCCTGAGTCAGAGGACACTTGCTGGATTAACATTCAGGAGAGGAAGGGGGAGGCTAATTAATATTCCTCAGACCTCAGGGAAGAGAACCCAGCTGCGGGTGGGGAAGGCCCAAAGCAGGGAGACACATTCCAGGATAGAGGAGGTAGGGAATGGAAAGATATTCTTCCCCCCCCCCTCCCCCCCCGCCCCCCCTCCCCCCCCCCCCCGCCCCCGCCCAATATGTGTTTTTTTCCTTTAAATACCCTGTACTCCCCTGCCTTGGGGTCGACACTCCTTGGAGTCTCGGCCTCAGCATGCTGATTCTGATCCCAAAATAAAACCCACCATTTGACTTCAAGTCATTTGTTTTTGCCACTTCCAGACAACCCTTCTCTCAAAACTCCTCTCCAAGCCAAGGCTGGTCCTTGACAACATTTGTTCCTGTGTCTACTAAAGCTTCAATTTCAATGTCATTCATTTGGACCAATGTCTAACTGTGGTCTCTGATCATTTATAGCAGTTTGCCAAAATACTTGTTGTCTATCTCACTTGAATTTTTTGTTTTATCTGTTGAAGCTATTAGACCCTGATTACATTCAGGGCAGTGTTGTTTTTATCAACAGGGATTAAATCTTTTAATTGCTCTGTGGTTGAGTTTATCTGATGCTGAGAGGGAACATTTGAAACAAATTTGATTTGGAGGCCTGCAGGACACCCCTTAGGATGTTTCCAAAAGGCAAAGAATTATCTATCTTCTCTCTTGTTGGTCTGCAATTCATTGATCCAATTCTGGCCTTTGCCACACTTCGTGCATACTCCTTTGTAGATAATCCCTAGAAAAGACATTGTTTCTAGGAATGCCTTATTTATAATCCCTTTTCAAATGACCTTGCTTATCACAATTATAACATTTGACATTTTGATTTGTCTTAAAACTTGTAAAAAATGCTTTTTCTGAGTAGCATCAGTAACATGAGACCCAATATCATCCATACTTCTAATCCATTCATCTATTGATGCAGATCTTTTCCTTAACAGTCTAATCACCCTTCTGCATTATAAAGTAGCATTTCCCAAACCCAAATACTCGATTAGTATTTTTCTGACTCCTGAATCTGATACTATTCTATTTATAGCTGAAGTCAATCTTTGAATAAAAAAAAAGTGAAGGTTTACATTGGGTCTTATATAATTTTAGTAAATGACTCAAACTTCTCTTTCATGATTTTTCAACCTTTTTTGTTTGTTTTGTTTGTTTTGGTTTTTTGTTGTTGTTTCTTTTTGAGACAGGGTTTCCTCTGTGTATTCCTGTCTATCCTGGAACTCACTCTGTAGACCAGGCCAGCCTTGAACTCAGAAATCTGCCTGCCTCTGCCTCCCAAGTGCTGGGATTAAAGGCATTCGCCACCACTGCCCAGCGATTTTTCAACCTTGTACCAAGCATTTAAGACTTCTAAATGAGATAGCACCAAGGTATGATTATCATTTTATCTTGCTTTGTAACTCAGAATATTGATCTTCTGCTAACAACTGATCCTGGGAAATAGTAATACCTCTATCTTTACATCATATAGTTCTATCGCTCTAGTTTCTTCTTTCTACTATGTTCAGCATTTATAACTGAGGGCTAGCTTCCAATATTGCTGTTGCCAAATCTTTCTAGTCTTGGGGAATCATTCTGTTCTGAGTTGCCCACAAATTTAATATGTTTCACATAAAGTGAATGCACACCACATAGAATAGCTGCCTCCTTAAATCTCAAATCTATTATGTCTATAGGATTATATTTAATTTCTTTGTAACCTTGGGGTTGTCTATCATTTCCTGGTAGGTCTTGTATGCTTACTGGATAAACTAAGGTTGGTTTTCTAAAAAATTTGGGCCATTCCTCTTCACTTTAATTATGTGATTTCACAGCAGGTTCTTGTCCAAATTTCTCTGTCTGTGTCTGTGTATTTTTCTTATTTTCATTTATAAGCCTTTTTAAGGCTTATAATTTATCAATCCACATTTCACATTTTTTGTTCTCCTGTATCTCTAAAGTGTTGTTATTGAGCCAATCTCAGTTAAGTCATTTAGGTTTTCATTTTCTGCTTCTTTTTTCCAGCCATCTAAAGTAGTACTATGCAGGCTTCTAATGCCTTGTATTATGGTATTTCCCTTTCTTAACTCTCTCCTTGAAGGCTTCCTAGGTAACTGACCAAATCTGATGACTTCTCAGTTTATCCAGAGCTGGTGTGATTTCTCTGTCTATGAGGTTGTGCTGTAAGGACAAAATTTGAAATGTGCAGCTTGAAACAAAAACAGAAATTCATGGTCAGCAAAGATCACCAACAACTTGTTACAATTAGCTATAATAATAATATAACCAGTTCCTTCAGGGGCAATGTGACCAAAGATGAAAGGACCAACAAGGACATACCCTGACATGTTCAGACAAGCCCAAGTGAGTGATGGGCCACCTGGTGCCTACTTCCCCCCTCCCTGTCCGGGAGGTCCAAGGTTTCATGGTCAAAGATAATTAGTCATCCTGCCAGCTCACACGTAGCCACTTCTGCAAGTTGCTGATGTTTGAAATATCCATCATGTGTAACCTCGCCAAACTTTCCCGCCTTTCCCTACCCCTACCCATAAATAGCCCAAACCTCTGGGGCTCGTGGTCGGATCCTCTATCTCCTGTGTGAAATATGTTCCTGCCCAAGTGCCCTTGCCATGAACTACCTTATGCAGTTGCATCAAGGAGGTCTCTCGTGTGTCCTTGGGTGCGCACCGGTCCGGACTTGAGGGAGGGTCCCCTCAGGGATCTTTCAGTGCCACATGGAGTACCACATATTGTTTTTAAACAAAATCTCAATTATTTGATTTTTACCAATAAAGACACAGTAGCCAGATGCTAGGGTGGAAGCTTGCTAGCTGATAGAGGCAGAGAAAGCACCCAGATGACCTTCCTTCATATCTGATATCCCCAAAAGCCATTTTCCTCCATGCCTTGTCTAAAATCCCTAAATCAATATCCTTCCCTTCTTCTTCCTGTGTATCTTTCTATCCATGCTCCAGACTTCCCCTCAAACTCAATATCCCACCCTTCTACTTCCTGTTTATCTCTCTATCCTTGACTTATGGTTGACTTTGTTTAATCCTGTTTAAAATAAACAGAAAGCTCTTAGATTAAAATTGTATGCTAGGACTGAGCCACACAACTAAAAACAGATTTTTCCAGTAAATAACACAATCTTGTGGTTCAATGTGATCAAATATTCTGCAATACTCTTACAGGAGGATGCTACACTGTACACAGAACCACCATTGCATGAAACCTTATTCATAAGACTATAACTTCCTACTTACAAAAGAGATGTCCTCAGGATTTAACTGTTTTAAAGGCTTCACCACTTAAAAAATTATTTGTTTATATATTTATGTATATGGGTGCTGTTTTTACATGTACATCTGCACACCAAAAGAGAGCATAGAATCCCATGGGATATCAGATCCTGTAGTGGTTGTGAACTGCAATGGAGGTGTTGAGAATTGGACTCAGGACTTTTGGAAGAGCAGCCAGTGCCCTTAACCACTGAGCTATCTCTCCAGCCCTACACTTACTATTTAAAACTATAAGAAACTATATGAGTGGCCACTAATTCTCAAAAAGCATAGTAAACACATGCAAACCACTATAACCCAGCATAGCAAATGCTTTGCTAGATATGGATTAACCACTTGTGTTAAAATATGACCTAAGAAGGACACTCTTCAATCATTCCTCCCATTTTTCTGAGTGTCAGAGTCAGGGTAGGTACATCAATGGCCTATGTATATATCAGAATAATGACAGGGAAAATGGCAAACAGAAAGTGTATATTTTATTACTATCAGCAACAATTTTTCATTTTTAAAGGATCAGAATTGCTGTCATCCTCTGTTGTCTTTAGAAAGCCTTTCTGAGAAGCAGTAAATAATCATTTACGTAATTTGGAAACAAAATAATCCATACAAGTGAAAATTTTGAGTTATTTATTTTTAGAATATTTGGGAGTGGAGTGGGGGAATAAATTCTTCATCCAAATATGCATCTGCTTATAAACAGAATAATCATTTCAAAGCTAAGTGTGTTTTCTCGCCTTTTTTGTTTTCTGGCATTATTCTCCTGCCTTTTTAAATAGATGAGACTTAACTTTAAATCAATGTGTATCTTCTTTATACATAATAGAACCCAATGAAACCAAAGTATCTAATGTTAAACAAGAGTCAGGAAATATCTGGATCCTGCTACAATGAATGCTTAGTGTGGATATGTATCTCTGTTGCCTTTCTGTCTTGTTCTTCACACATTCAAAGGAAGATACACTCAATATTAGAAGCCCTACTTGTATTTATGCTACCATTTAAAATATGTCCACCTTTCTTTGCCTCTCCAATCAAGTCATCTTTTCCTCAGCAGTCAAGCAAACTGTCAGAGGTAGAAACTTGCAGAGTCTGCTGTTCTATCTTCTGCTTTGTTACCGTCCTACCAACATCCAACCAGGCAACACTGGCTACTGGGGTACACTATGTGAAGGTGTGTCTCCGTATATTCAACTGTGAATTTTGTACTGGCAGGTAGCTCAATGCTGTCAGGATCTTGGTATTGTTATTTCTATGGCCCATCTCCAGCCATATTTTGTAAATATGCATTTTTCCTCACCTGCCTAAGGCCAGCTAGAATTGTATCTGATTTGTTGTAATAAAGATCTGACTGCCAATAGCTAGGCACGAAGTGGAAGGCTGAACAACCTGGTAACTATAGATTTGGACCAGTTTACTTCAAACTATTGCTCCTTGCCAATATATTTTAGTGCAAAAGGACTTTAAAGTAGACCTTTTCCTGCTTTTTCTTTTCTTCCTTTCTTCCTTTCTTTTATCTTTCTTTTTTTTTTTTTGATATAGCTCATATACAGATTAGTATTTACAACAAAGAATATTAATGTTTTTTAAATTGTTAGGGTGGCCTCTAAAATTGAAACCAGCAAATCCTACCTAACCTGACTTCTCTTAATCTCTTTTCTTGTCAGAGAAAAGATTCCAACTAAAACAGATGACTAGAGGGACAATTTATTTCGACTCATGGCTCCAGGTTATAATTCATTATAGTAAAGGAGCTTTAGGGAGGTGCTCACACTAGCAGGCCAGATCTCAGTCCTTTATAGATTGCATGATCTCCTGTTGAGAAAAGGGTCGTACCCACAATTAATTAATATACAAACAATAAAGACAATCTCTGACAAACACACTCAGAGACCCGTCTACCAAGTGATTCTAGATTCTATCAAACTGACAACCATCACAAGACATCAGAAATTGTAAGAATTTTTTTTTTTAAATAAGAGAAGTTGTTTTCCAACTCCCTAATTGTGGTTAAATTTACCAATCTTGAAATTGCTAACATTCTACTGTAGGACAGGAAACCACTGTTTGCAATTCAACTTTGGGTGGTATCAAATCTTGTCTAAGAGAACTGAAATGTCACAGCCATGCTTGCCATTGCTTCATTACAGCTTTGCAGGGTTCATTAAGTAAAAATAGCTCTAAATGAACCTACATTAGAAAAGCAATAACACTGCATATCAACTGCTAATGAGCACCTTTTAAAGATTGTTCCCTGAATGCAGAATTTACCACCCGTTAGCAATTGTTTTCAGCATCAGTAACAGAAGGAATTGGTTTCTCCTCTCCCCAAGAGCCACAGAGTCTTCCCATGGAAATGAACACCATATAGTTATGAAGGGGCCTCAACTATTGAGATATAAAAGGAGTCATTTCTCATTTTAGAGATTTCTAAAGTGTGTAGAAATCAGTCCTGCTTCCTTTAAAACTGTTTCACATATAATACACAGCTCCTGCCTTTCCTAGCCCCAACCCCCAACCCCATTGCACACTCACCTTGTGGTTCTACCATACTGTAGTGCCTGGCTTTCGATATCTTTCACTCCCTCTCTCAAGTCAGAATATAAAGAGAGAGAAGGGTGGAGTGGGGAGGGAGGGAGAGAGACATCTTCTCAGACTGATGAATGTCTTATTTCCTCATTGTGAACTTTCCTGAGTCAGAGTTGCTCATTCTCAGATGTCCAGTTAATGAAGTCCACTCATACACAGCTCTATAATTTAGCAGTTGATTGCAAGATATGGCATTTGGAGGCCCATAATCCCATATGGAGTTCTTCTTCCTCATACCCACCTTACCTATGTGAATTCTCTAAATACACCTTTCTCTCTTCTGCTGCTCTTACTGGGCCAACACAGCTGCATTTTAACAGGCACAGTAGTAATCAAAATTAGAGATCATTCTTCTACTCCGCTAATTTTTTCCTTTCATTTTTACAAACAGTTCATTTTGCTTCTTTCACTTGAATGGAAGAAGACATTTCTATCAACTTTTACACAGGAGATCTTGAGGGTAATAAAATGCAGTCCTGTCGAACATACTGCATTACACTTTCCAGCAGACCCTACTTCTCCTTGGCCTTCCCCTTTATTAAGAATAAATAACAAAATTAAGACAAGGGAGGGAAAACAAAGGCATTATGACTGAAAGACATTGTTATGTCAATTCTAGAAGTGAGATTTTTTTTAATTGCTATATTTCTAGTAAAGCATGTGGATATAGTTCCTGACAATTTTGACAATGTTCTACATGTAAATTATTTTGCTGCATCTTGAATCCTTTTGTTCCTTACTTAGAAATCTGGAGATGTAATAGCTTGCAGGATAATTATTGAAAGAATATTTTTGAAAAGGAAAGCCACATTTTTACAGCCCATGACATGTTTTCAAATGTTATATACTCACATTTCTTCTCATAATGATTTGTTATTTTTACTATTAAATAAATACACTAAAAATTTGGGGACAAATAAAACATTCTCCCATAGCATAATGGCATATTGGTTTTGTGCTATACCTATTTCTTCTTGGTCTAATTGATAGAAGAATTTAAGAATAAACTCAAATGGAAGCTCAAGGACAATTTGTCATTTAAAAGGAAAACCTAGGACAAGCAAGCTGTAAAAGTCATCAGCTGCCCAGAGAGGAATAGAGAAGGGAGTGGGTAGGAGTGGGGAGCCATTCTGATTGAGTTAAGCCAGCATGAAAGTTAGCCCACCATATGGCAGACATGCAACCACATGGCAGGAAAAAGGCTTTAGAGAAAGAGTAAGCAAGTCCAAAGTGTTTTTTTTTTTTGGGGGGGGGGATGCTTACATCAGAGCTGAAAGGAAGAAAAGTAAGCCATATGTTTTTCTGGGTAATTCAAAACAGCAGGCAGATTTGTGAAGGTGCTAATTATGGAGCAGAAATTCTGGAAAGTAAAAGTATACTATCTCATTGAAGAGAGAATTATTCTACATGTCTCTTTAGCATAACTTAAAGAGAACTGACTTTCCCATGGGTAGTCCTGCCTTCCTAAACCAGGCTATTAACCCAGCCCAGTTAGAATATTAGATCTTCATACAGGCCAGAAAGTTCACTATGTAGACCAGAATGAAGCCGTTTCACTCAATTGGTTATTATTGTTCTGTCATTAACATTGTCCAGTAGTGAAGCATCCTTTACATTTACTGGCAATCTTTCTCCAGCTTGTATATTTTATTTTGCACTCATAGTATCCTCATTCTGTAGATTTACATCATTTTGTCCCTTCAATTTGTTTATCTAACATTTATAAAGTATCAGAATGTCTTTTGACATTTCCATCTTCTCCTACTCAGCCTGGGTGTGACTGTTGTCTACCCTTCATAAATTTTAAATCTTTATGCAGACCACGCAATGAAAGAGTATAGTGTCTCATTCTAGAAAGTGCAGGTACATATCTCTTATCATGCCTGGTATTGAGGCTTTAGCTGAAAGTTAAAGGCAACAGAAGTATGTCCCATTTAACAGGAAAAAAAAAAACAATTTATTTAAAAAAAAAAAAGCAGACTCATTTTCTCTGTGTTTCATTTGATTTTTTGCTCCTAGGTGTCTAGGTGTCTAAAATATTTGATATTTTAAAGAGTTTTTTTCCCTTAGCAAATGGAAAAGAAAAAGAACCAGAAATGGAGGCTTGGTAATAGAGATGTCTTCCTATGGTTGTTATGTGCTGGCAACCAATGTAAAATTATTGTTAAATAAATTATGGGGCCTGTGAGAGTTTCAGATTGTTAGTTTTTTCATTAGAAACACTGTGACTACTTGAATTTTCAAAATACAAATTTAAAAGAGGAGCAGAGGCTATAAAAGAGAATATTCAAGAGCAGCCCTTTTTGTCCAAGTTGAAAGAAGGGTTTGGAACAGAACACGCAATGAACAAGGCAAAGCCTCTGCTATTCAGCTAGAAAGTATTTACTAAGCGCTACTTTGTCAGATGCACTGTCATTCTTGTGTCCCACTGGCCAAAGATTTGCATATTATATGACTTGTTATTTAAATGGCAGTTTTTACTTTAACAGACTACCAATTGGTATGGTTTTCCATTTTCTACCAATGAATGAAAATTAGATTCAAGACACATTGCCCAATGAGACCTGTGAATATGTCTAGTCAATTAGTATCCTAGCATGTGCAACTTATGGAGATTCTCTGTATAACTTTAATACAGCTGTGAAGAGAAACTCTGGACTGTTTTAATTTAAGAAGGCAAGCCACCTTCACATCAAATCTTGCTTTATTATTCATTTGAATTTACATGTTCGGCTAGAGCCATGGTCAGACAAGAAGGTTGGCCGAATACACTGTACACCTCAAACTAAGAAAACTTCACTTAATCAGAACATTGCGGGGCCAGTGAGGTGGTCAGTGGGTAAAGACATTTGCTGTCAAGGCTGATAACTTAAAGTCAATACACAGATCAAAAGAAAAGAACTGACTCTATAAAGTTGTCCTCTGACCTTCACATGAGTGCACATGAAAATACATGTGCACCCACACACAAAAAGTAAAGACAAATGTACTTTCCTGAATGCCACCTTAGGCTCTGTAAATATAAGATGCACTTCCTCCTAATACACAGAGTATGGAAGACAAGGGGAAGAGCTTGGTCTTAACTAAGGACTAGGGTTGGTTAAGACTAAATGTCAGAAGTCAGAAAGACAGCAGAGCTGTCCAGTCTGAGCTGGTGCCCAGAGCAGACCTTGGTTACTAGCTTTACACCGAGTCCCAAAAACACCCAGAGGAAGCTTGACTGTTAGTGAAGCTAACAGAACTTATGAATCAAATGGATTCAACAGCTATTTATAGAACATTTCATCCTAAAACAAAAGAATATACCTCCTCCTTGTATAATTGTTCTATTGTGACAACTTCCGAAATGCATCTACTATATGTTAATCATGCCCATCTCCACCATTACCCTCCACAGTCTCTCCTACCCTTTGATACTCTTCTCTACAAGTCTCCATTATACTCTCATGGAATATAAATATGAGAGAATACATGTGAGCCTTGACTTTTTCATCTGGCTCATTCCCCGTAACATGCAGTTTTCCAGCTTCATCTTTTTTCTTGCAAATGATACAGTTTTGATTTTTTTTCATGGCTGAATAACTCAAGTAAATATCATTAAACTTGCTGCTTCCAATACAAGGTGCCTTGAGTAGATATTTGTGCATGGATAATCATGATTAAGGGTCTACTTTTAGATTAGTGGCCTTCATAAGATGCGATAATGCACTCAGTCTACTGGCTTCATGCTTCCCAAGATCTTTCCAACGCCACTCTGTCTTTGAGCCCTGCAAGATACAGCATCTTATTTCTATTTCTAGAGCTCAGGTGCACAAAGAGGTGGGCAAACAGAGCTGATGCAAGGTCCTAATGCCTAAGTTAGAAAAAGGACCCAGTTTCCTCATATCTGGTAGTTAAACTCATCTCCACATGAGAACAGGGTATATTTACATGACTCAGTCCTTACTACTGCAAATGGCAGTTCTGATGGCAAAAGCCTGTGCATTGTCATTTTTGTCTCTAAAGAAAACACTATGTAAAATGTGTTTCTTTAATCAAGGAAATATGGTTCTATGGATGCACGATGTCCAAGCAACACGGCTTTTCGGCTAAGTATTTGGTCACCTGTAAGCATATGGCTGGGAATAAAGTTTACTTTTTTATCATTCTTGGTCTTATTAAACATCGAAATCACAGTGGGAACAAAAGACAATCAAACCCATGCCAAAAGAGTGAAACAACTGTTCTTCATATTCACATCCATCTGAGAAAACACACAAACTGAAGCTTAAAATGAAACATCCCTGTCCACATTAAATAGGTCTGCCCAAGGAGGAAAGCCACTTTTCCTTTTGTAGACTTTCTGTCATTGACTTTAGCCACTGGGTAAAACGCACAATGATACATAGGGTCTGCTTACAGTCATATTCCCTACACTGAGTGGTCTTTTGAATAAATAGGCTTAGTTTTGCTGTTACCTACCAGATGTTACCTTTGGGCAGAGGGAAAATTACTTCTTAGATCTTATTTGTCCTCTGTTAAAACAAAACATATGGCCTGATGATATTCAGAGTTACTTACATGTTTGTCCCGTTTCTCTTTGTTTGAGCTCCTAAACTGACCTTCACCGAAACACTCACTCTAAGATCCTGATGTCAAGGCAGATGAGTGTTCCTTTTACCTTTCACCTACTCTTACAAAGTTTGAACACTATCATTCTAAAATGTTTACAATGGGGGTTGGAAAATAGGAAAGCTTCCTGTTCTTGCAGAAGATCAGAGTATGGTTTCCAGACACAAATGGGATGCCTCTCAATCCCCCTTTTCTAACTTCAGTCCAGAGGATCTGATGCCCTCTTCCGGTCTTAGTGGATAACTTGCACTCAAACACACACACACACACACACACACACACACACACACACACACACCTACAACCGTCAAGACATCATGGTTCCCTCTACTAACAGTAGATTGATTTGCAGGTTGCCTTAGTTAATTTTTTGTTGCTGTGATAAAAATTCTAAGAAAAGAAATTCAAGGAAGGGTTTGTTTTAGTTCACAGTTTGGAGATACAGGCCATCATGGTAGGGAAGTCACAGCAATAGGAATTTGGACAGTGCTCACATTGCATCCATAATGAAAAAGCAGAGAACCATGAGTGTCTGTGCTCAACTAGCTCTCTCCTTTTTGTAATGTCCAGAATCCCAGCCCACTCTTAGGACGGGTCTTACCTCCTTAACTATGTAATTGCCATAAACCCACATGTGCTAAGTAATCCCTCACATTTGTGCCTGAAGGTCTATCCCTTAGGTGATTCTAGATGCTGTTAAATTAACAACGAATGCTTTCTACCTATTATAGGATCCCACCTCAGAGGAACAGTCACACATCCTAATAGAGTCCAAAATCAAACGCTGTCAGCCTTCAACCGTCATCCTGAAGAGAAGTGTGTTGTTTAGGATCCCCTTATTTGGAAGCAAAGATGATCACAACCTTTTCTTCTGATGTAGCTTGCTAGTTAGTACATAAGTATTCGTGTCCTAGCAACCTTCAAAGGTACAATCCAGAAAAAGGACTATAATCTAGATGTAATTTCCATAATGAGTTCCTGTACTAATTCCTTCTTGGTCCACAACAAATCATGTTTAATTCTATGTCATTATTAAGTAAAAACTTCAGAGACTCTTCCTTATTAATTCAGTTTTAACGAAGTGAAAATTGCCAGAGTTTTGAGTTTATACACTATATTTAAGGTTCTTTGTATGAGACTGTTGAATCTTGATTTAGTTAGAAATAAGTAGTGTGGGTTCTTAAAGTTTATTTCATTTACATGTCCTGGTAAGTTATCCTACACTTTTAGTCTTTTGACATTCATGTTAATCAAAAGTCTACACAAAGCCTTAACAACACCTATTGGCTTTGAAAGCTAAGAATAGATAACATTTTAATTAGTTAAATAACTTGCCTTTGTTTGTATATCTGTACCATTCTAGAAAAGCTGAATAACAGATGAGTGTTTTATCTGACTTCAGAAATCCCAGTTCTTCTGTCGTACTATGTCTGTAAAGGCAGGATGAAAGCAGTTTTATTCATGCCCCCTTGCTATTTTCTATTCTTTCTCTATAGCCATTCCAACACACTAAATATCTATTCCTCCATCCTTTTAGTGTCACAGTGATGCCTGTCACCAGAGTTTCTGTTCTCCTTAGCACAAAGATAAGTTCTGATACATTGCTGGTAGAATATGAGGTAATGAAATACAGGATTTCCTAAATCCACCTCTCTTCTTTCTTTTACACATGCAGTCTTAGGAGCATGGGACCAGTTGATGTTTACCCACTTTTAGTGTAGACCTGTATGAAGGAATTCAGAGTGATGATTTGGGTCAGCACACATCAAGCCTGGGCAGACCATCTGATTAGAATATTAATTTAAGAAGGCTAGATGAAAAGGGAAGATCTGGGGTGGTGATTGACAAGAAATCAGATGAATACTAGAGACTTTGAAACGAATGGGAGAAAGTGACAGGAGTCTGAGAACTGTGGACACCTTGGCATTATGTAACACTTAGAAGTTAGGTGTGTTCCTATTCCCAAAAGACCTCAGCCATCAGTACAACATGTGTGGTATGTTAAAGGTCTCTGGTAAATACTGAAAAAGGAACTGAAACACTTGAGGAAGACAGCAAGAAAAAAAATCAAGAACTGTTTGACAGAGGAAGAGATATAGCGTCTTGAAGGAAGGATATTTACATAGCCAGTGGAGAACATTCCAGAAGGAGAAAATCTAGTGAAGATACCCTAAGTTGTCTTACAACAAACAGAGATGACAAGGATGTTTAACTGGTTACGAACAAACTGCAGTGGAGGAGGTCCAAGAACTGGTAAGAGTAGGGTTGGAAGGGGTCTGTACACAAAGAGGTGTCTGTCAGTGAGAGTCACTAACATTTTTCCAGGATGGGTAGACAGGCAGTCAGATTTGCTGGTTGGAGATTTGTTGTGGATACAAGAAAATTAAAAATAAAAATGGTCATAAGTGTGTCCCAAACTTTGGGTGAATGAAAAGAATATAAGGAGAAAAATAATTTTAAGTATTTTGTACTTCGAGATCTCTGAAATACTGAGTCAGATGGTTCCAATAGCTATTTGGAAATCAGAGGGCATCAGTGAAATACCTGACCTTGAGAAAAAACTTGTTGAACTCAGAGCATGTATGAGATCCACCAAAGAGATAATGCCAGTGTAGGAAACAATAGACTGAACATACCCCCTTGCAGAGTGCTATGCTAGAAGAGACAATGTTGGCATGAATGTCATTTACGGGAAACATAGTAAACATTTTAATTTGGGGTTTTTTTGGTGTTTGTTTTTATGTACATTGGTGTTTTGCCTGAATGTATGTCTGTATGAGGGCTTCAACTCCCCTGTAATGAGTATAGCAGACAGTTGTGAGTTGCCATGTGGGTACTGGGAATTGAACCCTGGTCTTCTAGAAGACGAGCTAGTGCTCCTAGCCTCTGTCATGTTTCCAGCCCTTACTTTGTTTTTAAAATTTTAGTTTTTAAAGATTTTTTTATTTCAAAGGTGTGTGTGTGTGTGTGTGTGTGTGTGTGTGTGTGTGTGTGTGTGTGTTGTGCTTAACATTCTTCACTCTAGCTCACAAGTTCATCTGTTCTGTAGTTGCTGCTCATGGCCCCTTCACTGATATTAGAATTTCTTCAACCTTCCAACATGGACCCAGTGACTCCATGGGAACCCTCTGGCCTTCAGCATCAGATGGGAACTACCAAGGCACCTAGTCTTCTGGACAAAACAATCATTGGGGTCTTGGCTTCTATGGTATGAGACAACCATTGTTGGACTAATCTGACCATATTGTGTAAGTAAATACAACAAATCCTCTTTAAATATATATTCTATATCTGTATACTAGAGAACTCTAATACAAGAGAAAATTTACTAACACAGTCTGGTTGTTAAAAGATAAAATGGCTGGGCAGTGGTGGCGCACGCCTTTAGGTGGCGCACGCCTTTAATCCCAGCACTTGGGAGGCAGAGGCAGGTGGATTTCTGAGTTCGAGGCCAACCTGGTCTACAGAGTGAGTTCCAGGACAGCCAGGGCTACACAGAGAAACCCTGTCTCGAATAAACCAAAAAAAAAAAAAAGTTAACATATACCTTTAAATATTTTAATAAAATCTTAAAAGTAAGCAGTGTATTTCCTATCTTCCTGTGAATATCATGAACACCTTATATAGTCTCAGTGGTTGCAGTATCTAATAATTAATACAATGATGCTTTGGTCTTCGGGTTTTTGTTTTTTTGAGCTACACACAGAAGAAAAGCAGATTATTCTGGCAAATTCAAGTAAATAGAACATTCTATGGATGTTTAAAAACTATCTGAAGTTCAGTCATAATGACAGCCTTGTATGTACAAAACCATGAATTGGATTCCTACCTCTACATATGGTAGGGTTTGGTTGAACATACTTGTGATTCTAGCACACAGGAGGTAGAGACAAAAGAATTAAAAATTCAAGGTAATCTTTGGATACAGGATGAATTTGAGGCTAGCCTGGACTCCATGAGAATGTCTAAAAAAAGTATGCACACATACATACAATAATGTTTAAGAAGCCTAGAGCTTCTGGGATTTCATAACTCAGGCAGAAAAACTTGCTTTTATATTTCAAAGCTGATACTACAGTTCTGCTGTGGTCTGTAGTTCATGGACCCTCGTTGTAGTATTATAACCCATCTTAGTAATGCAAAGCCACAAACAATAATAAAGAGTATAAAAAATACCATGGATTATTTCTGTGCCACGAAAGGGAATACACACCTCTAGTCAGGGCAATCAAGGGATTGAGGCAAGAGGGTAGTGAGGTTAGACATAACTTGAACTACAGAGCAAGATCTTGCCTCAAGAATTAGTAATACACACACTATGAGACCACAGTTTCTACTCCAAGTTCACCTTACCTGGGAAAAAAATATGACAAGTATTATAAAAGATACAAAAGAATCTCTGAAAGAGTCCTGCAAGTCATGACCTGTTTGGTACTCTGTACCATTGCTTTTCCGTTTATAATATCTGATCAATGCTATCTCTTATTTTATTAGGACAAGTACTGCACATGCACCCAAGAATCCCCACCTTAGCTCTTTTTTTTTCCTGTTTTCATAAAATACCCAGAAAACAAATAAACAAAAACAAATCGATCTAGAAAAGGTTTATTTCAGCTCACAATCTGAGGAAATGGTCTATCTTTTTTAATATTATTCTCAAAAACAGACTCTTCTCTTATATAATACATTTTTTACAGTTTCTCCTCCCTCTACTTATCTCAGCTCCCTCCCCATTTCCCCTCTCTCTCAGATCCCCTCCTCCTCTGTTTCCCTTGAGAAATGAGCAGGCCTTCAAGAGAGAGCCAAACAGAACAAAACACAATACAATAAGACAAGACGAAAGCCCTCATATAGAGGCTGGACAAGGCAACTCAGTAGGAGGAAAAGAATCTCAAAAGCAGGTAAAAGAGTCAGACACACCCACTCCCATTGTTAGCAGTCCCAGAAAAACACCAAGCTAGTACCCATAACATATACGCAGAAGACCCATACAGGGCTCATGCTTGCCATTTCAGTGTCTCTAAGCCCATGTGAGCCCTGCTTAGTTGATTCAATGGGCCACATTCTCCTGGTGTCTTCCATCCCCTCTGGCTCCCACAATCTTTCTTCCTCTCTTCCTCGGAAGCTCCAACAGGAAGAATCCAATAAACTCCTCCAATTTAAATTCCCTCTACATAATGTCTGGCTCTGGGTCTCTGCAGTGGCTCCCTTCTGATGCTAGAAAAAGCTTCCTTGATGACTGAACAAGCACTTATCAATGAAAATAGCAGAATATCATTAGAAATCATATACATATATAAGTATCAATTTGATATATGCATAGCAATTTATCATATATATATGATATATTCTCTCTCTCTCCATACACACACACACACACACACACACACACACACACACACACGTTGTGGGGCTCAAGTTCAACCAAACATTGATTGGTTGGCCATTCCTACAAGTTCTGTGTCACCACTGCCCCAGCATATCTTACAAGCATGACAGATTATAAATTGAGGCTTTTGTGGGTTGGTATCCAGATTATTTTTTATAACTTTCAGAATACCTTCTTGCACCAAAAAGATGAGAATGTGGAGGTGAAGGGTCCATGCAGGCACCAGCTTGCCCTCTCTACATTCAATAAGCTGTGTGGATGTTATTCCTTGGAAATGTGATCCTGCTGTTAGTTTTCAGAGAATAGCCTGGGTTGTTTGGGGATCTCCATGAGATACTATCAGCCAACAACATGAGCTAATACAACCTCAGCTAATCTGGATGAGGATTCAAGGCAGCAGGAGTATCTTAGGGTTTCTACTGCTATGACCAAACACCATGATCAAAAACAAGCTAGGGAGAAAAGGGTTTATTTGGCTTACACTTCCACATCACTGTACATCCTTGAAGGAAGTCAGGACAAGAACCTGGAGGCAGGTGGAGGACATGGAGGAGAGCTGCTTACTTCTTGCTTCCCATGAATTGTTCAACCTGATTTCTTATACAACTGAAGACCACCAGCTCAGGGAATGGACCACCCACAATTGGCTGAACTCTCTGCCATCAATAACTAATTAAGAAAATGCATTATAAACGATCTTATGGAGGCATTTTCTCAGATAAGGTTCTCTCCTTTCAGACAACTCTACTTTGTGTGTCAAGTTGACATAAGATTAGCTAGCATAAGGAGCTTGAGGAAGCTGGTCACACTGCAGCCTTAAACAAGGAACAGAGCCATGAATGGGTGTGTTCACCTCCCTTTCTCCTTTTTATACAGTTCAAGCCTTTAACCCAGAAATTGTTGCCACTGACAGCTGTTGGTGTGGGCCTTTATCCTAAATTAATTTAGTCAATATAATTCCTAGAGGCTGGGGGATTCTTCATAGGTGTGCCTGAAGGTTTGTCTCCTAGGTGATTCCAGATCCTGACAAGTTGAAAATTAACAGTAACCACTGTTCCTCATATGAGTTCTTCATACGCTCTTCATGTTAATTTCCTAAGCACCATTTCAATTGAGCATTATTAACAGGAGATTTTGTTGCCAGATAGTAAAGACAGCAAACTCCTCAAGATGAATGTATGATGGATCTTACCAACTTGGCACTGACATCAAGTCAAAATCTTCCAAATAAATTTGTGGGAATCACAGACTGAACATAACATCACATCATTTTTCTATATGTGACAATGGCAAAATAGCAAATGAATACCAGATGTCAAAGTGAAGGGAACACAACTGAGTGATAATAGAATGTAAGAGATTCTGGGGATTTTAAAAGACAAATAAAGCTCATAGCAAGAGATAATTAGCAAGGATGCAGAAGCATGTCAAGAAATGTTATTGGCAAAACCAGAGTGCCAAACTGGAATCATGGAAAATTTTATAGAAATTGTCTCACCAAAAACAAATTGGAAAAGAAGGATCTTGCTATAATTTCTCAGGTTATGGGACAAAATGTTTTCAGTACTCTTGTCAAACATAGATGAGAGAGGAGGTCCTTGGTCCCATGAAGGCTGATGCCCCAGTGTCGGAGAATTTGAGAGCGAAGAGGTGGGAATAAGATGGGTGGGTGGGGGCACATCCTCACAGAAGCAGAAGGGGAGATGGGATGGGGAGTTTCTGGGTGGGGGAAAATGGGGAAAGGGGATAACATCTGAAATATAAATAAAATATCCAATAAAAAAAGACTTGTCTAGCAGACAAACCTTGTATGCCAAAAGTATATATTTGATCTATAACCATATTTAATGAATCGAATAGAAAGGATGCCTGTAATTTTTATTGTCTCTGCATGTGTGGAAACTGAGCATATAAATAAAGCATTCTTATCTTTCCCATCTAAAAGAGACCTGAAAAGCCATGTTCAGATTACAATTGTCCCAGTGAAATAGTCTCTTACCTGGAATTACATTTGTGTTCTTAACCACTGTCAACAGAAATGGCAAGCACCGCTTTAAAACTAGTTTTATAATAGTAACTGATTGTTCTCTCCTAGAAAAACTTGCCAGCTTTATCAACTTTTGTGCTTTTTTTCCTTCCTGAATAAAGTCCTACCCTTATCAGAACTTTACATGTTCTCTAATCACATTAAAGACTGCACTGTATATCTGTATATATGTGTGTAAGCTAGAGGTTGCTGGGTATCCTCAGTGCTCTGTCTTATGTTTGAGATGGGGTCTCTCACTGACCCTATGGCTCGCAAGCAATAGAGAGTAACTGACCACACACAATGCCTCAGGAAATCTTGTCTCAAACTCTCTAACACAGTGATTAGAAGGATGCCACTGTATCTAGCTTTGTGAGGCCACTAGAGATCTTACTGAGTAAGCCATCTTCTCAACCCCTATTCTCTTCTTCTTTTTAAAATTGGTACATATTTTCAGTGGATGAAAAGCTAGAGTGAAATTTTATATCAAAATATTCAACTCATACTTTCTTCTTAAAATGTCTTACTTAGATCCTTTAAGGTTCACCTCAAATCTAACTTCTTCAATGAAACCTTTTCTAGTTTTTCAGGTCTAAGCAATGGCTCAACTCTTCATTTATGCTTTCTGCATTTATGTAACTATTGGAAGGATCTGTGACATTCCCTTCACGAGAACAGCAACTCAACTCATCATTTTGCTCTCTATAGCACCTCTCCTTGTAGGAAAAAAAACAGTACCTTGGACTGAGTGCATTCTGCTAAGCTTCAGGTCATGGTGTTTTGTTTGTTTGTTTGTTTGTTTGGCTGGTTTTGTTTGTTTGTTTTTAACATAAAATGAAAAAAAAGTTAATGGTAAAGGTTTTTAAACATTCCAATCCATTTTTATTTTAGTTTGCATTCAGCAAAAGAGTGAACAACAAATCTTGAATTACATGAGGAAAGGAAACATGAAAAATACAGTCAGATTCTAAAGTTTTCATTTGTAGGTTAATGCTTCATATTTGAATGCTCTGTGTATGGAGGGCTCTGGTGCTTCATTCAGTTTTCATTATAATTGTGGACCGCAATTACTGTGATGATTTTCTAGATGAGAAAACCAAAAAAAGATGCATCTGTGTGGCCCGCGCAATCGTCTCGCCGGCAAGAACGCACTCGGGCACCAGGATCCTTCTGCAGCAAGCGTTTATTGCCATGAACGGAGGAAGAGAGAGAGAGACCCAAGATGGCGCTGCTTTATATACACCCTAGGGTGGCGTGGACATATCTGATTGGCTGCTTGCTCAAAACCCCGTATGACGCCCCGGGTTGGGCGGTGACTTGGCGCGCTTTCACCACTTGCACATGCGCAATTTACTTGTTTACCCACGAGTGTTGAGTGCCAGCACCATCTTGTAATGGCGAATGCTGTCACTGCTCACCACGGCTTTCTACACATCTGAAACTCTAAGCCACAGAACTGTAAAGTGTGAGCACTTCAGCAGTCAGGACTTGAAGATGATAAGAATGTGGGGGGGTCGGAGAGACTTGAACGACACAGCAGCAGCTTAATCTGAGGAGGGGGCTGAATGTGCACCTCCTCTTCACTATCTAGGGTTTTCAGATAGAAACAGCTGTTAGTTACCTAAATACCAAAGATTCCAGTGTCCTTTATGAGCAGACCCTGAAGATTATTGTGGTTGTGACTGTACTAGATGCTAATAGTGATATCCTCTACCTAAACCAAATTAAACTCTTTTCCTTAAGTTTCTTTACTACTGTCTCCTCTCATGCCTGGTTTTTACCAGTGATCTGTGTGGACAGTCACCATTTGTCATTGTTGATGTTGTTCTACTATGCTTATTTAAATTCCTAAATGATCCTTGAACATACCAGAGATCATTCTGGTATCTATGGTAGTTAGATGTTCCCATAGGCTCACGTCTTGTGAAGACTTGATGGTTCTACTTGAGGTGGTTATGGAGCCTTGTTGGAAGATATACATCACTGGGAACAGGCTTTGAGTTTCTAACTTGGCCCCTACGTCCTGCAGTCATTTATATCCATCCCCGACGCCATGTGTGGACAGAAATGTCATCAGCCAGCTTTTTGCTGTTACGCTGTGTGTCCTTTACTATGATGGATTGTACCCTGCTGGAACCTAAACCAAATTAAACTTTTTTCCTTAAGTTGCTCTTGAACATGGATGGCACTTTACCACAGCAATAGAACAGTAACACGCATAGTACCTGCATTTGCTATTTGTGGGTGGTTATGGGTATTTCAGACTCTACACCACTTCCAGGAATTTCATAAAATAGTGATATATAGACTTAATGAAATCCCATGTTTAGATCCTACTTCTTCCATCCTTGTCTTACCTCATTCCCTTGCACAGGAAGCATGTAAGTACTTGTGCCTACAGATCAGCACTAGTGAGACCAGGAATATTAAACACACAAAACTTGTCTCTTCAGAGAAAGAGACGTATGAAAAGCTAGATACAGAGGTGGTTAATACTAGCAACCACTGCACTATCCTATGTCCAGGCCACACAGGCTTCCCGCAGACTCTTATTTTTATCTCCAACAATCTATAGTATATCCTCCCTGACATCCTATCAACATTGTTTACCTGAAGTCCACTTTCCCAGCTGATCTACAGAACAGTTATTGTATTTTTACAAGTTTCAATGTAGTCCCATCTTAAGCTTTGTTGTACACTTGAGATTAATTATCACCAGGAAACATTTTTTTTCAAATTATGTTGTGCTTTAATGTATTTAAAATAAATTGCCCAGTGTCGAGCTCTCAAAGACAAGCTACTATGTCATACTGAACTGGATTTCTTTCTTGCCCCATGAGAACTGTCACTTGCTTGTGGGGTATGTGCAGGTACTTTGGGTATAGGGAAGATTACTGGCTTGCTTCTAACCAATAATAACACAGAAGCAGTGAAAGGATACATATGTGATCTTGCTCAAGTCATTACATGATTAGCTTATTACTTACCTCTATTACATACATAAGCCTTTAGTAGTCATTTTAATAGTTCCTCTGATACTTTATTGACTATGAAGAAGCAGCCATGTTGGGAAACTTTAGTGTAAATAAGTTTTGATGTCATATAAAAGCCAGCCAACAGCCTGGAAAACACAAGAAGCTATCCTTTCAGGCTGAAAAGTTCAGAATGTAGCAAACAGCCGGATGGGTGAAGAAGTAGATCTTTTCCCAGTACAGCCTAGATGAAGATCTTGTCCTGGCTGTGAATAACCACAAACGGGATAAAGTAAGCAAGCCTGATGTTCAAGCACAGATACTGTGAAAAAAAAAAAATCGTAAAATCATGTTGCCGTAAGAAGCTAGCTCTGTGATAATTTGCTTCTCTGAATAATCAACTGAAATTGATTATTGGTGTGTGAAAGTCTATTTGCTTATAATTTGTCCCACTTGAACTTTGCTTTCCTATTATCCTTTCTGTTATTTTTATCTTTTTTGTTTTGTTTTGATTAACTACTCAGTCTCTCATATATTACATTTCAACCACTCTCCTCCCAATCAACTCCTTCTCCGTTTTCCATCAAAAAAGGGCAGGTCTCTTGGGATAGCAACCAAACATGGCATATCAAGTTGCAATAAGACTAAGCACCACCCTTCCTTCGTATTAAGGCTAGATGAAGCAACCCAGTTAGGAGAACAAGGGTCCCAAAAGCAGGCAAAAGCATCAGAATCAGCCAGACTCCCTGTTAGGAATCCCATAAAATACAAAGGTAAAAAATATAATATATATGCAGAGAACCTGGGTTAGATCTATGCAGGCTCCCTGATTGTTGGGTCAGTCTCAGTGAGCATCTACAAGTCCAAGTTTATTGACTGTGTGGGTTTTCCTGTGGTGTTCTTGATCCTTGTACCTACAATCCTTCCTCCCTTTCTTGCACAGATTCACTGAGTTCCACTTAACAGTTGGCTGTGAGCCTCTGTGTTAGTTTCCATAAGTAGCTGGATGGAGCCTCTCTGATTATGCCAGTCTCCTGTCTGGCATTCATAGCAGAATATCATTAGTAATAATCATTTCTTGACTATTATTATTATTATTATTATTATTATTAATCTATCTATCTATCTATCTATCTATCTATCTATCTATCTATCTATC